>CM060907.1:871107692-872357692 GCA_030737815.1 Allium fistulosum | reverse complement strand
GAAAGGAAAGAGAAATTTTGAATGGACATCTAACGGCGAGGAAGCATTCCGGAATCTGGTAAGGCATCTGGAGAGCCCACCGATGCTATCTAAACCAGTTGACCATGAGATGCTATACGTTTACTTGGCTATATCCCCTCATGCGATAAGCACAGCTTTGGTTCGTGAGGAGGATCGAGTCCAGAAGCCGGTATATTATGTTAGCAAGCGTTTGACGGGGGCAGAGAAGAATTACCCTAAAATCGAGAAATTGGCTTATTGCTTGGTGATTGCATCACGCAAGCTGCGCCCATACTTTCAAGCGCATTCAATCGGTGTTTATACCGATCAACCCCTGAGGCAAGTACTTCAACGACCGGAAACTTCTGGAAGATTGCTAAAATGGAACATCGAGTTGAGCCAATTCGATATCGCGTACTTACCACGGAGAGCCATCCGAGGGCAAGCGTTAGCAGACTTCATCGCTGAATTTACCATACCCATCAAACCGGACGATCACGACATCATTCCCCCCATTCGATGGAAATTATACACTGACGGTGCATCAAACGACCGTTGCTCCGGCGCGGGCGTAGTTCTTATAACTCCGGAGAACCGATCAATCTGTTATGCCTTGAAGCTCGATTTCCCGGCTACGAACAACGAAGCTGAATATGAAGCACTGATCGCTGGCTTGAAGCTCATCAAAGAACTCGGGATCGAATCAGTCGAAATCTTTTGTGACTCGCAGTTAGTGGTTTACCAAGTACGAGGAGACTACCAAGCAAAAGGATGAAAGCCTGCTCCGTACCTCGTTCAGGTCCAAGAACTACTATCAAATCTTGAGCGTTATGACATTTCACATATCCCGCGAGAACAGAACAAAGAAGCCGACTTGTTGGCTAAGTTCGCAAGTACCGACGATGCTCAACAAATGGGATTGTATCCCGTTGAAGTCTTGCATGCCCCGAGCATAGACGAGATGAAAATCGATCGCGTGTTGGAAACAGAGATCGAGAAGGACTCGTGGATAACCCCATTCAAACTGTACCTGACAATCGGGGCTTTACCAGAAAAAAGAAGCGAAAGACGACAGGTCCTTCGAAAGGCTGCGCGGTACATAATGCAGGGTGGATCCATGTACCGAAAAGGATTCTCAGTCCCATTATTACGGTGCATCGCTCATGATGAAACAAAGTGAGTCTTGAGGGAAGTTCACGAAGGGGAATGTGGAGACCATACTGGGGGGCAAACGCTAGCAAAGAAGATCCTCCGCTATGGATATTATTGGCCCACCGTAAACCGGGATGCCGCGGACTACGCAATAAAATGCGACAAGTGTCAAAGATATGCAAAAATCCCGAGGGCTCCATCAACGGAACTCACACAAATGATCAGTCCTTGGCCATTTGCGATCTGGGGAATCGACATAATCGGCTCTTTGCCTCTATCCAAAGGTGGTGCGAAATACGCAATAGTTGCAGTCGACTATTTCACGAAATGGGCTGAGGCAGAACCTTTGGCCACTATCACCTCTAAGAAGGTCATTAACTTCGTTGTACAAAACATTATATGCCGCTTTGGCCTTCCACGCACCATCATTACAGACAACGGAACGCAATTCGAAAGTAGAGAGTTCAAAGAGTTCTGTTTAAAGTACGGCATCGAGAAAAAGTTCGTTGTCGTTGCACACCCAAAAGCTAACGGACAAGTCGAGGCCGTTAACAAAATAATCAAGTCCATACTAAAGAAGCGTCTGGAGAAGGTTGGAGGCAAGTGGGTAGATGAACTCCCGACAGCATTATGGGCATATAGAACTACCCACAAGTCCGCGACCGGCCACACTCCGTTCGCCTTGGCATACGGCTCTGAAGCCGTTATACCCGTGGAACTTGAAGTTCCATCGCACCGAGTGACATACTATGACCCCAAGACGAACCAAAACCACTTGCTGGAATCACTGGACTGCATCGACGAAAAGCGTGAAGAAGAAGCTGAATTAAGGGCGGCGGCGCACAGACATCGAGTCAAGCGTTACTATGATGGCAGAGTCCGCCCAAGAATCTTTGATGTGGGAGATCTCGTTCTGAAATGAGTCTTCCCGGTACCATCACGCATGAATCCCAGCTGGGAAGGTCCATACGCCATTGAACGGAAGCTTGGAGAAGGAACATTCAAGCTAGCGACCGTTGATGGCGCGACACTCCCCCGAGCATGGAACAGTGAACATTTGCGGCACTATTACATTTAGCATGTTTCCCTTTCTTGTTATAGGCACTATTGATTCCTGCATGTTTCCATTCAGTAATGACTTAGTTTCCTTTTAAAGTTGTAATCGAGCGATTTAGTTGATTTTCATTAATAAAGGCTTGAAGCCACATTTTCTATGAAGTTTCTATATCTCTTAATTGGATGATAAATTACATTATTCTGCGCGACATACAGACTCGTACGAACGATTCCAAATCTCCGAATCCCCAGAGTGCGGAGCGGAGTACTCTAAGTCCCCAGAGCGCGGACTAGAGTATAAACGATTTCAAATCTCCGGATCCCCAGAGTGCGGAGCGGAGTACTCTAAGTCCCCAGAGCGCGGACTAGAGTATAAACGATTTCAAATCTCCGAATCCCCAGAGTGCGGAGCGGAATACTCTAAGTCCCCAGAGCGCGGACTAGAGTATAAACGATTTCAAATCTCCGAATCCCCAGAGTGCGGAGCGGAGTACTGTAAAGTCCCCAGAGCGCGGACTAGAGTATAAACGATTTCCAATCTCCGAATCCCCAGAGTGCGGAGTGGAGTACTTTAAGTCCCCAGAGCGCGGACTAGAGTATAAACGATTTCCAATCTCCGAATCCCCAGAGTGCGGAGCGGAGTACTCTAAGTCCCCAGAGCGCGGACTAGAGTATAAATGATTTCCAATCTCCGAATCCCCAGAGTGCGGAGCGGAGTACTCTAAGTCCCCAGAGCGCGGACTAGAGTATAAACGATTTCAAATCTCCAAATCCCCAGAGTGCGGAGCGGAGTACTCTAAGTCCCCAAAGCGCGGACTAGAGTATAAACGATTTCCAAATTCCGAATCCCCAGAGTGCGGAGCGGAGTACTCTAAGTCCCCAGAACGCGGACTAGAGTATAAACGATTTCCAATCTCCGAATCCCCAAAGTGCGGAGCGGAGTACTCTAAGTCCCCAGAACGCGGACTAGAGTATGAACAGTCTCCAAGTCCTCGGAGCACAATGTCAGCAAACCAAATAAAGACAAGAGAATCATTCAAACAAAAAGAAACTAAAATTTTATTCGATAAGTCCAAAATGGGGATACAAGATCACTCCTACAAAATTCGGGCCTATACAAACTACAAGTTGTGGAAGATAGAAACAATTACAAAACTTAAGCAGGAAATTTGTTGAACAAGTGCATCGATTATTTCTTCGACTTCTTCTTCTTGTCCTCCTTCAGTGTCTCCGACGACTCCTCTCCCTCACGCTTTTTCTTGGACTTTTTGCTTGCTAGAGAAGCGGAGTTAGGAGTAGGAGACGGAACATCTAGTGGTTTGGACCTGCCCGGGAGAATGATTTTCAAAGGTCTGTTCCGCGGGTCAGTGAGTTCCAGGACTTCAGATTCAACTTTGACTTTGACCTTTCTCTTCTCCTCGTCGACGAGACGGTCCTTCATGCTCATCTCTGAAGTATGTTCAGAGGCGCCAGTGATTTTAACTTCGTCGCTTCCTTCGGCAGGAGACGAAGTGTCAAGTTTGTCATCATCAAGCGCCCCGATCACTTGAGCGTTTGGACCGGGAGTTACCCCTGCGTGAGCAACGTCGCTTGTTTTCCCTGCTTCCTCCTTGGCGTCATCGCTCCTCGGAGTTAGCTCGGCGTCAGAATGACCTGCACGAAAATATAAGAAGTGGGAATTAGAACGAATAACCATTGCTGAAAAATGATGGGATCTCTTCGACTTCTAGAGAAAGAAGAATTTCCTACCAGGATCCGGTTGGCTAACGGTGGCGCGTGGGGTTTCACCCTCCAGGATAGGTGACAGCACATGAACGCCGAGCCCGGGATCTTCGGGATCATAACTGGCATGCTGCTCGAATGGATCAAGCGTCGACCGACCGGCCGATTGAGCAGCATAAGGAGCGGCGATGTGAGGAGTAGTAGCGTCGGCCTCTGACGGGCCAGCCTCATCGTTCTTCTCTTTCGAAGGGGAAGAGCCTTTGCCATAAAGAGCCAATGCTGCGGATAAATCCGATGGCTCATTCCCCCTCAGGAACTCCTTCACCAATGCATCCTCGTCGATTTCTTCGGAGCCTGACTCGACTTTCTTGATCTTTATCAGGGTTTCCCATGCCTCAGCCAGGGATTCGTGGTAGCCGTCGCCCAAGAATGTTAGGTTGCGGTGCATAAGGACGCGGGCTCCGTATTCGACGATCAACGGGTCAAACATACTTTTGACCTCTTCCCTGCCGGCCTCTGCGGCCGCCTCAATGCGAGAATCAAGCTCCTCCACAGCCATTCTTTTGCCCTCCTCACGGGCCTCATCCTTCATTTTCTCGACCCCGGCAAGTTCACCGTCGAGCTTTGTCTTCAGGAGTCGGTTAGCAACAATCTCATCACAATACCGCTGTGATTCTTCCTGAGCAGCTATTTTGTCTTCTTTCTCCTTGAAGAGTTGTTCTTTCAACTCTTTGACTTGAGTAGCGAGCGCATCCCTTTCTTTTTGGACAGAGTCTTTTTCTAGGGCAAGGGCGCCGCTGCGCTGAACTGCTTCGTCAAGCTCCTTTTTGTGAGCCACCTCTAAGCGAGTAACTGCCTCAGCAGTATCTTTTGCGCCTTGTTCAGCGGCTTCTAGCTTCGACTTATAAGAGGCGAGCTCTTCGTCTTGGAGTTTGATGATTTTCTTATCGCTGTCAGCCTCCAGATTCAGACGGTCAATCTCGTGTTGATGCTCGACAGATACTTCCGAGATCTTCTCCACCAAGTGCACGAATGCGTCATGTTGAACATAGACGTCATTGTTGCAGGCGATGGCACTTTGCTTCACGTGCCCAGGAATGTGATGGATGGCTGGGAGGAATTTCAAGCCGTCAAAACAGATTTTCGGAAACTTGGCCTTAAGGTCGACCATCTTTTCCGCGACAGTTGGGTCCACGACAGGAGTAGGAGGAGGAGGCTTAGAGAATTCCGTTCTTTTACGCTGCTCTCGAACTTGCCTCGTACTCGATGAACTGGAATGTTGTTCTCGAGCAGCATCAGACTGATAACCCTTCTGCAAAGACTTCTCTTTATCCGGCTCAGTTGGAGGAGGAAGATCGCGGGACTGGGAAGATTGAGAGTGTGCTTTCTTGCGGTGAGACGACTCACGCGGACGATTGTCCCTATCTTCGTAATCACCTCGGTCCCGGCGTCTGCCTGAACCGGAATCCCGTCCGGAGTGATGGAATATAGAAGACCCCTGAAGGCGATCAAGTCCGTGTGAGCGGCCCATATCACCTGCAAAGAAGGGAGATAACAACGAGTTAAGGAGAATTCACGAATTAAAAAGACTTGAAGTATATTATGGAATGCGCATGTGCGTGTGTGTCCTAAGTGTTCCCCCCGACGGACCCGTTCGTTTATCTTTGCTAATCGGAGTATTGTCTCTTTGAGCCGGGAGTTGAACTCCTACATTGCCTCTAGCGGGCGAAGAGAATTTGAGAGCTTCAGGATCATCGAACCCGTAATTAAGTATGTCTTCGGGAATAGAAAGGTTCGATAGACCTCTCAAGGAACTTTCCAGATGCTGCGAAGAAGCCTCTTTCTCAGGAGGGGTAGGCGTGACTTTTGAGGTGCCACCAACTTTCTCCTTTTGAACCGTGTATTTCAACTTCTTCTTTCCCTTCGAAGGGGAGGATGATGTCTCAATATCCTGAACTTCGATTGCCGGATTCCAAGCGGGACCCACGTTCTCGCCCTGAGTTTCGGGGGCATCATCCTCTTTGCGCTCGCCTTCTTCATGCGTGTCGGGAGCGCGACGCGACGACGGTCCGGCAAGTTTTTTCCCTTTACCAGATGAAGGTTTGGGAATTGTAACACCTTCTGGAAGGCTGATCCGACGACCAGGGGCTAGCAAGCCGAACCCCGACAGCGATTCATTTGAAATGATAGTTCGGATGTCTCGATCCTCAGCAGGAAGAGCTCTAATGGCTTCAACAGCCTCAGAATATCCTCGGCCTTCCGGACGCAGGTTGATACCTGAAAAGATGAAATGAAGAGTTAGGAAAAGCATGACTCCAATTAAATATGAATAACGATTCAGCAGAGAGACTTACTGCCTTCAACCCATCTCCTAGCGAAACCAGAAGGGCAGCGCACATAGAACCATTCCTGTTTGTACAGGGCGAATTTGCTACAGGGCCCTGTCAAGATCTGGCACTTGTGGTATGGCTCGAGGAACATAAAGGAAGGGCTATCTTTCCGTCTCTTGAACATATAAATATATCGGATATCACCGGGAGTTGGAGGTCTGGAGAAGACGGCCATGAAGAGTAAGTAAGTCCCATATAGAAACGCATGACCGTTCGGGTGCAGTTGCGATGGAGCCATGTCTATGTACTGCAGAACGTCCCGGAGAAATAAGTTGAAGGGAGGCACGCTGCCCATCCAACACATGAACTTGTTGCAGGTGGTGTACCTGACTGGGGGCAGATGAGAGCGATCGTGTCTCGAAGGGACTAACACGTCGGCAAAAGGAATCCCGTGAATAGAGCATATCCGCCTTAGAGCAGCTTCGTTGATCTTCGAAGCTTGAGAATCGATCGGATTGTCTAGTAAGATGGTTGCCTCCAGAGCGTCAGGCGCCAAGTTATGAGCGGGAGAAATTGACGGGTTAGAAGAATCAACGGCTCCTTGCCTTGCTGATGGCCCAGGTCTGTCAGATATGGTTGTAGAACTAGATTTTCTCGACATCCCGAATAAATAATGAACCTGGCTAAATGCTTGAGAAAGCTAAACTTGAAAAACGTTGAACGTTAGAATTAGCAACACGAGTTTTCCCCCCACGTGGTGTGTGAACTAGTGCAAGCAATTGTGTACAGACAATAAGAATGTTTTAGAAGATATAATAATTAGCTTCGAATCATCGCCTTCGAAGACCGTCATCACTGACCGTCTCAAAAAGTCCGCCTTGAGGTGATTACAGTTCCAGATTCAAAAGACATGTGATTTCTAAAGTAACCGGCTTAAGTGTAGTTAGACACTTATACTGTTCGGCATTTTTAATGTTGTTCGGCATTTGTATTGTCCGGCTAAAGACATTATCCGGTCCAAGAATTGTCCGGCAATTGCTTTGTTTGACTAAGGTAATGGTTCGACCTAAGGGGCGTTCGGCTAAAGTCATCGTTCGGCATGTCAGTTATACTGTTCGGCTAAAGTCAATGTTCGGCGTGTCAATTGTATTGTTCGGCTAAAGTCAGTGTTCGCCATATCAATTGTATTGATCGGCTAAAGTCATCGTTCGGCATGTCAGTTGTACTGTTCGGCTAAAGTCAGTGTTCGGCATGTCAATCATGTTGTTCGGCTAAAGTCAATGTTCGGCGTGTCAATTGTATTGTTCGGCTAAGGTCATCGTTCAGCATGTCAGTTGTGTTGTTCGGCTAAAGTCAATGTTCGGCGTATCAATTGTATTGATCGGCTAAAGTCATCGTTCGGCTAAGTTATTGCTCTACATTTTATTCAACTCCACCCTACACCTTCTCCATCCACGCCGAACGACAGAGACGGATCGCCCGGCAAAGACTATGTCGTCCAACACCCCATCTACCTTTCTATCGTTCGGCATGGAGGAGCTAGCCCCAACTAGACAACTCAAAACGAGCGAACCACTCCCACTAGCCACGTGTTTACAACTAAAGGAAATACTCTGTTTCCATAAGATGAACCTAAAATGGAAGTAGTGCAATTGTTAGAGGAAGGATACCTAATTCGACGATCGAAGTTGAGAATGGATTATATAGGCTTTATATCTGATAGGATTGCAAATCTCTAAGAGTGATAATAAAGAAGACGTAAAAGAAAATGGTGGAAGGGCGCCTGGTTATATAGAGGGAGGTAGAAGACGAAGAGGCTATACCCAGTAGAACCGGTCAATACCAGAGCGTTCGGCACACGAGGTACGCTCGGCTTCGAACGTATCGTTCGGTATCCCAACCTTGTTCGTCTCGCACCTCCTTCGCTAACATTCTTGAAGAGGTACCTCCGAGGTAGATTGTACCAGATTCAAAGCGCATCACGTTTGGCCACGAGATACACTTTGGGGGGCAAGTGTTTCCTGGGGATCTGACCAGGCCACTAGTACTCGGCAATCGGTGCTCGGCATCAAAGAGTGTCCGGCATCAAAGAGTGTTCGGCGAGGCACTTGGCATCCAGGAGTGTTCGGCGAAGCACCCAACATCCAACAGGTACTCGGCGTACAAGAGTGACCGGCCTCAAGGAGTGTTTGGCGAGGCACTTGACATCCAGGAGTGTTCGGCGAAGCACCCAACATCCAACAGGTACTCGGCGTACAAGAACGTTCGGCATTCAAGACTGCTCGGCATACCAGAGTACTCGGCATCAAGGCTGCTCGGCATCAAGACTGCTCGGCATACAAGGTCGCTCGGCATCAAGGCTGCTCGGCATACAAGAGTACTCGGCATCAAGGCTGCTCGGCATAAAGAGCACTCGACATCGTGACTACTCGGCAACAGGAGTACTTGGCATCCCACGATGTTCGGCGTAATACTCGACGTCCGAAAGACATTCAGCACGACACCAACATACCGTTCGGCATAGAAGGGATGGTTCGGCGCAGAGCGTTCGGCCTCAACAGACAACCATCCTACACTTCCCACGACGCCAACATACCGTTCGGCATAGAAGGGATGGTTCGGTGCAGAGCGTTCGGTGAACCTTGCTCGGCATACGGCGACCACTGAACTCGGGCTGGAGCATTCGGCAATCAGCCCACTTAGGAAGTCCAGCCCATCCTTGCCTATAAATAGAGGGGCAGGGTCACAGTGAAATGGATCCTTTTTTGGAGAGAAAACACCGGGGAGACTCTGCCATTTT
The DNA here is from genome assembly GCA_030737815.1 of Allium fistulosum. Lineage (NCBI taxonomy): Eukaryota > Viridiplantae > Streptophyta > Magnoliopsida > Asparagales > Amaryllidaceae > Allium > Allium fistulosum. The sequence continues at coordinate 872,348,632 of CM060907.1, read as the reverse complement.
CAAGACTCATCTTCTCTACTTAACAACTTCATTCAAGCATTTGATTCACGAATTGTATTTGTAATCAACTATAAAGAAGATCAATAAAGTTTAACCTCAAAGTGGATGTAGGCAATTACGCTGAACCACTATAAATTTGGTGTTTTTACTTTCTGTATTTAGATTAGCACTGTCTTCTCTGTTTAATTTGATTTCATCACTTATATCTCTTCACAATCTTCTTCTACGAGGTTAGTGACCAATTTTGGTGCTAACACTATCCAACTACTCTTTACAAAGAAATGATTGAAGGAAGTGTGGACTAAGTGTTGTAAAGTACAAATAGAATTCTGCTATACATCCTTATTTTATTACCGAAGACTCATCATTTGAATCAAAGAAAGAGGAGAAGTGGAATAGACTATGAAATTATCAAAAATTGCATAAACAATATAAATCCCATCAAATTAACATAATGATTGAGAATCTCCATCTGGAATTGACATTTTGAAATAAAAAGGATGTTTGGAGGATTTTATCTATTTTGCTTTCGCAATCCCAAAATCCCTAAAGCATATTCAAATCCATAGATATATACTAATCAATTACTGAAATAAAAATACTAAGGTTTTCACTCACAGATTAGCCTTAACTTTTCTTGTATGGATTTGCAATGCCAAAGCAACTTTTTTTCAGATCTCCTTCTTTTGATATAAATACACAACAAAGGATAGGTGTATAATATATATAATTTTGTTAGATTCAGAGAGGTTGCAGTAGAAGTGAAAAGATTAAAAGATTAATTAGAAAAGGATTAGAATCCTTACCTGAATTCCTAATTGATTTTCTGAATCTAACCAAGAGAGAAAATGGCATAGGTTTGAGGTATTCCTCAAATATTTATGAACAAAAGGTAGAGAAGATAGGGTCCTATTTATAGGAGTTGAAACATACCAGATCGTTGGATAAAATTAGATGAAAAACGGATAAATCTAGAACGTTTAAACGCTGAAAAACCATAGTCGTCACCCTGACTAAGGGTTGACCGCTCCCTAGACCGACCGACCACTAGAGGTCGATCGCTTGGGTCGGAGGTGTTGACCTCTCCACTCATTTAGGGTGCACTGATTTGTTTCTGTTGCTCGTTTATTTTACTCCCTAATTAACTTTTGATGTTAATTGTTTAACTTAACGTTTACTTAACCCCTCAAGTAATCCTACAGTTAATTTTTGAAATTCAAACTCTAGATTTGAATACTCAATTGAATTTGAATTCAAACTAAATTAATTTAAATTTGAAAACTTCAAATGCTCATAACTTCTTCATTTGAGCTCGTTTTCAACATATTATATATGAAAATAGATCGGAATTTCGCCACAAACGCAATGGAATAATTTTCATGGTCAAATTCCAATGTTTATAAAATTTCCATTTTCAACTCTACCTTATTTAGTTTAATTTACTCAATTTATTTATCATTGATTTTACCGGGTTTACATTCTTCCCCCCTTAAAAAGGATTTCGTTCTGAAATCTTTCAAGGGGCGAACAGAACGCGCAATAACATCCATGTTACATAACCAAGTTGTAACGACCCGTAAATTTTAATAGTTTTAATAATATATTTAACTGGAATTTTATGAAATTTTAAATATTTGAATTTGGAAATAAAAATTTAATATTTAGGATACGTCTATTTAAACATAGCAAATGGTAAATTTTCATCAAAAAATATGTAAGTTTATTTTATTATGTAATTCTATTTCAATTTATATCAGTTAATAATATATGATAATAAAATGTTTTCCAAACCTGAATATTTTTATATAATAAATTATAAATCATCTTCTGAGTGAGACGTCATCTTTCGTTTTCCCAAATTTGAACTGCTATTGCTCCATTTATCTTATTTTCGGCGTATTAGCAGCATTTCGGTACCGATATCGACTTTTGATAGGATGGTCCTACCACTGATATTTGTATACCGTTTTGATCGTCTCGTCATGCTGATCTCTGTAGTATATTCAATTCTGTGTTTGAAGTCCGGCTCATTGCGAGGTCGATGAGATGATCTGTAGTATCGGTACAGTTTCGAACATTTCGAATTTCTTTTGACTATTCAATTTCCACCATATATCAACCCAAAAGCCATCGGCTATTACTGTTTTCTGAAATTCAATGTGTGACTTTTTTTATTCCACTAATTTAATATGATATTTATTGTTCTTCTAATTTGCCAATGTTTCCTTGATTTCTTTTGCTGCCTTTTCAATTTTTCTACCATTCGTTCACTCCTTTTCGATAAAGATTTATTTTAGTTTATCATTCTGAAACAAATAATGGTCGCCTCCTTTGTTCGCCTGTGCATGGCCAAACGCATCCCTCCGCCTTAAATTCTTTTCCAACTTACCATCTCTCCCCTCATCGTGAGCAGCTCCACCATCATGAACAAGCCTACGCTTCAACACTCGACCCTACCCCACTTCCGCCACTACTCACCGGACCTCCACCCTGTTCTTCTTCCACCCGATCCCGCCGCCACTTCCCCTCCTTCACGTGAGCCGCCACATCACCCATGCCTCCCGCCTTTCAACCAAAGCCGGCCTCTTCCCGCTCCCCCTACTTCCCTCTCTCGGCCTCACTCAAGCTCTGATAGCCACCTTCATTTCGCCACCAGTCACGGCCAACCCGAGCTTGAACCCATAGCCTGCCTAGCCGAGACTCGCCTCCTCCTTAGTCATGCTCCTCTTTTGCCTTTCTCTGTAAGTTATTATATATATAGTATATAATAATATATAGATTACTATAAATATATATTATAGGTGAAGTATATATACCTTATATATGTGTAAATTTATACATTATGTATATATATATATATATATATATATTAAACTTATATATATCTTTCAATTTTGGTTTATATGTACATTGGTATGCAGATATGTATACAAGCTTATGTTAGTATTAAGAGATTGATCGCACATATATATATATAGCCTACATTGGTTTAACTGAAGAAACCTGTTTTTGTTTATATATGAGTATATTTAAATAAAACATATTGTTTATAAGTAAAATATGTTCTGTTATATTTTCTGTTTTGTATAAAGTGTATATTATGAAAGTTGTTATATATATTAGTTAATATATGTTTTGTTTTGTTGTTTTGTATTTGCTGACTTGCCTAATTTGGCAGCCGTGAGTTACATATATAGTTAGTTTATTTATATGTGTATATATATAAATACTATACAGTTTATATATATATTATGTATAACTTGTTGTTGTATATGAAAGATGAATTTTGTTAGTGATGTGGCTGTGGTTTTATATATATATTGTAAAGTAAAGCTTTATGTTGGTTTGATGCATTTGCGGGTGTTTGTACGCATACATTAATGTAAAATTTTATATATATGTAAGTTGTATTGTTTTATAATAAGTGTTGCTGGTGTATATAAATATGGTATATATAAATATTTATGTCCTAAATGTTTACTTGAATCAGTTATATTAGTGTACCAGTAATATTAGTTAGAAATGATTTTGTGTGCTATGTATGTCATGTGATTTTGTAGCTTATATATATATAAGCCTATTTATGTATTGAGTATTGAATTAGAGAAATGATATATATTTTGAAATGTTTGATTTTTCTCAAATATACCATAAAGGTTATTTTATATAAAATGTATATAAGTTTGCGTATATGTTTATATATATTAGTTTATATATAGTTATACGTGAATTTGGGTTTTTCAAATATATATTCTATTTTAGTATGTGTTTAAATGAAATAATGATTTTTAGTTTATATATATTCACTTATATATTTATTTCATCGAATCTAGTTTCATCGTACCGTGCTTTTGTCTCACCGATATCCAAATTGGTCGCAGCAGCTTTTTGATTTGATGTGTCTGTATCCGTGTCTGTGTCATCTTCTTGTCTCTCTAGCTTCGAAAGGTGAGCAATCACTTACGATTAACGTTCTTATATTTATTAAATTTGATTTCAATTGAAACGACAATTGAAATATGTTGCTGTTAGTTATTTACATTGCTATATAATATGCTATTATCTGTATCTTTTCACCTGTGACATCTGACACTGTTATTTGTTATTTATATTGATGATATATGCCTGTTATATTATTATCATATCTATTCTCACTCTGCAAGTTCCCTATTAGTGTAGAATTCCCTATGGGTTGAAATGATACATACCCGAACAATCTGTAGAATAGGAGAAAATCGTTATGGGTTGAAATGATAAACCCAAGCGATTTTCATTAAATTGAATTTGGGATTGCGGGTTGAAATGATATATACCCATATAAATTTAAATTACGGGTTGAAATGATAAATATCCATATCACTTGACCATAGGATAGAAAATTTTATACAAACACCATGGTCTATATATAAATATTTGAAAATGATTTCTATTGTTTTTGGAAAGAAATAAATGGTTTATTAAATATTGACTTTTAGATATTATATATAAATATATTTTATAGAGTTTAAATTTGTATTTTTAAAATTATATGTTTTTAAAATTTTATAGTTATAAGTTAATTTTGATATTTTAAATTTTAAGAATTTATTTATAATTTTACTATTTTTAAATTTTATAGATAGATTTAATATATATATAAATAAATTTATAATATGTTTAAGTATTTATTTAAAGTATATTTAAAAAAAATTTAAAAATAGTTTTATAATAAGTTTAATAAATTAAGGTTCGGAAGATAGATTTGAAATTGATTTGAAATGGTAATCAATTAAGAATTTTATTTAATTAAATCGACTTGAAACTTATTGAATTTGAGATTTTAAAGGATATGATTTTATAACTTGAGTTTGGTCTAAGGTAATTAAATGAATATTTCAAGTTTAAATAATTGAAGGAAATATTTAGTGATTTGAAATTTTGGGGTTTTATTTAATTGATATCAGATTTATTAAGTGAGTATTTCAAAATTAAACTATAATGAAGTTAAATTAAGATGTATATGAAATTATCAAATTTAGTTTTGAAATTGTGGAATATTTAAAGCTTTGAAGTATATGGAAATGTAAATGGTTTATTTTGGTGGTTTAAAACCTGTATTTGAAATCGATATAATTTGAAATGATTTATTGAGAAACGGAATTGGAATTGGAATCGACGAATTGAGATTCAATTGAATTTGAATTTTTGAATTCGAGTTGATTTGAATCGATTTGTGAAATTTAAGGAAACTATTTTATTATATAAAGTATTTTCAAATTATATTTAAAACTATTTTATATTTTACTTTATAAATTATTTTAATATAAACTATTTTAATATAAATCATTTTCAATATAAATTATTTCAATATAAACTATTTTAACTTATAATTATTTTATTATAAACTATTTTAATATATAACTATTTTATATAAACTATTTTATTTTATAAGCTATTTTATTATATATACTATTATTAATATCTAAACGGCTTAATGGAAAATGTTATGATTTCAAATGTTATGATTTCCAAAGTGCTATGATTTAAAAGTGTTATGATTTTCAAAGTGCTATGATTTCAAAGTGTTATGATTTCCAAAGGGTTATAATTTCAAGTGTTTTGGTTTTGAAAGTGTTATAACTTTGAAAGTGATATGATTTTGGAAATGGATATATTTGAAGTGAAAAATAATATCGTATTGATAAGGTTTTGAAATGGAAATAATATTTTGGTTTTGAAGTATAAACTATTTTGAAATGACTGCGGTGTTATAATAACGTTGGGTTGTTAAAGAGACTGGGATCGGTTATTGTCGTACTCTCTGCCAATGCCGAAAACCACTTTAACAACCGTGTACGTGTTGGAGATTCCAGAATGAAGTAGGATGGTGGTGACGATCCTATATGAGGTATATACGTGGACCCGACTCCCGTGAGTTGGCATAAGGTGGCTAAAACAGGAGCAATTAACGGGCCAAGTGAGGTAGCTCCTCCGATCGGACACACTCCATCGTATGCCATTCTATTACTTTGTGATTGATTTGTTGCGCACCTTCGGATTTTCGGGAGTGTGGCTCGAGTTAGGCGATTGCTACGGCTCTGCGTTACCAACAGCAGGAAGTGTAATTGGTATATCTACCCTGGCATTGCCTAGTTGTGCCGTGTCACCTACCCTATCGAGACCACTACGAGTTTGATTTGTGTCGTACCTATGGAATATCCTCTGGTAGCCTCCCGATCAGGAGGTATTACGGTACTGTATAGACTATTGGCACTATAAAATGTGTTAAGGGGGAAAATATAACGCCTTAACGCTATTTTAATAGTTTACTTTACTTTAGACATTATTATAATACCGTAAATTACAACATAGTAGATAGTTCCACGGATCCTTAGAGGATGGTTATCCCAAACATCCTTTGAGTTACCTGTATTTCAGTCGATATTTCACTTGAGTTGGATTTATTGATATAAGAATGTTAATCCTGACTCGAGTGTTTTGTGTTTTTGCTTTAAGCTTGGGTCAGACTGAGTCTTACAGCTTTTGAGACTCACCTTTGGATTTGGAGCTTCGCTTGGAGATCCAACTATCGATTCAGCTTTTGGTTATTGAGTTGATTCCAGTGATGTATTCAGATTTGGTTATTTGACTATTGTATTGAGACTTCTATGTATTCGAGACTTCTGTTGTATCTTGTTTTAACTCTGTTATATATATATAGTAGCTTCATGAACTACTATTCTTTTGTTTCCGCTGCTTATTGTTATATTAGTCTGTGTCTGTGATTCTGTGATTTATTTATTTATTGAATATGTTGTGTTTTGCCAAATATAAATTAACAATCTGATATTTTGAGCAATTCAAGTCTGACGTGTGTGGATGCGAATGGTTGAAAATATCAGGATGTTACAGTTGGTATCAGAGCGAGATTTTAGGCAAAACTTAGCATATAGGGTAAATTTAATTACAGAATCGTTTTCGTTCGAACTTGAATCTCTTCCACTTTGACTCGGTTTCCTTTGAATTTTGGAACTTCCCCATTCGTTCTGAAATCCATTTTGTCTCTCCCTTTTCGTGTTTTCTTGATTCTGGAGTATCTCATAACTCCACTTCGATTGATATCTATACTGAATCGGCAGTTCTGCCAGTCTTAGAATGATTTGTAAAGGGGTGAAACTCCTTTACAACAGGCATCGATTCACCTAAGATTTCTGTATCCTCGGTTTAGATGCTGCTATCTCTTGCTGTGCTCGAATTCTATCTCTTGCGATTGAATGTCTATTTGCCTCATAATTCTGCATCGATCTTATTCTTGAAGTTACGGTTCACCCGATTAAGGTTGCCCGCGATCTATATAAGTCTATCCATCCTTCTATTTTGTAACCTTATCTTCGTTTCGAGCCTATCTTCCTTGTTAGAATTCTCTTGGTTAGGGTCCCCTTGAATTTGAATCCCTATCTTTGTTTTGAAATTCATTTGGAATCATCGAGTGAGGGAGTGTATTTGTAATTTATGTAAAATGTTTATATATATTGTGTTGTTTGAGTTGTTAATGTTGATTTGGAGTTTCGATCGATTCGTCTGATCAACGCTATCGATAGAAATTCCAAAACACTTGAACGGAGCAAACTGACACAATTTTTGTTTCAAATTTGGTAAATGAAATAATCTTGTATGGTTATATTATATATATAAGTGTAATTTTCTGAGATTTAATAGGCAAGTAAATTGGTTATTATAAATAATAATATTTGATTTTCATCTATTGTTTTGTAAACCATTGATTTTTCCAATATATAAATAAATGAATTTATCAAACATGGGTTATAATTTGATTTGGACTTTAAATGAATTTAAATTAAGAATTTAAGAATTTAATTTCCGGTAATTCCAAACTTTGGTTTTAAAGCTTTAAACGTATATTATTTAAAGTATTTTCAAATAGAACTTGTTTTCAGAAAATTTTTAAATGTTTAAATCTGTACTCTTCTCTTTTGTCGTTGGAAAATAATTTCAGTGATGGCGGCCGCATCATCGACATTCATTTTCGAGTTTCGAGGTGGAGAGACCAATTCGTAGCTTTGCTACACTTTTGTTATGTAAACTAAATTGATTTGAATTTCTAAAGCATGACTTGATTTATAATATATAGGTATATGATTTTAGATTTGATTTTATATATAGAATATATATATATATTTATTTCTATGTGGTTTGAAGTGAAATCGGAAATTTAATTCTTGAATTTTATTAAAGGATGATTTCAATTATAAAATGAAGCCAAATTTTGAATATATTTAAACTTGAAATAATTAATTGGGAATAGTAATGAATAAATTAATATAAATTTAATAATAATTAAGATTGAAATTATAAGTGAAATCAAATGAGATAAATAAATTTGATATATAAAATAAATTTTTTTTGGAAGAAACCTTTTGTATCAAATGTTAATAAGTTGAAATTAAATCAACTCAATGAAATACCTTGAATTTAAAAATCAATTATGGAATATTAATTAATTTAAATTGAAATTTATATGGTTTAAATTAATTGTTTTATTTGTATTCCAAATCTATTTTTTTTCTTTTTGGTTGTTTCTATTCTCCTACCTCGTTCCTTTTCGGGGACGAAAAGTTTTGAGTGGGGCAGAGTGTAATGACCCATAAATTTTAATAGTTTTAATAATATATTTAACTGGAATTTTGTGAAATTTTAAATATTTGAATTTGGAAATAAAAATTTAATATTTAGGATACGTCTATTTAAACATAGCAAATGGTAAATTTTCATCAGAAAATATGGAAGTTTATTTTATTGTGTAATTCTATTTCAATTTATATCAGTTAATAATATATGATAATAAAATGTTTCCAAACCGGAATATTTTTATATAATAAATTGTAAATCATCTTCTAAGTGAGACGTCATCTTTTGTTTTCCCAAATTTGAATTGCTATTGCTCCGTTTCTCTTATTTTCGGCGTATTAGAAGCATTTCGGTACCGATATCGACTTTTGATAGGATGGTCCTACCACTAATATCTGTATACTATTTTGATCGTCTCGTTGTGCCAATCTCTACAGTATATTCATTTCTATGTTTTGAAGTCCGGCTCACTACGGGGTCGATGAAACGATCTGAAGTATCGATACGGTTTCGAACATTTCAAATTTCTTTTGACTATTCAATTTCCACCATATATCAACCCAAAAGCCATCAGCTATTATTGTTTTCTGAAATTCAATGTGTGACTTTTGTTATTCCATTAATTGAATATGATATTTATTGTTCTTCTAATTTGCCTCTGTTTCCTTGATTTCTTTTGCTGCCTTTTCAATTTTTCTACCATTCGTTCAATCCTTTTGTTTCCGCTGCTTATTGTTATATTACTCTGTGTCTGTGATTCTGTGATTCTATGATTTATTTATTTATTTAATATGCTGTGTTTTGCCAAATATAAATTAACAATTTGATATTTTGAGCAATTCAAGTCTGACACGTGTGGATGCGAATGGTTGAAAATATCAGGATGTTACACAAGTTATCCATACAACCATCTACTCAACCAAAGTGCAATGTGATTATGTACATCAAACATACTAAAATGAGCTCAATCCTAGCATGAGAGTATAAACGTGTCATGTAAGTATGTATGCAAATACCCTAAACATACATAAAAATTTCTACATTAGTGTAAACTGACTATGAAAAGGTGTGGAAGTCATTTCCTACCATCCAATCTGGCAACCACGATGCAACCAAAATCCTAATTTTGGAGAGAATATTTATCGGTGAAAAGTTCTGGATGAGTGATCATCATCTTTTCCTCGGTTTCTCATGTGCTTTCCACTGTGTTGTCTCCCTATTATACTTTGACCAGTCTAATTATTTTATTGTGGAGTCCTCTAGTTCCGTGCTCCACAATGCATGCAGTGATACGGGACACCGTTGGCTCCATCTCTAATTCCCCCAACTGATCAGGCTCAACTCTAATAGTTGTGTCATGAAGGCATTTTCTAAGGTGAGACATGGAAAACATTGTGGACTCCTGTCAATCTGTCAGGTAGCTCCACGCGATAAGCAAGTTTTCCTATCCTTTTTAAAACTTTGAATGGCCTAACAAATCTATGTGCCAATTTTCTAGACTTGCCAAAACCTAACCACTTTTCTAAGAGGGGAGACTTTGACAAATACCATATCTCCAACCTCAAACTCAAGCGCTTTCCTTCTTCTATCTGCATAAGATTTCTGATGGTCTTGCGCTACCTTTATTCATTACCTAATCAACTTTACTTTTTTCGTAGTATCTGGGACCAAATCGAGTCTGACCAATATTTTTTCGATGGTTTTCCACCAACAACTAGACGATTTGCATGGCCTCTCATAAAGTGCCTCAAAGGAGCCATACCAGTCGTTGCTTGATAGCTATTATTATATGCGAACTCGACCAATGGTAGGTGCTGCTCCCAATATCCTCCAAAATCCAAAACACAAGCCATCAACAAGTCTTCCAAAATCCTATTCACCCTCTCCGTTTAACCATCAGCTTGTGGGTGATATGCAGTGCTAAAATTCAAAGAAGTTTCCAAAAGCTGCATGTAGGCTCCACCTAAACTCACTAATGAACAAGTGGTCTCTATCACTAACTATGCTCACTAGAATTCCATGCAATCGAACTACCTCCTTGATGCAAATCTGCGTGAGAGAAGTGGCAGTTTTATTGTTCCTAACCAGAATAAAATAGGCACTTTTAGTGAGTCTATCCACAACAACCCAAATAGCTTCATTGCCCCTCTGACTTCTAGGAAATCCTTCCATAAAATCCATCGAAATATGCTCCCACTTCCAAGTCGGAATTTCCAACGGTGATAGTAATCCTCTTGGCTTCCCTTGCTTAGATTTTACTCTCTAGCATGTCAAGCACTTAGCAACAAACTTAGTTATACTCTTCTTCATTCCTGGCCAAAAGAAAATCCTCTTTATATCCTTATACATCTTATCTCCTTTGGGGTAAATGGTCATCTTTGAGTAGTGACATTCCATAAGCACATCTCTCAACAAACTATCAATCATTGGACCATAAAGGCGTCCATCCCTTATTAAGCATCATTTCTCATCAATGGAACATCTACTAGCATGGGGAAAATGCTCATCCTTCCTCGACTTTTTCAAAATCTCCACTAACTTCTCAACCTTCACTTGCTTGAGCCTTATGTGGTCTATCAAGGCTGGCCTAATCCCCATAACTGCTAAAACCCTTGGATGGGTTCTGTTGGCAGTTGGAAGTTAAAATTTAAGAGGAACTACAACTGCCTCCATTCATATATAGGACCTAGGGTTGCGTGCCTTCGAATAAGGGCATCGGCGACTACGTTCCCTTTTTCAGGGGCGTATTAAATACTAAAGTCGAACGATGATATATATTCCATCCATCTCTGCTGACCAAAATTTAAATCTTTTTGGAAAAATGAGTGTTTGAGTGATTTATAGTCGTTTAATAACTCAAACATTTCTCTCAAGAGATAACGCCTCCACATCTTTAAGGCAAGGACGATAGCTGCCAACTCTAAGTAATGAACTGGGTATCTTTTCTCATGATCCTTCAGTTGCCTACTAGCATAAGCAACTATTTTTCCTTCTTGCATTAGAATTGCTCCTAACCCTGTGCCACATGCATCTGTGAAAACCATAAATGGTTTGGTCCTATCAGGAATAGTAAGCATAGGTGCACTAGTCAATAACTCCTTAAGCTTCTCAAATGCCTTAGTGCATCTATCGTCCCAAGAAAAGACTAGGTTCTTCTTAGTCAATTAGGTTAAGGGGCTGCTATTCTTACAAAGTTATTGATGAACTTCCTATAGTAGCCTGCCAATCCAAAGAAAACTTCTAACCTCTGATGTATTTCTAGAAGTCTTCCATCCACTACGCCATAGATGACCTATCGCAACGAAAATACAAGGTGTTGCTAGCTACAATGTAACGATAGATATGCTGATTATTGTCTATTATAACACTCGCTTCAAGGTGTTAGCATAGGTATCAACAAGATGTTGCAGTAGCTATAGATGTATTCAAATTAAAAAATTAATAAAATTAGCAATCCGCGTGAATACGATCCAACGGTCTACATTTAATCCGATTGTTAAAATGGATCACCGATCCAACGGTCTATTACAACATTAGCTTCGGGATGTTAGTATAGATATCAACATATGTTGCAGTAGCTATAGACTTATAAAAATATTATAAAAAATGAGCGCGGGCTGAAAAAAGAAAGCGGGCTGATGAATTCGCGACCACTCCTTTCTAGTTCACTTCCATCAGCTGAGATAAAAAGCAAATCCCTAAGCCTAATCCCCAAATTTGAATCGTCTTCTCTAATTCGTCGTGCCGCCGTTCCAAGTTAAAGCCACCTTCGGCAACTCGTCGTCGTCTTCTTTAAAGCATCACTGTTGGAGGCGCAAGCACCTTCGCTACCCAAGTCGCGACGCCGCTTGCTACTACGCGCATAAGTGAGTATTTTCTCACGATTGATCTTAAATTTCAAGTGTTTAAATTTGGATTTAATTGAATATGGTTGCTGCCTTGATTTGAATTGGTTTAGTTCGATAGCTTCGTGGGTTTCTCAGCCCTCTGTTGATTTTCCGATTCCTGATTATGTTAATTTGTGGACAATTAAACTGATAAGAACCGATACCGCTTGATGTTTTGTTGAAGTAGTCGTGATGATTTTGTGGTTCTTTTGGGTTCGCGTACCTCTGATGCGTGACTATGTTGTAGAAAAAAAAAACTGATAAGAACAGATACTTGCACTTGAATTCCATGTTTGCTGGGTTGAAATTTTAAATAAGAGATGCTACACTTGAAACTCCAGAATTTTTATAAAGATAATTTGGTACTAGTTTAATTTAGAATTCCGTTGGATTTTAAAACCTGTGTCCATCAAGCGAAACAAGTTAAATTGTTTTCTGTTGACCTTATTTTTTGGTTTATAATTGGTATTGTAAACTTAGACAGGAACTAGAGTTCAATTTTCATATTCTTAGCAGCATGTAGCAAATTATAATGATGGCATTTAACATTATTAATGTAATAATTTTGTTTGTTTTGTCTAGAAAACCGTTTCTGCTCATATAAAAATAAGAAGAAGAGAAATAATCGTTACCGTACGACACATAGCAGATTTATGAAAGTAACATAGAAGTTTGTATTCTGTCAACAAAGGTAACAGTAAGCCTGGTGAATTTTATGCGTTTTTCACTATAATAACGGCAAGTCTGCAACATGAAATTATCACAAAGAGAACTCAGTCTAAAATAATTAGTTGATGGATTAGTTGGCAGACTTTATGAGTTCAAGTCTACCACTAGTGTTTTAATATTTGTTGCTCCTTGTATCTAGTTTCAGGTTAATTCTACCAACTAATTTTTCAAAGTCCATTATTTAAGTTTATTATAAGAGAGAGGGACACCAGGCACCAGGTATTTAATTGGCAAGGATGCAACTTGTATATCAAAATGTTGTTGGATATGTGTTATATTAGTTATCTCTTTGCAAAAGAAAAAACCTTTTTTTTTTGGAGTTTACTTTTAACTTTGCTTGGTCTTCTTTTAAGCTCTGGCTAATTGCTAAAGCACCTGCTTCATTTACTTTAGCCATTATCGAAAAGTCATCATGATAAATTAAATGATTTATAACTAGATTGACATTGTATGTTGGATCAATATTTCCTAAAATGTGCTCACTTTGGAAAAAATTCCATGGCACTGGTAAAAAGATAGAGGACAATCAATGATACGCATTAGGAAGTTGACTGTCCTTACTCCTTGAGCCAATATTTCTTAGCAAATTCTGATTTTCAATCAGAAGAAAACATGTTCTAATTTAGCCTATTTCAATCACCAGTGAATATGAATTAGTCGATTGACTTACTGTCATTCTTCCCAGTTTGTTCTTATTTTCAATTAGAATGATCACTTCCATTTTAGATAGGATTCACTCAATTGCTTTGTCTTAGACTAAAATGTCCAGTAGTGGTTACGTATGAAAGATTGAGTTGAACACAGGCAAATATTGTTTTAGGTATGAAAATTAAAATACATATATTTCAAAACGACTTGAATACCAAAAACGTGTTTGTGTAGCATGGCGGTTGTGGTTTAAAAAATGTCAGGTCGGCCATTAATGACCGACCAGTTAAAAAAAAAAATTATTGCGGTTGGCAGACAACCATGACCAAACAAGTGTTTAGTTGGTCGGCGGTTAACCACCATTGTAACGATCCGGAAATTTTGACATTTGTTTAAATTAAATTATGTGACTTACTGGATGACAGGAACCTAATCTGACATGTTGGTCTCCATCTAAAAAGAAAAAAAGAAACTTGGACTGTTGTGCATGTTAGTTCTTATGCACATGTTGTCTGTGTGCTAGGAATACTAGATATATTTACGCATATGTTGGAAACTAAACTGACACGCTGGTTTTTCCTATGCTAAGTTTTGTTGCTTGCAAGTTTGAGTAGAATATGTATAAAAATTATTAGCGTTGCATGTACATGGATACATTTAGAGATGCTAAGATCAATGCTGGGTAGTTTTATGCCGATGTAAGTTGGTTCCCTGTGCATAAAATGGAAGAAAAAAAAGGGCAATAATGAATAGGTATACAAATTAACTGATTTCCTATGTAAAGTTAGGTAATGGGTTTTTCTATGCATGCCCTCCCTGTATATATAAATATGTCGAATCTGCAGTTGTTAAATAAAAGAGTAGGGTACCTGAATAAAATTGTTAAGTGACTGTGCCTAAGTTTGTGCCTAAGTTTGTGCATGTGGTGTCCTATGAAATCAGGTCTAAACGAAATAATAAACTAGTGCATAAAGGCTCTGTCAATTTCTATATGCATGTATAAAAGGGGCAGTCAACACAAACTATCTTATCTCAAATAATAGAGTGCTTTGTATATACGGTACCTGTATATTTTAGACTGATATGCTAGATGTGTCACTAAATATTTACTTGTTAAACCTTTAAGTGATATTTATTTGTATGTACATTTTGGATGATAGCAGTACACATTTGCGCATTGTCACTAAATATATACTTGAATTCGCGTGTGTTGCATAGGTGGTATTGGTATATTATAAATTGTTTCCAACTATATATCTAGTTAAATCAATAAAAGTGTATAATGACAGGCTAAAAAAAAATCTTGAATGTACCATAGTCTGTTGGATTTTCTTTGCATATTGCCTTCCTGTATATTTTGCGCATGCATTTGGTATATACATGCAAGTTTGAAACTGTTGTGTATGTTAGGGACAGCTGGATTGTAAATAATTTAACGGGCACATAATTGATTGTTTGATATGCACTTGTACACGGAGACACGACATATGTATGAACACGTAGTATATGACATTGCTGTTGTTTACATTGTTCCATATATAGTCATATTATGTTGTCACGACACAATTCCCTTATTGACACAGTATTGGACCATAATAATGAACTGCATGGGTTGAAATGATATATACTCAAATTTGAAATTAAAATAAATTTCCACTTGGCCTAGGTAGAAAATTAAAAGAAATCGCCGCTTGGTAAAATTTAAAATAAATATTTGAAATCGAACTGTTTTGTCACTTTCAAATTGTTTATTGAAAATTCGTATAAAAATTTATATTTGGAAATTTGATTTTAATTTAAGTTGAATATTTAAAATTAAAGAATTCAATATAAATTGATTTGTAAGTTAAAAATTTGATTTGCGAAAATTTATAAAGTAATAGATGTGAATGAAACTTGGACGTGATAGCCCTTAGTTAGTGCCCTCGTTAACCCAATAAAAATATATTTTTCAAACGTGTTATGTTGCTTGCTGTGTTGAGTACTACTTTGTGCACTTGGCTTCTCCTTTGTACGTGACAGGTACAAAAGACTGGACAACTGGAATACAAGACAGAAGATGAAGGTCAAGTCAAGTGAAGATGAAGATTCAGTATATGAGTCAGTATGTGTCTGTAAATGAAACTGTATATGTAACGAGTGAACTGAGTGAT
Organism: Allium fistulosum; assembly: GCA_030737815.1. Taxonomy (NCBI): domain Eukaryota; kingdom Viridiplantae; phylum Streptophyta; class Magnoliopsida; order Asparagales; family Amaryllidaceae; genus Allium; species Allium fistulosum. Next base: position 872,332,587 of record CM060907.1, on the reverse strand, counting down.
GTAGTGAGGAATATCTATATATGTGAATATCAGTATTATATATCATTATTGAACTGTAAAATAATGGACTCATGAATTTGTACTATTTCAAATGTTGAAATAAAATATTTATTTAAATAAATTACTATTTGAATATCAAATTCTGTGCAATAGCATTTTATTAAATAAAAATTGCAGAAGGTGTTGCCATAGATAGAATATAATGTTGCAGTATGTGATGTTAAATGTGGTAATAAACTGGAAAAGTGTTGCCATTTTATTGGTAAAAGTGTTACCATAGATTAATGAATATGGGCCCCACAAAACGGTTCCGTTAAGTTGGTTAACAGAATTAGTGGGCCCCACATGTACCTATGGCAACAACTGAACCGATGTTGCCTTAGGGTCGCAAAGATGTTGCATTTGACTCTGCGGCAACGCGGCAAAATGCAACACCGAAAAAGTGTTGCCTTAGCTCGTTTTTGGCCTACAACAACATTTTTTGGCACTTTCTGCATCACTTCTTGTGTGTTGCAGTATGCAATCTATGGCGTAGTGATCCTTGAACAGCATCCACTTTAGCGGGGTCTACTGCTAGTCCTTGCTTAGAAACAACATGCCTAAGGAATCTAACTTATTTGCTCCAAAAGTGGCATTTAGAAAATTTGCCCTAAAGCTGTTGCCTTCTTAAGATTCCTAATACTTCTCTTAGGTGGTCCTTGTGCTCCTCTTTACCCAAAGAGAAAACCAAAATATCATTTATGAACACAACGACAAATTTATTGAGTTGCTCCCTAAATACCCTACTCATCAAATCCACAAAGTATGTAGGGGCATTTGTCAATCCATAAGGCATCACTTCCTACTCATAGAGTCCATCTGGTGTGCGAAATGCAGTCTTCGACTTGCTTTCTTCTATAGTCCTCAACTGATGGAATCTGTTTGCTAAGTCTAGTTGAGAAAAGGTTTTAGCTCCTCCAAGCTGATCGAACAAGTCGTCTATCCTAGGTAAAGGGTAACTATTCTTCCTTGTCAACTTTTTAAATTTCCTATAGTCGATGCAAAGTCTCAATGAACCATCTGCCTTAGTGGCGAATACAACAGGGGCTCCCCACTCCGAAGTACTCTGACAGATGAATCCTTTCTTTAATAGCTTAAATATTTGCTTATCCAATTATCTTCTTTCTTTGGAGGCCATGTGTCTTAAAGGCAGGACAACTGGCCTTGCATCCTTCTCTAAATCTAATTGGAACTCGATATCTCGTTGGGGTGGAAGACTCGAGACTTACTCAAAGACATCAGGAAATTCATAAACTATGGGTATGGATGATGGCTCTCCAATAGATAGATTTAGTAAGCATAGATAGCTCAACTCAACTAAATCTTGGGGTGTACAAAGAATTTCTAGGTCATGGTCTCCACAACTTCTTAATCATACAACCCTCTTATTACAATCAAGAGTTGCTCCATAATATGCTAGCTAATCCATACCCCTCAAAATTTAGAACGTACGCATTATATATGAAATCAACATCACATTTGTCCAACACTAGGTCTTTGCAAATAAGAGAGAAATGTGTTGAACCTCCAATAGGATTAGAGACCACTATTGGGCTGGCGATAATCTGGATTGGAAGGTTTAAGAATTTTACAACATTCCTAGCTATTAAAGGAATGCGATGCCCCTGAATCAAATAGGGTACGAATTATAATCCTTAAAATAAGAGTTTTACCTTCTAATGTTGCCTTCCCTTGGTCTCACGATGGTTTACTTGCAATGGGGACAGCTTCAATAGCATAAGCTTGTCTGCTTGATCCTTCCTTTGCCAACTTAGAGCATTGATTCTTGAGGTGCCCTTCCTCATGCAATTAAAGCACTTCCCCTTAAAAGCTTCCTTCATCAGACTCACCCTACAATCTTTAGCCTCATGACCTTTCGTCCGGCATCGCTTGCACACCTTACCATCCTTCTTAAACTTCCTCTTCGACTTCTTGTTAGCCCAAAAGCTTCTCTTCTTGGACCCTCCTTGCTTTATGGTAGGTGTAGCCTTCTCTTTTTCTGCCTCCTTATAGTCCACATTCACCGTGAGTAGCATTGCCATCTCCACCAACATCACATACATGGCACCAATGGGTACTTGGGTCAACAACTTTTCTCTTAACAGGGAATTTATGCCCTTTACGAACTTCATGGCCTTTTTCATAGACGTATCTATCAAGCTCATTCTGAATTTAGCCAACTCTATGAACTTAGCTATGTACTTCTTTAGAGTAGAGTCTCTTTACCTCAGCTGAATGAATTTCTCCAGTTGTAGACTCACTTCGGCCTTAGACATAAACCTTATCTCAAATCTATTTTTGAATTCATCCCATGAGAAAATCCTTCCAACGTTTTCCTCGGTCACCAAGTTCTACCAATCTAAAGCTTCTACTTTGAGGTGCCAAACTACCATCCTCCTCTTTAATTGATATTCCTACCCAAGCTCCCTAAATATTTTCTCGCAGTCATTAACCCATGTTTTATCTTTCAAATATCCCTCAGTTCAAGATTATGTCTTCCCTCCCATGTTAAGAAAGCCCTCACACAATTTAGGAAAGTCAGTAGGATGGAGTGCTGCATCGGCGAAAGGGAAGCAGGTGCCACCGATGCAGTTGAAGGAATAGGAAATTGCTCGACAGTCCTAAGATATTGTCTAAACCATTCAGACATTCCATGAATGAGAGGTCTTCCATAGGCGGGGATCCCAGTTCTGGAAGAAGATTGATTAACAACCATATCAACTATCTGTAGGTTGAATCTTTAGTGACGATTTCCGAAAATAATATTATAGGCTAAAAGAAAAAGGATTACCTAGTGTATGCGCTTATGTTCAAAGAAATAAGGGTATATATTTATAAAGTAAGAATTTTTGAAAATCCTTTTTGAAAAACCTTTTCCAAAATAATAAGTACGCCACTTAAACATATAGTTTCCTCATTGATTGGGTAAACTAAGCTCTGATACCAAATATAACAACCCATCTTGAAAAATGACTAATTTTCAACCTAGAAAATCGAAACTTAGATCCATTCTAAGGCTAGTTGTTGGTTGGAAAAAGAAGTAACAGTACAAAGAAATAACTATTCTTTCAGAACTCACAGCGAATGAAATGAAATATAATAGAAAATTGTATCCATTTATTTCAAAACCATTTGAAATGTCATAATACAAAACGTCATCAAACTGTTAAGTAAAATTCGTTACATCATTTATCCAAAATACATGGGTACAACATAAAACATCATAAAACGTAATAATAATTGCCACAAGCTTGAGCCACTCCACCTTCATGAAAGTAATGCTATGCTATAGGATCGTGTAATATGGAATATATACTAAACTTATTCACTAGTGCGGAAAGTAACTATAAAATAAAATTAGTGGTAAATTAAAATGACACCATAGATTTTTATACTGGTTCGAACTTCCCATTCTACATCCAGTCCCAGACTCCTTCTGGATTTAAACTAGCAACCCTCACTTAACCTGGAGGAATAGGTTTACACCGCCTGAGCAATCGAACAGGGCTTTGAACACCTGAGCAACTGAACAGGATTTTCCCGCCTAAGCAACTGAACATGACTTCGATATAAATGAAATGTTTTCTTGACTTTGCATGCTCTTGTTACAACACGGATTTGTCAAATGAACTACACCATTCCTATAATCTTTTCCTCAAGTATTGTGTATGTGAAGATAAGGAAGATTAGATTGTTTTAGAATTAGAGAAATAAATATGTGATTGCTCAAATATTCAAGCAACAAAGCAAGAAACTCAGAATTCAAGAAAGTATGAAAATATAATTAGAACTATTAATTTAGTCTTGAATTGAGTATGTATATATAGAGATTATAGAGTTGTAACTCCTGGTTAAAAGTTTTGTTGAAAAGAAATCGTTGCAACTCTTCCTAGAAGAGATTCCTCTTCGCTGAAGAGAGATGTCTCTTTAGGAAATTTGAAAAATTAATAGTTGGAACATATTCAGTCGATTGAATATTCATAGTTAGTCGACTGAATTAAAACAGAGAAAAAATAGTGCAAAATATTCATATTCAGTCGACTGAATTTTGATTTAGTCGACTGAATATTTTGTAAAGTCGGGTCTTTGAATATTTAATCGACTAAGAGTAATTTAATATATATATATATATATGCATGTACACAGGTTCAGTCGACTGAGTGGGTTAATTTAGTCGATTGGCTTGGAAGTTTCATGCATATAAAAGATTATTTCTGAAAATAGTCGTGCTTGTCTGTGTTTGTGAACTACTTGAGGATAGATTTTAACATAGCTAAAATTGGACTTTGACTCTAAACAACATATATATAAACCATACTTTATATTGTTGAGTCCAGTCTTCGTAGTTCTTTGTTGTAGATTTATGAATTTTCGTGTCGGTTGAATTTCTTGTCATTAATCGAATCATAAGATCCAACATTCTCCCCCTTTTTGATTATGACAACTCCATTTGCGATATGAATGAATCTCGACAATATTGCTCTGTAGTTCTATATCTGTCTTGAATATATGCTAGCCTTATCTTTCAATTTCTCCCTCTGAATCTGTGCTTTTATTCCTGCTGCAAATAGTGTTGGAGCAATATCTTTTCTCTCCCTTTGTCATCGACAAAAAGGAGAGTTTATATGATGAAATAATTCTATTAAATATAAGGACATCCTTTAAAATTCCAAAATCTATCATTTTCCCTGCAATAAATAATAATCATTTTGGTACCTCCTTACTATGTTAGGGTCCAAGGGTTAATCATAGGATAAAAATCTTACCAAAATAGGTGTGGTTGTACCCTCTAAAAAAATAATGAAACAATTTTAAAATAACTACTACTTATAATCTAAGGTATCAAAAAAATTAACATTTAAAGCATGTGATACCCAAGTTTCTTATAATTTTCTAATTTTTATGAAACCATACCCATTTGGGTGTGGTTGAACCTTTAGATATAGTTTTCATTACAAATCACATTCTTATAATAGTTGCTAATATAAAGTTGTTTATCATGATCAATCGTATTAACTGGAATCCATATCTTAATACTATTAGTCATTAGCTTAGTACTTGAAAAATAATTTCTATTATTTCTAAACAAAGTACTATTATGACTGTAATTGGTTTTAAAACTATCTTGGTTACTAGTACTAGCACTAAAATTTGTATACAAGAATGCATATCTAGTATTATTTTTACTTTTAGCTTGTTTATAGCCCAAACCGCTTTTATCATTGTGAGCTTTCGAATTTGTAACTAAGGAAGATAAAGTATCTTTACCTTTGTTAATATTAATGATTTTTTTATTTAATCATTCAAAATTTGATTTTGAATTATAAACTTCTTTTTGCAAAATATTACTGTTATCTTTTAAAATCTCGCATTCTTTAGATAATTCTAAATTCTTTTTAATTAAAGATTCATTCTCTTTTTCAAGAGACAAAATTAAAGAGCTAGATTATTTAAAGAATTTTCCAAAAAGATATTTTTATTTTGCAAAACATTGATTTCCTCCAAAATATCATTGTTTTTATCTTCTAACTGCTCGTTTCTTTTTGTAAGAAATCTTTTTGTAAAACAAGTTCTTCTACGGTATTTCAAAACATTTAGTTCGTTCACTAAAAATTTATTTCCCTCTTTTAAATTGGAAATTTTCTCACAATCTTTTAACTTAGCTAAAGCAATTCTATTAACTTTATTCAAAGTTTTACAATCTTTTAATAATTCATCATGTGCTAACAAAAGACCTTTATATAAAGAATCTAAGCATACCGAATGTGATCTGAGTTTAGCCATGAAACATTTGTTTGTTTGCTCCTTTGATTCTTCTTTATTGCTCTTCCTCTTCCTATTGCCTTGACTAGATCTCTTTGTGGCCATTTATTCTAGGATGTTGTTACGATCTCTCGAATCCCTCGCTCTGATACCAAATGAAAGTAATGCTATGCTATAGGATCGTGTAATATGGAATATATACTAAACGTATTAACTAGTGCAGAAAGTAACTATAAAATAAAATAGTTGTAGAGTAAAAGGACACCAGAGATTTTTATACTTGTTCAAACTTCCTGTTCTACGTCCAGTCCCAGACTCCTTCTGAATTTAAACTAGTAACCCTCACTTAACCTAGAGGAATAGGTTTACACTGCCTGAGCAACCGAACAGGACTTTGACCACCTGAGCAACCGAACAGGATTTTCCCGCCTGAGCAACCGAACAGGACTTTGATATAAATGAAATGTTTTCTTGAATTTGTGTGCTCATGTTACAACAAAGATTTGTAAAATGAAGTACATCCTTCCTATAATATTTTCCTCAAGTATGATATGTGTAATTGTGTGTACATGAAGATAAGGAAGATTAGATTGCTTTAGAATTAGAGAAATAAATACGTGATTGCTCAAATATTCAAGCAACAAAGCAAGAAACTCATAATTCAAGAAAGTATGAAAATAGAATTAGAATTGTTAATTTAATCTTGAATTGAGTATGTATATATAGAGATTATAGAGTTGCAACTCCTAGTTAAAAGTTATGTTGAAAAAAAATCGTTGCAACTCTTCCTGGAAGAGATTCCTCTTCGCTGAAGAGAGAAGTCTCTTCAGGAAATTCGAAAAATTAACATTTGGAACATATTCAGTTGACTGAATATTCATAGTTAGGACTGAATTAAAACAAGGAAAAAATAATGCAAAAATATTCATATTCGGTCGATTGTAATTTTGATTTAGTCCACTGAATATTTTGTAAATTCGGGTCTTTGAATATTTATTTGACTAAGAGTAATTTAAAATATATATATATATATATATATGCATGTACACAGGTTCGGTCGATAGAGTGGGTTCATTTAGTCGACTGACCTGGAAGTTTCATGCATATAAAAGCTTATTTCTGAAAATAAATTTTTTCGTGCTTGTTTGTGTTTGTGAACTACTTAAGGATAGATTTTAACATAGCTAAAACTGGACTTTGACTCTAAACAACATATATATGAACCATACTTTATATTGTTGACACTACAACAAAAGAGGCATATTACAACGGTGGAACACAGTTGTAAAATATATATTACAATGGTGGAACCACAGTCGTATTTTAAGAAGTTGTAAAAGACTATCAATTTTTTACAACTGTGTTCTTTAGTTGCATATAAACGTTGTGATATTGTATATTACAACTGTTTCTTACCCTTGCAAATAACCATTTTACAACTGTTGGTAACTCTTGTAGATATGTAACATTTCGTGTTGTAGCAGGTATGACAACTGCTGGCTAACTGTTGTAGTTATCTACTACAACTGTTATTCACAGTTGCAAAAAATATGATTCACAGAAGATACATTTATGGAAAGCAACTGCTACCAACAATTGCAATTCATCTTCCGACAACTGCTATTAATCATAAATTTCACAACATAATTAAAACCGATATTTCACTAATAATAACTACAATCGTTAACATTACTTGAAACAACACAAACCATTCACATTTAATAAAAGCTAAAACAATTCAATTTTACACCATTTTTGAGTTCATGATTCTATTACAGAACATAACCAAATCCATAACATACGTCAATTAAATACAGATACGTACTAATCAAAAGAGATCAATTCCCCATGCCAAGCAACAATCCTTCCAACCGCTTGTCCAATAGTACAGACGTATGAAGTAAGCCTATATGCATTAGCTTAAGAATCCAGTTAAGTGCAATCTAGTTGAGTGCTTAAGAATCCAGTTGAGTCCAATAGTACAGACGTATGATGCAATATGAATTAGCATATGAGTGCAATCTAGTTGAGTGCTTTCAAGCATAAGATCCTGTAATGTATACTCAGATGGTAACCGAATTATAATCAAGAGCTATTTATAACAACAGTATTCATATAATTAAGCCGAAAGGATGTCAAAGAGGCAACTTGCATTGAACAAGAATATTAGTATATGTACCAATCAACAAAAACATGTACGCATATTTGTCTAAATGTAAATCCTTTCAAAGCTTTTCCAAAATCTAAAAAAAACAGGAACAAAAATTCACCTGGCCAACATAGAGAGTGGATACTGAATATACTGCATAGCATCTGAACCTAAACAGGAATGGCAGTGCACGCACTGCCTTTAAAAAGCAGTGCAAAATACATTTGCATTGCCTTCAAAGGCAGTGCAAGCACAATGCCTGTTCAGGCAGTGCACACATGCACTGTCTGTAACACACAGTGTCGCATGATGCTGCTGCACGTACACGGAAATGTCTATAACACGCAGTACCGCATGATGCTGCTGTACTTGCACACATCCTACTAGTTTCAAACAACTCATCTCATAATCCATTATTATAGTTTAGGTAAGTAGTCAATGTATTATTTTATTTGAGTAATTTATATACAAAGCCGAGGATGACTTGCCATCATCACTTGATCATCTGTTAATATAGAGAGCAAATTGACATTTGTTTCTATAAATGGATGGGTGAGTCATCCGAGGCCTAGTTTGCCTCTCCTTTAACTCTTGTAATACTTCTACATCGTTCAAGCAAAGTACATAAGTAGATAGTATGATATTATATGTCAGAGCAACCCAGGGCACCATATTCATATTGTTTCCAAGTGACTATTTCCTTTTTAGCTCTAAAATATTATGTTCCATTTTAGCTCAGTACATTGTATATGAAACAAATAATTGCAGGAGATGCAAAGCTAATATCATAAAATAGCTAACATTTCTCTGTACTAATCTACATGAGATTCCTCCTATTAAATTTGTTATGTTTATGTAGTCTGAGATGATCTTAAGGAGTAGGGAAGAAGTTAGCAATAGAAGTTTTTTTGCTAACTAGAATTGCAGGTTTAGTGTGCACGAAGCTTGTGAGAGATACAAAGAACTGATGTATGCATAAATTCTCGAATGGTATCATGTAGGTTCATATCATACCTGCTCCACTAGCAGAAGAATGCCCATACACAACCAAATGAACCAACATCACCATCGTCTGAAACTTCAAAAGTTGCAGTCACCTGCTGCTACATGAACCCCCTTAACATTGTTTATAGATCCTGCAATTTTAAATGCACCTTCACATCCTCGACAGCCACATATCACATGCACCAGCTGCTAGTACAAAACTTTATTTGTGTTTCAAAAATATTACTACGTGGTTCAAGCTGAATTAAAGAAGAAATCAAAGAACATTTGCTTGAAAAAGGACCAAACAAAATTCATGCTTCACCGGTAAAAAATGGTTGGCCTGCAGTACTTTCAGACCATATTAACTCCATCTTCTACATAAGTATCTGGTGTAAACTATTTCCTCATCTTCTGCATAAGTATTCAATCAAATTGGTAAGTGAATAGGTTGCACAAATTTTCATTACTTTCCCTACATCAAACTATATTAACAACAAATGGTAAAAGATGCTAGCATATAGAAATAATGTACGAATCCCACAATCTGTGACATTGGACTTTTCAAAAGCAATATAACAATTAATCCTTCAGAGTGGGAAATAGACACTAACCACCGTCCTTGTTAGCTTCAAGGTCAGCATCTACATCGAAGTCCTCATCATCGCCTCCCATACCCATTTTCTGCATATAAAAATTGAAAAGGTTGCACTCGGATTAAACTAGGCTAACCACAAAACATCATCATGATACAGTATCATTATATACCGATTTAAGTATAGCATCATAAATTGGACGGCCAAGATTTGCACTCATTTTGACAAATTCCACAATGTGGCTATTATTTCACAAGTTAGTGTTATATGTTAGGACATAATTTTATCTTTACACTGTCCAAGACCAAGCCACGGCGCTCAAACTTAGGTTCTTCGAATTTTGCTAGTTATATTTATCTAATCAAGTGTAGTGGATAGAAACAACTACCTAAACTTATCAATCTAATTTTATCATTTGAATGTATAAATTATCCATCATTTTAGACAAAAGTATATTTACCTTGTTAAATTTAGCTAGTCGGTGGAAGCTCTTACATGTAAACTCCTCAAAAATTATCGATTGTAGAAGTAACAATGTTCAAAATTATAACAGAGATAAACACCAGCTTATCAAGTCAACCCACAAAGATGTCAATGTAAATATGCAAGGATCTAATCTTAACAATAGTAAATCTCTTTCCTAGGCCATTAATTACACAGGTGGTGTTCAATTTACCTAGGAATTAAAAAATATAACAGTAACAGATTCTTTGCGAGTGACTTACGGCGATGTGAATCATCATGAAGAGGGAAATGGTCTTGAATCGACCAAGGTAGGCGTCAGCAAGAAATGCACCGAGCTAAGGAGTAAAGTAGCAAGTGCCTGACCAGGTAGTGACATCATTAGCAGCAACACTGTTTCCTTTGTTAAGATACTCTTTCATATAGTTCACTGGAATCATGCTCATTCAATAGTAGGCCAATCTTCCACAACATTCATTTGCTTCAGATAGCAATGATTGTTACAAATTACTGTACTTAATAAAATGAAATTATTGGTAAGAAAAGTAAGATACCAAGAATGAAAGCGTTAGTTTTCCATCTGCATGTCTTTGCTTTGAGAGCAGATTCTCCTTTTCTATTCACTATTCTGTCCTATGTGTACTTCTCTTCTCTAGCTTCCATTTCGATTTTATTTGTGTAATTTCAAATATCTACAACTTGCAAACTGTAGCAAGTACCACATGAAAGAATTCAAAGTAGCATGACTTGAAACAAATTTTAAAAAAAATTCTCCTTGCGTAAAGGATATTTTAACAAAAAGTCAATAGTTTCAGGGTATGCAAATAATCGAATATCAGAGAAGAGGGCTTTGCTTAATATAAAATTCTGAACTGGGTTGACCTAGTACAAATTAAATATGTTGATGTTCCCCGATAAAGAATTATAATAAATTAATGGAAATAACACAAATAAAGGATCCAAAATGCGATCCATGAGAAATTGGAAGCAAATCAGAATGAAAAAGTACGATCTTAATTAATTTTTAAGAGCAAATGAAAAAATAATAATGGAATATGACATAAACAAGTAAGCAGTCAATCAGAAACCCATACAAAAACAGAATAGAACGAAAAAAAACAATAAAATAAACAAATGAGCATAACTCTGAAGACGAAGAATGTAAACATACCCCTAGCAGACCCGACTTAAATCAAAAAAGCATGTGAAAACGGATATGAATAACACGCCATTTATGGAGGTAATTGGGGGTTTATATAATGAACTAGAAGAAAATATTTGAGCAAATATATTTTGGGAAGATAGAAGTATAGCATCATAAATTGGAATGCCAAGATTTGCATGATATATGAACTAATATCCAGGAGAAATATAAGGAAATTAGTGGCACCCATGGAGTAGCTTGTAGCGGAGGAGCTAGCGGCAGCGAAGCTCGTGGCGTGCTTGGAGATGCGGTCTTTCCTATTCCGATTTAGGAGCTAGGGTTTATTTAGTTGGGGAACGCAAGAATGAAAAATGATTTGGGAAAGAAGCTATTAGCGGGGATAAAGGAAAAGCAGGAGCCAAAGGGAAATTTGGTGTTGGAGCCAAAGGAAAATTAAGTGTTGGAGCCAAGGGAAATTTGGTGTTGGAGCCAAAGGAAAATTAAGTGTTGGAGCCAAGGGAAATTTGTATGCCTTCATCATATAGCATTATGTGAATTAGGTCCAATGTAGGGCTGCCAACGAATATCCGAAAAAATTGAAATTCATCCTTGTTTGTATTCAAAATATGAAAAATTATCTGATATTCGAAAACGGATACAAATATGATCACATCCGCATCCGATAATCATTCGTCCAGTTTTAATCGAACTATAGTTAATTTTTTATGTATTTTAGTGGATAAAACGATTGTAGTTTACTATTTAATATAAGTAAAAAATTTAATATTAATTATTATATAAAATTTATTATTAATTACTAGTATTTAATAGTGAATTATATATAAATTATTAGTTTAATCTTTAATATTTATTTATTAATTATTAATTAATTATTCATTATTAATTACTAAATAACTATTAATTGCTAATTATTAAAAGGAATTATTTGATATTTCAAATTAATTATTAATTTTTAGTATTTAATAGTAGTTATTAATTATTATACATTAATATTAAATTTTTTAAGCATTATGTATTTAATATTTATTTTTTATTTGCTGTTAATTATTATTATTTTAATTAACTATTATTTTTATTATTTATTATTTAATATTAATTTTTAACTTTTATTATTATTTAATTTTGATTTTTAACTTTTAACTTTTATTTATTATGAAAATATTATTATATATTAATTATTAGTTACTATTATTTAATAGTAATTATTATTTAAAATAATTATTATTTAATAGTAATTAATATTTATAAATTATTAATTATTAATTAAATATTTATTATTTATTTATTTATTATTAATATATAAATTACTAATTATTTTTTATTAATCTTTAATTGGTTATTTAATTATTAATCATTATGTATATGTTATTGATTATTAAATATTAAATATTAAATATTAATTTTTGAAAACTAATTACTATTTATTAATTATTAAGTATATTTAATAGTTATTATTAATTATTATTAATTTTTAATGTTATTACTAAATATTCTTATTTATTAATTATTTAAATTATTATTTATTAATTATCGAATTATGATTATTAATATTAATATTCATATTTTCAAATTAATTATTATTATTTAATAGTAATTATTAATAAAAAAATTATTCATTGTTAATTACTAATTAGTAATCATTAAGTATTATTATTTATTTATAATTATTAATTAATTATTACAGTAGGCAAACGGAAAAGGTTCTAATAGACATCTATTACAACTAACAAAAAAAAGAGTTGGTAAAAATAGATATCTATTACAACCGGCAAACGATAAATGTTGTAATAGCCATCTATTACAACTAACAAAATCGAAATGTTGTTAAAAATAGGTATCTATTACAACTGGCAAAAAAGAAATGTTGTAATAGACATCTATTACAACTGGAAAAATAAAAGAGTTGTTGAAAATAAGTTTATTACAACTTTTTGAAAAAAAGAGTTGTAAAAAACCTTTATTACAACTGTCATTTTTTAGCAGTTGTAAAAATACAGTTGTAATATGGTCATTTTGTTGTAGTGTGAGTCCGGTCTATGTAGTTCTTTGTCGTAGATTCATGAATCTTCGTGTCGGTTGAATTTCTTGTCATTAATCAAAAAATAAGATCCAACACTTCAAGCATCGTCACCGTCATCACTCCATCTTTAACCTGTGTTGTAATGAGGAGGGAGTCAGAACAACAAATGTCTGGTGAATAAAAAACTCAAGTCTTACCATTTCAATACTTATGTAGTATATTTTAAAATAAGAACATGTCTTGCGTACATAAAACCATTTAATACTTCTTATAAGTAAAGGAGGCATGTCCTCAATCAACCACTTAATAGCTTTCATTCCCAAAGCAAGTTTCTAAATCCCATAACCCAAATCTCACATCATAAATGTCTTACAATGCGAGAGATAGTATCCAAGCCAATTAACGCCTTTTGTTGGAAAATAGACAGACTCTGGATTTAAGACCTCAATTAAGGCAGACCTCATCATTTAATACCTACTTCCAAGGCGAACTCCTCATAGATGACTATCTAGCTGACTTCGCATGAAACCTCTTAAGCCACTTAATACTTCTTTATGGAAAAGCAGATCCTCAATCGTACACTTAATACCTTATCCCGAAGTGGACCCCTGTCGAGATTCCACCTATTGTGCTTAATACCTAGCCCCTTGGCCATTTAATACTTCATTTAGGGAAAAGTAGCAAGCCCTCAAACAACCACTTAATACCTCAAGGCCCTAAAGCTGGCACTTTGTATTATGACCGATACTAATAATGACATCTCACATTAGTCCGACTATTTGTAGTAACTGGTAGTCAGATTAGCTAGGCAGATTTATCCTATAGAATTTGGGACTAACCTTGCGACGTCACAAATATTTATCATAGGGGGTGACTCATATCAGCTCCAAAGTCATACTGCTGGTACCCAGATTAGCTGGATAGACTTTTATATGCCTTCTGACTGACCTCGCATCCCTATTACTTTTCCATAATTTAAATACTCTCCATATATAATACTCATCTCACAGTTTCATAATCAAGGCCCTACAAGGAATCTTTCTTATTACGTCTAAATATTTTAATTACCTTCCTAAGGAAAAATCAATGACAATTATTACCTAATTAACCACGCAATTATATGCTATAATTATACATTTATTACGCTAATAGAAATAAATATATATTCGCGCCCAATAACTTCTAAGTGTGCGATTCATACGTCCTAAACTAGCGTTAATGTCAATTTTTTAACCATAATAATAATACATGTTCTTTCCCTTCAGATTCCAAGGTTTCAATATCCATAGCCAGGATTAAATATTCATATCCAAAACTGTAATAAACAGACCTGTAAATAGAAATAGAAACCCAATTTATTACATCAATTCAATGGAATATCCTAATCGATAGGAATTGCAATTATAACTTCATATTCTATCCAACTCCCCTTTTACAAAAAATGAATGAAAGAATTTTGTGTGGAAAAGGTGGTATAAGTACGAATAGAATTCGTGCTCTACACCCTTATTTTATTATTGAAGACTCGTCATTTGAATCAAAGAAGGAGGAGAAGTGGAATAGACTGTGAAATTATCAAAAATTGCAGAAACAATATAAATCCCATCAAATTAACATAATAATTGAGAATCTCCATCTAGAACTGAAATTTCGAAATAAAAAGAAATTTTGGGAAATTTTATCTATTTTGTTTTCGCAATCCCAAAATCCCTAAGGCATATTCAAATCCATAGATATACACTAATCAGTTACTGAAATAAAAATACTAAGGTTTCCACTCACAGATTATCCTTAGCTTTTCTTGTATGGATTTGCAATGGCAAAGCAACTCTTTCCAAATCTCCTTCTTTTGATACACACACACAGCGAAGGATAGGTGTATATATAATTTTGTTAGATTCTAAGAGTTTGAAGGAGAAGTGAATAGATTAAAAGATTAATTAGAAAAGGATTAGAATCCTTACCTGAATTCCTAATTGAATTTTTGAATCTAACTGAAGAGATTTGAGGTTTGAGGTATTCCCCAAATATTTATAAATAAAAAGCGGAGAGGATATGGTCCTATTTATAGGAGTTGAAATGCACCAGATCCGTAGAATGATGTTACATGAAAACGGATAAATCTGGAGAGTTTAAACGTGGAAAAACCATAGCCGCCACCCTGATTGGGAGTTGACCGCCCACCCCCCCCCCCCCCCCGACCAGTCGACCGCTCAGATCGAGGTGTCGACCTCGCCATTCATTTGGGGTGTGCTGATTTGTTTTCGTTGCTCGTTTATTTTATTTCCTAACTAACTTTTAACATTAATTGTTTAGTTTAACATTTACTTAATCCCTAAGTAATCCTATAGTTAATTTGTGAAATTCGAACCCTAGATTAAACTACTCATTTGAATTTGAATTCAAACTAAATTAATTTAAATTTGAAAACTTCAAATGCTCATAACTTCTTCATTTGAGCAACGTTTTCAGCATATTATATATGGAAACAAATCAGAATTTCGTCACGAACTCAACAGAATAACTTTCATGTTCAAATTCAAACTTTTATAAAATTTCCATTTTCAATCCTATCTTATTTAATTAATTTACTCAATTTATTTATCGTTGATTTTACCTAAGAGCCAAGGGAAAAACCAACCAAATATTCTGACCATAAATCAATACTTGCTTGAACAACTTTGGATGATGGCAGGAACACTTCATCTATCTCAACCGTATCAAAGTTTAGGGAGTATATAGACCCGGGTTCCCCGGTAGGGAGGAGCGAATGGAGGTTCAAGGCTTATGTACACCCTTGGTTATGAGGGGAATTGAAGCATTTATCTAATATATGTGCAGAGTAAGGGGAGTTGATGAATTTGTTCTTGGGATGGCGTCAGAGGGTAAAACAGTTGAGTTTCCACCAGAATTTCCTAGTGAATTGGCTTGGGCATTAAATCGAATACCCTGAACGATTGAGGTGATTCGTGCACAATGATTTCAATAGGCTAATTCGCATCTTCCATCACAACGTCATGCTCAGAATTATTAGAACGATCAACAATCAAGCTATCATCGTTATTAAACTAGCTACCAACAACTAATGGAGCAGTGATAATACAATTAGCATCAAGAGCCATTGTGGCATTAGGAAGTGGTTAGGGAAGCTTACATGATTTTAGAGTAAGGAGAATCAGCGATCTCAAAAGGCAGGGCAAGACCAGGTGAGAAAAAGTTCATCGGAGGAATAGGAACTGCGCGATTGGGTTTAAGTGATGACACTCCCGAACTAATAAAAAGCATAGGAGCAGAGAAGCGAGGACTAGAACGAGTGGAGGAAACTATTACAATTTGATCTAGATCTAGAATATCATAAAAGCGATGTAAGCTTTTCTTCTTCTTGTTCATGAGGAGGGATGGGTCAGAAAGAAGTAGGGGAGTTAAGACAAAGCGAGGAAGGGAGGTTAAGGAGTGGAAGACTGAGTGGAAGAGGGAAAGTATGTTGAATTTTGGTGATATTATATGGAGAATAGAAGAGGTTGGAATTAGCTTGATAATGGTGAAAATGGTTCGCAAATCGGAGCTCAGAGGAGGAAGATATGGCGAAGAAGGTGGAGTGTTGTGGTCAGCATCAGGCGCCAGACGTCTGTCATAAAGTGGTAGACGTCTATCATAGTAGGATTTGGAATTCAAGGCTTAGGACAGACATCTATCATTTTATGACAGACGTCTGTGGTTTCACGAAATGCTTTCCTAAAACTTATGACAGACCTTACATAATGTGACAGACGTCTGTAACGACTTTAAACCTGTTTTCAACTCGGGCAGTTTTTTGATGATTTGTGAAGGTTCAAGGGGCATTTCGGGAATTTACCTAGGTTTTCTACTCCCCTATATAAGCTATTTTCAATATTCAGAGAAGGAAGAACTCGAAGGGTTTACTCAAGGGTTTTATCTTCCATTAACTAGGGTTTATCAAAACCAAGTTTTCTTCAATTCTCTTCTCCACAAATCTATTCTATTTTGAATATTGATCATTGTAATCAATCTCGTGTACTCTTCTCAATAGTATTAATAAAGGTTCTCTCTCAAAGTGGATTTACACTAACAAGACGTGAGTGGAACCACTATAAATCAGTGTGTGATTTATTTTATTGTTATTGCTTTGGTTTTCTATTTCTTGTTTGGTGATTGTGATTGGTATTGGATTGGATTGAGATTTGGATTGAGATATTGATTGGTTGTTTTTGCACTTCTTACCACGATCTCGTTTTCCGCTGTGCTTTGGGGTTTTGATTTGAGTGGTCTCAAGTTAGAATTCCCACAACATTTGGTATCGGAGCTTCGTTGTTGGTAGGTGGTTGTGGAAATGCCAGAATCAGATAATACATCAGGTAGTCCCTCAATGGTTAGTCCAAGTGGTGTAGCGCCATATGTACGTGGATAGTATGTGGCTTTGGGATCACAATTGGTTATAGACAATTGGAATGGTGATAACGATTTTGAAAAGTGGGAATGGAAGATGAAAGCGGTTCTTAAGCGGAATCATGTGCATAGGGTAGTGTTTGATACACATTTGTTGCCAGAGGACATCTCGGATGTTGAAAGAGAGGAAATGGAAGAGTAGGCATTCACTACACTTCAACTTGCTATGGGGGAGAATGTTATCTCCGAAATAAGTGGTGAGAGTACCGCTAAGGGTATTTGGGACAAGTTGGAGGAGTTGCATATGAAGAAGTCACTAACTAATCGTTTGATCTTGTTGCGAACATTCTTCACCCATAAGATGAAGGAGGGTACTTCGCTTAAGCGTACTTGAATATCTTTGATGATTTGCTAAGGAATATGAAGGCGGTAGATTTGAAGATTGAGGAAGAGAAAAAAGCGATGATATTGTTGTGTTCTTTGTCGGACCATTATATGGGTTTCTCAAATAGTCTGATTTATAGCCGGGATACTTTGACTCTTGATGATGTCAAAACGGGTCTTCTTGGCGAGAAGTTGAAGGATCAAATAAAGGAGTTGGGTGATGGAAGTAGTGGTGCTAGTAGTGGTCACGGTTTATTTGAGGAGAAGGAGAGATATGAGAAGAAAGGGAACCAGGGGCGTTCTAAATCAAGGAACCTGGGTTGGAGAGGAAAGTCGAAGGAAAGAAATGGCAAGTGCTTTATTTGTAGGAAACCTGGTCATTGGAAGAATGAGTGTTCGGACAAGGAGAAGGCAAAGAAGGAAGTAGCATCTTCGTTCGTAGCGGTGAAGAGTGGAGTTGGTGAGGGAGATGTAGATGTGTTGATGGCAATAGCATCAGATGTTTTGGGTAGCGAATGGTTGCTCGATTCGGGGGCGTCTTATCATATGACGCCGAATAAGAATTGTTTTTCTTCTTATGTTGACAAAGAAGGAAATTCAATTGTTATGGGTAATGGTATTATTTGTAAGTTGAAAGGCATTGGTTCCGTGCAAATTCAGATGTTTTACTGAGTGGTTCGTACTCTCACTAATGTACGCTATCTTTCAGGACTTCCGAAGTCTCTTATCTCTTTGGGGCAGCTGGATAATTTATGATGTATAATCACTATTGAGAGTGATAGCTTGCGGGTTTCGAAGGGTACACTTGCGGTGATGAAGGGTGCTAGGACTCATGGTGTTTATTTGCTTCAAGGTGTGACTATAGAAGGTGAAACTTGTGTTGGTATTGATAGTTCTCGTAGCTTGGATACGACTAGGTTGTGGCATTTGAGGTTAGGTCATGTCTCGGAGAGGAGTTTGGATATTCTTCGGAAGAGGGAGATGATCGATAGAGAGAGTTTCAACAAACTAGAGTTTTGCGAAGAATGTGTCATGGGCAAGCAAACTAAAGTTTCATTCGGTGAAGGAAAACATGATTCGAGAAGGGTTCTTGAGTATGTTCACATGGATGTTTGGGGACTGGTACTAGTAGCTTCTTTAGGAGGAGAAAATATTGTATTTCTTTCATTGATGATTTTTCTCGGAAGGTATGGGTGTATCTAATGAAGGCCAAGTCAGAGGCATTTGCAAAGTTCAAAGCATGGAAATCTCTTGTTGAGAATGACAGTGGCAAGTCTTTGAAGGTTCTAAGGTCCGAAAATGGCGGAGAATATGTTTCCGGAGAGTTCTTGGAGTTTTGCAAGCATCATGGTATTCATAGGCATTTTACTACACCGGGAGATCCGTAGTCGAATGGTGTTGCGGAGAGGATGAACCATACTCTACTGAAGAAAGCTCGATGCTTGAGATTGACATCGGGTTTGTTTAAGGGATTTTGGGCTAAAGCATTGTCAACTACAATGCATATTATTAATCGATTTCCATGCTCAGCTATTGGTAACAAAATTCCGGAGGAAGTGTGGAAGGGAAAGAGCATTGACTTGAGTTAACTTCGTGTGTTTGGTAGTCCGGTTTATGTGCATGATCCGGGAAATGATAAGCTCGAGCCTAGAGCTTTCAAAGGGATTTTGCTTGGTTATAGGGACGGAGTAAAAGGCTATCGGATATGGAATCCGAAAACGAAGAAAGTTATGGATTCTCGTCATGTTACTTTTGATGAGTCGGCTTTGTTCAAGGAGAATGAGAGCTCATCGGATGTTCCGGATTTGGTTCATGGTGAGTTAAAGGAGGAAGTTATTCCCATCTTTCGTCCAAGGAGTAGATTAGTTGAAGATGCTTTTGAAGAGGAAGCGATTGATGTAACATCACATAGTCCACAAGGTTCCTCTAGTAGTATTTGTAATGTACATGATTCTAGAGAGGATTCGGTTCAAGGTGGAGTCGAAAGGAGTTTGAGTGATGGTATTTCTAGTCGGGTGGGTCGACGTGCTATAAGGCCACCCGATAGATATGGTGATTGGAAGTATCTTAGCTTTTGTGATAATTTGGACTATGCTCTTCACATGGTCCAAGTTGAGCCGATGGACCTTGATGACGTCATGGAGTCGAGTGATAGCTCAAAGTGGATTTGTACCATGGAGGAAGAGATGTAATCATTGTTGAAGAATCAAACTTGGGATTTGGTTCCACTTCCTAAAGGAAACCGTGCTATTGGGTGCAAATGGATATATAAGATGAAGGATGATGGGAGATACAAAGATAGGCTAGTGGCTAAGGGGTTTGCACAAAGGAAGGGAAAGGAGTATGATGAGATATTCGCACCGGTTGTGCGCCATAATTCAATTCGGATATTACTTGCTATAGTTGATATTCTCGACTTGAAGTTGGAGCAACTTGATGTGAAAACCACCTTCTTGCATGGTGACTTGGATGAAGACATCTACATGGAGCAACCAGAAGGTTTTGTTGTGGATGGTAAGTCAAATTTGGTTTGCAAGTTAAAGAAATCACTATATGGTTTAAAACAATCACCTAGACAATGGTACAAGAGATTTGATCATTTTATGCTTGAAAATGGTTTTGATAGAAGCATCAAGGATGCTTGTGTATATTTCAAGAAATTGGAAAATGATTGTTAGGTGTATTTACTCTTGTATGTGGATGACATGCTCATTGCTTCTAAGGATAAGAATGAAATCAACAAGTTCAAACTGAGTTTGAAATCGGAGTTCGAAATAAGGGATCTTGGAGAAGCAAAGAGGATATTGGGCTTGGAAATAGAGAGGGATCAAAAGCGTTTTGAGTTGAAATTAACTCAAAAGGAATATATAGAGAAAGAGCTTTGCTGGTTTTGCATGGAAAATGCAAAGGCGTCAAATACACCTTTACCTTTGCATATGAAGCTTTCGAGTAAGGGATCACCTATCTTGGAGAAAGATAAGGCTTATATGGCAAAGGTGTCATATGCTAGTGTGGATGGAAGTTTAATGTATGTTATAGTGTGTACAAAGCCCGATGTTGCAAATGTCGTCGGATGGTTAGTTGGTATATGGCTAATCCAGGGAAATCGCATTGGGAAGCTGTGAAGCTTATATTGAGATACCTTAGAGGTACATCATCTCATGGTCTTTTTTTGGCGGTAGTAAGGGGATGAATTGCAAGTTGTTTGGTTATTGTGATTCAGACTACGCCAGTGATAGGAATCGAAGAAAGTCAACTTCTGGATATGTCTTTACACTTGGTGGTACGGCCATAAGTTGGAGATTGAGATTGCAGATCGTAGTTGCTTTATCCACTATGAAGGCGGAGTTGATAGTCGCGGTGGAGGCGTCAAAGGAGGCACTTTACTTGAGGCGATTGTTGTGTGACTTGGGATTCGAGCATGATAGTATCGATATTCGATGTGATAGCCAAAGTGCTATTCACTTGGCAAAGAATTTGGCGTTTAACTCATGGACTAAGAATATTGATGTGAGAGAGTCATATTTAGTAGCCATGGATGAAGATAAGCAAGCATATCTTCAAAAAGTGTACACAAGGATAATGCGGCAGATATGTTCACAAAGGCATTGCTGGTTGGAACATTCGAGCATTGCTTGAACTTGATTTGCTTTTTGAAGTGCTAGGTTCCACGAGATGGCACAGTTGAGGGAGGACCTTGGTATGAATGGTGAAGAGTATCGGTGAGAGATTGTGGTTCTATCTTCTTGGTGAGTACTAGTTTACACTCCTTGGTGCTTTTGTCTTTTGGTGATATGGTTTTGATTTGGGTGCTTTCAACACTTCGTTAGCGGGCGGGGGCTTTGCCTGAGCTCGTTGATGGAGTGCAATGGGCAGTGGCTTTGTCGGAGCTCATTGGGAATGCATTCAAGCTTATTTGGTTGAAGGTAGAAGAGGTGATAGTTTTGTACTATCGGTTGTTGGTGATGGTATGGTACCATTGGTTCATGGTGATGGAGATGGATATACTGTCAAGGTGAAGTGTTGAATTTTGGCGACACTATATGGAGAATTAAAGAGATCGGAAGTAGCTTGATAACGGTGAAAACAGTTCGCAAATCGAAGCTCGGAGGAGGAAGATATGACGAAGAAGGTGGAGTATTGTGGTCAGCATCAGGCGACAGACGTCTGTCATAAAGTGATAGACGTTTGTCATAGCAGGATTTGGAATATGAGGCTTGGGACAGACGTCTATCACTTTATGACAGACGTCTATGGTTTTAGGAAATGATTTCTTGAAAATTATGACAGACGTTTGTCATAAATGTGACAGACGTCTGTGACGACTTTCAGTCTATTTTTGGCTCGGACAGTTTTGTGATGATTTGTGAAGGTTCAAGGAGCATTTCGGGAATTTGCCTAGGTTTTCTACTCTCCTATACAAGCTATTTTCAGGATTCAAAGACGGAAGAACTCTAAGGGTTTAATCAAAGGGTTTTAACCTCCATTAACTAGGGTTTATCAAAACCTAGTTTTCTTCAATTCTCTTCTCCACAAATCTATTCTATTTTGAATATTGATCATTGTAATCAATCTCTTGTACTCTTCTCATTGGTATTAATAAAGGCTCTCTCTCAAAGTGGATGTACACTAACAAGACGTTAGTGGAACCACTATAAATCGATGTGTGATTTATTTTATCGTTATTGCTTTGGTTTTCTATTTCTTGTTTGGTGATAGTGATTGGTATTGGATTGGATTGAGATATTGATTGGTTGTTTTTGCACTTCTTACCACGATCTCATTTCCCGATATGCTTTGGGGTTTTGATTTGAGCGGTCTCGAGTTAGAATTCCCAACAGTTTGTGTATTGGTTACAGGCGTTGGCCATTAACGTGTATTTGTGCACAACGGTTTTTGATTTATGGTATTTCATGAATTGTAATACCATTTTTTAAATGAAATGTGTAATCTTATATTGCAATGCTATTTAGTAAAAGCATTTTATGTTTAAATATTATCACATATTAGTATTTTTTATTTGTTATTATTTTTTTACATGATTTTTTGATATAGTAATATTGTAAATATCATTTGTAAGTTTTTAAAGATAATACATGGTAGCATCTTGTAATATCATAAGTATTTAGTAGCAATATTAGTTTATTGAATCAAAAATAATACATCATTTACATTTTAAAATTACCTTCTAGTAGCAGTTCATGTTTAAATGCTACTACATAGTAGCATTTTGTATTTACTGAGTTAAAAAATATATTATTTTTACTTCTTATATTGTAGTATCTTTTTATATTTAAATGCTTCGATTTAGTAGCATTTTGTATTTACTGAATCAAGAAAAGCATTTATCTTTTTTATTTTACCTTCTAATACAATTTCATATTTAAATGTTACTGCATAGCAGTATTTTGTATTTACTAAACTAAAAAAATAACATTATTTTTTGATCTTCCATTATAGTAGCATTTTATGTTTAAATGCTTTGACATAGTAGCATTTTGTACTTGTTATTTTCTTTTTACATTTTTCTTATAATGGTGTATTGTATAATACCCATTTGTACTTACTATCTTTTTTATAACTGATGATTGATAAACAAAATGAGATGAATAACGATGTCGTGATGTGTTGAAGGATGTAGGCAGCACGATAGGTGACGAGTAGAGGAATGGTTTGTTTGTTAGAGTAGTTTGAGGTGGCATTGCAGTGAGAAATGTCAGAGCATAGTTTGAGGTGGCATTGCAGTGAGCCAACTGTAACGACCCCACCGCTATGCCCAGTTTAACAAAGGATATTAAAAGTAATATCGTTCGCTGATCCGGAGAATACGGTTATTGAAGGGCGATCGAATGTGAATATATCTTTATACTAACACTGACACGTCATTTATACCTTTTTCTTAACCGAATTTAAATTGGACGTATACAGTATCAATACAAAGTAATAAACACACTGATTTAATAGTATTCAGAACAGAATAAAATATGAAACAAATATCAGAAATACATAGATCACAGCGGAATAATAATTTTCATAACTTATATAAATTTCGATTCTACAAAATAGAATACTGGACTCAAATAATATGCATTTTACTAGAAGTAATTTTGGTTTGAAGAAGAGATAACCTCTCTGTCTTGTGTTTTAATCGTAACTTTGCAACATAGAAATTTTTTTGGCCATAACTTATTCGTTCCTTATTTGAATTGATAATTCTTGAAATTCTGGAAAGCTTAGACTCTGTGCTACAACTTTCATGTATTGGTTTTTTTAGGATTTTAAGATTTAAAGGTTCGAAATGCATATTTCTAAAACTCTAAAGTATGATTTATTATATATTATAACTTGGTTAGTTAAATCACTTTGATGCTTGTTTTTAGATGATGCTCTGCGCATTTCAATCTTGCAATTATAGTTGATTAATAAATGAGTTATGGATTTAAATTAAGAAGTTTGAAAGTAATATATATATATATAAAGTAATTTAGAAACTAATTCTTGTATGGTAAAATTGAATTATTTGCTTTCAAACTATAAACCTTATTTGGATTTTATTGTGTTAGCCTTTGGCTAACTAGACACCATTTCGTATTTCTTTGACAACTTTTGGTACAATTCTTTTGAGCAATTAATATTTTCACTTGTGTTTTATGGAATTTCGTGTTTTCTATGCGACAAAGAATTTTAATAAACGATTGAACTATCGGAGTGGTATGAGACATTTTGTACAATTCCTTCGTTTATTACTATAATTTGTTAAATAGAGTTTTAGCGGAAATTACTAGCTTTTAGTAAATACTTGAATCTACTTTCTGGTATGGGACGGTTAGCTAAATTCTTGTAATTACTTGAGTGACAGTAATCAGCACTTTAGAGATGTATATCTTGGGGTGTTCGGATTTTTAGTATGCCGATAGATCCCTAAGAGATGACATCTTATTTTTCAGCGATCTAAGAGTCGATCTTATTTAGATTTGGGTAGGCAGATCTATTTCTGTGGTTAGGTCTGTTCTAGTATAGCACGGCTGCCCTTTCTGTTTTGGACAGGTGTTATATTGCAGCCCTATCAGTTTTTCTCACCAGTGGACAATGTTTACCTATTTCTATGGTTAAGTAAATTCACTTATTCACATAGTCAGTTTATTTCTTTGGTTAGACTGTATCCTATTTCTGTGGTTAGGTATGTGGCGGGGTTTATTTTTCTACAATCTGGGACTGATTAGATCCCGTGTCGCACTGTTTTATATTGATAGTGGACTGCCATTATTATTTCATTATTGACGAGTATTTCTTCAGAGATTTTGGCATGGATATTTAGTATCCTTTTGTTTTGGCTCTGAGGAATTTTGAGTTGGTTATCACTATATTTTAGAGGATATTCCATTGGAGACTTGATAACCAAGCTATAATGACCCCACTGCTATGCCCAGTTTAGTAAAGAACATTACAAGTAATGTTGTCTGCTAATCCGGAGAATACGGCTGGTTAAAAACGATCGAATGTGAATATATCTTTATACTAACACTGGCACATCTTATTTACCTTTTTAAGGATCTGAACTAAAATTTAGATGTGTACAGTCTTAATACAAAGTAATAAACACATCGATTAAAAATATTCAGAACAGTATATAATATAGATAAATCAGAATCAGAGTCACAGATTACAACGGAATAATATACATCATTATATACATGATAGACTCTAAATATGAGTACTAGACCCACATAAATATATATCATATCTAAAATCTTGTATCAGGTACAAATTCACTACTATGTAATATAGATGACATAAACTCCTAACTGACAATATATACAAGTATGAAGTAAACTAAAACTATCAAAATAGCCTACTTCAATACTAGCCCAAATCCAAAGGTCAATGGGTCCATGTACATGTAAAGTCCCGGCCTGACCCGAGTATTAAAATAATAAATGGGTCAGATTATATCTAAATAAAAAGGTGAGGTATTAATATCATAACCATATGACTTAAAATATTAAGTCATATAAAATATGCTGAACAAATAATTATAATAAGGCATATTAATTAAATTCACTATTTTATAAATCCATAAATGACTTAACTCTAAAAGAAGTCATCTTAGAACATGCCTAAAACCCAAAAATCCAAAAAGGCGTATGAAACCAATAAATACAGATCTCAAAATTTTGACTTAACAATAACCAAATAAGTCATAAATAAAATATGCCCAAAACAAATACTCAAATAAGGCATATCTAACAAATCACCATTTCATAAATACATATCAAATCTCAATAGACATCATCTCAAATATGGTGATAACCAATTCAAAATTCCTCAGAGCCATAAAGGATACAGAATATCCATACTAAAAATCTCTGAAGAAATAATCATCAATAGTGAAATAATAATGGTAGTTAACTATCATTTTATTTCACAACTAGACAATGTTCACCTATTTATATTCGCTGGGTAAATTCACATAGTTTTGTCATAAACACGACTACCTATTTCTTATCATTAGGAGTCGGGGTTTTTACCTGATAGTCTATTTCTTTTTGTCATTATTGATGATTTTCTTCAGAGATTTTGGCATGAATATTTAGTATACTTTTGTTTTGGCTCTAAGGAATTTTGAGTTGGTTATCACCATATTTTAGAGGATGGTCCATTGGAGACTTGATATGAATTTATGAAATGGTGATTTGTTTTATATGCCTTATTTCGATGATTATTTGTTTGGACATATTTTTGTTATGACTTATTTGGATCGTTAAGTCATATTTTGATTCTTGTATATATTGATTTAATATGCCTTATTATTGTTAAGTTGAATTTGGTATATATATGGTGCTTGACAACTTATGGTACAATTGCTTTTGAGCAATTAATATTTTCACTTGTGTTTTATGGAATTTCGTGCTTTTCTATGCGACAAAGAATTTTTCTATGCTAATACATTCAGTGTATATTAAGTTCAAAGTTTTCTTGTGCTTATAAATTTTTAAAACTCAAGGTTAATAATATAATTAGATATATGTATTGAGAATTTGTGGTTAATTTATATTAACCATTAAATTTTGTTCGAACCTAAAAGTGAATATTTCTACTTTATATCAACTATTATAACTCTACAATGAGTATATCTATTTTGAAATAACTTATACATCCATATAGTGAGTTTAAACAATATGTTAATCATATCAAAATTCAAAATTCATGTTATTTACAAGTGAAATTGTTAAATAGTGTGAGATGACGCAAAGTGATGCAGGGGTGCGATAGGGGTGTGATGACGTGAAATGCAATGGCACGGGAAGCAACGACATTAGATGTGCCTAGACCTATCAAAACCGACCTTAACCCATTTACCCAACCCAATAACCCTAGTATTATAAGGGTTGGGTCCGATCCTTTTATTTTTTGTTTCAGTTTTTACCCAACCCGTTTGCAAATAACAAAAAACATAAGCAGCCAAACCCAACCCGTCTAACCTCTAACCCTAATTCTTATTTTTCAATTTTCTCGATCGGGCTTCAAATGTGTAAAAGGGAAAAAGGCGATTCCTTCTGATCTTCGATTTACAGTGTGGAAATCGTCTGAATTTGAGACGGCAATGACAGCCTGATCTTTCGTTGTTTGAGACGACGACGACGCCCTAATTCTTTCGTTGTTTGAGAAGACGAAGGCTTACCTTCCTGCGGATCTTCCTGGTATTGATGTCTGCAAGTGCGAGCTAACCCTAAGTTGTTAGTTTTAATCTAGTAAGTACTAACTTTTCATTACTTCTGAAGGATTCCAGTTTGTGCTCACATAAACAACCAGATTTTGAAACTGTAAATTCATATTCTTTTATTGTCATGAAAGAAACAAAAATCACCACATCGTTTCCTCGTTTTTTAGTTCAGGTTGATACCTTCTCCAAACTACAAACATGAGCCAGCTATTGGTATGATGTTGAAACCTGCTCATGAGACATTTGTTATCTTCCAAAAGATCTAAATGAATGTTGAATGATTTGAATATATTGGGGTTGATTTGATTGCACTTGTATTTGATAAGTTTGTTGATACGCTATATTTTGATTAATGACAATGTGCTTTAACAAAAAGGAAGAGATATGTGCAAAGCTAAAGGGAGAACTATGAAGACCAAAGATACCATAAGTATGATTTAAGTATAGGTTTTAGTTTAGATTCATTGTTAAAATCTATCCTCAAGAGGCTTGCATAAAACACTAGAACACGTTTCATAACTTCATTTTTTAGAAAAACATTCACTGTGCAAAAACTAATAGTTCAGTCGACTGAATAGGTATTCCCAGTCGACTGAACCTGTTACAGAATTACAACATGCACAGTTTCAGTCGACTGAAATTCCCTGTTCAGTCGACTGAATTCGAACCTGCGAATTTTTAATGAAAAGACACCTTCTTCTTCCCAAGAGTTGCAACCATTCTCCAATGATAATGGATGCATCTCTTGCCTGAATCTTTTGCAAATAGATACACCTATAAATACATGTTTCTATCATTTGCAAATCATGAATTCTAATTGCTTTAATCTCTCTATTATCTTGATCAAATTTTCAGATTTCTTAAGTTTTCAAAAGCAATCACAAACCACTTCAATTGCTTGAATCTCTGATTTATCTTAAATACTCTTTTGATTCATAGCAATTTATATTTCCTAAATCTTCATAAACACATTTCATATTCTTGAGGATAAGATTATAGGAAAGTTGTACTCAATTAGACTCATTAGTGTTATCAAGAACACAACAAGTCAGAAATACTCTTTGTATCTAGTTGAAGTCCTCTTCGGTAGTTGAGGCAAGAAATCCCGTTCGGTTGTTCGGGTAAGTTGTAAACCTATTCCTCCGGGTTCAGTGAAGGTTGTTGGTTAGTTGAATTCCTAAGAGGAGCTTAGGGACTGGACGTAGGACAAGAGGTCCGAACCAGTATAAAGCCTTGGTGTCTACTTTACTTACTGCTTATTGCTATCTACCTAGACCATTCCACTATTCCATATTATACGATCCTACCACATACCCTTCTTTCAATTGGTATCAGAGCAAGGCCGTCCTATAACAATAACATCGTTATTTGACATATTGATAATATGGAAAATAACACAAGCACAACAACTTCCTATATCTCTACATTTGCAGAAGGACAATCTACCCAAAGACCCCCTCTATTCAATGGACTAAACTATAATTATTGGGCTACAAGGATGAGGATTTATATGCAAGCAACAAGCTTTGAAGCCTGGAATGCAACTCAAGCAGAGTTCGTTGTACCCACAACTGATTACCCTACATGGACACAAACTCAGAAGAATGAAGCTAGTGCAAATGCCAAAGCTATGAATATGCTATTTTGCGCTTTGGATAGAAATGACTTCAATCGTGTTAGCATTTGTACTACTGCACATCAGATATGGGATACACTTAGAACCATACATGAAGGCACAAACAAAGTCAAACAAACAAAGATCTCCATGCTAAAGAACCAGTTCCAAAACTTTAGAATGCGACAGAATGAATCCATCAATGACATGTACTCGAGATTTCACATTCATCATGCCTTAATAGGACTAGGAGAAAAATACACGGATTTTGATATTGTATCTAAAGTTCTAAATTCACTCACTGATGAATGGGAGAGAAAAGTCTTAGCAATCGAAGAAGCAAATGATCTATCTATAATGAAACCAGAAGAATTAATTGGAAATCTTATGTCATATGAAGTAAATATGCAAGCTAAGAAAGATCAAGCACAAGAAAGAAAGAATGTAGCTTTTCATGCGGAAAAGGAAGAATCAGAATCTGAAGATGAGGATTTAGCATTTATAGCCAAAAATTTCAAGAAATTCTTAAGATATAGAAAAGGAAATAAAAATGGATTCAAAAAGAATTTCTTGAACAAACCTACATCCTCGAATATAGAATGTTTCAACTGTCACAAGAAAGGTCACATGCACAAAGATTGTCCAGAGCAAAAGAAGGAGAATCAGAGAACTCTCAATAACAAAAACAAGAAAGAAAAATTCAAAAAGAAGGCATTCTCTGTAACATGGGACGATTCAGATTCATCTTCATCGTAAAGTGAAAATGATAGCGACAATGAACAAGCGAATGTATGCTTTATGGCTCAAGAATCTGAGGTTAGTAATTTAACTTTCGACGATTTAATTGATGTAAACACTGAACTTTTGAGCACAATAAAAACTCTTAAAAGGAAACTCAAGGAAACTCGTGAAAATCATAACAAAGCTGAATTTGAAAGAGATATGTTAAAAGATGAAAAGAAAATTCTAGAAGAAGAACTTGAAAAGGTTCAAGAGTCTCTTTCAAATTCGGAAACTCAATTATCACTTTTAAGTCAAGAAATTGAAACTCAAAAGACAAAGAATGATATAATTGTTTCTGAAAATCATGAGTTAAAAACTAAGATTAGACAAGTTGAGTTAGAAAATAATAGTCTTCAAGCTAGATTAGGAGAAAATTTATCTAAGATTTTAGAAAATTCTCAACTATCCTCAAATAAACATGGATTAGGATATAAAAAGGAGTCAAAAATTCCTAAAAATAAAAATACAAATTTTAAGAGGAATATTGATTCAAAACAACAAATGTTATTAAGAGAACCTATTAGAACAAAAGAAGAAACTAAGATAGTTAAAATTTGGGTTCCAAGGACTAACAATATTTTAATTAGGAATAAATATATTAAAACATTTATGGATAGTGTTCATAATAATAAAAATTATATTTATAAAAAGGATACTGAACCAAATTGGGTTTGGTTTCCTAAGTTCTAACTTTTAGGACCTTATTGAAAGGTGGGTACCAATAATTTTGTATTTATTTTCAGGTCCCATTCAAAAAGAAGAAATGGATACTATACAGTGGTTGCTCAAAACACATGATCGACGACAAAGATATGCTTACAAACATCGCATAATTTGATGGTGGCTCGGTTACCTTCAGAGACAATTCAAAAGGCTATATCATTGGCAAAGGAGATGTGAGCAATTACGGTACATCGAATTTACCTTTTATTACAAATGTTTCATTAGTTGAAAATCTAAAACATAATCTACTAAGCATAAGTCAACTTTGTGACAAAGGTTTTTAAATAACTTTTTCGGAAAATAAATGTAGTATTTTTTATCAAAACCAAAATATTGTTTTCGAGGGAAATAGAGAGAGGAATATTTCTGTTCTAAATATGAAAATTAATCATAATACAAATATGTGTTTACTAGCCAAAGATAATGATCCTTGGTTGTGGCACAAAATATTTTGTCATATTAATTTCAAAACTATTAGAAAACTTTCTAAAAATGAATTAGTAAGAGGTTTACCTAAGATAAACTTTAAAATAAAAAATCTTTATGATGATTGTCAAATAGGAAAATTAACAAAATCATATTTCAAATCTAAGAAAAATATTTCAACTTTACAACCACTAGAATTACTTCATATGGACCTTTTCGGACCAACACAAGTTCAATCCATTAATCATAATCGATATGTATTTGTAATAGTTGATGATTTCTCAAGATATACATGGACTATTTTTATGAAAAATAAAAGTGATACATTTGAGCATTTTAAAACATTTGTCAAAATAATTCAAAACACTAAAGATTTGAAAATTAAGAATATACGAAGTGATCATGGTGGCGAATTCGAAAATGAAGCTTTTGAATCTTTCTGTAAAAAGAAAGGAATAAATCATAACTTTTCATTTCCTAGAACTCCTCAACAAAATGGAGTAGTAGAAAGAAAGAATAGAACATTACAAGAATGTGCAAGAACATTATTAAATGGAAGCCTTCTACCAAAACATTTTTTGGCAGAAGCCATAGCTACTGCATGTTATGTATTAAATCGTATTTCAATTAGACCATTAACTAAAAATACTTCATATGAACTTTTTAACAATAGAAAGCCAAATATCTCTTATTTTAAAATATTTGGATCAAAATGTTTTATTTTAAATATAAAAGACCAACTAGGAAAATTTGATCTGAAAGCTGACGAAGGAATTTTTGTAGGATACTCAGAACGAAGTAAGGCATATCGAGTTTTTAATAAACGAACAAATATAATCGAAAAAATTTTACATGTATCTTTTGATGAAAACTTTAATAAAAACTTGAGTATAAAAGATGATGACGAATTTATAATAAATACAGACAATACAAATCTTGAAAATATGAATAATATCGAACTTAGATCTCCACCTAGAATCTTACGAGATCACCCTGTACAAAACATAATCAGTGAAATTGATTCTCAAGTTAAAACTAGAAGTCAACTAAACCAAATGGGACATGTTGTTATTATTTCTACATTAGAACCTAAAATCCTAAAGAAGCACCAACAGACGACTACTGGATTGTTGCTATGCAAGAAGAATTAAATCAATTCGAACGCAACGATGTTTGGGAATTAGTTCCCCGTCCTAATAATCAATCTGTTATAGGAACAAAATGGGTTTACAAAAATAAAGTAGACGAACTAGGAAATATAACTAGGAATAAAGCTAGACTAGTAGCACAAGGATATAATCAAGAGGAAGGTATCGACTTTGAAGAAACATTTGCTCCCGTTGCAAGACTTGAAGCAATACGTATTCTATTAGCCTTCGCGTGTTTTCACAATTTTAAACTTTATCAAATGGATGTTAAAAGTGCTTTTCTAAATGGTTTTATAAAAGAAAATGTGTATGTAGAGCAACCCCCTTTATTCATACATGAAAAATATCTGAATCATGTATATAAATTAAAGAAAGCCTTATATGGTCTTAAACAAGCACCTCGTGCTTGGTATGAGAGACTTAAAAACTATTTACTAGATTCAGGATTTCAAATCGGAAAAGTAGATCAAACTCTATTCATTAAAAACACTAGTAAAGACATTCTAATAATTCAAATATATGTAGATGACATTATATTTGGTTCAACTAATGAAAACTTGTGTAAAGAATTTTCAAATATAATGACTAAGGAGTTCGAAATGTCACACATGGGAGAATTATCTTATTTTCTCGGATTACAAATTAAACAATCAACGAATGGAATTTTCTTAAACCAAGAAAAATATTATGCTAATCTAATTAAACGTTTTGGAATGGAAAACACTTCTGGAAAACCTACTCCTATGAGTACCACAACTCATCTTGATCGAGATGAAAATGGCAAAAGTGTAGACCAAAAGTTGTTTAGAAGTATGATAGGCTCTTTACTATACTTAACCGCTAGTAGACCAGACATAATGATGAGTGTATGTTTACGTGCACGCTTTCAAGCTAATCCTAAAGAATCACATTTAAGAGCCATAAAACGAATTATGCGATATCTTAATAATACTAAGGACTTTAGTCTTTTCTATCCAAAAGATTGTCCATTCGAGTTAGTGTCATTTAGTGATGCTGATTTTGGTGGATCTCGAACTAATAGAAAAAGTACAAGTGGTACGTGCCATTTCATTGGAAAATCACTTGTATCTTGGTTTAGTAAGAAACAAAATTGTGTTTCACTTTCAACTTGTGAAGTGGAATATATATCTACTGCTCTGGCTTGTACCCAAGTCATATATATGCAACAAACACTTAAAGAATTTAATATAAATTTAACAAATTCTACAATATATTGTGATAATACAAGCACAATAAATTTGTCTAAAAATCCGATAAATCACTCTCGTACAAAACATATTGATATTCGTCACCATTTTCTACGTGACAAT
This sequence comes from Allium fistulosum, assembly GCA_030737815.1. Classification (NCBI taxonomy): domain Eukaryota; kingdom Viridiplantae; phylum Streptophyta; class Magnoliopsida; order Asparagales; family Amaryllidaceae; genus Allium; species Allium fistulosum. The sequence continues at coordinate 872,298,868 of CM060907.1, read as the reverse complement.
ATCGAAAAGGAATTATCAATTTAGAGCATATTTCTACCGAAAACCAAATTGTCGATATATTTACTTAAACCATTACTAGAAAACTCGTTTATAAAATTACGAAGAGAACTAGGAATAATTTCTTTCAAAGATATTTAATAGCAAATATGATAATAAATATAATACATAAATATACTTCATCTAAACAAAAGTCAAACAAAAATTTAGTTCACTTAACTATAGGTTTAAAAACTTAATCTACTCCTAAGACCATTCATTTCAAAGTAAATATGAACCAATAACATAATTTCTGGCTCTAAATCCCTATTAACTCTATACCACACATTTTTAAACCACTAATTCTATATATACATGCACATATGATTTTTCAAAAACTAAAAATTTCAAACTCTGTAGAAAAATGTCTTCCAACAAATCAAACTCTCCAATCAACATAACCTCCTCAACCGATATCTCACCTACATCACCACATCTTCCTACTCTAACACCAAAACATGAGCCGGTTTATAGATGGGAAAATTATCAAACTGGCTATACACCGGAATCGAAGAAGGCCAAAAGTGGACTATTTATCTCTCCTGATACGAAAAGAAAAATTGATGAAATTCATCATTATCAACAGCAGCAAATTGATCTTCAACATGAATTATATTTTGAACAAAAAGTAACTGCTATACGCTTAAGCTTTCTTGAGCAAATTGGTTTACGATTTTGTAGCTCGAAGAAAAATGATGTGAGTGAGCCCCTACCTCGACCAGTTAGTTCGTTTGATCCATCTTCATCATATCGTACACCAATCGATCCAATAAATCCTTGGGTATCACCAAAAACTCCTCAATATAGCCCAAATTCATGGGACAGGAACTATATGGCGAATGAAGGAAATAAAACGCCGAAGAACATTAGTCCTTCTCCAAAGAAATGATTTTTTAAAAGATCAAAATAATGTGTTATATTGTAATATGTTTGTACAATTGTAATCATTTCTTTCAATAAATATTCGCATTAAAAATTCAAGAAGAACACCAAAGGTTCAATCGACTGAATCTTAATGCTCGATCGACTGAACATAAGACAGAAAACTATAATTCAATAGTCAGTCAACTAACATTCTTTGCACAGTCGACTAAGTTTAACACAGAAACTTTCAGTCAATAGTTCAGTCGTCTAAAAACTTTGTTCAGTCGACTAAATCTTACCCAGCAAATTTTCGGGCTCCAATTCAGTCGACTGAACAGACTATTCAGTCGACTGAACGTCGTTTCCCGGGTTACTTTTCCCTTTTTTAACATCAGTTTTTTATTTTACTTTTCACTTATTATCTTACCCAAAGCTTCCTCTTCACCATTTCTCTTAAAAACCCTAGCCCCCAAATCTTCATTTTAATAAAAATTCTCCACAAATTTCTCACAAAAATGCCTCCAAAAAGATCAAGGGCTTCCACTTCAACCTCCTCCGAGCCAATTGATGCTCAAATTGTGCAATGGCTTTATGATGGAGTGGCAGTCACTAGGTGGAATAAAATGAAGAATTCAAGGATTTTTGAACACTCATTCATCGATTTCCAGAGTATTCAAGCTTACAACATTCAAGCCTTGACCGACCAATCAGGTTTGACATCACTCTTAGATATTAAACGTAATGATCATGCCATCAATCATGTTATGGTAAAGCTCTTCTATGCCAACCTTAATCTTGGTCACCAAACTCCAAGAAATCCAAACGACAGTGTTTCGAGTATGGTGTGCGGTAAAAAGGTATGGTTTTCATTAGACCGCATTGCACATATTCTAGGGTCTCCTAACTTCGGAAGTAAGCTTGAGGAAATTGAATTCAATCCTCATATTCGGGATAATATAAATCATCAATTTTTGGACGATAACATTAATATCCACGATATCAAATCAACTTCCTTACGACCAAGAGCCAGGCTTCTCCACAAAGCTCTTATGCGTACCATCACCCCTCGAACAGGCTCATATGAAATTGTATACCTAAACAATTATAGAGCACTATATGCTATTTGGGGCAATATTCAAGTTAATTGGGTTCAACTCATTCTTGATGAATTTCTTACATTCAATAATGGCAAAATGAGAACAATATACTTTGGCGAGTATATCATGCGACTACTCCTCAACGTTGATACGTCACTACCAGAGTCTGAAAATACAATGGTTCACCAAATCAACCATCGGACTATAAGCCTTATGCAACTCCCGGCTAGACCTCCTCGCATCATATCTCTTGCCGAATGGAAAGCAAGACATCAAGAACCGCATCAACCTCCTCAACCCCAACAAGAAGAACCTTTCGATAAAGATGATGATATTCGTCTCGTTGAACCAAATTTTACTACCAATCAATCATTAGGAATCCTATCAAGAAATCAACAAATTCTTGATAATCGCCTCAAAAAGGTGGATCATAAACATGATAGGATTAAAGGTTTCTTCCATAAATTATGGGATGCCATATCATGCTCCACTTCTGCTTCAACCTCCCGGGGCAAGCGTCCGGCTCCAACCTTCACATGGACGTCATCCGAAGAAAATCCAAGCAGCAGCACAAGTGGAAATAGCGGTGGTCAAGGAGGAAGAGATTTAGACAACCCACCGGTGGACCCGTGATTCGTGAACCAAAGGGCAAATGAGAAGGCTCCTATGATTGGGATAGAGATTGATCACTTATGGTTTGATTGTTTTTATTCTATTTCGAACACTACTACAACGGCTTGTATAAATAGCCTTCTTTCTTTTATGCTACATTTTGCGTTGTTTAAACTATAGTTATGCATATCAAAGATTGTCTTTTTCTTGATAATATACTTCTATTTTGACACCATTTTGTGTTAGCCTTTGGCTAATTAGACACCATTTTGTATTTCTTTGACAACTTCTGGTACAATTGCTTTTGAGCGATTAATATTTTCACTTGTGTTTTATGGAATTTCGTGCTTTTCTATGCGACAAAGAATTTTTCTATGCTAATACATTCAGTGTATATTAAGTTCAAAGTTTTCTTGTGCTTATAAATTTTTAAAACTCAAGGTTAATAATATAATTAGATATATGTATTGAGAATTTGTGGTTAATTTATATTAACCATTAAATTTTGTTTGAACCTGAAAGTGAAAATTTCTACTTTATATCAACTATTATAACTCTACACTGAGTATATCTATTTTGAAATAACTTATACATACATATAATGAGTTAAAACAATATGTTAATCGTATCAAAATTCTATATTCATGTTATTTACAAGTGAAATTGTTAAATAGTGTGAGATGATGCAAAGTGATGCAGGGGTGCGATAGGGGTGTGATGACGTGAAATGCAATGGCATGGGAAGCAACGACATTAGATGTGCCTAGACCTATCAAAACCGACCCTAACCCATTTACCCAACCCAATAACCCTAGTATTATAAGGGTTGGGTCAGATCCTTTTATTTTTTGTTTCAGTTTTTACCCAACCCGTTTGCAAATAACAAAAAACATAAGCATCCAAACTCAACCCGTCTAACCTCTAACCCTAATTCTTATTTTTCAATTTTCTCGATCGGGCTTCAAATGTGTAAAAGGGAAAAAGGCGATTCCTTCTGATCTTCGATTTACAGTGTGGAAATCGTCTGAATTTGAGACGGCAACGACAGCCTGATCTTTCGTTGTTTGAGACAACGATGACGCCCTAATTCATTCGTTGTTTGAGAAGACGAAGGCTTACCTTCCTGCGGATCTTCCTGGTATTGATGTCTGCAAGTGCGAGCTAACCCTAAGTTGTTAGTTTTAATCTAGTAAGTACTAACTTTTCATTACTTCTGAAGGATTCCAGTTTGTGCTCACATAAACAACCAGATTTTGAAATTGTAAATCATATTCTTTTATTGTCATGAAAGAAACAAAAATCACCACATCGTTTCCTCGTTTTTTAGTTCAAGTTGATACCTTCTCCAAACTACAAACATGAGCCAGCTATTGGTATGATGTTGAAACCTGCTCATGAGACATTTGTTATCTTCCAAAAGATCTGAATGAATGTTGAATGATTTGAATATATTGGGGTAGATTCGATTGCACTTGTATTTAATAAGTTTGTTGATACACTATATTTTGATCAATGACAATGTGCTTCGACAAAAAGGAAGAGATATGTGCAAAGCTAAAGAGAGAACTATGAAGACCAAAGATACCATAAGTATGATTTAAATATAGGTCTTAGTTTAGATTCATTGTTAAAATCTATCCTCAAGAGGCTTGCACAAAACACTAGAACACGTTTCATAACTTCATTTTTTTAGAAAAACATTCATTGTGCAAAAACTAATAGTTCAGTCGACTGAACAGGTATTCCCAGTCGACTGAACCTGTTACAGAATTACAACATGCACAGTTTCAGTCGACTGAAATTCCCTGTTCAGTCGACTGAATTCGAACCTGCGAATTTTTAATGAAAAGACACCTTCTTCCCAAGAGTTGCAACCATTCTCCAATGGTAATGGACGCATCTCTTGTCTGAATCTTTTGCAAATAGATACACCTCTTCTAGACCTATAAATACATGTTTCTATCATTTGCAAATCACGAATTCTAATTGCTTTAATCTCTCTATTATCTTGATCAAATTTTCAGATTTCTTAAGTTTTCAAAAGAAATCACAAACCACTTCAATTGCTTGAATCTCTGATTTATCTTAAATACTCTTTTGATTCATAGCAATTTATATTTCCTAAATCTTCATAAACACATTTCATATTCTTGAGGATAAGATTATAGGAAAGTTGTACTCAATTAGACTCATTAGTGTTATCAAGAACACAACAAGTCAGAAATACTCTTTGTATCTAGTTGAAGTCCTCTTCGGTAGTTGAGGCAAGAAATCTCGTTCGGTTGTTCGGGTAAGTTGTAAACCTATTCCTCCGGGTTCAGTGAAGGTTGTTGGTTAGTTGAATTTCTAAGAGGAGCTTAGGGACTGGACGTAGGACAAGAGGTCCGAACCAGTATAAAGCCTTGGTGTCTACTTTACTTACTGCTTATTGCTATCTACCTAGACCATTCCACTATTCCATATTATACGATCCTACCACATACCCTTCTTTCAAAGTTGTCATATAGAAATTTCTCATCAATTAGATACTTGATTTTTGAAATAAAAAAACTGAGGCCTGATGGCAAAAAGGTCGGTGTAATTTTTGCCTAATAAGTACTAATGAGAAATAAATTGGGAAATGGAAGATTCGACTAGGTTATACTATTATTTATGTATATATGTACCTTCACTGATTGCTTTTATCATTCAGTAATATACAGTGCCATATGCATATCATTACAGGATGTGCGGTTCGTTTTATTGTCTTCATTGATATGTTCATGTATTCCTTTGTCCATATTACTCAAGCATTTTTTTCTAGCTTTAGAAAATTGAGAAAATCCTTAATGATATTTAGGTTCAACTAAATGTTTATTGTGTTCAAAATTTAATTAACTACCATGCATTATTCACACTGAGAAGTAGAAAAGCACCCATTCTTTTGGAGACCACTTGAGAAGTGTTTCTACTAGCAGTGGCTTATAATGGATTTCTTGCTACAGAAAGTTTTGAAGTCCAGAGAAAAAAAAGGCATGAGTTGTATAACAGAAGCACTTCTGGCAAAGAAATATATTTTTGTCGAACGATTTAGTTAAGGACTCATTTTAAATAAAGGCTTTCATAAAAAACTTACTGCAATAATAGTCAAAGAATGGTTCCAAATGCACTTGAATTGCCAGTTGGCTATGCTTGCAACATGTGCCATTAGAGTTAGGGCTGTTACGGTTGAATCGCTCAACCGTTCAACCGTACCAACCGTTCATGCGGTTACCATCTATAACGGTAACGGTTACGGTGACGGTTGAAGAATTTGAAAACCGCGGTTAACCGTACCAACCGTACATGATTGTTTTGTGTAATATTTAACATTAAAGTATAAAAATTAGTAATTAAGTTAAAGGAATAGCTTGTAAATTAACAATATGTATCTTAATGAACTAATAACATGTGCATGCATATTTGTCGTTTTATAAACAAATAAATAAATTTGCAAAAAACAGTTAGAGCTATATCAATTTATCATCAATAATGCATATAATTGAAAATATATGTACGACATGCTTCAACGGTTACGGTAACGGTTAGATGGTTGCGGTAACGGTTATAAGAATTTATAACCGTCAACAACGGTTACGGTTACGGTTGGTGGTAATAACGACGGTTGCCGCAACCGTAACACCCCTAATTAGAGTATATATTTTTTTCCCTAGTATTTGTGCTTGATCTTAAACTGATTAATTATTGGAAGTTGTTTTTAATTTTTTGTTATACCGTCCTCAAAATCTGTACTATCTTGAGTTAGCATCCGGTCTTACTTGTTCATATAGGCCTATATCTTGTGATCATGCACCATATTTCTTAAAACAACGCTCGGTTTTGATATTCGCTGCTTTACCGTGATTTATATATATATATATATATATATATATATATATATATATATATATAATAAACTTACAACTCTTTGACATGCTAGTTTGTCTATTTAGTACTTACAATGTTTCTATTCAAGTTTTAAATCTTTGGATACTGGTAATGTTTTAGTAAAAGAATATTACAGCCATTAGAAAGTTTTTTTTTGTTTTCTTATCATTGCTTTTTTTCTTGGATGCTTTCTGCATACTGTGAATACGCATGCTTCCTATTGTGGTATGGTAACTATTATATAAATAAACTAAGTTGTACTGTTATAAGTTTTTGAACCTGTTAGGAATTGGTCCTTTTCATTATATTGCAACTTGAAAGTGATTTTTGGCTTATGCACTAATGAAATTAAAAATAGTCAATCATTGTAGGATTTTATTATTTTTATCTGATAATTACTTTATTCTTTTTATCTGATAATTACTAAATAAGCTTGTTTACTCTCAATTTAAGACCGATAAGATCTATTTGGCAATAGTATTAGCACTGTGGTTTGTAATAGAACAGAACTATATTGGTCTGCTTATACAGTTACACTTATAATAAATGTTTAGCTGGTCCCTTTTTGCCACTTTAATCCATGCATGTGCTTTTACTTAATATTTGTTAAAGCTGTACAAATATGTTGAGGTTAGGCATATAATGTATGGTGGCATAGTTCATACATAACATGAAAAGCATGTGATTATATCTTACAAAACGATATTTTCTTTTTTCAGGTAGATCATTTGAATGAACAACTTAAATTAGACAAAAATTTGAGACTGTCAGGAAATCAATTGTGAAGATGCTTTCAATTTGTTCCTTTGATTAGAGGTGAATCTCTTTAAGTTACAATAGTAGTGGTATGTCAATGGCTCTGCACTACGTTGACGAAATTGGCTTAAAGCTTTGGCATCCCAATTCCAGCTTTGGCATCATAGATCTTCTTCAGTACAACATCTGTCGGGGTATCTTTAGGACCAACTGGAAGAAAACAAACAAATATTACTTACAAATGTTTGCTTATGATTGAGATCTTGTACTATTTTTGATGATTCATGCGTTCAAAAACTTTCAAATATTCTAGTTGTTGCAATATCTAGTTTAGTTTTCCTATTTGTTTGAGCAAAATTTTGATTTTTTGTGTAGAATTGACAATATAATAGTGCAGTTTTTCATTTTTTGGTACTATTTTTAATAATATGATGTGCATCATTTCATTTTCTTGTGCAGTTTTTGTATTTTTTTTTCATGCAGAATTGATAATAAACGATGCAATTTTTCAATTTTTAATGTTGATCTTAATGCTTAAGCTGCAGTTTTTGTTAATGGGTCGGATCGGATCAACCCTTTTATTAATCAGGTCGGGTCGGTTCGACCCATTTATTAAACGGGTAAAATGGATTGGGTTTGTTTATATCTTAAATAAATCGGGTCAAATTTTACCCGACCCATTTATGACCCAACCCGACCCATTTGACGGGTCTAGATGTGCCTAGGCCTGTCAACGGATACTTTCGGATGCGGATAGTGCCATACCCGCATCCGCATCCGAAATGATTTTCGAATATCGGATATCCACATCCGCGGATACGGACGAATATCGGATAATTATCCTATCCGCCAACGACCGATAAATCAAGAAATATAAATATAAATTTTAAGTTTAACATACAGTTTTTTCAATCCAATTGATCATAAAAGTGTTAAATATAAACAAGTATGGCGATAATAAATAGTTTTGAGCGGTTAATAAGCATTAAATGTATAAAATATAAACTATTAACTTGATAAAACAACAAATAAATATCTTTCATTATACTAAAATACACACAATTTGTACTATAATATTGACAAAGACCGGATGGATAATTTTCGGATGCGGATGTTTTCGTATCCGCATCCGCATCCATTTTTTCGGATATCGAATATTATCCGCTTTTCGGATACGGATGCGGATGGATTTCGGATTTTTCGGGTATCCATTGACAGCCCTAGATGTGCCATTTAGGTTGCTGCAGCATGAGATGGCTGTCCTTATGGTTAAATTTTGATAAGACCGTCCTAATGACCAAAAAAAACTTTGAAAGTTTATCCTTTAAACTGGATTGTTTCGAAAAGAACAAAAAGAGTAGGAAAAAATAAAATTAAAAAGTTGCAACCACCAACCAAAGAGAATAACTGCTCTTTACCAAGCTGCTACAGTATACTTGTTACATAAATCCTATATACAAAGAGTCCAATCATACATATTCTATTGGTACAAATACAATATAAGAGATCATTTTGCACAAAGGTTTCTACATTATCCACAGAAGAACAAAATGCAAAACAGATGATGAAAGAGGAAAACAAATTTACAACCTCACACCAATTTCTACACAGGAGCAAACTCATTCAACACCCAATCATAAAACCCCATAAAAATCACCAGGAAAAAATCAAAATAAAAATAATAAAAATCAAGGTTTTAGACGACACTTTATTATACATAAGCCATTTCTCATGGCTCATCTTGGACTGTGGTTCCATGGTGGTGAAGATCTATAGGCTTGTGAAAGTGAAGGTGCTGCATGATTTCGGTCTAAATTATGAAGCTGCTCCATTAGTTGTGATCTTCTTTCTTTGAAAAAATCAAGGCGCGTTGTCAACTCTAAAAGAGTCGCAGAAGCAATAGCAGCAGATGGTTGATTCAGACGAAAATCGATTCCCTGTTTATTTTGAAATAAATACATAGGTAAGATACTTAACAAACATTGCTCCTATTTTGTAGAAACCTCATACTTTTGCCTATATAGGAGAGAAATACAAAAACATCAAAGGCAAGAGATCTTCCTTCATATGACCCTTCCAGTAACGTCCACATATTAGAAATAAAACATTTTTCCAAAACAAATTCCTCATACTATGTTTCTTTATATCATCAAATTATCGAAAAGAATGATTTCAAGTTTTTAAAAGTGGATGGTTTTATCCTTGGCTTTAAAACTATAAAGTTCATGGCTTCACATCGGCAGCAATATTGTCCTTAAGAGTCTTTGAAAAATTAAGGGAATATTGTTCAATACCACCAAATTATATTACATTTGGATAATGAGACCCTACATACTTTCAGTATGATTAATTCCGAGGAAAAATAGGTGACCACATAAATGCAGGTTATAATGCTTTAGGTTTCATTACTATAGAGCAAAAGGGAAATTCCTTCAAACCATATTAAATTACCACCTCACCTCAGAAGTTAATTTGGACCCTGAAGTGCTTGAGGAAGCAGAATTTGGTTCCGAGCATGTGCCATATGCTGCATCTGAAACTTTCATCTCATTTGGAGTTGTCTCAAAAGATCTTTGTCTTGAAAGTTGCTTAATATTAGTAATAGGGTGCGGCTGTGGCTTGTTGGTTCTCCAATCTGTCCCTGAAGAACTCTCCTGCAAAAATTAGGGGAATTAATAAATGAAAGAGGGTCGAAAAAAACTGTAGTATGAAACTCTACAAAACTATATGTATATGTTATATATAAACAATTTTGAATTTTGACAATAGCTATATTGCAATTTTAGTAAACAAATTTCGAGAACACCAAGTTCCTCAATTTAAAACATAAAAGGGCTTCCTGACATTAATCAATAAATATTCACAAATTTCCGTTGTATAAAGCAAATAATTTGGTTGCTGAAGCTTCTTTGAAATGCCCAAACCACCATGTATTTGTTTTATATAATAATATTGAATAATACTAACTGACTAGAAGTCGAGAGACTTTAGGAGATATGTTACAACTCTTTAATGTACATAAAACAAATACTTCTAATTGTTTATTTTTTAGAATATTATTTTATTATTTACTGCTGCTGCGCTGTTGTTTGCACCATCTGAGCTATATCCGCATTTTGATGATAATTTATCATAATTAACATTAGATAGCAGGTGGGTTGCATGCATGTCAAATGATAATGGTGTAAAAGAAGCCAGAAAGATAGCCAAACTTACTTATCATAAGAGAAATTACACTTTATTGAATCTCATAAGTCAATCGTAGTTTTTATGTTCTATTCCCACTATTTTATAACTCCTTATTTACAGATAATGAGAGACAAACTGAAGAAGAAGAAGAAGACATAATTACGTTAAGGTGCCATACTGCTAGCAATAATTCATTTACCATGTGCCTAAACATTAACAATAAGTGCAAACAGGAGTAAGATTCAATATTAACAATAACTGCAAATAGAAGCAAGATTCAATATTTGACACAGGTAATTCTAACAAATATAGAATCTATGTTACCATAATTCACACTTTAGCTGTCATATTCCGTTTTGGTATATGCGCTCCGAAACGCAATACACTAGTATTTCGAAAAACTATACGCACATGATTTGGTACACTAAATTCGACGTTCCAAAACGTCAAATTTAGCTTTCTGAAACGTTTAACTCGATATTTCAAAATGTTTATTTTAAGTGCACTATGTTAATATGTATGTATGAAGCAATAATGATTTCCTATTAAAATATAAAACATCAAGTAAAATGATTTTTTATCAAAAATATAAATAATGAAGAACCATCTCAAATCAGCCATGAAAAGCCTAAAAGTTTTGTTTTCTACTTTATTTCAACTTTCAACTATCATAATAATGTACAGTGATCTATGAACTTTCCATTTATGCTCATATGTACTTTTTCTTTTTTTACATAACCATCTAACAAAAATGTTCTCCTTTTCCACATTTTTTTTAACAATTAGTACATTAAAACTTGATATTTGAAAAAAGAAAAAACATCGATAATAATGTAAATATATTTGAAGAAGATAATGTTGTATCAATGCATGGACACTATTCCAATTTCAAGGTTCATGCAACAGGAAGGATCATCATTAAGAATTGGCAAAAGAAAAAAACATAATGTGGCTTTGTTATAATTTTCAACTACTCAAAGCTATAAAAAAAAGGCTGCTAATAATTATAATAACTTATATACAATGGGAATACCTCAAAATGAAGCTTTGATATTACAAAATTACACTTGCAAAAGATAGGAAATGGTTAAATAAATCATGTTATTTTTGTACTTTATGCGATCTAACATCATTTTCTACCACATCAGCGCATCTCACTTCTTTTCCAAATTCATTGCATTTGCAGTCTTTTTTGTAACTTCCATAATTTATTAAATAATATATCAGTAATTACTGAAGAAAGATTTTAGTAATCGATCAACGAACAAAATGAGACCCATTGAATTCTTTACTTTTGATTTCTCTATTTGTAGTTTTATTCATAACCATAATAAATTTAAATTTTCTCATTAGGGAAATGGTAATGATCTAAGTACGACTGCAAATATATATAAGCAAGAAGACTTTCATTTATGCATATGATCATTATTTCACAATAAATAAATTTGCTTTCAGGTTTGTTTTTTTTCCAGACATCCAACGGACATGCCAAACGTACATGTAATAATAATAATAAACCTAAGACTAGCACTTATGTAACAATAATTGAGCATTTTGCAATTTTGTTTTGCTTCAATTGATATAAGTTATAATTTATAACTAGCATTAATGGTAATGTTAATGTATATAAAAAAGATTTTACTTTTGTGTCCATCCATTTGTAGTGGATATCAATATTATACAAATTTGTATATAAAAAGAGCATTTTTAAAAGTGTTCCGCATTCCGACTAAGCGTATTCTATTTCAGTTAAACGTTCCAGTTAAGCCTAACCCCTACGTATTACGTTCCACACTATGTAACATTTTCCGTTCCCATTTTCGTTTTGCGTACGGAATCGTTTCGTGTACCAGGTAACGTAGCATAGAATCACACTGTATACTCCTCGACATAAAATCATTTTGCATACTTCTAAAATGGAATGTCATTTTGCATACTTCTAAAATGGAATGTTATTTTTCATACTTCTAAAATGGAATGTTGGCTGATAACTTTGTTGATGACATTCCATTTCCACATTTCCTATCGAAACTCAACCTAAGCCGAATGTATTGTGTGTTTAAGTCAACATTTTAAATATATGGATAGTTTACTCGAATTGATAAGTTTAACACTTATATTAGTTTCACCTAGTTTTCAAACAAATGAAAGGAAATGGAATAAGCTTCAATAAATAAAAGAAGCTTGTCTTATCTCAATAAAAATCAAGGGTATCAAATGGTAAGGGTAGAGGAGTTTGGGTGTAAACTTATAGCGCTATACAAGGCATACCTCACTTTTTTGCTTCTTCTCATGATTGCAGCATGCAATGCTCCGATCGAAACCTTGTTGAAGAACCCTCCTGCATTGTACAAACATGGTTAAGATAAATGCATGATATGAAAGGAATCAATTTACATCTATCACATAACTTTGAGATCTGTTGTGCACTTTTGATTCAAAAACAAGAATCACACTTAAAGAAAAAGGAAATATAAAAAACTAGTGTCGCGTTAGGGATTCCAATGGTCAGATGTAAGTACTCGCTCACATCAACAATACTTCGCTATAAACAAGATCAATAAAAGAGTCAATGTGCATATTGATTCCCTTAAGATTGCAAGTATTCCTCACAATAATCAGTTGTGAATCTAGACATTTCAGTCAGTAGGGGAAAAAATTATGAACCAAAGGTAAACATAAAATCTGTTAATAAAAAATAAAAGCAAAAAATTTATTACATCTTGTCGTACATCCTTTATTTATTTTATTTTTTAGTTTGAAATGTCCATCCCCCACTAACATCAATTGACATTAATATTTAATTTATCCTCTCAAAACCCTTTTTTCAACTCAATGGTTCAATCGGAAAATGCATTCATGAAGACAAAAGAATCTAACTGCAATTCAAGGAGATCCAATAATATCTTTGGAAACCAATTAAACATTCAAACTAGTAATTGAATGAAAATGAGAGTGTGAGAGAAGATGGTTGTAAGGGGCGGCAAGAAGGATGGATATTTTTGTGAATTGATAATTAATATATAATTATTTATATGAGTATGGGGTGCCACTAAACAAATCTAAAATTAAAAGAAATCCTCTTATAATTTTCCACCCCTTAGCAAAATTTGATATCCCTTTAATAGACCCTTCATTAAATTATGTTCAAATATACCTACAAAAGCATAGCTAATGAAAATGCACGAGGCTCCCGCACGATAGCGGGCTCTGGGGAGGTCGATAATGTACGCAGCCATTCCCTCGCATTGCGAAGAGGCTGTTTTCGGACTCGAACCTGGGTGCCCAGATCCCTAACCGTCATATTATAAAAATATTATATATAAATAGTTTTGACTTATATGTATTAAATATTGAGTTTATTTCTTTTTTCACATCTTTTCAGATGATGTTACAGATTTAACATGCACAAAATGATGAAATAGATAAGGAAATAAATCAATACCTAATAATAATTGCATGGAATATGATTAACCATTATAATTTTAAAAAAAATGCTAATTTATACTTTCCAACAGTGACTAAATAGAAAATATATGACAAATATTTACCTTACTATAATATCAATTTTTATTCCAATGTGTATTAGGCATGAGTATTTATTAGCTCAAACATAATAGACTAACCGAACCAAATACGTTTGGTCAATACATTTCTGTTTAATTTGTCGATTTATTGGGTTTCGGTTTGTATTTCAATATTTATTTTAGGTTCGAATTTTCAACATCTAAAAACTAAACTATCAAAACCGAATATGAAACTTAAATTATTCAAGAGAACATAGTTATTTGAGTTCATACCATGTTTCTTTCTAGAAGAGAAACATCTTTTCTGGAAATTTCAGCGTCGCACATTCTTTCATTCTTTGAATAAAAATAAAGATGGACCCAATCAATCATTTGGCCCCATAGCATGTTGGGAACAAGGTAATCTAGCTCATATAATGCCCAACCAATTAAACCGACGAAACCGAACCGCCTAGTTTCGGTTGGTTTCGTTATTTAAAAGATAGGATGGTTTCAGTTTTTTTTTTTGAATAGTCATTTTGGTTTGGACATATTTTTGGCAGATTCAAACAAAACTAATTGTTTATTCACCTCAAATGTGTATTTCGTTCTCTTATTTTTATTTTTTTCCAAGAAAAGAAAAGGCCTTGGGACGCTCTAGTCCATGCAACAAAATAAAAGAAAATATACCAGTTTGAGCATGAAATTAATTAATATTCTTACTGTAGGGAAGACGATAATTGACACTACAATCTATCCAGGCATGGATTAAATAAGAGTGTAACAAACATGCGAAAAGACAAAATGGAATGAAGCGTATACTTCTGTTAATACTTTCATAAATAAGATCGCAAGTCAATTACTCACTGTGGTGATATATTGGTTGCATGATGCTGATAACGACTGCAATCATCTGTGAATGACCCAATTCGATCTTGACGTTGCTGATTTAACTGCAGATGGAGTTCTGCAACCTTCTGTTTTAACCTAGTGACATCTGCTTCAGCAAGAGCAATCTCCTCTAGTTCTGCCCTTGTCTTCAAATATTGATGCACAAAGTTTTAGTACTAACAGTCAATAAACTTTTAGGGCAACTGAATTAACACCTAGCTTTAACTATGAAAGTAAATGTCAAACATAACTTGGAAAAAAATATCCAAATTGCAAGATATAATTGATCAAGGACGAGTTGAACATCAAGAAGTTTTTGGTAGAACGATTAACTTTTTAAAGAGAGCATAACTTGTTTGTTTTTACCCTGGGTGTAAAGTAGATGCCCCATAAAATTAATTTACACAATTACAAATGAAAAAAATAGTACAGTCCTTGGAATCCATACTACGTAACCTGGGTGTCCATAAGCATAATACACGCAATTACAAATGAAGAAAGTGGTACAGACCTTGGAGTCCATACTACGTGAGCTCGTGAATTGCCCAGATGACATGCTTAGGCCAACCTCTAGTGCAGCCCTAAGGTCCCTCTCAGCTTGTAATTGTTCTTGCAGTCTAGAGACCTGTATACCACCTTCATATCTTTAGTTTCCTTGTTCATCAAGGAAGGATGATAATCAACAATGGTATAATGAAAGAGAGAAAAATATAGCTGTCTGACTCTATGCTGTCAAAACATGATCTAAATGGAGAATATTGTTTTCCATGTAGCACAATTATATCACAGCTGTAAACTAATAAATAAGTTTCAGACAGAAAGCAAGCACGCAGGCGCGCACATACACTAACCGTTAAATTTAAACATCAAATATATTGTGCTACATATATTCAAATGAGCACAAATTTTGTTGAGATGAAGATAATTACCTAATTTTGTAGCATTTGAAATAATGTATGATAGGGGTGCTAAAAGGAAGCTCCAAAATAGAGGTATCATTAAACATTTCATATATATATATATATATATACACACACACACACACACACACACACATATATTTGGACACGACTTGGTGACACAATGGATCTCCACCGTTAGATCGCTCCCTGAATTCCACCTTCCATATAAGGGCAAAAAGATCTAACGGTCCATATCTTTTGCGACACAATTTGTGTTTTGTTTTGTGTTCAAATAGTCAGCCCTACACACACATAATATATATATATATATATATATATGTATGTATATATGTATGTATGTATGTATATGTATGTATGTATATGAGCTAGGATCAATAGCGAGAACTTTTGGGTTGTGCTTTAGTTACAAAATCTTATATTTTGATACCTAAACATAGAAAAGACAAAACTTATTTCGACACCGAATCCATTTTGAAGCCAATTCAAGGTTCAATACCAAATCAATCTAGATATCATGTGCACTACTTGCTACCTTCACAAGCAGAATTTTAGTCCTTAAAATTTATTTATTAACTAAATTACCTTTATCTGAGTTCAAAGACTGAAAACCCCTGAATCATAGGACAGAGTAAGTGAACACCCGTGAATCATATGATAGAACAATTGAACGCCCGTGAATCATATACTAGTATATACTACGATAATCACTTAATGTAAGATAAAGTCTAGATAGTCTATAAATAGAGATGTATTTTAGCAGCATTAGTTCACTCTATGCCCAGTAATATAATTTTCAGAATCTAGGACAAAAATACACATAGCCAGTCTTATAGTAGCATGGATCAAATAATACTGAAATGTTTCACTAAGCAAGAGCTTACATCGTGTTCTAATGCTAAGCGGCGCTCATGCAAAGCTTGCTTTCTTCTCTCTAAACTTGCTTGCAATATGGCATTTCCTTTTGCCTGAAATCATGTATCCCTATCTTAGCATCAAATCAGCCAATAGTTGTATCGTAATTTGCTTACTGACTTAGTACCTCTTTTGCAATCCTCATTCGCAGGTCATTCTTTGTACTCTCAAGTCTTTGGATAGCAAGTCTGAATAGTTATATAAAAAAGTATCAATAAACAAGTGTCTGTATGACCATCAAGTTTAATACTTTGCCTCTACTTCACAAAAATAATTTATATCTTGATGCAGGATTTTAAAGATAAAGCTATGCAGCTTGAAATAAGCTAGTCAAAGGATAAGTTCAGATGCCAATAGCGCTAGATCCATATCAGTATGCAGAAACAAATTCGGATATAGAATATCTGTGAACGCAAATACCGGATATTTGGTTATCCGCTCACAGCAGATAGATTCAAAAAATAGATAGACAAAAATGACTCGAAAAACAGGTTCAATGTCAATGATTAAAGAAATAGGAATAAAAATGTGAAAAATAAAAAATAATATTAGACAGCAAGTTTGTGCCTAAAACATAACAACACAGTACATCTAAATTATCCATTTTACTAACCTAAACATGATATATATTATCATCTTGATAAAAACTGGATGGATATTTTTTGAATGTGGATACCATCATATTTATATTCATATATTTGCTTTTCAGATGTCGGATGCTTTTTCAGTTTTCGGATATGGATGCAAACATATGTTTGTTTGCATTTTCAAGTATTTAATGACATCCCTAGCTTGAAACGATGATAGAATAAGGTTACAAAGTTTATATTCAGCTAAAAATTTCCGTTATATTATCAGTTTTATCTGTTGCATAGTAAAATTTTCTTACTGATTATTTTGTTTTGGTTTTCACATATGACTGTAGGTAAGGCAGCTGTTCAGAGCTTTTAGCTGATAAACTAAATTATTTTTAACTTGTCACGGTTTTAAGACTAGTTATAATAAATAAATAAAAGATTAGGTTACAGCATGCTTTCTGATGATAGCATAGTATTGATAGACATATTTTAGCATTTGACCATTAGCGTTTTACTTCTTCTCATAGATCCACAATTAAAACTCTCCTCATCTTTAAATAAATTTGTCAACAAAATTTTATATAAAAAAATTATCTCTATAAAAACAAATATTTAAGTTCCTTCCATGAGAGAAATAAGCATTTGCTGTTGTTGTATAATATGGTTGTACGAGCATTACATAGTTACGGGCAGTTTATCAGTCTCTGCGGGTACTTTCTTGGAAAATGTTGGGGTAAGTCATATTCAAATCTTCCAGCCAATGTTCACAAAATTACAAATTTATTTGTGTCAGAATGTTATAATATGATATGATAAGATTCCATCTTGGCATTGTAAGTTATTTAATATCTATGTGAAAACAAGCTAATGATTAACTTGTACATTGATGAATTTAACTTAAATACATAAGGAAACAAAGATGCTAAAAGCTTACTCTTCTTCACCAGATGAGTCAACTGATTCCGATGACTGGTTCTTTTTACCCTAAAAAGTCATAGATACAAAAGAAATCAGAATCCAAGTTAAATGTACGAAATAGACAAATTCATTTTGTAATCATTACTATAGCAGAAAGCATGTTTGCTTTGGGTAAAGAAGGAAACTGATGTAGATGTTAGCTTACAAAACAAAAACTTGCATGCACAAAGCCACCTCGTAAATTGTTTCTAAAATATGTCCACACAAGTAGTCTCACCCCCTCCCCCCCCCCCCCCCGCCCCAAAAAAAACATAACTTAATCGCTTATTTTCTCTGTTCATCTTAATTGTTTACCTTTTTAGTTACCAAGGGACCATACAGCTGTATAAATGATAGGGACTTGAACTGCAAGGTCCTTGGTGAAATTATTCCTTGAGATTCAAAGTGGAATCTTGTCGATATGTAAGCATATCATTCATGATTTGCAAGACACTAAGCAAACAAAATTCAAGGGGTAAATTCATTAAATACTCACGGTATTACGTCCCCAGAAATTACTCCGCTTGGTGTGGCTATTTGATCCATTAACTTTGTTAGTATGCTTCTCAACACAGTAATCATTTATATTAGATCCAAAAGACATTCCACCATCCAATGATGATAATATTTCTCCCATGGACAATGTAGAGTCACGGCCATCATGCACAGGTAATACCTTTGGTGAATCCTTGTCAGAAAATGTGTTTTCCAGATTTAATTGCGCTAAACCATTCCCACTATACTGTGTTTGTGAACCTCTTTCCGAATCTACGCTTTTCTCCTTAGATTGAGCATATTTGGTAGATTCTTCATCCGAATCATCATTGGCAAAAACCTATAGTGGGATATATAAAATGACATTAACATATACTAATAGGTATAGTAGGCTAGTTAGAAAAAGTTGCAGCTGCACTATATAATGCCAACCAATGTCGACATGGGCTTAACATATTCATCATCATTGTCTTAGTCTTTGGTCCAACAAATCAGTATTGTTATATATATAGAGATGAATAGACAATCAAATTGCTGCTGAATACTAGCTTCCCATACTTCACATTTCAAAACCACATTTTCGTTCACACCTAAGTCCATCATATGTCATTTTAACATAGAGTATATCCTATTATAAAGGTCGATGATTTACTCAGTTGCAAATCCCCACAAATTGGTGAAGTTGGCAGTGCAAAGTGCAAACATTCTTGGTCAGCAAGGTCAAGGGTTTGATCCACTCCCAACTGTATTTCATTCGTGAGAAGTTCCGGTATACTGTGTTGAAACGCAAGGTTAAACAAAGTTTACAAAACAGAAATTTGGTTTGCCGGATTACCGAAAAAATTGCTGTACTATATGTCAGCGACGTTGATTATTCCAATAAAATGCGCACGAGCAATGAAACTAAAGTACAATTACAAAACATCAATATTGCTAAAGAATGCATATTACATTAATTTTGGGCATGAAAGGAAAAACATAATGTTACGAGTCCCAGAGAGAAATTAAACTTGAACTACATAAAATTAAGTACACGAGTTCAAATGGAAGTAAAAAGAACAATGATGAGAACGTCAAATAGATAAGTTCTTTCAGAATTTAGGAAAAATCTGGGAAGAGTTAAAGGCAAGCTACAAAAAAAATGTATATTAACACAAATTACTTGTCAGCAATGTTTTAAATATCTATTTTGAAGGTTCCTTTGGATGGATGGGGGCAATTGGTAGGGAAATTTATCCTTAACCTATTGCGCAATACATCAAGAATACCCACCAATATTTACAAGTTTGTAGTACCGGTTTACCAAATAGATAAAAGGATCATCATATCATAAGAGGAGCTTTGTTTTTCTAATGGAGCAAAGGAGATATTGAAAGTCATCAAAAAACAAAAGTAAGCACCCCACTAAAAAAATCAAATTTTAATCTGAACATGAGATGTTGATAGCATTTTCAAAACAGAAATGTCATGAACATCTTCATAAAACTTTTGGTTAAATTTGAAACTGTTAAATCTCCCGAAACTACATCTCAGATATATGTTTGTAAAAAATATTCTCTGATAGTTCACTACTATTTTTAATGGGTTAAAAGTTCAAAATTAAACATGCCAACCTGATTTGGATTTGTATTGGTTAAGCGGATTTGGTTTTCTTTTAGTTTCATCTGCATATGCTAATCAACCAAATTACTGGATTGGATATAAGGTGAGCTAATACATCCAGTTATAACTCGATAGGTTAAACAGTACAAAATTTGCACTAGAATTCTGATATTTTGAGAAAGGTCAAAATTTCGTTTTCCATTCCGGTCATTGGTAATTATCAAAATTCAAATTCCCTTTCAGAAAATTTGAAGATCTCGAAAATTCCGGTTTAGTTCTGATAAACGGATTCGGCCGATTTTTTTTCCCTATATCGATAAGTTAATGCAAATTTTATACAAATTATTTTACTAATCCATATTCATTTATACGATTATTTTATACAATTATTAATGCAAATCCACTGTGTAATTATTTTATACATACTAATTATTTTATATACATACAAGTTATTTTATATAAATAAACCCCCAAACCCAATTGACCCAAACCATTAAAATTTAAATAAAAAAACATAGGAATTTAAAACCAAAACCCCTCTCCCTACTTTCATTTTCCTCACTCTCTTTCTTCTCTTCCCTACAAACCATCTAGTGTCCAAGATCTATAATCGTTTCCAAGAGAAACGAAAAAATAATAATGCATGCTCGCCACTGATAACGGCTAGCATCGCCGCCTAGATGAGAGTCAACCTGCTCCTGAAACTCTAAACCAAAGAGGTCGATGAAGAAGAAAGAAGATGTAATTTTAGGGCGTTTTTCTGATTTTTTTTTTTTTTGCGGTCTACCTACTCCGATTTTTCAGTCGCTTTTCAAAATAGGAGATTTTCTATGTTACATGGTCGGAACCAAATTCTTGGCAAGATTCCACTCTGATGCTGGCTGGAACCGGAAAAGCAGAGCCATAATCTCAACATTCCGACCAGAACCTCAAACATTGATTTTGAGATATTTTTATATCTATTAGTTAATTTTGTTCTATGAAAAAGTTGTGTTGGTATAGTTTAACAGTTGATGTGGTAATAGGAAAGAACAATATTATAAAAACACGATATCTTAAAATATTTAACTTGTTTCAAAACGGATCAAAATGAAAAATCTTAAAGGAATTCCAAAATAATTCGAACCATGGGGTTATGGAACCATAGTCACATACACAATACACACACACATATATATACATATATGTTGTATGTATGTTTATATATACACATGCACATACATACATGCACGCGCACACGTGTGTGAATGTATGTGTGTGACACTGGTCTTTAACGACTATGAAATTTGATATCGGAACATTTGATTTCATAGCTAAATACTTTGCACATACACCTCTATGCAAGAATTCACGAAGCATAGACACATAGGCACCCATGCATAGATGAATGTTCATACACACCTAAACAAGTTAAAGCCACTATGCTAGCAAGCTTATAAACTCATAAAGGACCGAAATATTAGTATCTGGATAGAGGGTTAGTAGTTAGTATCTGTTAATACCATATTGGTATATTGTAAAATCGAAATTCAAATGAGAATAATGACAGCAATATAGCAATAAATATTTACAATCAATATTACCTCACTATTTACACCCAAAATACTAAGTAACACTAGCGAATATTGTTCGTTAACTAAAATATATGGGTATAAAAAAATGAAGGAAAAATCCTTCAAAATTGTCAAAACTTCCATTATTACCCTAGTAGATCGCAAGACTTACCAATCATTTTGTTTTTTTCCCTTAATAAAAGTTCAAACAAAATCAAGATTTTTGTTCATAAATTGGATAATTTTCTATATAATCAGTGAGTTTCAAATGTTGAGGCATCAGTGGGCACACCTGAGGGAGTGATTATCATGTAAATGTTTTGGGTATATAGTTTCTATTTTAATTTATTTTATTGGATATATGTGTAAATTTGATATGCTTACTATGTATATGTTTATGTTTTGTTTGATAAAGACTGTTTCACCCTCCTGGGAAATTCTGGGTATTTAGTTTCTATTTTATTTTATTGGATATGTATAAAATTTGATATGATTACTATGTACATGTTTATGTTTTGTTTGATAAGTTAACCATTTAAATATTGTTGAATATATTACATTTGACGTTTACATAGTTACACACTTAGAAAATTAGTATGTAGGAGTTGGAATTTCATTAGTAGAATTCTGGATACGATTATTTCCGGTAGTCATTTGGTTATTTCTGATAGTCATTTGAACCATCATTAATATTTATTTCAGGATGATGACTCCATCTAGTTTCTGCCTACACTCTGTTAATACAGTGATTAGGCTGCAAGGACGTCATTACCAGTTAGTGATGTGCATTGCCCTCAAACAACATAGTGAATTTTACATATTTTAAAAGAGTGAATAAAGTTTGTTTGTTTTTTGTTTTTTCTGAAGAATTTGTTATGAATTGCCCCTGTTTTCTTTATTGTTTTTTATTATTATTTACAATTTAAAATTAATACTAGTACATATATAATGTTTTTACATAGTTCATATTTTATTTTTTTTATTTTATTTAGAAATTGGGTACTTAGATGGTAGTACATATCAGTACTGCAAGTCTTAGATAGTTACAACATACTACACGGTTCATATCTTGTTGGTAACATGTTTACTTTCTAAGAAAAAAAATATTTGATCAATATTTTTTTGTTCCCTGTATTAACTACTTCAGTTAAAGAATATTTAGTTTTTCAGACATTCACTTGTCACCTCTGTTATCCTCTCATCTAGAATTTTTTTTCCTATGCTACCTACATTTCAATATTTATTTGTCCAATTATAAATTTATACATGATTTGCATTCAGTATTAAAGTAAAATCATTCAACTTTGCAGCAATCTATCCATATTATATTACTATTAGGAATTCATAAAATAATTATTGAAATGCCAACAGTTATCATAATCAATATTATACTTACCACATTGGTTTTTTTTTTTGGTTGCACATAAACACCATTTTTCATGAAGAGAAATATATTTAAAAAAACATTATCAATACTCGGATATAAATCAGTAAATAGAAAGTCAACAACTAAAGGAGCACGATTGACACAATGGTATGACAAACCAACTTCTTTTCTCTGGTTTAGATCCGACTTCAACCTTTTTTATGCAATTGGCCTCAAAAGATTAAAAATTTGCAACTGCAAATGATAGATTGTTCATTCATTATAGATTTATGATAGGCTCATAAAGAATTAATAATATTTTTTGACAATTATTTCCTTGTTAGAGATCATGTTTGAGACTTTTTCTATATCATAAACCAGTAATTCACCATTTCAAACACAAATCTTACAATCAACATGCAGAACCATTAACGCATAAAAAATAACATATACTTGAGTGTCTCGTATCGACTATATTGTGGTATCTTTTACCACACGTGAACCATTAGCAATAGGTGGTAGGGATCATTCTTGTTACCATGTAATCAAAGGTTTTTTGACTGCCTGGAAACAACTATCCACAAACATGAAAGATCCAAGAGCTATTTCTTGTGAGATCCTGGATCTTCCAAGATCAGCTATGCACACACGCATACACACACAGAGTGTTCTATGTTCCTTTTCTTCAAAGTGAAATGCTAGATCGATTGGAGAGTAAAGCATACGAAATCTTGGATCTACGAAACCAACTGAGGAAATTAAGGGGGATGGTATAATTTTGTGCTTCTAATTATTGCCTCTATAATCCATGATTACTAATGTCGCTTATTTAAGAATTTTTGTTCATCAAATCCACTTGCATTAACTATTAAGTTTGGCATCTAGACGTTTTAAACTTTTTTAATGCAAAATATTCTGCAGATATGACCTCGTGAGGTTTTGGATATTCCTAGATCAACTACACAGGGTTCTACGTCCCTTTTCTCCAAATCCTCTTGAATTTGATAAAGATTTATAATGCAAATATTTTGTAGATATGATCCTGTTACTACCAAGATAATTCATACAAAGTTTACACTATATAAGAAATTATATATCAGTCAAAAATACAAGTTAACATGATCCACCAATAATATTTATGAATGCGATCAAATGAGCTTGAAGTTTCAAAATTTGTGGAGATGATCTTGATAGGAAAAAAAACATATGCACAATAATGTGCTGCTTCGATAGCTTCAAAAACAAAATTGACGAATAACGGATTTCGAGGAGACATAAAAGGCAAATTGGATCCCCACACACGTGTGTGTGTGTAATATTGAGATAGTTTCAATTTCACACAAATCTAGTATCTTGTTTGCACTAAAATATAACGTGTTGGATTTATTTTATCAATGATTACTAATGATGTAGACATGGATATCAATCATTTTAATCTTCATTATTAATTATTGTATTGTAAGTAACATTATTGATGGTCATTAATATAATCAAATCCAATGAAATAAATTTAGGTACAACTGCAGTGTTTGATTTTAGGAAATGTAATTAAACATAGTTACACATGCGCACGTACACAGGCATGTGTGTGTGTGTGTATGTGTGTGTACGTATATGTGTGTGTATGCGAAAGGGTCCGCTATGCTCCTTTAATTTTTTGAGCTACACAATCCGAAGTTGTACGGAGCTATGTAGATATGTTCTAATATATCACAAGATCTTCTCTACAAAATTTTGATTAAGTGGATTAATCCTAACAAATTCAAAATAATATTCCAATGTTTTAAGGACTATTATTGATTTAACATTTTGAACATGTTAAAAATTTCGAAATGATCTTATTTTATGTGAACATGATAATCATAGTGTGGATAACATCACCAAAGTTTCATTTGATTCCATCTAGTCTAGCATTAAAATCCGTAGGGGTGTGGAATGAGATGTAGGGAGAAAGAGGGATACACACACAGTGTACAGTATGTGTGGCATGTGTGCATATATATCTCATTTAAAAGAGATCTTGATAGATTATTGTTATTGACGTCTCTATATGTAGATTACACTTTACAATCAAATTAATATGAGAAGCAATATGAGAGAAATAAAATCTGAAAGCAAAACAAATATTCTTAATATAAGAAGCAGAAATATCTTACATACAAAACAAACAGAAACAAATTATATACTAAATAAATAATGTAAGAATGTAAATGGACATAGTAAATAACTAATATAAGAATGTAAATGGAAAGTAACTTACCTTATAATCATAAAGATCTCTGCCAGAATATCCACTGCTCTCACTTAATTTTCCACTAAGCACGCGTTCCAAATCATTATTGGTCACTGGATTAGTATCCTCTTCTGCATCATGATACCCATTACCTTTGGCCTCAACTTTCTCATCATCTGTTAGTTCATCACTCTCACTCTCATCCATTTGAGAATCAGGTGAAGAACATCTATGAAGGCTATCCTCCTGCACAAGGAACATAACAGCACAGAGTAAAATTTAAAGCAATAGTTATTAAGTAAAACACACAAGAGGTGCATTAAAATATGTGACAATAGGACACCGGAAATGAGCATACAACCACAACAATGTATAGATGTATAAAAGTTAGGAAGTATTTACCGGTTTTATCCAATTGACTTTTTCATAACTTATCAAGACTATGCCTAGGAAACAACTATATAGGATAGGTCTAATAATTTGACCTTACTATTATTCTATCTAGATGTCTGATTATTGTCAAGCAAAATATAAGACCAACTATGGATTAACCTTGGGAGGCAAAAAAATAGTTACTGACTGCATAGTTTGGTGTTTCATATTTTATTAGTTGCTATTTGACTCAATATTGGCATCAGCTAAAAGCTATATAGATTTCGGCATATCCCTTCGTTGCACGTGAAAAAATTTCCAATAATATATTTGATCGTACAGGCCATGGAATCTTACAACGAGAGAAAGAGGGAGGGAGAGAGTGTGTGTGTATGCGCGCGCGTTGACGTGAAGTCAAAAGATGTAAATCTATTTGTACGGGTGCATGTGTGCACAGGGACACAAGCCCAGGCCTGAAATTAGGCTGTTGAGGCAAGCACTTCAAGCCCAATATAAAGTTCCATTACATGTATCTCTTCAAATAAAGTTGATTTATTGGTAAACGTAGTTAATTTATTTATGATATTTACCATGAACTTAAATATAAAAAGCTATGCTGATTTATGGACAAGTGTAAATATGAGCATTCTTTAGCAGTGTATCATTAATTGAAGTAAAAAGTGTCAAAATAATTGATATTTAGGGCATCTACAGGGCCAATATAATAGAATTGTCTTACTAAAAAAAATTCAGATGCTATCAAAATCTAATGGCTTCTTTCTTCTGATATTTCATCTAATTGGCTGCACAAAATTTGATGATTCTAGGTGCATTTTGCAGATTGTTTGTGTTAGGATAGAGAACGGTTTAGTGATTATACAAAATAGCTTAGTATTTAAAGGCGAAGTAGCATGTGCTTGAATATCTTACATCAAATATATTCCGAAACTCCTCCATAAGAGTTGTGACGATAGCCTGAGCATTATTGGCAGCATTTGCAGCAGCAAGGAGCTGAGCAGAAGTATCTTCATTCATATCAAATTCATCTTCGAGCTCACACTCCCCAGCTAAAAGTGGTCGCAATAATAGTGGTGCCATACAAGCAGCTACCGCTGATGCTGACATCCGATTTTCAGCGGTATGTGCTGCAATAGTGTTCATCATTTTCAAAATCCTGGGATCATCAACTTACATGCATGAGAACAACTGAGATTATAAATTACAAATTGAAGCAACCAAATTAACAAAAGTGGGATCATGAATAATTGAAGTTTAATTTGCATTTGTTAGCGGATTGATTGTATATTTTAATCTAATACATCTGCATATAGTACATATAACCACAAAGAAGATTCCAGAATTCATGAGATTCACAGAGTTCACTTGCCATACATCAAACAGCTTGCATTTAATTTTATAAAGATGTGATCTCCGCTCATAATTACAGTAAAAGCGATATGTTTCCTCTCATCAAGGTATCAAATTAGACTTTCTTCTTTTATCTAATTTTGCATGCACCCATGATCGACAGTATGTGAACCAAGCAGCATATTAAATACTTAAGGTACAAGTTAGTTATTTCTGAGTTCGGTAGTCACTCGATGATGGTTCAGCATTTAACTTTTTTTTCTCTAGGACCTGAACAGCTGAACCAGTTTTGTTCTTGAATTTGAATTGATAAGCTATATAGATTACTGGCTCTACTGCTTAGTTTATTCAGTGCTTATACTGAAGTCGAAGCAGTGACTAAATAAATCGAGAAAGCATTCTGCATGGACTTGCAGTAAAAGACATACTACACAAGTGGGAAAGCTAATCCAGACAAGCATTTAGGCTCAAGTAATTATTCATATGAGAAATGTGAAGATTCACATAAAAATCGGATTTAGGGTATATTTAAAACCTCTGAAGTAGACGACGATTTGGTTCTGGGAATGTCTCTGATATCGCCAAACGCATAGCATTAACACGAGCTTCCTTGTTTTCCAATCCTGTATCAGTTGCAAAATCGAAACAAAAGATTGCATCTTTGCATATTTTTCATGAATAATGGAAACAACGACAAAATATTCGCCGACTGTGAAGTACCAGAGTACCAAATACTTCCAGAAACAGCAAGAAGATTCGACTAAATTAACAAGAATCAATCCATTCCTATTATTTTAGCCATCAGCAAAACTAAATAATTTTTTGCTTCTAATTTCAACAGAAGATTGCATTGATTTACGCAATACTTATATATTAAAACTTGACAAAAGATGCTAACAAAAATCTACCAATTTTCTGAAAGAAAACAAGTCGAGGTTTTGAGCAGTGATGATTTAATATGTATGTTTCTTTTCAGTGGGCTTCCAAATTCACAGGATAAAGATGCATTAACACCTCAAAAGTGGGTAGTTAAAAGAACATCAAAAAACAAGTTTTTAGATAAACACCTAAGTAAACAATAAGTTTGCTTACTATATGCTTCCAGCAATGCAGTACAGCAGGACGCAGGAACTGGAGATGATGGAAGCTCACGAAGCACATGCTGCATAGAAAAGGTTATAAATTTTCACTGGAGTCAGAAAAGAACAGTTCATCCAAATAGTAAACATTGCAATAAAAGAGCTGCAGCAGTTCATATCATAACCTCCTATGGAATTAAGTAAAAATCCAAACCACCCCCCCCCCCAACCCCACAAAAAAAAACCCTACACACACAGAGAGAGAGAGTCTGTAAACAGTGCAGTTGTCTGAACATTTAAAGAGGGTTGTAATGGGTGCAAAGGGTATAACATCTTCAGTTAGTCAGAGTGGCCATATGCAATGAAAATAAAAAAGGAAGGAACCTTGACACAGTCACCAACAACATGGGCATCCTCATCTGATGTGAATTCAGTTTTTCCTGGTCAAAAGTAGGGTAGACATTTCAGGATAGAGATTGTAAATTTGAACATTGTGGATGGATGTTACAGATCGAAATTCGAAAGTTCAAAACACTTGGATAGATAATACTCTAATTTGTATTTAAGTATATAAATAACCATGTTCATATTCTTGAACTCTCTTATCAACTTCCTCAACATCGGCTGATTGTCGCAAGATTCCTTCCACTTTCATTCCTACAACAACAACAACAACAAAAAGATTACTCATCATATTAGCAAGCTTACTTTAAGAAGTATTTCAAAGTAATGGTAATGCTTTAGCTGGCATACTTATTTAAATCAAAATAATATTCAACAATGCGAGATCGTGGAGAACAAGTTTCTCAAACAATAGAAACAACTGTTTTGAAGATTTTTTGGAATGATAAACGAAAATGTACTTATCATTAAAAAAATTGAAGTAACCATGTTTCACCAGAAACTACCGTAAGATTGAAGATTCAAGAAAACCCAACATGAATAAATCAAAGTCATGCATGTCAGAATCATAAAACTTTGCATGGGAAAGGTAAATATGGAGAAAATGTTTCACCAAGATTTTAGTTGTGTGTGAAGAGCATCAAGATGTGATCATTTATGAACATTTTTTCTTTTTAAAGGGACTGTTAGCACCAAACTATGCCGTTAAAGCTCAGCATGACACTCTTTAAGACCCATCATGTTTAGTTCTAGAACACAAAAAAGCTATCAACATCAAAGACACAAAAAATTTGCTAGGGTTCTCAATGGATAAATCAAAAACATGAGAAAAAGTTTTTGAACACTCACTACAAATGAGATATCTGGTAGTTTTCCAGGCTGATATCACATTTGAGCTACTAATTCATGTTTAGAATAGCATTATCTGGATTTGGTTGTGTAAAATAAATAATTTTGCTACATTTTACTATCCTCAATGAACAACCAATTTACCGTTGCGAAGTGATAGAGGTTTTTTTCTTGATATATTTTTGTGCACCCACGATTTCATATGTAGTCCTAAAAATTGTATCCATGTATGCAGTTTCATGACATAAATACGGCAAATAACACTGACATAGAGACCAAGGGTGTGTTCTTTGTGATGCATAAAGGGGATGCAAAGGGGAATTTGGAAGGAGCTGGGAAAGGAGAAGTGAAGCAAAAAGAGTGTGGTGTTTGTGTGCACTAGAAAAACATTGGGAAAGGAAGTGATAATTTAAGTTATTAGTGTTGTTTTATGTTTGTTATTTGTGTTATATGTTTATTTTACGTAAAAAAATAAGTAAATAACAAAAGTTTCATAATGTGTCAGTGCGATATGATTTTGCTTTGCAGTTTTCTCCTAGGTGGAAAGCAGAGGCAATTCCTGCACAAGAGGTGTTTGATGAGGTTTAGTGGGGGTAACGCTCCATCGAACAAGACAATATATGTTTATTGGTGGTATTTATCATTTTCACACAAAAAATATGTCACGCGTTACAAATATTTGTCATTTTACTAAAAATACAAAAATATCATTATTTATCATTCATTTTTTATTCTAATACAAGATTTTTAAATCTCTCATATCTCAACCGAGATCTTGTTTTGATGCTTGGACTATTCGAAATATATAATCTTGCATGAATCTTGTTTGAGTCGAATCTCGAACGAGAATTGGAAACCTCAACATAGATCAAAGACGAGATCTATTGGCTAGATCTCGTCCGGGTTCATGATCTTTTTGAATAAATGGATTGATCTACAAAATTTAACCGTTGGACAAAAGGAACCAAAAAGCAATTCTTTGCTTCATCAAAGCTCACAGCACACAACAATAGAATGGACCGATCATCCAACCTTCCTTTCTTGGACTCCCAAGCTCTCACTTCGCTCGCCTGACTTGAACGGCATTCCTTTGCTAGAAGATCGTCATTTTTCCAAGTTAGAACAAAAGCGTTGATTTTGATATGCAAATCTGAACATTTGTGTGCAAAGTTGTGGCTTAGGAGTATCATCCTGGTTGGACTAAGGTGATCAATCCTCTTTCAACCCAAACCATAACAGATTCACAATTTACTTATCATATTTAATTCACTTTTTACTCACGTTAAAAAAAAATCTTGTTATTTTATTTTCGCTTTTCATTATGAACGATCTTTCATGTTCGATAATTGTAAGTTTAGTTAATCGAACTCAAGTTCGTAAATTCAACTCAAAGATTCAGGTTTGTTTTTCGAGGAATTTAACTGCTTTTGTTTTGAAATTGTCATTTGAACTACAGTATAAATAGGAATACCTCCTTTCTTGGATTGCAGCAAATACAAGCAAGAAGACTTTATCTTTTTATTTTGCTTTTTGAATTGCATTTAATTAAAGCACAAAGAATATAAAATGTCATTTTATGATTTGTTTTTTTTTCTGTTTTCCCATATTATATATCATTATTATAAAAGTCGCAACTCACATGTAAGTTTAATTGCATAAGCAAATTAATTTCATACATAAAACATACTCCAAAATAGTCCCATGATGAACTTTTCAACCCGAGACAGAAATCCAAGATAAACACCCAAGTTACATTTATCTCATCTAAGGTCTCACCCAAGACGAGATCTTGAGTGAAATCCCTAGACATGACATGACCGAAAACAGAGATTTGAAACCTTGTTCTAATATCTTCTGAAAGAAAAAAAAATTACTAATTATTCTAGGCGTTCGACGCATCAAATGCATCTAGTCGCGTCGGATGCCAACGAGTCAAGTTTCCCTTTTTGGCTACCGTACTTCGACCATGTGACATGTCAACCGCTGAAACTAAGCATGTTTTGACCACGAATAGACCGCAAAATGGTCTCTATATAATTTACGGTATGTAGCTTCATAACAAATGCTATAATAAATCATCGAACATTAATCATCACAACCAACACTTGCCATATTCCTCTAGAAAACGTAATGCTTTTTCCAAAAAGGAAGGTCCACCATCAATATCTTCAAGTGCAAGTAGTATTGGTCTTCCAACGACCAAGGATTTGGCAGGTCGCTTGTTCCCTACACAAAATGTTTAACCATCAGGTATGATACATGCATTATCATTTTTACCACGACTGCTGGTTGTAGTTCACTCTCAGTGCTCATAAAAAGATGGATGAGAATGGTGAAATCATACAAGATATTATAAAAATGCACAACATTTATATTGTACGTTAACATTGTCAAGGTTCATACAAGTCTGAATGGACCCTTCAAAAGTGTCAGGGTTATCGTTACGGAATATGCCATTGTGTCCCATCACAAGTGCAGCATTTGGAGCCTGTGCAAGGGCAAGCTCTAGTGCTGTTTTCCATTCAAATAAATCTTCTGATGTCTCAGCCTGATATAGTGAGATTGTAAAATATGAATTACACTGGAATACATGTGAGGGCAAAGAATGAAAAAACTGGACCACCTTTAGGGTGAATGCACGCCCATCACGGCCATCAGGAAAAAGGACGGTCAACAGCTTTTTATCTTCCCTAACCACCACACTACATTCAGCATTAATAGAATGACAAATTAATTTCTTCAATTGGCGAACCATGATATAGATAGATGATAGATCAATTATCATTACTGGTATATAACAATTACCTCCCAGAATTGTTCAAGTCGATACCACCTAGTGTGAGATTAACTTCACCGTTCTTCTGTGGCAATACACTCTACAAGGAAATAAAAACACCAATTTATCCGGTATGTACATTGTATTCAACAGACCCACACGATAATGGAATTGAACCATGTATTTTAGTAGCAAGAAAACTTCAATATACACCACGTTATTGGCCTTGCCACAAGCTTCCATATTCAATTCTTGCCACTAAATTTAAGCACTATCAAAAGGCTATTATCTTATTTATCCAAATAAACACTATATAAAGCTGTGTGCATATCAATTCTAATTTTACACACACACACACACACAGAGTAATTGTCTACAGCAGTTGAGATGAGCTCAAAGTCAATAGAATTCATTGGGAAAAAACTGAAGTCTAAAAATATATATAACAATTGTTTTGCACATAATACTATATTCCACTTACATTAAAAATATTGTCATTCAAAAGAATTCGATGTTGCAATCCAAAATCAATGTGTTCGCCATAAAAGGTACATGAATGAATCGACATAGTTATAAAACAATCATGAGCAAGCGGATTATTTGAAGAATTCTCACAGGGTGCAATCCAATTTGACATGAGCAGAACAAATGTTGGTAATCCACTACCAAGTCAACTTGCTAAAATGTTGAATTAACTGTCCCTGTTATTTATAATTCGTCTTTGTGGTAATTTCCAAATTCATAGGTGCCTTGTACTGTTGCTTGATATGCCAACATTTCACAGGTGGTCTTGCAAGTTAAATGTTCCATCAAAAAATCATTAGCATCGTGTTTGCCATCATATGGTCCCCCCCCCCGGTAGGTAATAGAATTTTTTTTTGTTAACCAGACGGATAAGGAACCTATGAACTTGGCTTATGATGGCTGTCTGGTTTGCATTTACAACAAATATAAGGTTGTTTTGGGTACATTATGGTTGCAGCGTACTATTTATGGCTGGAAGTTCTACATGTGTATAATGAGTAACAAGTAGAAATTCATATTAGCTAAAATATGCAAGTAGATAAAAGGGGATGGTTCATATAGCACATAATGAAATATATAAATAGAAATAGAAGTATCTCAGAAAAATTTCAGATCATGAGTACAATGACCTAAAGTAAAAAGACAATAAAGTAATGAGGACTAATACTGACTGGATCAGTCTTGAAGAAAACCAAAGAGGTACGAGTAAGAATGAACCACCGCTTCTTCCACGATTTCCAACCAATTCCTGTATAAAATGAAGGTGAAACAATAAGGACATTAAAGATTTTTATTCAATAACGGCCTCGTAATCATCTAAAACCTGACAAGTATAATTAAGACCAGTTTACAATCTAAGACAACACAAAGAATAAAAAAGTATCAATACATATAATACCACCTTGGTAGAAAGATATGCCTAGTTATCAGTTCCAAAATGTGTGATTCCAAGTCAGATAAATAATAAAATTTCTTTACACGCATAGCAAATATTACATTCCACGGCACTAATACTAACAAAGAGGCTTGATGATGATGATCACAGTGATGGTCCACGCTTTTAAACAACATATATATTATGTATCCATTTGTTCATACCATAAGACCGGGGGAAAAATGTGAGCTTCTGTTTCTCAAAAACTACTGCCGAACGGAGAGATAGTTAAAAGTACAATTTCTCTACAGTGTAACAACTATCATCCATAAAAAAATCAATTTTCTTGTTATTTGGTCATGTCAACAAAATCCACTTGTATATATTTAGGATCAGTGTGGTATTTTATAAAATAGCGTGTGCTTCAAACCTGCTCATGCAGTGCTGACAACGTATTAAAAAACCCGCATTTCAACTGGGAACAAACATTGAAGTCATCTGCAATGACCAACGCCTAAAAACAATGCACCCTTCAAACAACGCAGATATTGTCACGACTTAGCTATATTTGTGTTTCTCAAGTATTTTGCTACTTTTGAGTGGACAAATTTGCGTTTATAAAATCAAATTCGAGCATCTACTGATGTTGAACTTCCTAAAGTATTGCGAGTACTTACCAATTTTAGTATAGCTAGAGTATGTATTACAACTACTTGAAAAGGACGGGCCAAAAAATTATACATAGGAAGATCACTCTATCTATTTTTATGAAATGTTTCAGACGATGTTGTTGGCTAATTATAGTAACTACCGTGGTTAGTGGACAAATTTAAAGGAAGCAGCTTGCAAGCAAGCATAATCCAACGTAAGAATGAAATCTTTGCATGTTAGTTAGATATGAAAAGGAAAAAACATATGATATTGCATAGCTTTGCAAAACATTGGCTGGAAATAAAAAAAAAAGTTATGAACGCAATCTCTAAAAGAAAAACAAATACAAATTATTAGTGAGGTAAGATTTATTTTAAAGATATTTGAACTTAGCAAAATTAATTCTAACCTTTGGAAGAAATAAAAAGTGGGCCGCTCTTAAACACCTGTGTCAAAACAGAAGCTTGAAGTTAAATCAACATAACATGCATATGGAAGTGAGGCCAGCAAAACAAAATACTGAGATACATGCAAAAAAGATGGAGAATAAAATCAAAGATAATCAAGCCATAAATCACATATGTGGACACATACTACACTAAATAGGGAAGTTAACCATAAAAGAGAAATAATTAAACGAAGTAAGCAATATTATGCTAATGAACATAATAATATGGTATTATGATATTAAATTTGTATTTTACTCGTCATTTTATCCTGAAACTTTTATAAGGTGGATGGTGTAGTAGACATTGTATGTGATGAGTCTAGAGATTCATTCTTTTACCAGCATCTTTTTTATGAAAATAAATAAGTCGGAATGAATACACACTACCTAAATAATATTGAATCTCATGTTGTACTACAGCCGTAGACATTTGAACATGATCTCATCTCTGTCGTTTAACCAAAAAAATCTACAAGCAAACAGTTATGCCACAAACCACTTCATCGCCAAACACTTAAGCAATCCTCTTCCATTTCCTAGCAACCAAACTATATTCTCATTGGGTTACCATTTTTATTGGGTACCAGCCAAGATTACAACTTAAAATCTTACGATCTGAAGCAAGTTTCTAATCGAATTTCTCCCACTCTAATTCGATTCTAAAATTTTGAATCGAAACTCAATTAATATATCACAATTAAGAAAATTTGTCCAACCTATGTTAAAATATAAAAAGAAAATAGTTATTTGCATTTACAATTCATAATCTATTACTTCTTAAATAAAATAATCATGGAACAAAAGACAAAACTAAGTTTTGTGGTTAGATGTAAAAGCTCAAATATCAAAATAAATTCCAAAAACATAAAAGAATGGATGAGTTCACATATTTAGAATGTCAGTTAATAACCTGCATAGAGCAACATTCTTAGCATCCGAGTATACAGACATGTTAAAATATGACTCTGAATCTGCAATTAACGATTTAAATTTAGATTTGATTTAAAATATCAATTTATGATTTGGGATTTGAATCCCATTTTGAAAACCTCGGGTATAAGGAGGTGCACCAAGGTTTGGTATGATTTGAGGGGAGATAATGATATGAAAATTATTATTGGAGTAAACCTGAAAGAGATCGGATACACCGTCTTATTGTGTTTTATTGCAAAAACAGATAGATACTTGTAATCCAGTTCCTTCTAGATTTGTAGATAATAACTTTCCAATCTTGGGATGAACGAAAACAATTCAAATGTCTAAAATATGGATCAACCTTGGGTGACAATATAATACACATGCATTTTATGTAAAATGTATATTTGTGTTTAGTCCAAATTATAGGGGAAAAAAGGCATTTGCTTTTAAACTTCTCGACTTATATTCTTGACTAATTTCCTAGTTTAAATGCTTGGAGGTTTCTTCCCTTAATGAATATTCATGCTTAAAAAGTGGCATCATGGACTTACAGGTGTAACTATATTAATAGAAGAACAAAAAATTGACAGTTAACATATAAAAAATAGACAACACCGGCAAGCTAATTTTGTACCAAAGTTAACAAATGGTCGGACTTGATGTATACAAAGGAAATATATGCAATAGGAAGAATGTTAAAACAAATATATAATTTTTATAATTCAAAGTGTAATGAAAGTTAATAATAATAGCATAACGTAAGTTAGCACTTAATCATACATGTCTTTTTCCTATTAAATATAAATGTATGATACAATGTTTCACTGTATTCAAAGGATAATGAAAGTTAATAATAATGTAATGGAAGTTAGCACATAATCAAACATGTCTTTTTCTTGTTAAATATATAAATGTATGATACAATGTTTCACTGTAATCATATTTACTCCAAAAGAGGATTATTTTCTTGGACATTTTTTTATGCAAAAGGCAGTAAATCATTTTATAGTTTATACTTTTTTGAATTGCAGTGAACCAATTATTAAATCTAGAATGAACTTAATTGCTTTCACATATATCATCTCGTTCGTTGTTTCAACAATTATACGGTTATGGACAAGGTATGCATTTTTTATGAACGCACGAATTGTATTTTTGTATAAATTGATACTTGATTGCTATCGTTTAAATTTTAAGAACCATACAAAATAGTAAATGATAAGTACAACAACAACTGAGTCGTTATTTTCAAACAAGTTGGAATCGGCTAGAGATGGAACCCAAAACTAAATGACAAAATCAATTTAAAAGTTATAATAACAACAACAACAATAATAATAATAATAAAAATCATGATAATAATAATAAAATAAAGTCAAATAAGTAAACAAATAATAATAAAAATAATAACTAAGTAAAATAAGAATAAAGATAAAAATAAAATAAAATAAAATAAAAAATTTATATATATTAAAAAAACTATGATGACGAGTGTTACGCACGCACTTCGCGCGTGATTTTTTTTCCTTATAGATTGTACATATTTAAATCAGTCAAAAAATGATTTTTTATTTTCAATTCATATTAAGATTTGTATATTTGTAAAGAAGTATTTTGAATTTGTAAAGAAAGTTTAATTTTAGATCCTATTTTTAGAAGCGTTTTGAATTTGTAAAACATGTTTAATTGTTAAATCTTACTTTTAAAGGCCTTTGAATTTGTAAAAGAAGTTTAATATTAGATTCTACTTTTAAGTGAAAATTAAGATTTGATAATATATAGATGGGCGTTTTTGAAAGTTCATGTTTACATCAAAAAAGCGTGACACTAAATGTATTGCAACTATTATTAAAGATGGTAATAATAATACTAAAAGTAATATTGACCGAAGACCAAACACTACGTCCTAGGCTTCTATTCACTAGTCCTATAATCTAAAACTTATAACACTATCCCTAAACCAACCCTAAGTATAAAAAAATCTTAGCTCATGGTTCTAATACGTGGATCGCTAACTTCCACGTGCTTATGTTCGACACCGGCTTTTCGGATATATTCCAATCCTTCAAGTCTTTTTTTACTGCTTTCTCACATGTCAACCTTGGTCGACCTCTACCTCTCTTTGAGCATTCGACGCGGCCTATAATTCCAACGTGCACATGTACCTTGAAAGGCCTCCGTTGGATATGTCCAAACCATCTTAAGCGGTGTTGGACTAGCTTCTTCTCAATTGGTGCTACTTCAAGTTTATCACATATAACAACATTTCTCATTCGGTCTCTTCTTGTATGACCGCAGCATACACATCTCTGCTACACTTATCTTCTAGACTTGTTGACTTTCAGTAAGCCAACATTTTGCACCATACAACATCACAGGTCTGATTGCCGTTCTGTAGAACTTTCCTTTAAGCTTCTGTGGGACTTTCCGTCACAGAGAATGTCAGACGTTTGTCGCCATTTCACTCATCCCGCTCGAATTCTAAAACTAACATCTACATCAATCTCATCATCATACTGCAACATTGATCCTAAATATCAAAATGATTCCTTCTTGAGCACTACTTGTCCGACCAGAATGACATCTACATACTCTAGCCTGACATCGTTGAACTCGCACACTTTATATACTCTGTTTTAGTTCTGCTAAGCCTAAAACTTCTTGATTCTAAAGTCTTGTCTTCACAGCTCCAATTGCCTATCAAGCACAATCCTACTTTCGTCAATTAGCACAACATCATCAGCAAAGAGCATATACCAAGGAATCTCACCTTGTATACCCTTCGTAACCTCATCAATTACTAAGGCACAAAATGTAGATGCTTAAAGCTGATCTTTGATGTAATCCTATGTTAATGGGAAAATCACTGATTTCACCATCGCATGCTATGACACTAGTCACAACATCATTGTACATATCCTTAATATGGGTAATGTACTTTGTTGAGACTCTTTTCTTTTACAGAACCCACCATGTAACATTTCTCGGTACTTTGTCATAAGCTTCAGATCGATAAATACCATGTGTAACCATGTGTAGATCCTTCTTTTGCTCCCTAAACCTCTCCATAAGTTGTCTTATCAAGAAAATTGCCTCTGTGGTCAACCTCTCAGGCATGAAACCAAATTGGTTTTTTGAAACGCTTGTCATCCTTCTTAATTGATGTTCAATAACTCTCGCAAAGCTTCACTGTATGACTCATAAGCTTAATTCCCCTGTAGATTGTGCAACTTTGAATATCTCCTTTATTCTTAAAAATTAGAACTAATATGCTTCTCCACTCATCTGGCATCTTGTTTGATTTGAAAACGTTATGGAACAACTTAGTTAGTCGGGCTATCCCTGCATCTCAAATGCATCTGCACACCTCAATGAAGATGTCATCAGACCCCAATGTCTTGCTCTCTTTCATCCTTTTTAGCGTATCTTTTACCTCGGACTCTTGAATTTTCCTAACAAAATGTCCACTGGTGTCATCAAAAGAGTCGTCCAGTTCGATCATAGTGCTATCACCTTCTTCATTGAATAGTTTGTCGAAGTAATCTCTCCATCTATTTTTTATCTCATCGTCCTTCACCAAAAGTCTATTATTGTCATCCTTGATGCATTTAACTTGGTTAAAGTATCTCATCTTGCTCTCGCGGAGTTTAGCTATCATATAGATGTTTTTTTCACCCTCCTTCGTATTTGGGTTTTGATATAGATCTTCATACGTCTGACCCACTGCTTCACTCACCGCTTTCTTTGCGTTCTTCTTTGCCTCTTTGTACTTTTGCATGTTGTCCTCGCTCATGTGATGATGTAAGTACTTATAACATTCCTTTTTCTCTTTGATAGCTTTTGCACATCATTATTCCACCACCATGAATCTTTAGGTTCGCGTTTATTTCTTTTCGTTATCCTGAACACCTCAGTAGCCACTTTTCGAATGAACGTTGTCATCTCATCCCCATGTCATTTGCTTCTCCTTCCATATTACATGCTCCTTCTCTCATTACTCTATCCTTACCCTGAGACATCTCTTTTGAGCTTCCACCATTTCGTCCGACTAATCTTGGCTCTTTTATCATGTCGAATACGTATTAGAAGACGAAACTCGGATATCAAAAGCTGATGTTGTGAGACGACACATTCTTCAGGTATGACTTTGCAATTTACACAAGCTCGTTTGTCATCTCTTCTAGTAAGGATGAAATCTATCTGGCTTGAGTGTATAGGATGAAATTTTAACCTTAAGGGACTTCATGTAATTATATATAATAGTTAATTATGTTGTTTATGACAAGTTGCAAATGTCATGTTATCAAATACTAATGCTTCTTTAATTGTGAATTTGACATACAAATGGTGAAATACCAAACAAAATTACCATATGAGAGCGATATTGTAACATTTTGCTATTTAAACATTATTTCTAGCAAATGATCAACCGTATATCACAGTTGATATAATGTACAATACATACTAATTTCGTAACACTTTAGCATTATTATATATGTGTGCTTATGTGGCTGAGAGTTTGAGCTTCAAAAGAAGGGCATATTTGTTGAGATAAGCTTTATAGGCGCCATGTTGTCAAGAATAATTTTGCTTAATGTTTATTTGGGTATGAAGTATATTGGAGCCTGTAGATTCAATCTTATGGTAGAAGTAATTTAAGCCTTTTTTAATAGGTTTCTCCAACAATAGCTGAGCTTATATCACAGTTTTAACCATAAGCAGAATGTATCCAGGTTTAGTTACTACTTATTCTTTCATGTCCAAGACAGGTTGCTACTTATTCGGGCTTAGCTACTCCTTGTTTTTTCATGTCAAAGCCATACATTTTCTAAGACATGCAAATTTTAAAACAAAATTTATATGCATCCGCTTTCTTTAGGAGAATGAGTAGCAAAAATGATTCCGGCACATTATTATTTATCTATAAGGAAAATCCAGATTTTTCACAATTTACAGTGTTTTTGTATGGACCGTTGCATGTCTTTCACGTATATATTAGTCAGTGGCCACATAAACCAAACCAAGTAGCTACTATTTTGCTGCTGCAGATGATAAAGGCGGTGTTTTAGAGATTTACTTCCAATATACTGGAGTCCCAGATCTATAACTTTAGTCCCTCCTTCTAAATCCAAATATCAGCTATAACCATGCTCGGTATGCTAAACAGTACCATACTTCAGATGATAGAGTTCACCAGTTTTGTCCAAATATAAGAAATCGTCTTCCAACTACTTATAACAAACAATAAACTTCCATTGCCATTCCAAGAAAACGGGTAATCCAACATTCTGAATACATAATACCGAGAAAACCATTTCTAAGAGAACTTAATCTAGATTTTAGCCAAAGTGGACTGTTCGATCCAATTTAACAATATCATCCAAAATAAAATATCAGCCAACATTATCAAAGTTAAACTATAAACCAAATCCAAATATTCACCATATACAAGTACAACATCATGAACCAATGCTTACGGTTAACATGCTTCACCTAACCCCACCTGCAGATTTCTTCCAGTAAATCCCACATTAATTCTTTATATTTAGCTCGTTAAAAAAAATTCACCGTAGCATTCAAAATTCAGACTTGTATTAATTTATCACAGACCCAAACAAATCCAAATTCTAACCAGATCTAATACTGCACAGCACAATGCACAAAACAATCATCGGGGTAAAAATTAGTACAAAACGGTAAGCTTACAGTATTGGATGCTGCCGGGCGTCGGTGCTCAAACGGCGGCGCAGCCGTTGGTGCAGAAGTCATCGGCGAACATCAGATTGCAGAGTCCAGAGTTAGGGTTTTGAAAACGATAACAGAGAAAAATACAAAAAAATAAAGTGAAAAAAGAACAGGTTGGAATCAAATAAAAATAATGATTAAATTTTATACGTAGGTTTATTTTGGCTTGAACAGAAAGGAAAGGAAGATAACAAAAGGATAGTGGAGGGATTAGGTGAATTTGTAATTAGTAAAAAACAAGCAGTTGAATGAATTGGAGTAAAGTTTCTTAGTTGCTGATTTAGTATCTTCAAAAGTTTTGGATTGTAAATGGTTTTTTCTACCTGCTGCTTTGGGAGACTGCATTCGGACTCTGATTCAGACGGCGATATATATATATACCATTTTTAACATAAATACGGAAAGTTTTTATGTAAACCCTCCTACGTTTTGTATTTAATTTTGTATTTTTCTATTTTGCCTTCTCTAGATAAATTTGCGTTCTTTTATTTTTCTTTTGCAGACATGGCAGAATAATTAAAGAGAAATTTAGTTTAAGGGAAAGATGTACAAAGTTTTTTAACTTTTAGGACAGCGCGCACGGAGATTAATCGCAATGACTCTCCTTCATGCATAGACCAAAATCATCGATTTTCACGTCACTGCATCCACTATTTCATCATACATCGACGCTTTGCCACTATTAACAACTGCCGCCTTTCGTAACCGCCGTCTCCATAGTCGGTGCCTCCTCAAAACTTAATCCAAAAATAAATCTCTGCTCACTGCCTGCTGCTTACCTCTACCAGCTCATAACAACATTGTTGCTCACCTCATTTTGCTCACCAATTATCAATTGATGAAAAAATAGCAACAAGTTAAAAAAAATGATATTATACTATATCATTATTTAAGAAAATAATGATGTAAAAAATAATATAGCAATTACAAAATGCTACCGAGTCGTACCATTTAACCCCAAAAAAATGATAATACAAGGTAAGAATAACTATTACACGATAAAATTGAAATATAGTTGGTGTATTCTTTTTTTTAGTTCGATAAATACAAAACTGATACTACACGGTAGTATTATAAAATAATTGATGAAAAACAGGACAATAAATATTCAAAAAATTAAATAAAAATGATACCACCTTTACAAAGCTATGTAGCAGTAGTATTATAGATTAATTTATGAAAGTAATATTACAAGCTGTCAAAAACTAAAATAAAAATGATATTACTTTTACAAAAAAATCATAAAATGATATTGAAAGTAGAATTTAAAAATATTCAAAAACAGTACTACAATTCATAAACCAGACCACGAATTAAAAAAATGTTAATTTACTTCATAAACTGATACTACAATTCATGATGCTATTAGTAAAAAAAAGTTTGAATTTGGGTGCTTAGATGGTAGTACATATTAGTATCATAAGTCTTAGGTAATATACATCATACTACATATCAATATATGTCTAACAGTTCGAATCACGCTACGCGAGTTTCGAACATGTGACCTCGCGCACTAAAATCGGAGTGTCTAAACAATGTTGTGATATACAATATATACTAGTGTGTGCTACGCACACGGTTGTCGCCAACTAATGTTACGTAGTTATGATATTTTTGTTGGATTCGGTAACTAATGGTGCTTTAAGTATATTATCTTTGAATTATTTGACAATTAAGCTGGTTTGATTTGAGTTTAAATGAAGGGACTCATTATAGCAGCAAAACTTTTCATTATTTTCAAACTCACCACTCAATAATTTGGTTACATGCTTTGTACAGGATACCATGTAAATGACAGATGCAGAGTTACATAGAGTTAAGATCATAAAATGTGACTTGGATAATATTAATATTTAGACTGAAATAGTTTAAAGCATACGCTTTTGTGAAATGGCACTCAAGAAATAGACCCAAAGAATATGCAGATTATCCAAGTTACACAGCAAGAAATTTACAACAACACAAAGGTTAATTGTTGAATCACCGGTATTATAAAAACTGCATCATTATAGCTGCTTAAAAAAACCACCAGTATTCAGTTCAATTAAAATAATATATGATTATTAAACTTTTAAACAAAATAGCATAGAAAGATTAATATATCATAATAGTGGCTGAAGTGAAATTGTATTATGCACTTTAATTAACATTGGGTTTGGCAATCCTGCTTGAAATGCTGGTAACTTCAAGTGCTTCATCTCATGTCATCTTGGAGTCAACGCCCAGCCTAAAATATATAAAATATTAGTAGCTTAATACTCAATAATAAATTTGTGATGCATTGTGTAAACATCAGCCCATAGTCCTTACCTCCATAAATAAATAATAATAAGGGATGAAATGAAATATTTGAATTGAAGTACAAGTACGCAAATATCATTGAAAACATTGAAACTATATGCAGTTAAATTTTGTAAAGGGACTAATGTTTTGTTGAACAGAAAATTCTTCCAACACAAAAATAGTTAAAATTTCACAGTTTGGTTAAATATGCATTTACTACTTTAGAAGTCATTTTCTACATTACAAAGTTATTTGTGTGCTGTAATTGAACACATAGTTTATAGAAAATTCCAGATTTTCAAAAATGAAAAACAAATTCAAAATAGTGCAATAGCATGAAGTCAAAAATTAAAGATAATTGAATGATGCATTGCCGAAGTACATTGGAGGAATAAGACAACCAAAACAAACTTAACAATGGCAGAGGACATGAGAAAAGTTTAAGTCACGAACATTTACTACTTCATATTGTTATCAAGTGTGTTTAACCTACATGTAGTCCCCCATTGAATATCAACCACACCAAATGAAACATATACTTGATTACCTAAAATGCTATTGTAAGTTGAACCGTTTGTTTCAAGATGCAAGTATTTGCTTTGTGTTGAATTTACCATTCTAGTTATTTGCTTTATATTGACTTACTTGTATTCCTATTTGATTTTAACAATGCCTAGAAGATATCTGTCCCTAGGTATTATCATTTTTCAGGCACATGGTGTTTGTCCCAGCAATTATTGTGTGAATAACTACTTGTTTTTTTTTCTTTCAGTTTTTGTACCAAAATCCAATCCGTTGTTTACGTAGAAAAAAAGCTCGTCCTTTATTATGTTTGAGTTTAAATTTGGTGGCGCAAAACCAATAATCATTTTGTCTACATAGTAAATATTAATT
Source organism: Allium fistulosum (assembly GCA_030737815.1). NCBI lineage: Eukaryota > Viridiplantae > Streptophyta > Magnoliopsida > Asparagales > Amaryllidaceae > Allium > Allium fistulosum. The sequence goes on along the minus strand of CM060907.1, from coordinate 872,254,208 downwards.
AAAAATTAAGGCTTTTCTAGTATAATAATCAAAGCTTATACTTTATTTTGTATATTTTTTCACAAAAATGAGTGCATAGTATCTAGCTAAACAAACACAACTATAGGCATAATTTATTAAATAGTTTCGTGCATCATACTACACATAACAAAAGTATACAACCATCATATTTATACAACACATAGGTGAGACTCTTTGAAATAAAATGGACTATATAGGTATTCGACCTCTTCTCTGTTCTCTTTGGCACATCCCTATGGTTATTACCAATGTCAAATAGCATGTTCATAAACCAGTTATTTATTCAATCATATTCCATATATTATGAGTAAAATTATATGAAATAAGCATGTTTAGCTATGAGAATTCTCATGCATTGGTGGTCAAAAGATAGATTTTTATTAGTCTTGCAGGCATATGTACATCTTATTAACAATATTGTACGAAAGAATACCATCAGTATTAGGAAATCATGTAGCCAAATTCAAAAAAATAAATCCCAGCAATTAGTATTAGGAATTAAATTAGAAATAAAAAAATATAATTGTTACAAAATGCAATAAAATTTACAGGTCACTTAACTACAATCGCTTCAGGAAAAATCCGGTCAACGCTAACAGTCTTAAGAATCAACAACCCTAGTGCAGGTGCATACTATTCTCCATGTGATTCTACTACCAAATGTAAAGGACTAATTATAAATTTCAAATATATTTTATACAATGCTTTTAAAAGTGTAGTTGGATCAGATGCTACGACTTCTTCTGGCATAAAATTATAATTTGTTCTTACCGGTATATCATATAATCAATCAATGCATTCTTAAGGAACATAAATATATGTTTCCGGACTGCCTAAAATATAATATTTGATCTCTAAATCATAGCACTTACAGGTTTTGGTAAAACCATGATCACCTGGTTAAGTCCAAGTTTCAATTGTTAGCCCTATACACATAGCTACATACCCAATTAAAAGAAGAAAAAACTGTAATTGTAATGGATCAATAATGATTCTATATATAAAGTATAAAAGTTTCATCAGATGACTGAGAATCCTCAACAGTGTAACCCACCAAGTAATCAAAGTATTATTCTTATTCCTATTGTGAATTATTTCCACATGTAAAACTTAAGTTGCTTAGCCTTTTCATATTCGAAAATAACACATGTTTTCAATAATATAAATCAAATTATGGTGCTGGTTTTGTTCTACAAAAAGAAAACAAAAGTCACATTACAAAAGAAGTAACATATAAGAATGTAGAAAACTGACCTGATTCAATCAACAATGAAAACTCGAATCCATTCACATCTCTTCACACACAGACAGAGGAGAAGTCATCCCAAAACCATGAAAGGAAAAAATTGTCATGAGACTTTCCTGATGATTCATAATGAAACTGAAATTTTGAAAAATTGAAAAAAAAAATTACCTTACTGAATCAGGACAATCCCAATTATTTCAAAGGAGCTACCATGTAGAAATCAATACCAAACATTATGAGCATGGAAAATAACATGATATGATAACAGCTGAGGAATCCATAATCAAGGGTGTGAATAGGTTTTGATTCCAATATAGATAAAGAATTTAGGATCCAATGTTTTTTAGCATACAATTGGAATAGAAATGTGGAAGATGACGTAGAGTAGGTATTTAGAAATTCACATGGAAGATTTGAATGGAAATGTTTGAATAGAAATATGCTATAACATAAAGTTGAAACTTCCAAATATAATAAACTAAATGTTAAGATGCATACCACAACTTCATTAAAGGTCCAAAATAATTAAAAAAAGGCTGAAGTTTTGAATGTTGTTGTCCTACATGTAGCCAGATTCAGTTATCTAACTAATAGAACCATGACATCAAATATATTTGTATGGAGATTATTACTAATATGTTACGTCCTGGATAAAAATGTTTCCTTAACACATCAGATATAAAAAAAACATATCTCCAAATTCTATTACTATACTTCTTGAGAGTTTCTTAGTTGTTCGTTACCTATGCACAAAGTTTTAAGATGCAATTTTCTAATACACAAGGAACTTTTAATAATAAGTTTTCTAAAATTAATTCTTATATTCATTAAGGCATCATTCTCACTAAATTTATCGGAGTCAACGCAGGTAACAATATATCACAAATCTATTTTTTGCAGCTTGCCTATGCACTTCAAAGTTTGGACATTCTATAATCATAACAAAAGACATTTTTATTAATGAGATGTTAAAGAAAGAGTATTAACTATATAAATCTGACCCCATTGTATTTATTAATTTAAAAGCTTTCTTGAATTCTAGTAAATACTTATATTGAATAGTAAATACTTTAATATAATTCAAGGTTGACAAACTAATTTCAGAATTTCAAGTTATAGTAAATAGTACATATGGCTATGCAAGTAAATTTGTACCATGTCAAAAATTAGAAATTCATATAATTAGCAGTCGCGTGGATCACATGGTTAGTTGAAAGAAGTGAAAATAGCCTAAAGTAAGTTTTTGCGCACATTGATAGCCTGAAATATGCGATATATGCGACTTTTAGAAACTGCACTATATAGTTTTTGGCAGTCTATGAAAATAACTGTATACAGCCTGAAGTAATTTTTTGCATATGGGCTAGTGAAATTGTAAGTGAATACATTGAGAAGAATCGGTTGCAAGATATAGTTTTTGGTAGGTAGAGATAAGTTTGAACAAAATATAAGAATTAGCGTTTGAGATCTCCACTTAGTAAAATTGTAATTGAAAATTTCAAATTACTGCCTAAGACAATTAAATGGTAAATAAATGCCAATAAATAATTGATAAGTGACCATTTGTTCCATTTAATTCGCATAAACAAAATTGAATGGTTATCGAATTCACCTTTATGAGATGAGGTGTACTAATTTAGTAAGTTGTACAGAATATGATAATATGAGATTATGAATTAACGTTAATTACAAACATGTTGATTGAATATAGCAAGCTTTGTATCAATTTAAAACTACCTATTTAGCTAAGAAAAAATTATGCATGTTTTATTTCTCATTAAGATGAGCTCACCGACCACCACCTCTGTTTTTCCTTTTTCAGTTCGAATGCTATCTCAATACCACACTCTGGCTGGAAATGCTTGTAAAAGCTGAAATATAAGAAAGGGAATGAATATGAACCCGTACTACGCATACGGATTGAAACTACCTTTTTTCAATATTAGCATTCTATCTTTTATTCATTTATTTACTTTTATGTTATAGTTGGTTGCATCATTATATTGGAAAAATGTTTGAGTTGTTTTAATAGAAATAACTTTCCATAATCTCACGGATGATGATCCTTGTTTAAATCTTAGAGAAACCAAATAAATGAAATAAAATGGAGCATTTCAATATATTTTTATTAAACGGCTTAAATTATTTCAATTAATATTCTTTTCTGTATAACCCCTATCTTTTAATATGGAAATATTTTACAATCTATGTTAGAATTTTTCTATCAAAGCTTGAAGTTGTTCAAAGTATGTATGGGCATGAAGGTATACGTTCACTTACATATGCTGCTTCATGAAGTGATTATGGTAAAAAAAATCTTTTTTACAGCAGGAATCGAACAAACATAGAAATTATTATCAAGATTGAAATCCAAAACGCACCTTCTTATTTTAAGCAACACTAATGAAATATACATGATATGCATTTATAAAAGGACCACTTTTTCTTAAAATAATTTTGACCAAAATTCAATTTTTTTACCATAATCGCCTATACCACCAATTATATGCATAACTCGGAAGAAAACAATGCTCCTTTTGAAATCTATTAACAATATTAACTCTAATGAATAAAATTAGTGAAAAGCCAATGCAATCGAAAATGAACAAAATAAGATATAAAATTTTCTTAACCTTGTGTGTAAAACTTCAAAAGAACAAATAATCAGTACATTCAAAGACGTCAAAATTGGAAACTACATAGCAGTAGGCAATCAATCTGGCAACAAAGGATACGTCTTGTTATAATGTAAGACTAATTGCATTGAGTTGAAACAAATTTTAATCACAGTGGAAAGCTATATTGAAAGTTATTAGATAAATTTTCCCTCTTAACCTGACTTTTTGTTGCATCATTATTCAATTGCAAATATTGCTTTTTGCAAGATAATCCAATAGCACGTTACACCATCCAATTTTAGAAAGAATCAAGCATATTGGAATAAAAAATCCACAAAATTTATTAGCTCAAAGCAAGGTAGCCTATAAAAGGTTGATGGTGTGAATACATGATTAAATTAACAAAAAAACATTTGATTCCTGTTAACATATCATATCTCAACAAACAACTTAAAGAAGAAACATAAATATATAAATTAAAAAAAGTAGCATTGAAGCATTTTGTTGTGATCTGCCAGATCCTTCACTATTATTATTTTCTCTTTTAGTTATACAGTTTGAGTAAAATATGGAAATATTAGATTAATTTGGGAAAAAAATCAGGTAAAACAATCGTTCACAATAAAACCAAATGTTATGCCTAAAGTCAGGTAACAAAAATTTTAGTTACCTACCATCGAACTTGCAAATATTTAAAAAAACCTTCAATGATATCAATAAACTTTGAAATTAAAGAAGAATAAACTACATTTATGCCTAAATGTGAAAATTTATTTTGTGTCAATCCAATCACGAAAAAAAATCAATATATGACAACAACGTTTAAAAATTTAAACATAAGATAAATATGTAAACTTATTCATATGAGACATTCGTGACGCACGCACTGCATATAAAAGCACAAAAATTGATCAGAACCACTAAAATCAAATTAACATCAAAATATTTCAACTCAAGAAGCAGTAATGGAAATTCAGGTAGCATGAAATCAAATTTATCATAGCATTTCATATAAAAAGCTAGTCAATCGTGAAATTATATTTGGTGGAAATGATTTTAACAATGCATTTTATATTATTGAAAGATGATTAAGAGTTAGACAATCACGAATCAAAGTTTAGCATTCACCAAATTTATGTGGAAACTCTACAAAAAAGCTGACGCCATTCATATGCAAATTCATGAATTTTTCTGTTATGAAATATAGAAGTGAATGAATGCAAAACAGGAACTAAAATGTGTGGAGGAAACTGAAACAAAAATTCAAAAATGCAGCAAAAAAGGTGACAAAGAATAAAGGGTGTTTTAGAGTTGTACCGTTGATGGGAATCTCAAAGTAGAAATTGTTATTGAAACGTTACAGAAGTGTTACAAATCTGATATTAGTAACAGTACAAAAGCGTTTCAAAATAGTGCTTTAAAAGCATTGCTAATCTGTTGCAACAGAATCAAATGTTAGAATATAATCAGTAAATAGATTACCAATCTGTTTGTCCGAGTGCAGCGGTGGCTGTTTCCTTGAAACAATATTGCTCCCTATATGCACCAAAGGATATGAGCAATTTGATTTCCCAGGATGAAACGGACGAACTCCGCGGTGCGGTGCTTGCAGGCGGAGTGACGGCGAACCAAAGAGAATACAGTAAAAGAACAGAATTATTGGGGAAGAAGATTGACAGAAAAAGTAAGTTAAAACTTCGTTTTCTGTCTGCCTATTTATAGGCTCGGGAAGATGCTTGAAACGGATGTGACTGTTGGAAAGGTTGCGATCCTTTACCAACAGATGCGATCGTTTTATAGCCGTTATATTTTGAACGGACAAAAATAAAACTGCTCTGATCGGAACAACCAACCAAGCCAAGCCAACCGCCAACCGCCAATTGCAAGGTGCTAAGTGCCTCTAATACGCCTCAAACGCCCATTCGCCCACGCTGCGGGTGTGGGTTCAGGTTCGGGCGCGGGCGCACGCATGCGGGGTGGTGCGTTGCACCACCCGCTAAGATGGCTAAGCTTTCAAGTCTTTCTTGTCTCATTGTAACTATAATAGTGTCCACATCTTAGTATATAAACACCAAATGTTTATTATATTTTAATATGTGGGACTATTCATAGTCACACTTCCCAATGCATAATAATTGCATTTCTCTTTCTTTAATAAATGCCTCTTTCTCATTCATTATTTCCAACAATCCCCCACATGAATGAGTACTTGTTCTTAATTTCACGAAACAATTTATCGTATCGGTAAAAGTAGCACATAGGCCTTGAACTTTCCTAGTGGTTACCTATTTAAATTACTGGCGAATCAGTGGATTAAGATTGTCCTTGAACTGTAAGCCATTTGTGTAATTCTAAAATAGATAGCATACAATAAATGTTTCTTATATTCCTTTGTTCTCTGTTTGTGTTCGTTTTTGCCATGAACACCTGCCTGGTCTCATGAGTGCTTAGAGAATTTTGCCTTATAATTCTCCTTGAAGCGGCGCCTTCACACTCACGTAGGTGATTCTATGAAGAGTAATTCGTATTACCCCACTTTGGTCCTTTTATATTACCAAGTATAGACATCATTAAAAGTTTAAAAAATAAACTTATCCTATTCTCCGATGAGTAATGCACTGACTTATCTTAGGAATGGTTTGAATATATACCAATGCCAGCAAGTTTATTTAAACTTAGCTGTCCCTTTGAACCTAGATCTTGGGATCTCCAGTCAACTAGGTGGGGTTTCCATTTAAAGAAACCTTTTAGTTTATGGGCCGTAACCCCATTCCCATCGATAAGATATTAGCCTTCTCTTTAGGTAAACCTTTTGTTAGTGGATCCGCAATGTTATCATTTGATCTTACATATTCAATTGTGATCACTACACCAGAAACAGCTTTTGACAGCATTTCAAAAACGCTGTTATATGATACGACAGCGTTATTATAAACGCTGTATAACGACATGCTGTCGTAGATGCAAAAGTTTTAACAGCAAAATAGAAAACGCTGTAAAAAATTTGATATCACAACGTTTATTAAACGCTGTTATATGACACAACATCGTTAGAACAAACGCTGTATAACGACAAGCTATCGTATAAAGAGAACTTACAACAGCTAATTTTAAACGCTGTGGAAATTATTCTTTTGATAGCGTTTTATTTAGGCTGTTAATATTTTTATTACAGCGTTTAATGCGTGCTGTGTTATGTTTTTACAGTTGGGATGATGTTTTACTACAGTTTACAACAGCGTTTAATAAACGCTGTTACCCACTATTTAATGATAATTACAACACAAATTAAACGCTGTTATTTCTTCATTGACAGCATTAAAATAGATGCTGTCTTCTATTTATATGATTTTTACAGCATTAACATTCCACTATATTTGCATATTCCAAAACTACATTTTGAGTATAATCAAGCAACCAATATATATAACATGTTCTAATGAATAATAATCTGTTAAATAAACTAGCTAAAATAATATTAATATACAAAAAACATCTATAAATCAAGTTTCAATAATATCCATAAACAAAAATAACACAGTAGACCAAGTTATCATAATATTGTTAAACAAAGATAAGGTATATGTTAAACAAAAATATAATATCAATAAAGTAAGTCCGCACCAAATGCCAACAACAAAACGTGCATCTAAAAAGTTTCATATGCTTGCTACTTGCTACGGAAGAAGAATGTGTCATCGCCATATTTAATTACCTGCGATGAAAAGTAGTTTCAAAACTGTTGTATAGGGAGATTATGAAGTGACAATAAACATGCATGTGATGTAAAGTATTGACTTCCTTATCCTTACCTTTCCTCAAGTGATGCAGAAGTATAGCCCTTATGCTGGTATATATTTTGAAGCAGCATTGCAAAATCTTGCATTACAGACCAAAATAATATAGCTCAAGATTTTACTGCATATCAACAACCAGTTTGTCATTCTTTTTCAGTGTAGAATCGATTGAAATGCCCTTTATTACTGCAGTGAGGTCATCTCTTATCTGCACTAGTTCAGTGGTTTATTTATTCCTCGGCAAATGGTTAGAACTCTATGATGTATTTTGATTATTGCAACTATACCGACCTTTCTACCAAGTACCCGCAAGAAATGGTCGCAACAATCAAATATGAAAAAGTGACAGAAGTCATAAAAAGAAATTTTAATGGATTACGAATTTTAAACTCAAATAGCTCTAGAGGCTTGTCTACGACTTGCAAAATTAAAGTAAAAAACAAGAATACTAAAGTACCAACATATTTTTCATCATTGCAAATATTTATTTGCATTATGGTACTCTCTGTACATAAAGTAACATTTTCTTCAATAATGTACTCTTCTATTATCTAAAAAAAACTCAAGTTGAAGAAGAAAGAAAATTGCAAAGAAGATAGTGACTGCTGCAGTGAAGTCTTTTGAAATAAAAGCATATGCATTATATAGCAACATGCACATTACAAAAAATAAAAAGGATGAAGATTATTGTGTCAGGTGCTGAAAATCCAAATGAGAAGAAGAAAAATCATAAAACTGACATCAAATGTAATCAGAAACTATACCAAAATTACTCATGAATTCAAATGAAATTATAAAAAAAATATGATTTTGTTTAGTTTTTTAAAACTATGTGAAGTTTTTTACTCAGTTTCTAATGGAGTATCACCCAGTTTTTTAATTGAGTAATACTCAGTTTTTAACTATACTTCAGTGGACTATTATGCATTTTGTAGTATTTGGTTTGCATTGATATATACATGATTTTGTCATGATGTTTATCCTAAGTTTTAACTATATTCTTGCTTAGCAAGTTAATGGACATACTGTTCTAACTGAGTATTTTCTGCAGTCTCTTTCCTTCATTGTTGTTACTATAATCCCCAATTAAGAGTAAGGTATCAAAAGCTTTAACCAAATGCTTCGCTCAACCTGAACCAAATACTTCACTCTGCAAGCAGCAACAACTAAGCTGTTGCAACAAGAAGCAGCGAGGCCGCTGTTTGTAGCATAGTAAAGAAAATCATCAATTTTATGTCAATTTTGGAACTACAATGTCAAGTTGAAAGAGATGTAAACTTGAATGCTTTCAGTTCTTACTGCTAAGTATATTAAGTCAATCACAAAGTTACTTTCTTCCATAGTTTTGACCTTAACTTGTTAATTTTTCCCCTCATAATTATTCATTTGATCTTATATTCTCTATTTATACTTCACATAATAAAACTTAAATGATAGCTGAGTTTAAGTTTAGACATGTTAGTTAAGTATTGAGAAAAATATATGCAGTATAATATTTGGACGGATTAGTTAAGTTGTAGGAAAAGAATATGCATTAAAAATAATAAAACTTACACTTATTTTATCTGAAGTTAGCACAAATTTCCTCCTTTCTCTTACCACCAGGTTCATCTGGTACAACTGATTTGGTGACATTTTGCTGCAAAAGAAGAGAAAAAAAAAGCTAGAACCTTTTACTTTACCTCCCAATATGTTATCATCTGACATTTAAAGCTGCAAAAGAAAAGAAAAATGATGTGAGTTTCTTACAAGATCAATTTACATTTCACATCTTATGTTTCACCAATGCAGTGAAATAAAAGCAATACATTTCTGACACATGAAGAATTTACCTTGTATCTATAATCTATTTTCTACCAAACAAGCTCCTCAAATTCCCTTTCTCTAAACTCTCCAACAACTTAGTTCTACCAGGCACATCTGTTTTTGATAACTTTTTCAAATACCCGATGGCCATATAAGATATCATTATCTTCCTACACTTCTTGCTTGACCCCAAATACAAAGGACAACAAACCGCATACTTTTTAGTGGTGTTCTGAGGATTCGGATAAGCAATTGAACCAAATTCGACACGCATCTCTCATCTTTCCTGATCTCCTTTCTGTTTCTCATACAACTCATTAGACTAGAAATTGCTTATGTAGCAACCTCTCTTGCCACATTCATATTACTTTCAAGCAAATTCACAAGCAAAGGCAAGCAACCATATTCACCGACTAATCTTTTCATTTTCGTTGAATCCGAAATCTTACAAATAGTAGAAGCAGCTGGTTGTTTAGCTCCTACAGAGCCTTCTTTTAGCACATGAACTATCCATGGTATAATCTCTAAAGAAACTATACTATCTGTCGATATAACACACATTAAATTTCTTAATACTCCGAAAGCACATTCATGAGGCGATGCATTGTCTATGTACTTCAAAATGCTATTGGTTGCACCTTCTGAAACAATAGCTTTCTTAATATCATGAAGATGCAGTGATTGAAATGTTAGCCAAGCGGAGGATAGAAATGCATGCATACATAGATATGTACTGTTTGTGTGATTCAGTTTCGTAGTATTATACTGCCAGCATTGTTCTATACGAAAGAATTGTTCAAGCAAACAGTCGGGTTCATTTCAGAACTATGCCCAAGCTACGCTCATTTCAGAAATGCCCATAAGCAGCACTCGGTTCAGAACTAAGTGCTTTCATTTAAGCCGAGTGCTTGCCTTCAGTTCAAGCACTCAGTTTACAACTAAGTTTTTGCACTCAGATCAAGCACTCGGTTCAGAACTGAGCGCGTTCGTGCTATGTCAAGTGCTCGGTCTAGAACTGAGGGACTGAGACCAAGACTGGCATATTATAACTCTTGCATATGCTGCTGGCATGCTCAGTTTTTTAACTGACTGCATGCTAGCTCAAATTGTTGTGAAACTAAGGTGGCTGTGTTTCAATGCTCCATGTGTTGTGGTCACATTAAAGACCTGTAGATTCTACTAAGCTTCCTAAAATTAAGGAACTTCTTGATAGAGTAGATTCAAATTCATGTATGTATGTATCTCTAATGATTAATACTTTATTCCCTTTCAAATAAAGTTTAAAGAAGGTTTTAATATTGGTTTAATTTATACATTCATATTGGTCTTTTAGCCTTTGTTAGCAATTTTAGATGTCACTATTGGAGTGTAATAATTAATGTAGTAAAAACGAATTTGACCTAATAGTGCTTGGTTGCAATAAAATTTGTTTTATCAACGTGATCTAGTTCTTGGATGTGTGCTTGAAGCAACAACAGAAGTTATAACATACCTTTGGATTAGTAAGATGATAATCTTCTAAATGATGATATTCTTGTCTGCATCCCTGATATAGTTTCAGATTGGGTATCAAACACTCTTAAAAAATGCGCCTGCGTGAAACAAGATAAAATATAGTCAAACCTCAAAACAAATATACTACTTTGTAATTCTTTAAATTAAAGCAATCAAAATACAAAATACCAAAAACAAATGTCTTAGTATAGTTAAAAATAAGACAGACTTGTTAAAAACTTGACTTTCCATTGTAATAAAGTAAAATCATTTAGTTCTGTATGACAATGATCCACACAGAAGAATCCGTAAAAAAACAAGTTATTATTAGGACACATAAGATCTACCCCTGGTATTTTCAAATTCATAAACAATGTTAAATTATCATCAAATAGAGAAATATAATTTAACATGTTCAAATTTCGCAATTATAGTTGCCTATAATAATTTTAATAATTAAATTTTAGTTTTGCTTAATTTACTTCCATTACAATGTCATCGAAGATTAAAAATATAGATTATTCAATGGAAAATATTACTGTATTTATCTTCAAGTATTTTACATACACATTCATATTTTTGAGTATATAATTTTAAGGATTCAGATATCTGAAACATATAAAGATTAACTACTTGCTAAATTACTTCTTCATTAGCTAGATGCGAAATAAATTTTGTGGAAATATAAGCTGACTAAAAAAATACAGTGTAATTACTGGACCGAGAAAAGAGCTTACATATGTAAATATAATAAAATGCTTGAAGCATGTGTTAGATGTGCCTCTTTCTTGAGACTCACAGTCTTCCAAAACTGTGAATGGTATATATGTGCATATACACAAACCAGTCTCTTAAGAATTGTCTTTACAACCACCTTGAAATTCTGAGGAAACGGTGTTCCTACAAATAGAGATCAAGTAGTCGATTTAATGAATTTCAGACTCAAACGTAGAAATTTGGATTTTTTATGAAGGCTACGTAATTTCCATGGGAATATGGATTCATCATGGAGTAAAAAGTTGGTACTGTTTTCTAGCATTATAACTGCAGTCAAATGTTTTGTTTTGTTTGTTATTTATTTAAAACAATATGAAATGTGGGATCCACAAAACCTGCTCCCATATTTTATATGACTCTTTTCTTGTGTTTAATATATCTTGCTATTTCAAAGATATAAAAAGAGCAAACAAGCTCCCATATTCATAGTTTCATGTAGACGGTATATTCAATACATATACAATAGTTCATGCTAATTGATATACTGGTAATAGGTTGGTCAGTAAGAAATACATAGGAAAGCTGCACATTCAAAAATTAGTTCATAGCAATCAAATACCAAAAGCTTACGAAGGGTACGAGAATGTGTACTACATAAAAGACCATAACAAATTCCTATCACCAACCAAAATCTCGGTCGACACTCTCGACAGCGAAAATGTAACCGTCAAGGGCAAACACGTAATCATCGCCACCGGCTTCGATGTTTAAAACCAAACTTATTAAAATACAATTCAAATAAACAAACATATGTTTCTCTTTTTGTTAACATACTCATTTTATTATCTATTCAAATTAACATGTATTATTCTATTCATGTCATTATCTCACTCTATCTTTCGTACACAATGGCGATCTCTGTCTTTTCCACCTGTTATTATTATTCTAATCTCAAACGCAACAATCGTCTTTTCAATTTTTGTGTGCTATCATCATCTAAATTTCGTAAACGAAGAAATTAACTAACATGCGTTTATAAACCAGTTTTGATCTGATTTCCCGTTGGCTGTTATTGTAAATTATCCGCGCGTCTGGAAAACTGAACTATTTTCTAGTTTCTGTTTTTGGTTCTATTTATTAGACAATGTTGATGAGTTCCAGTTCACCTTTTGATGATATTTGATTTAGGAGCTGCATTTTCAATTGGACTCGATTAATTTCTTATTATCTTTGAATAAATTAATTGCTAGTGGTGTTTTGACAAAGTAACGAGATGTTAATGGATTCAACTCTTTGTTTTAAAGAGAGAACCTACTTAAATCTCCAATGCTCATATGATAGTAATTGTCACTACATCGCTAGATTATTGCTCTAATGGACTTTTTGGGTGACTGGTTGCTAAAGTATGGAATCTGCTCACCCATTATTTTTTGCACTTGATTTTTCCTTTGCTACAGAAGGCATATCTATATGCTTAATTTTCAATGAGGAAGTGACCAGTGCAGTCAAAAATTATTTTTACCCAAGGGCAAATCTAATTGCTTTGTTCTTCCTTTGCAAATTTCAACCATCATCGTTCCAGTTTTCATATTCTGTTAAATCTTACAGGAGCACTAGTAATTATATAACTAATATAACATGACACATTGATAATTCTCCAGTGCATTCATTCTTAACGTGTGAATCATAAACAATATTATTCTTCTATCAAATCTTATAAAATGTTAATTGAACTTGTGATGATGTTATTGTGGGTCATGGTTTACAATTTTATTATAGCAAATAATGCAAAACTATTCCTTAACAGTTTCATTTGAATAAACCAAACATCTTTAAGATAGCTGAAACAACTAATGAATTTACAAATAGATGTGAGAGTAGTTAGCTCTTCTTAATTGTATATGAAATCACATATCATTCTATATGTAATTATAGCACCTTTGGAAAATAGTGTTCATGGAATTGGGCTTGGACGCTAATGGTTCCTATAGGATGTCAAATACGCCATGCTTCCATCGGGATCAAGTCCTCGCGTTAGTGGATACCGTAGGAGGATATTGTCTCACATCGTGAAAAAAAACTAGAAGATGTGCATATATACTTTCATCTTAAAACAATGTTGAAGCATTTTGAGAAACGCAATCTTGCACCTTGGCTCTTCCCATGAGGTGGCTATTCATGTTACTAACTATACAAACAAATATCATTTTATATTCAATCGCTTTTTTATCATCTTTTTATCTTGTTGGAAGTTGTTACTTAATAATTTTATTTAAGATCTAATTTTATTCTAATAAAATTTACATTAACTAATCACAAAACTTTTGTTTCTACCATTTTTATTCAAACATTTTATTTAATTTAATTTTTTAAATGGTTAAAAATATGGGTCGTTGCATTAACATCATGAAATAAAGCGACATTACTCTAGATATGCACTCTCTAATTTTATTAGATGCATTATTTTTTAATTAAAACTAAATAATGAGTTTTAAAATATATATCAAAGAAAATAATCACTTAAGAAGTATATAACAATGAAAATAATCAGTTGGATTTAACGTAGATGCAACAAAGAAAATAATCAGTGATGTTTTAGTAATTCTCACTAATAGTTCATCGACAAGGCTAACGTTATCATTGTCGCTGTCCATGTAAAGCCTTTTGCAGCATTAGATTAGACTATCACCTCTGTGCACTTCCTGCTGTCAAGCTTCATGTCCACATTATACTCTATCTGACTTGCACTTCACTTCCTTTCTACTACATGCCTGCGATTATTATTCATGTTGTTATTACACAATTGCTTCATGTTTCATATGTTTTCACTGCACATTTAATCATTTCAACTAGCACTTTTTCTAAAAACAAATTACATCATTAGTCAATCCTAACCTAAAAAATAACATAAATTAACTCAATCCTACTTGATAGCTAGTAGATACAAAATCTAAAGCATAACCTATTTCAAGCATCAATGCCGATTGTTTCACCTATAGACCATCACTAAGCTACATAAAATTTGGAACAAATAATAAAGAAGTCTCCTTTCAATCGGCAACATAATACATGCTCATATTAACAATATATTGATCTAGATAATTAACGCACATCATTCAAATAATATCTAAATTCACTTTACCATAACATAATGCCTCAACAAATCTCAAACAAAATCAACGACTACAATATCATCCTTTACCTTGAAACATCACAACCTGATGTGATACTGGGTTGAGGTTGGAGGCTGGACACCAAAAAGCTGATAGGGGCGTTATGTAGGTTGTTGATGTAGGGTTTTAATTTGTCAGATGTAAGGGAGGTATAGGGGGGGTTTCAAAAGTGTTAAAAGTCTAGATTGCGAAGTCATCGTGTGGTGGTGGTGGGATGAAGTGTGTGGGATCGATGTCTAAAATTGCATGAAATTAATTGGAATAATTCAATGAAGCCGTGATGTTAGGGCGCGGTAAGGAGCTCTGATGAAGTCGCAACTTTGGCCGAATCTGGGGAGACTAGTGGTGAATTTGAGATTTAGGGTTTGTTTTTCTAGGGTAGAAGGGGACATGTTTTAAGCGGTGAATGAAAAAAAAGGAGGGAACTTAGGCGGGCTTGGAAACTTACTGGAGAGAGTAATTAATACAGCGTTGTATGTTTTGTCTAGTTCTTTTCTATTTGTAAAAGAATTTACAACTGCAGGAAGCATCCAAACGCTGAGCTTCCATGCTATTATAAGTTACTTTTCTTGTAGTGGATAACCCCATTGGAGAGAAGTTGTCTTACTGTTTTATATCTTCGACGTATATGTCTAGACTTGCCATTGTAAAGCTTACTATTGGCCCTTCCAATAGCTGATTGGCTGTCTCAATGTATGCTTATTGGAGGTACAGGGTTTTCCCAATTAGGAATACCGTCTAAAAACCCTCGAAGCCAATCTGCTTCTTCTGCGGCTTTGTCTAAGGCAATGAATTCTAATTCCATGGTAGATCTTGCTATACAAGTTTGTTTAGAAGATCTCCAAGATATTGCCCCATTTGCTAAGGTAAACACATATCCACTGGTGGATTTTGTATCTGATGATCCAGTTATCCATTTTGCATCACAATACCCTTCTATTACAGATGGGTACCTACCATAGTGTAGTCCATGATCTTGTGTATACCTTAGGTATCTTAGTACTCTAATTATTGCTTTCCAATGATTCTTTCCTGGATTGCTCGTATATCTACTGAGTTTACTCACAGCATATGCTATATCAGGTCTAGTGCAGTTCATTACGTACATAATGCTACCTAATATGCGAGAATACTCAAGTTGATAAATACTATCACCGGTATTTTTAACCCAATTTTGGTTCATATCAACGGGTGATTTTGCTGATATTATGTTGTGTTGTTTAAATTTTTCAAGTATTTTTCCAATATAGTGTGATTGGGACAACACATATCCTTGGTCAGTTTTATGTATTTTTACACCAAGTATTACATCAGCAATTCCTAGATCTTTCATGTCAAATCTGGCGGAGAGCATATCTTTTGTAGAGTTTATTATCTCCTTGTTACTACCAAATATTAGTAAATCATCTACATATAGGCATATAATGACATATCCCATATTTGTATGTTTAGAATAGACACATTTGTCACATTCATTTATACGAAATTCATTCGATATCATATTTTCATCAAATTTTTCATGCCATTGTTTAGGCGCTTGTTTAAGCCCGTACAATGATTTTCGTAATCTACAAACCTTACTTTCATTCCCTGATTTTAGGAAACCTTCAGGTTGTTTCATGTATATTTCTTCTTCTAGTTCACCATTCAAAAATGCTGTCTTTACATCCATTTGATGTATTTCTAAATCAAGTGTGGATGCAATTGCAATTAGCATTCTAATTGACGTTATCCTAGTTAAAGGAGAATATGTGTCAAAATAGTCCAAGTCTTGTTTTTGTCTGAATCCTTGAACCACAAGTCGAGCTTTATACTTTTCTATTGAACCATCAGGTTTCAATTTTTTCTTAAATATCCATTTATTACCTAAGGTCTTACATCCCTTTGGTAAATCGACCAATTCCCATGTATGGTTTGACATGATGGATTCAATCTCATTGTAAACGGCCTCCTTCCAATAAGGGGCATCTGCAGAGGACATAGCTTGTTTGTATGTTAATGGATCGTCTTCTAACATAAATGTAAAAAATCTGGTCCAAATGTTTTTGAGATCCTTGATCTTTTGCTTCTCCTTGGTTCTTCCTCTACTTGTTGATCAATATCAGTTTGTTGAATATTGTTAATGCTTTGTTCAGTACCCTCAAGTGAGTTAGGGACTTCGGTTTCCCTTGGTCTCTTTTGAGCATAAGTTTCAATATCCTGTTTTAAAGGATATATATGTTCGAAAAATCTAGCATTTTTCGACTCAATGATGGTATTTGTGTGGATATCATCAATTTCGGATTTGTGTCCCAAGAAACGATAAGCAGCACTATTATGTGCATATCCAATGAATACACAATCAACTGTTTTTTGTCCTATTTTGACTTTCTTTGGTTTAGGTACCTCCAATTTTGGAAGACACCCCCACACCTTTAAGTATTTGTAGGATGGTGGTCTATTTTTCCATAGTTCGTGGGGAGTTTTAGACGTCTTCTTTCGTGGTATCTTATTTAAAATGTGATTTGCAGAAAGAATAGCTTCTCCCGAGAAGTTATCTGGCAAGCCAGAACTGATCAGTAGGGCATTCATCATTTCTTTTAGAGTTCTATTTTTCCTTTCGGCTATGCCGTTGGATTGAGGTGAATATGGAGCCGTAGTTTGGTGTATAATACCATGTTAGGCGCAGAACTCCTCGAAGGGGAATTCATATTCTCCTCCTCTATCACTTCGTAAAGCTTTTATTTTCTTGTTGAGTTGGTTCTCAACTTCTGCTTTATACTGTTTAAACATGTCGAATGCCTCGTCCGTGCTTCTAAGGAGATACACATAACAGTACCTTGTACAATCATCAATAAAGGTAATAAAATACCTTTTTCCACCTCTAGTTTGACACATTTTTAAGTCGCATACATCTGTGTGTATTAGATCTAGAGGTTCAGTTTCTCGTTCAACATGGTGAAACAAGGTTCTTGTCAATTTTGCTTCTGTACAAACTTGACATTTATAATTGGAGTCTATTTTACATTTTGGTATAAATTCTAGATTGATCAATTTCTGTAATGAATCAAAATTTACATGACCTAATCTAGAATGCCATAAGTTAAAAGAGTCAGCCAAATAAACAGAAGATTCAGTTTTATTCATATCATTGTTTGGTACAATAGTGGTTACATTTGCTTTAAATAAACCATCACACACATAACCTCTTCCCACATACACTCCATTCTTTGATAACACAAATTTATCAGCCACAAAGGTTAGTTTGAAGCCATGCTTGTTAAGCAACGACCCTGAAATATGGTTCTTGCGAATTTCTGGAACGTGGAGAACGTCACTCAAGGTAAGTTCTTTTCCAGAAGTCAATTTTAGTACAACTTTTCCCTTGCCTTCAACCTTTGATGAGGATGAATTGCCCATGAATAGTTGTTCATCATTAGTAGCGGTTTTGTAGGTTGTAAACATCCACTTATTAGCACATATGTGACGAGTGGCTCCGGTGTCTACAAACCATTCCTTTGAGTTACCAACAAGATTGCATTCTGATATTACTGCAAATAAATCCATATCAGAAACACCGTCTGAGATTTCAGCCAAGTTTGCTTCTGATTTCTTCTTCTTAGGTGCGCGACATTCGGCTGCTTTGTGGCCTTTCTTTCCGCAGTTATGGCATGAACCCTGAAATTTCTTTGAATTCTTTGGGTTATGTTCACGTTTCCTCTTGTTGGGTTTCTCTTACTTGACAACATTTGCCTTGGCAACCATGGTGTTCGAAGTCTTCTTCTCGGAGTTTCTGTTGTCTTCCTCGATCCTTAATCGAACTATAAGTTCTTCCATTGTCATCTCCTTACGCTTATGCTTAAGGTAGTTCTTGAAGTCTTTCCACAAAGGAGGAAGCTTTTCTATTGCTGCAGCAACTTGAAATGATTCACTTAGGATCATTCGTTCATCATGCAATGCGTGAATGATGACTTGAAGTTCTTGAATCTGACTAATTACGGTCTTCGCATCTACCATTTTAAAGTCCAGAAACTTTCCTGCGATGAACTTCTTCATACCCGCATCTTCGGTTTTATACTTCTTGTCCAATGCCGTCCATAATTCTTTGGAAGTTTGAGCGGTACAATACACATTGTAAAGGCTGTTGTCGAGTCCATTTAAAATGTAATTCTTGCACATGAAATCTGCACTTTTCCAAATATTCACGGCCTCCACTTTAGTGGCATCAGTTTCGAGTTCTTCCACTTTAGGAACATCTTCGGCAAGATACTTTGCAAGACCCAATGTTGTTAAATGAAACAACATCTTTTGCTGCCAACATTTGAAATCTGCCCCATTGAACTTTTTTGGCCTTTCTCCATGAGATAGTGCCATTGTTGGAACCACTGGCGCAGGCAGGGTGTTGGTCACCGTTTGTGTTGGCACTGAGTTGTTGTTGCTGCTATTTTCAGACATCGCCGTCTACAAAGATGGCCAACAATCAATATTGTTTCAAGATTGTTATTGAAACGTTACAGAAGTGTTACAAATCTGATATTAGTAACAGTACAAAAGCGTTTCAAAATAGTGCTTTAAAAGCGTTGCAAATCTGTGTTGCAAAAGCGTTGTTAATCTGTTGCAACAGAATCAAATGTTAGAATATAATCAGTAAATAGATTACCAATCTGTTTGTCCAAGTGCAGCGGTGGCTGTTTCCTTGAAACAATATTGCTCCCTATATGCACCAAAGGATATGAGCAATTTGATTTCCCAGGATGAAACGGACGAATTCCGCGGTCCGGTGCTTGCAGGCGGAGTGACGGCGAACCAAAGAGAATACAGTAAAAGAACAGAGTTGTTGGGGAAGAAGATTGACAGAAAAAGTAAGTTAAAACTTCATTTTCTGTCTGCCTATTTATAGGCTCAGGAATATGCTTGAAACGGATGTGACTGTTGGAAAGGTTGCGACCCTTTACCAACAGACGCGACCGTTTTATAGCCGTTATATTTTGAACGGACAAAAATAAAACTGCTCTGATCGGAACAACCAACCAAGCCAAGCCAACCACCAACCGCCAATTGCAAGGTGCTAAGTGCCTCTAATACGCCTCAAACGCCCATTCGCCCACGCCGCGGATGCGGGTGCGGGTTCAGGATCGGGCGCGGGTTCGGGATCGGGCGCGAGCCCGGGCGCGCGCGTGCGGGGTGGTGCGTTGCACCACTCGCTAAGATGGCTAAGCTTTCAAGTCTTTCTTGTCTCATTGTAACTATAATAGTGTCCACATCTTAGTATATAAACACCAAATGTTTATTATATTTTAAGATGTGGAACTATTCATAGTCACACTTCCCAATGCAAAATAATTGCATTTCTCTTTCTTTAATAAATGCCTCTTTCTCATTCATTATTTCCAACAGAAATATTTATGTTTAGTAACAGTAAAGGAATAGTTCTAGTACAGCATGACATATAATAAGTCAAGCAACAAATTTAGTAAACAAAGCTTAACAAATTATTATTCTAAATACATGGGAAAGAGCTCTATCACTATCTCCTTGGCAGTTATTTTTATTTATGTACATGCAAAAATTCTGGTAGATTGTGATGTAGTAAATTAAACATAGAAAAAAAAGATTTCACCTAGCACATAATTAGCTCCATTAGAGAGAAGATCCACTACTTTTGTCTTCTAACCAATTGTCCACTTATAATGCCTGCAGATTCGCTGACTGATTCGAATAAATAGTGTACAACATCAAACTGACAGAAAATAGCCAAACATTGGAATTAAAGAAAAAAAAACAACAAACTTCAACAAATCAATGAATAAAGACGATAACAACAAATTCATACCTTAGTAGAAGAAGATCTAGACGATTGGAGAGAGCGATGCCTTTTCGGCCTAGGGATTGTTGCGGGAGATGGAGGTGAGGAAGAACAGTCCAAAAGCAATCAGACGATTGTATGGTAGAGGCAAACATCGGCCTATTCAAGAGTGTTAATTTGACCGCCAATTTATAAAATTTAATTTAGGGTTAGAGGATATTGAAGAGGAGGAAAAAGGAAGAAGGGGGAAGGCGCGATTGAAGAGTCGAAGAAAGGTTTGGAGTATAAGGAAGAAGCGGAGAGGTGGAAATGAACAGAAGGAAAAATACGCGACCCTTCGTTTCACAAAATACCGAGGGAGCTTGTGCGCCCTTGAAATGCAACTCACTAATAATATAATAGTATAGATGTGTGTGCGTGTGTGTGTATCATCTAAAAAGAACTACAATTGTTTATAAACCGCTGCTACAATTTTTAAAAACTACTACAATTCATAAACTATTACTATAATTCATGAAATGCTACTATAAAGTAGCATTATAAACATAAATATACATAACTATATTTAGTTAAAAATATAAGGATGATACTACCTGGTTTCATTATTATTGGACATCAAAAAAGAAGTTACAATTGTTAATAAACTGTTAATACAGTTTTAAAAAAAACTACTATAATTCAAAAACTACTACTATAATTAATAAAATGCAACTATAAAATAGCATTATGAATAAAAATATACATGACAGTATTTATTTAAAGAAATAAAAAACGAAACCATATAGTATTATCACTGCACATTTTATTATAATAAAAAAAATTATACTGCATAGTAACATTACTAATCACATCAAAGAAGATGCTAAAAGTGATATTATGGAATGATGAAATTGTAACAAACCTATCCGGAACGGGCCTAATTTTCGATCCAATAAAAGCTCATCGAACCTTAAGCTCATTCCAGAACTGGCTATTGGTTGTTAAAAATCTATCAATATGCAGAGCTATCTATCAATGCTTTTAGAATTTCACAGGGGAAGAGATAAAAATATAATAATAATAAAGTAAGTACACATTTCAAAATTCCAAAATCTTAGAAATACAATTATTCCAAATATACATAACATATTATCTCAAAATAAAACATCAACAAGTCTAAAATCCGAGTATATCAAAATAAGCCATAAATATCAATAAATACCTATACTACCGCTAGTCTTCAACGCCTCATTTACACTTCATCGTCAACATCGTTCCTCCTAACATGCGGGTTGTAATGAGGAGGGAGTCAAAACAACAATGTTTGGTGAATGAAAATCTCAAGTCTTACGATAATAGTATTTGGACAGTATCATTCAGATGGATATTATGTCTTACGCAATTTCTAATCATACCTTTTCTGATTATACCTCCAAATGTAAGCTAACGGCTCTTCCAATCTAGCTCCATGACATATCTCCAACTACAGGCCAATGGCCTTTCCAAACTCTGACCATTTAATACATAAGTCACCTAAGAACTTTTTAATCAAAAACAGGCAGACTCTGACCATTTAATACCTAAACCATAGGAAGATCCCCGTCATTTAATACTTAGACCCAAGGCGAACCCCTCTCTTGTACTTCCTGGTTGACATCGTAAAAAATCGCATAAGACCACTTAATACTTCTTTAATGGGGAAGAGGCAAACCCTCCAATAGCTATTTAATACCTCGGCCCTGAAGCGGACCCGTACCAGAGATTGCCAATACCGCACCTAAAAGATAATCCCGACCATTTAATACTTCTTGAATGGGAATAAGGTAGATCCTACAATAGCCATTCAATACCTCCAACCCCGAAGTAGGCCCAACTTGAGATATCCATTCTATAACCCATAACCTAAGCTGGGACGTCTCACATTAATCTGACCATTCGTAGGTGTTGGTGCCAGATTAGCCGGGCAAGCTTACCTTACAGAATTGGAACTAACTTTGCGTCCACCATGGGTACTTATTATAGCCGATGTCTCACATTAGTTCCTAAGTCACACTACTGGTAGTTAAATTAGCTGGGCAGACTTTGTGTATTTTTAATTGACCTCGCATCCCTGTAACTTAGTCATATTCTCGCTCTCCAACCTTACGAAATTATACTAACATATATGTATAATATATACATCTTTACTACTAATAAAGAGAATTCAATGACTAGCATTTTCATGGTATCTTTTTAAAATTCCAAAAATACCCTTATCCATCAATGGAAACCCACCATTAGTTTGCAACATCCACCACCATCCCTTCTCAATCTCAACGATCCATCAACGAAATTTTATTACCAATTTTCCAACGACACCACCAACAAAACAACTTGAAATAAAAGCATTGTGATTACCAAAACTTTTGCACTTATAACACATATCCGCTCTAGCTACTAGATGCACGTATGTGCAGTTTATACTAGTATACATAATATACCGCACCTGCATTTACGCATTAAGGCCATATAAGGAAAACTCCTTATTTTGCCTTTTAATTGTGGATTAATTTCCATAATTGTTCTTAACCTCCTTTTTATACAGTTTGTTGTTATTTATTAACCTATTATTTTATATGTTACAACTTATATGTTATTATTATATCTATACTTAACGTAAATTTTTAGCTAATTGATTTTTATTGAATATACCCAAGCGTACGTAAAGATATTCATATACTTAAGATTTTTGCTTCCTATTCGGTTTGTTTAAATATCACAATTTCCATATCCATACAAGTCCCTAGTCCAATTCATGGCTTATACAATAGCTAATATCACAGTTTTAAATTAGCTAACCAAAATAGACTTGTGTGTGTGTGTATTCAAAAAGTGGAATCGGTACATCTAACTTGTTTTACATTAACATAGTAGAATTAACGGCTTTATTTTAAGGAAGCAAAACTTTACAATTTAAATCTTTTATATTTTATTCGACTTTTAAATGAACAAGGTTGAAATTGAAAAAGGATTCATATTTATTTTCATTACGGAAGTAGGCGGAGCAAACCATGGATGGGATAAAAAATCCATGCTTTACACACCCTTTCCTAATTCTTTTTAGAATACTTCGTCATAATAAACACAAATTAGAACGTGAAAGTGAAAGTTGAATAGAACATAAATTGTTCATATTATAAATAATAACGGATTAAATTCTACCATATTAACATAAACTAAATAAGATTCCAACCAATTCCAGAATTAACATTTTAAAGGAGAATTTTGGGGTTTTAGATTTAAGGTTTTCTCATATAAAATTCTCCAAGACATGTAACAAATCCAAATATTAACTACACAAACTAGTAAAAAGAGAAAAACCAAGATTTCCATTTAAAAATAGCTTTCCTCAAATTCCTTAGGATTTGATTCCACGCCTTTGCCTATTTTATCCTCTAGTTATCTTATTTTTAATTTTTCAATATATAACAATTCATTTGTATATAGATTAGATTCGGAATTTAGAGATTTTAGAAGAATAGAAACAACGAAGTATACATATATGTAAAATTTATTACATTTTCCCTTTAATCCGATTGATTTCTTCCATAATACTTGAATCTTAAATCTAAAAAGTTTATTGAAGAGGAAGGAAATTGATAGAGTTTTCGTAGCGTATTTATTTTTCTTGTGAATAAAAGTGAGAGGGTTGGCCTCTTATTTGCAGTGGCTAGAATACATTAAAACCATTGGATGAAGAATATGTTATTTAAATTAAATTTGAGCCGTTCTGGCCTAGGCAAACCCTAGCCGCTAACACATAACTAGTCAACCGCTAGCGGTCAACCTGCCCCAATGAAGGTTAACCAGTTGTGATCTAGTCTTATTAATCATGACATTATATTATTTCTTTCTTTAATTAATCATGTTGTTAGCATTTGTTTAAACGTTAAGCTTATTCTTAACATTAAAATCTTTTATTACCCTTTTTAAATTTCAAACGTTAACGTTATTCAATGATAAATTTAAAATCATTTGAATTATTTTAAATTCAAAAACTTCAAACGTCAATAACTTCTCCGTTTGAACTCTGATAGCGAAGCTCAATATATGAAAGTTGCTTAGAAAACTGCTACGAACACAAGCGTGTAACTTTCATGGCCAAATTCCAACTTTTATAAAATTCCCATTTATAGTATTATTATTTGCTAATTAATTTTTTTACAAATTTTATGGTGTGTTACATTCTTTCCCCCTGAAAGAATTTTATTCTCGAAATTCCTAAGGAAAAGGTAGCGTAATGTGCACTCTACAACCATGTTGTAAACCTAGCTATCTATACAACTATCTACTCAACTAGAAATACAATGTGATTATATATACAACATACTATAGGTGACCAATCCTAGCGTGAATGCAAAATCATGACATATAGGCATGTATGCAAGCATCTTAAATATGCATAAGATTCTATATAAGTGCAATAATAACAGTAAAAAGTGTGACAACCATCCCCTACCATCCTATCTAGCAACCATGATGCAACCAAAACCTATACAATACTAAATTTTAGAGAGAGAAAAATTTACCAGAGAAAAGCTCAAGGTAGGACGTCTTCATCTGCTCTTTGTTTCCCATGTGCTTTCTACTAGATTATCTCCACATTCCACTCGAACCAACCTAATTTCTTTGTTATAAAGCTTTTTAACTTTGTGCTCCACTATACGTGCGGTAGCATGGGATGCTATCGGCTCCATCTCTATATCTATTAGCTGAACAGGCTCTACTATAGTGGCAGTGTCGTGCAGACATTTCCTCAAATGCGATATATAGGAAACATTAGGACTCCCACCAACTTAGCCGGAAGCTCTACTCGATACGCAAGTTTCTCCGCCTTTTCCAAAATCGGGAAAGGCCCAAAAATATCGATGCCAACTTCCTCGATGTTCCAAACCTCACAATCTTCCTAAGAGGGGAAACCTTGACAAATACCATGTCTTCAACTAAAAACTCCAACTCTTTCCTTCGTCTGTCAATGTAGGACTTCTATCGATCCTGGACGGCCTTCATTCGCTACCTAATCATCTTAACGTTTTCCGTGGTCTCACGGATTAAATCTGATCCAAGTAGAATTTTGTCAGTAGTTTCCCACCAACAATTAAGTGACTTGCATGGTCTCTCGTATACGGCTTCAAATGGTGTCATACCAACCGTCACTTGATAACTATTATTGTATGTGAATTTTACTAAGGGTAAAGGATGCTCCCAATATCCTCAAAAACCATATGCAAGCTCCCAATAAATCCTCCAAAATCAAGTTTACCCTTTCTGTTCGTCGACCTGGGGATGGTAAGCGGTGCTAAAATTCAATGTCTTTCCTAAAGCTGATTACAAACTCCTCCAAAATTCACTAGTGAATAAGGGGTCTCTATCGTTAATAATGCTGGCCAGACCTCCATGCAATTATACCACTTCTTTCATATAAATTTGCGGTAGAGATGCTGCCATCCTATTACTCTTTACAGGAATAAAGTGGGCACTTTTAGTGAGTCTATCCACTATAACCCAAATAGCTTCACTGCCTCTTTAACTTATAGGCAAGCCATATATAAAGTCCATCGATATATGCTCTCATTTCTAAGTCAGTACCTCTAACGGAAATAACAGACCTTCGGGCTTCCCTTATATTGCTTTTATTCCTTGGCACATCAAACATTTAGTGACATATTCCGCTACTCTCCCTCTTCATCCTCGGTCAATAGAAAATCTGTTTCATATCCTTATGCATCTTGTCTCCACCAGAATGAACAACCATCCTAGAATGGTGACACTCAGCTATAACACTTCTTCCAGAAAACATTCCACTACTGGAACGTATAGTTGTCCATCTCTCCTC
Organism: Allium fistulosum; assembly: GCA_030737815.1. Taxonomy (NCBI): domain Eukaryota; kingdom Viridiplantae; phylum Streptophyta; class Magnoliopsida; order Asparagales; family Amaryllidaceae; genus Allium; species Allium fistulosum. The sequence continues at coordinate 872,227,697 of CM060907.1, read as the reverse complement.
AGCCATCCTCTTTCATCGATCGAATACTTATGAATGTGAGGTAAATGCTCTCCCATATCCAACCTGTCCAAAATGTCAACCATTGTCGCATCTCTTTTTTTTTTCTTGACTGATGTGGTTCATCAATACCGGCCTTACTTCCATAGTTGTTAGATAACCTGGAGCGAATTTTGATGGCGGTTGGAAATTGAAATTCGAGAGAAATTCCATCTGCCTCCACTCATATATAGCACCATGCCTCCATCCAAAGGTGTCGGCAACAATTGTAATACCCTTCAAATTTAAGTGACATTTTAATAAAATATTTAAAAAATGATATCGTGAAAAATATCAGAATTAATGGATTAATTAAATAAATAAATTATAAGAAGGGGCGAAATGGTAATTATACAAATGGTGGAATCTGAGACAAAACCAGTGCCATTATGACCATCTCGTTTTTCTAAGTCACATGATATTTTTGTTTGCTTCATTTGGAGTATGTATGTAGCAGTTACGGATGAAAAGTTGGTCGAGTCAAATCGGCTCAGTTGAGTCTGAATTTGAATAAACAGTTAAATGGCTTTCCCTCTTTAGATAAAAATACGTATTCCACTATTCTTCATTTTAGAAAAACCACCATGTAATTCTTCTTCCTATTCCTTCCTTTTTCTACATGCCAAGGATCAAAATGCACTATCTCTCTCATATCTCGATGAAAATCCATGAAAACAGCGGTAAATCGAAGCTATCGAAGAGGGCTACGGATTGGAATGATTAGGAGACAAAATTCCAGAGAATAGGGTGCAGCAGGCCGGGACAATGAAGAGTAGTGATGGATTTTTGTGCATAATTTTTATAATTCATTTTCCAACTTCATATCATCATATCTCCTTCGTTTCTTGATAGAATTTAGCGATCCATCCCTCAAAATGATTATGATGACCCACATTTCAGAAGGTTTAAATCGACAATAATCCACACATGTCCAACTCAAACAATCTGAAACACAGATAATCAATAGGGTTAATAAGAAAAAAAGAAGAAGGAAACAAATATAGAATCTCGTAGTGGAATGACAAAATATAATAATCAAATAAATAGTTCATGAAGCTGTTTATACTATACATTTGATTATAATTTATACAACATTTATCGGAGTTATGTATATACAATAGAACAAAAGAATAATGCAACTGATTAATGATGTGGTGAAATAATACTAGTAATATAATATACCAAATCTTCGTCTTCGTCCTCTAGAAAATAATCTTCAATGCGCTGAAAACTCAGGGCTAACTCGAGCGTAATGAAAAGACAAAACACTCAAGTCGGGACTAAAATATCCTTATATGAGTCAAATCAATATCACATATAACAAGAGTGTGATAGCATCAGAGATTTTTATGGGATTTCACATCTTATATCCAGTGTATAACGTGCGTGCAATAACTCAAGAGATGTTATAGGATTTTCCATCTCTTAAGGATCCATCAAAATATTTATATATAGTAGAATACGCTATATATGTAATGTCTAATCAATAATATAAATATTTTTCTTAGCGTTAAGGCTTTACATTAATCCCTCTTAACGTGTTTTTAAGCATTGTCATATAGTTTGCATATAACGCATCAGAAGCACGTCGGGGGATAGGGATGCGCCGTGATACGACAACACTAAATTAAACTCATAATGGTATCATATAAGGATAAAAGTATGACAAGGCATGTGAGGCAATGCCCAAGGTAGGATACTACCAGTTCGGGTCGCAGTGCTAGTGGTAACGCATCGGAGCCATGACCACCCACCGCGTCCATCCATTCCATATCGAGTCAAAGGGAGGTTATCCCAAAATCAAGCTGCACTAATCGAAACCAACATCAAAAGTAATAGTATGGACCAAGTCCAAGAAGAAAATCGAAAAACGGATGTCTACTAGGAGTAGCTAGCCCGCTTGGCCCTGTCAAGCCGTCCTGTTTTAGTCATTTCAAATTGGCACAAGTGTCGAGGTCTATCCATCATCGTTCTCTTTCTTCAAATCCAGCAAACGTACGCCGAATCCAACCACTTCATTCTGGAGTCTTCTCCACGTACACAGTTGTTAAAGTTGTTCCAATATTGACATAGAGTATGCCAATAAGAGGCCCCGGTCTCTTTAACAACCAAACATCATTTTACACACCAGTTGGTACTTTTACATTTCGAAAACAATTCATACTTGATATCAAATATCATATTCGCTTCGAAATATCATTTATTCCAAAATCATCATATTTACTTCAAAACTCAATTCAAATTACAATTTAGGTTATAACTTCATTTTAACCCAAATTTGCATTTAAACCATAATTTAAATATAAATAGTTTCCACTCTGACTAGTTTGGATTTTTAGAAAATAGTTAGAATAGCTTTAAATAGTTTAAAAGTTAAAATAGTTTGAGTCTTGAAAATGGTTTATATAGTAAAATAGCTTAGAAAATCAAAATAATTTGAATATTAAAAAAGATAGATTTTAAACAGTATATATTAAAATAATTTATTTGAAAATAGTTTCAAAGTCAAACTGATTCAATTCCAAATCTTCCAATTCAAATCATCGTCAATTTCAATTCAATTCAAATCGAATCAATTTCGATTTCCATTCGAATTAACTTAATTTCAATTCAAATTAATTTCAATTCTGATTTCAATTCGAACTAATTACAAATTTGATTTTCATTGCTTCGATTCGAATAGTTTAAGTTTCAAATCAATTCTCAATTTTAAACCATTTCAATTTATATCAATTCAATTTCAAAATACCGATTTAAATCACTTAAATCAAATTAAACTTCGATATTCAATTTAAGGTTCGAATCTTTTAAAATAATTCAATTCCGACCTCAAATTTAAAATATCACTTTAAATCCCTTTTTCTAAGACAAATCTCGAAGTTCGAATAAAATTCAGTCTCTAAAATAAATTGGATTTCCATAATTCAAATCATATTTCAATTATACTTCAGACTTCCAAATTCAATTCTTTAAACGATTTCTTTTAACCAATTTCAATTTCAACATTTCATGCTCGAGTTCGAAAATAATTTAATTTCCATTCAGTTTTATTTTTATAAAACAAAATCATTTGAATAAATTCAAATCCAAAAATTTAAAACCATTTAGTTTAATCAATCCGGTGTCCGTACATAATTTTCTATCCTATGGCCAAGTAATCAGTTATTTCAATTTAATTTCAGGGATGAATATATATCATTTCAATCCAAATCTCAGTGTCATAGGTATATATCATTTTAACTTATTTCTTGATTTATTCGAAATAATTCAAATAACAGTTTATATGATGCCAATAATATACAAGATGATAATAGGAATATATAAAAATAAATAAACATCCAAATCATCCAAAATATCAACCAATAGCATCCAATCCCAATCAACATCCAAATCAATCAAAATTTCACAATCATTAACTAGTTATCAATATCGGGTGTCTAACTAGCAATTTAATTTCAATTTCAAATTTCTCTGCCAATTTAAATTTCTATCAATTTCAATCATATGTCAATTTAGATGTCAATTAAATTACCAACAACAGTTAATAAAATTAAATTACTTCATGATTATCAATTTAACTAACATAAAAATATTTAGTACTTCGTGAGCATTTAAAACACTCAACCTTTATTTGAAACTGAAAATTTTTCAGTTTCAAATAAATTTCACTTCAATACCATGTCGTAGCCTTCGTCGATACATATCCAATGCAACTCGTTTCACTTGAATCCGACCTCGTACGCATAAGATATCGATTAATGATCATTTGAGATTAATTAAAATAAATTAACAAACTAATACCATAATTAACAAAATAACCTTCTTCCCATCAGCACACCCAGGTGCATACACTACTGCTCGCGACTTCCAGGTCGCGTTTCCTCTTCGCGACTTCGTCTGTTATTTTTTTATATATAAAATCATGCGGCTTGGCTCACACGCCGCCGCCATGTGAATCGCCGCCGCTTGTGCATCTCAGGTTGCGAGTGCGCATCGTGAGCACCAAACCCATAAAAACCGTCGCACGAACGCGGGACAAAAACGAACACCTCGTCGCGAAATTCGACGATCCAACCGTTCACAATGTCGAGCTCGACGAGATCTACGATTTTCCTTTTGGAAATTTTTGATTTCGTTGAGAGGATTGGAAGAAATCGAGGAGAGAAGAAGGTGTATTTTTGGCCATTAATATCGTTTAAAGGAAAGCGGCCTGAAGCTAGGGTTGCGAGAATAGAAATGAACGACCTCTTATATAAATTTCCGACCCGATTGACCCGCAAAATTTCTGAACTCCAAACGAAGCGTGCCGCCTGGCATTTTATATGTTATACCACTATTCTGAACACAATGGAACTAGTCTCGAGGCCTAATTTGATCGTATTCCGAAGATAGCTTTTCAAAATCAAATTATTATAATTATATACCTTTAATTGATTTCTACGCGTTTCAAGCTCGCACGACCAAACGACAAGTCCGATCGCTACGAAACTTGGAATCCTATAATAATTCACTATTACGGATCCGATGAAACTAGTTTTGTTGAAATCCAAGACAATGCCCAAAATGACTATTTTTACCCGTTGATTAAAATATAAAATTTCCAAAAGTTAATTTAGTCACTTTAAAGTCAATTTTAAAATTTAACAATCTTCATTCATATTTAAATAAAATTTAAATCAACTTCATCATTTTCGTTCACATTAAATTCAGGATTCAATTATTTAAATAATTTCCAATATTAAATTTAAATAATTTAATTATTTAATAAATCACTATAATTGAAATATAAGTTATTTAACTTTTAAAATTTAACTTATAAAACAAATTCAAATAACAAAACAACCACTGCACTTAGTTCCACTTTTTTATTTAAATTATTCCAGAAATCCAATTTCGATGAATTCCAATATTAGAATTTCAATAAATCCCAATATTAGATCTCAAATGAATTTTAGTTATCAACAATTATTTTATTTTCATTTAAATAATTCAACATCTATTATTCAATCCCAACTATTAATTATAAATACATTCAATATACTGAACTTCATTCTAATATAAATAATTTCCTTAAATCTTATCGAAATTGTTATTTCAAAATTTTATTCAAGTTCATATTAAAAAAATTACATAAATAAATCATTAAATTGTTATTTCTAACCATTTTTATTCAATAATCATATTAAATTTAATAATATAAAATAGTTAAAAATACAGGTCGTTACATTCTCCCCCACTCAAAACTTTTCGTCCTCGAAAAGGGGTTAAGTAAGGAATTTAAAATTTGATATATTTTACTCAAAATAATTAACTTATAAACATTAAAACTTATGTACAAAACCTTTACTATACTCTTGTTATTCCATTCCGATATCTGTTTTACGGAAATTACAACTTATATATAAAAACAAGTTATAAAATTTTAAAATCTCAAAAATTTTCTAACACTCGAATTTACGAAAAATTTCGACGGCGTCTCCTTTGCGCGGCTCGATCGGAAATTTTTTATAATACAAATATATATCACAAATATACCAAGTATACATCTCATCTTAATGATGAGGTATCCCGTAGGAAAAAATATAAAGTGTAGTATGTAATCCGAGATATGTACCTTATTGTTATTATTAATATGAGCGAGTTCGCTCATTTTAAGCAAGCAAAAGCAAATCAAATCCGCGTATACATTCAAACGGTCTTTGTATGTACCTATCTCAACTCAATTTAAAATTTTAGTTGCATATAAAAGGATATAGAAACATGTATAAGTTTAATAGACCCATATAACATGAATTTTAAATCCAAACCATAAACATAAGCACTAATACACAACAAATCAATCATATGCAGCCAAAAGTAGTTATAACCATGGTTTACAGCAAAAGAAACCATCCAACAATTTATATTCATCCAACTAATTCATAACTATATGAATTTACATTATCCAATATTAATATTTAATTTATGCACTATCATTCTTATTGACATTCATTCTTTATTAATAGTTAATTGGTTTACTTTCAATTTATTCACATATATTTCATTTACATTCAATTTATTCAAATTGCAATTATTTCACTTATGTTTAACAATAATTCATACTAAATTCATTTATGGACCATTTTATAAAATCATTTCATTTAATCTTATTTAAGTTAAATTTTATTTCATTACCACTTAGTATATTTTCTTTAATACTAATATCATTCATAAACCATTTCATAAACCATTTAAGTTTATTATAAACATTTTATAAAACACAACTCATGTTTATTTATTTTTCTTTTCATAACTTAAGTTCATATTAATTCATTGATTCACTTCATTAGATCATTTCAATAATTCATATCATTAATTTTATTTTATAACTCAAATTCATATTAATAATTTTTTCTTTTTATCATAACCAATTTCATTCAATTTTTCTTAAGTTAACTTTCATCTTATAATTCATTTCATTAACTTATTCATATTCAATTAGTTACCATTCGATTTATTAAAATTCATTCCATTTGTATTCAATTTATTTACATCCAATTTAAATCAAATTCAATTACTCACACTAATTTTACTTACACTCATTTATTCACATTCAATTCCTTTCACTCCAAAATTGCATTTCATTTTATAATTCAAGTTCGTATTCATTCTATTAATTCATTTTATAGCTTAAGTGGAATTAATTCACTTTACTCATTCATCTAGTTCAATTCAAATCCAATTCAATTCATTTAATCTTTATTAAATTAAACTTTATTTTATTTAATCCATTACTCAGTTTATTTAACTTTACTTAAGTTAAAATTTTCTTTTATTATCATTCACATTCAACAAATTTAAAATTTGTTTTTAGATTAATATTTCTCAAATCTATAAGTTATACAAACTAATTCACTTAAAATTTCATTTCATTATTTTATCTAATTCATTTCAAATACAATTCACTTTTATTTAAGCTTTCTTGAGTTAAACTTCATTTTATTTACTTATTTCACTAACTCAATTTATTTAACATTTCTTAGATTAATTTTTTATTTCATATTTCAAATTCAAATTTTCTTTTGTTTGCTTAACCAAAATGTTCAACCGTTTTTAAAATTCGGTCTTACTTTCCTGTTCAAATTCATAAGTTATAAACTTATTTCTTATCTATACTATTTTCAATTTATAAGTTTAAAAACTATTTTGATATATTTATCAAATCATACTTGGAATATTTTTTCACAATCAAAACTTGTTATAACCAGAAATAAATTTCTTTTGGTAGTAATTCTCACTCAGAAACTCGAAAATGAATGCCGGCGATGTTGTAGTCATCCCCAGAATTATTTCCCAGCGATTAAAGCGAGTTCAATGCTTTTATTTCTTTCAAAAGTCTTTTCAAAATATATTTCTTGTCAAAACACTTTCAAATAATATTATTATTAATTTTGAAGACTTTGAAAACAATTTTGAAAGCAACGGGATTTAAATTCAAAAATTCTCAGCTTTTAAATCCTTTTATTTATAATCCATATTAATATACTTATACAATTCCATTACATTATTATGAAAACATTTCGTTAATTTACATCTTTGTTATTTTAAACAATTCTTACTGTAATTAGATTTCAATTCAATTTAATTATCGAACGCTTCATGATTAGAGTTCACAAAGTATTCATTTTTAGTTTAATTCAACCAATAATCGATGATAACTAAATATTATCATCTTCTAGCAACTAACATTCATTAATAATCATACAGGTTTACGAAAATTATCATTTTATTTATAAAATATAATTTAGGTAAAATTATTTTATTTACCCGATTTTAAAACAATAATATGTCGACTTGCCTCGTTTAAGTGTTTAGAAACCCTTATCGGTAACATGGCGTCCCACGCACCGACCAGAATTCATAAATGACTCAATGGATAAGTAAACACAATATAAAACATTTTATAACACTAACAAGTATGCGCTTTTATATATATATATACACACACACTCAAGCAACTCATTCTAGGGTACTACCCTATCTCTAATGAGTCAAGCCCCACAAAGCTAAGGTTATTGCTAAACCAAAGCTCTAATACCAACTGTGATGACCCATATTTCAGAAGGTTTAAATCGACAGTAATCCACACATGTCCAACTCAAACAATCCGAAACACAGATAATCAATGGGGTTAATTAAGAAAAAAAAGGAGAAGAAGGAAACACATACAGAATCTCACAGTGGAATGACAAAATATAATAATCAAATAAACAGTTCATGAAGCTGTTTATACTATACATTTGATTATAATTTATACAACATTTATCAGAGTTATGTATATACAATAGAACAAAAGAATAATGTAGTAGAACAACAATGTGGTGAAATAATACTAGTAATATAATATATCAAATCTTTGTCTTCGTCCTCTAGAAAATAATCTTCAATGTGCTGAAAACTCAAGGCTGACCCGAGCGTAATGAAAAGACAAAACACTTGAGTCAGGACTAAAATATCCTTATGTAAGTCAAATCAATATCACATATAACAAGAGTGTGATAGCGTCAGAGATGTTTATGGGATTTCGCATCTCCTATCCAGTGTATAACGTGTGTGCAATAACTCAAGAGATGCTACAGGATTTTCCATCTCTTAAGGATCCATCAAAATATTTATATATAGTAGAATACGCTATATATGTAATGTATAATCAATAATATAAAAAAAATTCTTAGCGTTAAGGCTTTACATCAATCCCCCTTAACGCGTTTTTAACCATTGTCGTACAGTTTGCATATAATGCCCAAGTAGCACGTTGGGGGATAAGGATGTGTCATGATATGACAACACTAAACCAAAATCGTAGTGGTCTCGTATAAAGATAAAAGTATGACACGACACGTGTGGCAATTTCCAAAGTAGGATACTACTAGTTCGGGTCGTAGGGCTGGTGGTAACACATCGTAGCCACGACCGTCCACCGCGTCCGTCCATTCCTGTAACACCCTGTATTTCTATATAGTTAAATCATCAAATAATTATGAACAGTGAAAATAAGCATTTTTGGAATTGTCAGAATTTGGCCTTGAAACTTATTCTATTGTATTCGTGGCAATTTTCTGATCAATTTACATATATAATATGTCTCGAACGAAGTTCGTATGAAAAAGTTATTGACGTTCAAAGTTTTGCATCGAGAAATAATTATACATGTAAATGTACGTAAATATATTTGTAATAAATAAATATATGTGCATATGAAATTCCAGAAATAACACGCATTTGAATTTTAAAGTAGACGGGCGTCATAAAGGTAATTAATTAACATTGCCATCATAAAGGAAATTAGTTGATATCAGTAATTAAAGGCAATTAATTAACATTAGCAGGCAATGTAATCAAATCAGCTATTGAAGAAAATTAATTTACATTAATTGGTCACATATGAAATTCAAAATAGACAAGTTTTATATTGCAAAATTAATCAAGCAATTGATGGTGATTAATTAGAATAAATAAGCAACATAAAAAAAGGTTAAGCGTTTATAACTTATAACGTTTAAAAGTTAACGTTTATAATTAACATTTAATAAAACAAATAAGGCACATTTAAAATCCAAAATAGACGTGCGTTATAAAGAGCATTAAATCAGAGAACTAATGAGAGTTGGTTGAAATTGATAGGATACGTTTAAACGTTAAACGTTTATAATAAATAAAACGTTTAAAAACAAATCAGGCGCGCTCATTCTGCACCCTTTTGAACGGCCTGATTTGCATCGTTTTAAGCGGACAGACGACATTGTTTTGACTCTCTATAAATAAAGAGGCAGGGCTAGTCTTCAAACTCATATTTTTCTAAATGGGTGCGAAAGCCCTATCACTTTTCTTTCTCCTCCAATTCTTCAGAAATTAGCTATTTTAGATTTACACCTTCTGATTTACAAGTTAGAGATAGAAATTATAGATCTAAAATAGAGGTGTTCAAATAAATTCATCGGAATGAGGTAAAGTTCTCAGATCTGGTTCTCTAGTTTATTTATTTTATTTTTCTTCAATTAGATCCAGATTTCTAGATCCATATAAATCCCAATTTGTGGATCCAAATAGGGTTGCAATAGGGAAGGAAATGGATAATAGAACTGGGTTAAAAATCAGATCTGGAACTTGCAGTGTTTTCTTTCCAGCTGAGTGGATTTAATTATATATCTTTTACATTTATGATATATTATCGTTAAATTCCCATTAAATAATTTTATTTAGTATTTATTTCAGTAATTAATTATATTAATTAGTTATGCTGAGACTGTAAATTGTATAAGGGAGCTTATATGTAATTATTATTTATATGGAAAATAGTAATCAAATTAAATATGAATAACATTAGGCTTGACAGTTAGAGAAAGACATAAGCCTAAAAAAATAAGAAATTTACAGTTATTTACATCTATTTTAAAAGATGAAATTTAGCATGTAAATGTTAGCTTCTTTGTATTCCTTTTTACGCGAATAAAATAGTAAAGAGAAGAATTCGCAAATACGGACTAAAATAGAAGAACACTAGATTTATAGAGATTAGATGTAAATAAGAAAAGTTAAAATAAAAGGAGAAAAATAGAAATTTGCAGTAAATTATGCCAAAACAGGGAAAAATAAATTAAAAGGGAAAATTTAATAACTCGATAGGGAAGTAAGTGATAGATTAGTTGGTTGGCTTAGAAAAGAAAATACATGTCCATAGTTTAATATTTAAAAGATAACGATAAACGTAATTGCAAGAATAAAAGAAAGAAAAACGAAAATAGTGTAAAATAGAGAAACTACTGTATTTTGCACTATCCAAAAAGTAAAAAAATAAATAAAAGAAATATCTTGCAGTTACAAATTATTGTTTATAGCATTGTTTAGTATTAAAACATAGAAATGGAATTTTAGCACGGTTTTTGTAACCAACAAAATAGAATAGAACTACCTAGAATATAAGAAAATAAAGTGAAGAATTACATGAAGTAGAGAAGAAATCAAGTTAATTATTAGACAAGACTAGAAGCAATTAAAAGAAATATACCTAGATGTGCAATTACTGCACAGATAATAGAATAAAGGAAAATCAGTTATTATGATAAGTAAATTTGTGGCAATCGGACGTAGTCCCAAGCCAAGATTGACATATAACATAAGAGAATTAAAGAGAATTCAATATCATAATAAAAGAAGACAAACTAGAATAGAAAAGAGACGCTTGTAATTATATTTATAATGTACAGATTATAAAAGAAAATAAAAGTGACAATTACAAGTTAAATTATAACATATGTTATAATTAAGTAGAAAGAACAGAAAAGACTTATTTAAGACTTAAATTTAGTTAATAAGGAAATAGAGCAGAAATAATAGAAGAGGCTTATTTTAATAAACTTAAGACTTAAATTAAGTTAATTAGCAAGAAGTGGCCCATACCAACAACATTCCCTTTCAATCAGGAACTAATGGTCTCACAATAGCTAGGTGAGGCTGGGAAAAGATTACGCTAATTAGGGTAAATAAGTAGCCAACTAAACAAGAAAAGTAAACTAAACGCAAAATAAAAGATTAGACTTAGGGTCTAATAAAAGAGTGAGATGCGTTTGAAGCAGCCCAAAGGATGAAGAGCCTAACGAAGCAGTTCATCACAGATTCAGCACAGAAGGAGCACATCCAACTTAGATATTTTGGGCTAGAGGAAGTACGAGACTTCAATGAGACGTGAGGGTACCCTAGGATGGCCCTCTGGGGTAGGCATAATAGAGCAGTCCCCTGGAGGCAGGTCTGTAAGTGTTCCATCAAAAGAGTATGCCTTGACTGCTTTTTGCGTGGTAGGACCATTGTAGGCAGTCAAAAGGGGTTGATGTTTGGAGTAGGATATTTGTATGTCCTAGTACTTGCAAGTAAGTTTTAGTGGGCAGGACTCAAAAGGATAGTCGCATGTAGATATCGGGCCAACATCAAAACCAAGAAGCGAGTTCGGGAAAAACTAAAGTTAAACCAACAGTCCAATGATTCTTTCACTATCGAGACATTGGATTGGGGGGGGGGCAGTAGATTGTTTGCAGTAGGGCACAACCACTTAGCTCTTCAGAGGTCTTTCGATTAGTTGAGGGGTGGCTGCGTGGGGCCATAGTCACGATACGAAAAGAGATAGACCAAATAGAATATCTGTATTATAGGCCTAACAGGGCAGTCCTTTGCAGAAATATAAAATCCCCGATTGAGTTTCGTACAAGGTAGACCTTGTTAAGCGGGATTCAAGGAGTAGACAGAACGATTATATATAGCCCTCAAGGTACGCACTGGGTGGTACATTGTGGATGTCCGAGCATTAGTATAGACTAGTGCAAATGCAGTTTTACGTTTTCACAGTAGACGACGAAACATCTGTATTGTAGGCCTTATGAGGCAGTCCTTTATAGATGTAGTCACATAATGCCATAGTAGCAAGATGATGGAGTCCTTTGCGAGGAGGATACGGAAGGTACTATGGGTAGTATCTAGGACCGATGTAGTCAAGGGGCATATAACTATATATATATATATATATAAGTTATTTGGTTTTAATCTACTAGGGAGTAGATGGGCACGATTCATGCACTGAGGCGAGAGTATTATAAACCCAATAAACCTAATATATAACAATAAATGGAAATAAAACGGTATATGTAGAATTAAACTTAGAAGTTTATAATTTGTCCATTCACCAGAACTTTAGCTCTGACCCCCTCCTCATAACTTCCTACATGTTATGAAGATAGCAGAGACTTTCCAGCTTTGTGACACTTGTTTAGAAAGTGTTATTATATTGGTGAATATTTACCTACTATTATATTTTAGTCAGTTCCGTTGTGAGATATTTATCTAAGCTCTGATATATTTGTCTTTGCTTATTTGTAGGATACCAGAAACCCAACTCGGGCTTTAGTGGGCTTGGATTTTGGCATTTTTGCGAAAAATCAGGACCCACTGGAATTCGGGTTGTTACATTTGGTATAAGAGCCTAGGTTTAGGATTCCTAGGTAGATAATGAGTGAACGTATTTGCATTTTTGAATAAAATATAAATATATTATGTACTAAAATCCAAATAGTAACCAATTATAGATTTTAACATATGAAAAGTTTTCAAGAATTATATTTGTGCATAGTTTGCTAGTTGGGTTTGGGACACTACAAGAAATTTTATTTTTGGTGGCACACAAAAAACGCTACCAAACTTATGGTAGCGTTTCGATAAACGCCGTGATAAAGCCCGTAACTAAAAATCCATGGTTTTTAGTTGCATTTATTTCAACGCCACTATAAATCCTTTTATTGCAGTGTTTCTCAAACGCCACCATAAATCTTTTTGTAGCATTTTAAAAACGCCACCAAAAGGTTTTTTGGCGCTACCAATAGAATTTCCAACTTTACCCCTACTTTACGGTTGCGTTTACGCAACGCCACTGTATGTATTTCTGTAGCATTTTTGAAACGCTGCTAAAAGTTGTTGATCATTTTGCACAATTTCTTCATGCTATTATTTCCTGTTGATGGTCTATTTTGTTTCTACTATATCAATCAACAATCACTCACATAATCATCATATTCAAACAATTAAAAAAAACATATTAATCATATAATCAAATAAGATATCCATAATCATTCTAATACAATAGTTTTTTTGATAAAATGACCAAACTCACATACAATAACCATTCGAATACAAATTTACACACCTAGTACTAATAAAATGTTATACCAAACTGGTGCTAACAAAACGCTTGATAACCCATAATTCTTTGTTGCATGCACAAGTGAAAGCTAGCACCATAAAAGTCCAACCTTGCTCTCTTCGGAAATCCAATGTCTGCACAAGTGAAAGCACAATATATAGTCAAACAATTATGTTAATTCGTAGGACTTCAAATCTAATATCAAACGTCTACAACATTGTACGAGTATATCATATTATAAATAATATCATCTGGATAAAACAAAATTTTGATCCTATCTACTGTACTTCTCTTAAAAATTCTTGATGTCCGTGTTTGGTTTAGTATTTGTGTCAATCAATTCATAGATCGAATTGTTGAAATATTCAACATGAAACTTTTAACTTGTGGAAAACTACTTGTGAACATTTTTTATAACTATGAGTCATGGAAAACTGCTTGCAGAAAACTTTTTTTTGTAAACGTAACTTGGTATGCACTTATACGTTAATCATGGCAATTAAACATAGAGCAAGTCGAAATATTACCAATTCCAATTACTTTATCCACTTATTCATTATTTAGTTCAAGTGGGTAGGGTCGAACTTTTTTAAAATGGTTGGATTTGTTTACAAACAGCAACTACAATTGAAGCATAACATGTAAAACTTGGCAAACCTTTTTGCCTGTATCTACAATAAAGGATCCAGAGCAGAACTACGTACTTTCAATCTTGCAATGAACAGCACTTCACATCTGTAGTCATGATTTCCTAAGACTACATATGTCTGATCATTAGTCTATAAAAGTTTATGAATATATTTTCGTTATGATTCAGTGAAATAAGGCATTACCACTGTACCGTTGCTTTTGCAAACTTTGTCAATATTTTATGCATCATCCCATCAATGATTATAATACTGTAACATACATTGTCATGAAAGTTTAGCATACTCTGTACATATTTATACAACAACAATATGGTTTACACAACATGAACAATATGATGAAATTGGAATATAAACGAATATAAACAAACCTACTCTACTCACCTGCTACAAAACTTCTAAACGAATATAAACAAAGACAAAAACAAACCTGGGCTTTGCCCGATAAACTTAGCAATTTTTACTAGGTCTCATATAGTTGCCAATGAACCCATTATGTCTTTGAGATTGATTACAGTATCATTATGGTAATCAGTAATAGTGTTAGGCTTGAAATAATATAAGCAACAATTGGTCATTTAATAATTTTAAGTTAGAAACACAAACAAATATATTTGATTTTACAAACAATCTTTGCTTTCAGAACTTTGACTTTGCAGCAATATTATAGCACGTTAACTTGGAAATTATTTTCAATCACAAATTTATATTTTACTTATTAATGAATTGATAACTGAAAGAGCTTCAAGAAATATTGTTAAATAAATCATAGGAACTAATCTACTCTCACCATTTTACTAAGATATTCTAGACTAAAAAGTTGATCTTTTCCAAATTATGAGGAACATATAATATGCTTAATCCTTAATATTACCTAAAAAGATCACCTAATCCACGCTCCATGCACATGGGCTTCATGTAGTGCTTCCTCTCCAACCATTTTCAGCATTAGTAATTTTCTTCATGTCCTATTGCACATCATCTACCCCACACTCAGGCTGGTCACTCATCTGCTCATCAACTCGCACCAGCTAGTATCTTCTGGCCATCTCATCCAAGCTTAGCTGCTCTCTAATGCCTGCACATCTATATCTGCGCATCACTACTGGAGCTTTTTCTCGCAGCTGCTTGTGGCTGAAGGAACTCAACCAAACTTTAGCACAATAGTTATTCAGTGTTAATCCAATCCAAGAGCTACTGTTAATGCTGAAGCACATTAATCCCACACTTTAACCAAACCAAGAGCTACTGTTAACCAAACCAAGACTCTTCAAACAAACCAAGTTAGGCTTCACACAGTAAAGGCAAGCACATTAACCAAGCTCGAACACTTCTACACTAGAGACATACTTAGAACTATATGTCATTACTCAGAACTCATTTAGAACTAATCCTTCTGGTTTAAAAAATTACCTTACTCATACATTAACTTTATTTTGGATTCGCACTTGCTAAAATGCTTGTTAATGTTAAACTAGGTGAATACCAAGTTTTACACAAATTTGTCTTGGTATCTTTTTCATTAATTTTTTCTTTAGACTTCTACTTATCCAACCATTTATTATCTAAGACAAATCATATATTGTATTCAAATACCACAGTGCTACAGAATCATCTCTTTACTCTGGCATTGATTTGTAGACATTAAAAATCGTTTCACTCTAGTGGCGAATACGCTGTGCAACCCTATTACACACTCATTTCTACTTTAGCGACTTATTCTCAGTAACCAATAAGGCTGCTGCCCTACTGCATCAGTTAGATGCGTGTAGGTGCAAGTTCCCCTTATATTTTCCTTTTTCATAATATAATAAACACGATGAATTCATATTCTTGGTTACCTACTGCATATTTTTGCCTTTGAAAACATTTTGATTGCTTTATGTAATATCAAATTCGTGACATGTATATATTAGATGACCTTTTTCCACATGTCCAAATTGTCCTGTTTTGACATGAGGGCCATCTGCAAGTTTTAAACTGCACATGCATACTCCCATCTTAGTAAAATTGCAGGTATAGTGGGAGATTAGTCTGACCTTTCTTGGTATTGTTTGTCTTGGAGCTACATCTAATTTTTACTCTACTTGACCATTTCCAACCGCATTAAGTTGGTCAACATTTGTGTCATCCGATTACCTACAAAATATACATATACGACAATAAGAACATCTCTCAGTTGTATTATTTATATGCTTTCAAATATATAAATATAATCTATTCTAAAAAGTCTAGGAAATCTCTCTTTATAGTGGCTTCTACTAATTAATAATTCATTTGTGTATAAAATACACAAGGGACTATTGATTTTTGGTATTAATTCTATATTTTAAACTTGCCTACCATTGTGTTACCTTTGAGCAATTTCCATTAGTTAAACATTGCTTCTTAGGCATGCAATATCCTCAGTTTGGGTATGGAGTACTTTTCTTTATTGCCTACTCTCTTACGAGAATAAAACATTTATATTTAAAAGATGTGCTGTCTAGATATATAGCAAATGAATATATGAATTATCAATGTTTATTATAATTATCGAGGTCTATTCATTATCATAACTACAAATTTATACTCCTTTTACCACCTGTTACCAAACCCTCATTTTGTTTTGATACATCATGATAGACAACAAAGTTCCCAAATTTTGACCAACCTTACCTTTTCTCTCCTATTTATTATAGAATTTGTTCTCACTGTAATTCTTTCTGAAATTGATTTTTAGAGACGCTTTCAAGTAAATACAATGTTATGGATTAACCACAGATGTCAAGTAAACATCATGGTACATGATATACTCTTTTTTTCCTATGGCACTAGATAAGGGCCTGTATTGAAGTTTCTAGAGCAGATCTAATAAAAAATTTATGCTCACCTATTGGCGTTTGTTAGCACATCAGATCTAGCGTTAATTTACTTAATTGGATGTAATTTTAGATACTAAGAATAATCACCTGTCCTCCAACCTCACCTTTATTGATTTCTCTTTATGCATCTGAGAACCGTCGATAGCGCTGAATGAAATTTCCCATGCTATAAATAGAGAAAAAAAATTCAGATTATGGAACATCACGGTATTGATACTCTGTTGTGTTACACTGGATATGCTAAATATAATTACACATTCAATGCATAATACTTCAAGGCAGGAAATAAAGACCTTAGTACCAGCAATTAAATCACAGCAGTTTCTAGATATCTAGCTTTCTTGCCTACGCATAAAATAATTTACATGAGTATCCAAAGTACACTGGTTTCTTTTCCTTTACTTTTCATATGTAGTTTTTCACAAAATTTGTTGTGCATCCCACCTAAGCAGTACATTACTGGAGTGGCCAAGCTGATTTTCCAACATACTCTTTAATTTCATGTATAACTAATTATCAATATGCATAAAGCAACCAAAGGTAAAACAATTTAAAACATTATAGCAAAACATTTTCCAGCATACTTTTCAATTTCAGTGCAAATTGCAATGTTAGTACTTAAAATCCTAGTTGGTATTTTAAAAAATTATAGCAAAATATTGTATTATGAAAAAAAATAACCATTTAAAATCACCATGTAAAAAAATAACCCATCAGTTTGATTGTTGGGCGTGTTCTCACCCAGAAGACCTCGAGACCAAGAAGCTTGATTCATCCATCCAGGCTCGCCTAAACTCATCCGGCATTCTCGATCCCCAGAGCCCATTCGGCAGTCACTCATCCGGCATTCTCGTCCTCCAGAGCCCATTCGGCATTCTCGTTCCCCAGAGCCCATTCGGCAGTCACTCATCCGGCATTCTCGTCCTCCAGAGCCCATTCGGCAGTCACTCATCCGACATTCTCGTCCTCCAGAGCCCATTCGGCATTCTCGTTCTCCAGAGCCCTTTCGGCGGTCTCATGCGACTGCCGAACCAACCTTCGTCCCTACCACCGGACCAAAGCCACCACCGGACCAAGCTCCTCCCAGCACCACCGGACCAAGCTCCTCCCAGCACCACCGGACCAAGCTCTTCCCACCATCTACCGGACCAAGCTCCTCCCAGCATCTACCGGACCATACTCCTTTCGGGCCAACAATACCAAGCCAGGTCGCATCAGCCCAGGCCCACCAACTGTTATATACATCCATGACCCCTACCCCTAGCCCCACTCTATAAATAGAGGGGCAGAGGTACAACAATGGGGACAAGTTTGAGAGCTCAAGCACGGAAGGAACTTTCAACAACTTTCTTTTACTTGTATCAAAGCTTTGTACTTGTAATCAGAATAAAAGAAGAGAAATAACATATAAAGTGGACGTAGGTACATTCTGGCTGAACCACTATAAATCTGCGTGTCTTTTTACAGTTTAGCCCCTGTTTTTCATACATTTGCATAAATCGCTCAAATCACTAAGAATAACATAAGATCTACTAAATGATACGACTTTGAGGTGTTTGTCCATTCTTTGTGCAAACATTTTTGGTGCTTTCATTGAGAGCTAGAAGCTCGAAGCTTCAGCTTCATCCGCTTAACAAGTTTTCCTAACAGCATCGTCCGCCACTTGGAAAACATGCCTCCCAAACAGAGAAAAGATGTTAACAAAGGAAAAAACATCGCATCCAGCAGTCTTCCAGATCCAGCTGTCACGAATCAAGTAAATCGTCCTCCTCCAGCAACAGTAACAAATGAAGAACAGGCTAACCCAACTACTCCTGCCACAGAACAGCCTGCAGCAATAACTAGAGCAGATCTGGACAGAGTTGTGGTTGAAGTAACTAACCGCTTCACGTCCCAGCAGGAAGCCTTGGTGGACCATCTCATGTCACGCTTAAGGGATGCTGAAGAATCCAACCGCAACACTGAATCATGGGGCGAGTCCCAGTCTGGAGGATCTCAGAGACAACAAAGATCTTCCTTCTTCGAAGGAGCTAACGGCAGAAGTAGCCGTGGTAGGACCCGAGACCGAGCACAGCCCGAAGTTAGGCCTGAGGAAACGTTTGGTACCGAACCCAACGGGAAGGTACCGGGCAAAGGTCAACTGTAGCTGAGCCTGTCATGCTTCCTAACCACAGAAACGCCAGTGAACGGGGCCGAGCTAGAGTCCAGCCCGAAGTTGGACCCGAGGAAGTGCTTAGATCAGAACCCAACAGGGGGAGATCAAGGCAAGGGCCAACTGTAGCTGACCCAAGCATGCTCCCAGAAGATCAAAGGCAGCCACTGGAAAATATGAGGAATGATAGACGATACCATCCCTACAGGTCATCTGGACGGAATCAATCCCACAGAACAGAACCAAAATCATTTCTATCTGCTCCAAGTTCTGATGAAAGGATGGCACGCTTATTCAGAGAATGTGTCCAATGGGAGCAAAGAGATCGAGGGATAGGCGCTAGGGTAACCAGCCCTTTCGCCCACAATATCGAAATTGCTATCACCCCCCGAGAATGGAAGATGCCAACAATGGAACCCTACAAAGGAACCTCCAATCCCGTTGTACACTTACAGAGGTACACGCAGCATATGCTCATGAGTGGGGTGACAGAGGTAGTACTATGCAAATGCTTTCCGCTCTTCTTAGCAGATCTCGCTACCTCCTGGTTCTGTCATCTACCCCAGGGATCCATCAGCTCGTGGGAGATGTTGAAAGAAAAATTTATCAGTCAGTTCCGCATTCATGTGGAGCAACCTAAGGACGCTTATTCCCTATCCAGTGTCAAACAGAAACCTGGAGAGAAGCTGCAACAATACCTAACCAGATTCAACGCCGCAGCAGCCGCAGTCCAAGATGCCGATGAGAAGCTTATCCTAATGGCCCTCTGTAGTGGTGTGCATCCGGACACTAAATTTGCTAGAAGGTTGACAAAAGAAAAGCCAGCTACTTTACCCGATTTCTTCCATGAAGCCGGGAAATACATAAGGCTTGAAGATGCTGCCATTGAGGGGCAGTCAGGACAGCAAAATAAGACAACCCATAGCAACGCCCCTGATGTGCAAGGGACGTTCGAAGAAATGATTCTAGAGACAATGCTGGGGGCAAGAAGGGAGAAAAGCGCCTATATCGGCCATGACCGAGATTCGACACTTACACCCCTTTGAACGAGACCGTCGAAAATATCTTCCTTGCCACCCAAGGCGAAGTTAGATACAAACGCCCACCATACAAGAAGGAATCCGATAACGCACAGAAGTCTGGAAAGTTTTGCCGCTTCCACGAATCTCACGGGCATGATACCAACGAATGCCATCATCTCCGAGATCTGATTGAGGAACACATCAGAAGGAAGAAGCTGGAACGTTATGTAAAAAGTCAGGACAGGACTCCAGCTCCTGCCAACGAAAACCCAAGGCTACCCTCGCCGGGGGCCGACAGAGGAAACCGCAACGCTAGCAGCTCTAGTCAAGAAAAGATAGTGGTCCATACCATCTCAGGAGGGCCACACATCGCAGACAGAAGCTGGAAAGAGATGGAAAGGTACGGAAAGTCGCTTAGAGACAATAAAGACTATGTCAATTCGGTTATAGAAGAACGCCACCCGAAGCGGAAAGAAAGTGATGACATCACATTCGGTAAGCGTGACCTAGAAGGAAGGCAGTACCCTCACATGGATCCCATGATCATCTCTGCCCGACTTGGTCCCGCCGAAGTTTACCGAATCCTGGTAGACACTGGAAGCTCAGTAAACATCCTGTTCAAACACGCATTCGACAAAATGAAGCTACCAATGAAGGATGTATCTCCCTGCGATAAACCGCTACACGGCTTCACTGGAGATGCGAAAATGCCCCTCGGGCAACTGGACCTCTTTATTGAGATTGGAAGCCATCCCCGCTCCGCTGTACGGAAACAGACGTTTGTGCTAATAGAAAACCAGTCGGCCTACAACGCCTTCTTAGGAAGGCCATCCTTGTCTGACTTCCAAATTGTCTTAGCCCCATGGTGCCTAAAGATGAAGTTTCCAACAGACAATGGAGTAGGGGAAGTGGAAGGAGATCAGGACGTTGCTCGAGACTGCTATGTGACTGAACTTCGCAACAACCATAGGAAGGATAAAGGGAAGGGTGTAGAGATTGCCCTCTGCACAAAAAATCTAGAAGCATAGCAATTAAAGAAAGCCCCTCCTCTTCGATATACCGGCGACCCTTTCAATGAATTAGATCCTAGGGACAAAGAGGAGGAGGCCACCGCCGAGCCAGCAGAGGCTATGGAGTTTATATCTGTAGACAAGCACGGCTCGAGTAGACTATTGAAAATTGGGTCCCAACTAAAAGCCGAATTGAAGGAACAACTCATCGATTTTCTCCGCCACAACTTGGATGTATTCGCTTGTGTCACACGCTGACATGACTGGAATCTCCCCCGACATAGCCTGCCACGTATTAAACATTGATCCCACCAAGGCGCCTGTAAAACAAAAAAAGAGAAGTATGGGGGCAGAGCGATCAGCATCCCTCGATGAAGAAGTAAAGAATCTACTCGCCAATGACTTCATACGAGAAGCTATCTACCCGGAATGGATCGCCAACCCGGTGCTGGTAAAAAAGGCTAATGGGAAGTGGCGAACCTGCATTGACTTTTCCAACCTAAACGACGCCTGCCCAAAGGATTGCTTCCCACTTCCCAGAATCGACCAACTTGTAGACAGCACAATCGGGCACGAACTCCTATCTTTTATGGATGCATACTCAGGATATAACCAAATTCCTATGCATGCTCCCGACCAAGACCACACTAGTTTCATCACCGACCGAGGTTTATACTGCTATAAGGTAATGCCTTTCGGACTTAAAAATGCAGGAGCCACCTACCAACGCCTCGTCAACAAGATGTTTGCAGGGCTAATAGGACAAACTATGGAAGTATATGTGGATGACATGCTGGTAAAGTCAAGAAAAGCCAAAGATCACGTAAGCCACTTAGGCAAGATGTTTCAAGTACTTCGGCAATATGGAATGAAGTTGAATCCACTAAAATGCTCCTTCGGAGTGTCATCAGGAAAGTTCTTAGGATTCATCGTTCATGCCAGAGGAATAGAAGCAAACCCTGAACAAGTCCGAGCGCTAAGGGATATCAAGATACCTTCCACCCGAAAGGAAATGCAAAGCCTAAATGGAAAAGTGGCCGCCCTAAGCCGATTCATCTCCAAGGCAACGGACAAGTGCGTCCCCTTCTTCGAAGCTCTAAAGAAAGACAAAGGAAAGTTCGAATGGACTGACGAATGCTTAACCGCTTTCCTTAACCTAATCGAACACCTCCAGAAACCACCGGTACTCTCGACTCCAAGTGAAGTCGAAGAATTATACCTATACCTTGCTGTGTCATCTCACGCCCTAAGCGCTGCCTTGGTAAGGGAAGACAACCGCACGCAGCGGCCAGTTTACTTCGTCAGCAAAAGGTTTACTGGAGCAGAAGTCAGATATCCTAAACTTGAGAAGCTAGCATACTGTTTACTAATCACATCACGAAAACTACGTCACTACTTCCAGTCCCATTCCATCAAAGTTCTGACTGATCAACCACTGAGGCAGGTACTCCATCGTCCCGACACTTCTGGGCGACTACTTAAATGGTGCATTGAACTAAGTCAGTATGATATCACCTATCACCCTCGCACCGCCATCAAGGGACAAGCCACGGCTGATTTCATTGCAGAATTCACTACCAACGAAGGTAAAGAGAAATTGGAAATAGCAGAAGATATCAAGTGGAATCTCTTTGTGGATGGTGCATCAAACGAACAAGGCTCGGGGGCAGGTGTGGTAATAACCACTCCCAGGGGAAACAAACTACACTATGCTATAAGATTGGAGTTCGCCGCCACCAATAACGACGCAGAATATGAAGCAGTGATAGCCGGACTAGAAATTGCCATAGAAATCGGAGCCAATTCTTTGTGTCTTCATAGCGATTCTCAACTTATTGTTAATCAAATACTAGGAGAATTCCAAGCTCAAGAGGAACGACTCATAGCATATCTAAAGAAGACCAAGCTGCTTCTCAGCCGATTGGACCACTACTTAGTCAAACACATCCCTCGGGAAGAGAACCAAGAGGCCGACGAATTAGCAAAGCAAGCGAGTATGAGAGACATCGCCATCTTCGGGGCAGTAACCATCTCAAAGCAAACGGTCCCAAGTTTTGAGCAAGTGAATCTGATAGCTGCAGCCGAAGAAGAAACTTGGATGACTCCCATCCGAGACTACCTACAAAATGGCACACTACCCAACGGGCGTAACGAAGTCAAGAAAATCTTAAGGAAAGCGTCCCGCTACACAATACAAGAAGACATCCTCTATCGGCGCGGATTCTCTAACCCATTATTAAGGTGTGTCGCTGGGAGAGAAGCCAAGGAAATCTTATCCAACATCCATCAGGGGAGCTACGGAGATCACACCGGAGGGCAAACATTAGCAAAAAAGATACTCCGTTACGGATATTTCTGGCCCACCTTAAGCAAGGACGCCTTAGATTTCGTCAAGAAGTGTGACCGATGCCAAAAATTTGCTAAGATTCCACGGCTACCAACAACTGAGATTACTCAAATGACCAGCCCTTGGCCCTTCGCAATATGGGGAATTGACTTAATCGGCGAGCTACCAATGGGCCGAGGCGGGGCCAAATATGCTATAGTGGCGGTTGATTATTTCACCAAATGGGTGAAAGCAGAACCTCTGAATAAAGTATCTTCAGCAAAAGTTATTAACTTCTTGATCAAAAATGTTCTGTGCAGGTACGGAGTCCCACTCAAAATCATATCAGATAATGGACTTCAGTTTGACAGCGAGGAATTTGCCAACTGGTGCCGAGAGCACGGAATTCATAAAAGCTTCTCATCCGTAGCATATCCCCAGGCAAACGGACAAGTCGAAGCAGTCAACAAAATTCTGAAAACTCTGATAAAAAAGAAGCTCGAAAAGTCAAAGGGCGCTTGGGTGGATGAACTCCCTACGGCACTGTGGGCCTACCGCACATCTTTCAGAACATCAACGGGGCACACTCCTTTCTCTTTGGCATACGGATCGGAGGCTATGCTCCCAGTTGAAACCATTGTGCCTTCCCACCGTAGGATCCACTATAACCCGGAAGAGAATGAAGAGCTCCTCCACATGTCTTTGGATCTAGTTGAGGAGAGAAGAAATGATTCAGTCCTTAAAACAGCAGCCCACAAGCAGAAAGTGGCAGCGCAATACAACTCCAAAGTCAAGCATCGTACCTTACAAGAAGGGGATCTTGTCCTCAAGCGAATCTTCCCTCGCCCCGGAGCACTAGACCCCATCTGGGATGGACCATATGTAATTCATAAAGATCTCCACAATGGAGCTTATATTTTGTCAACAGTGGACGGAGAGGTGTTCCAGAGGGCATGGAACATCCAGCACCTCCGTCGATACTTTTCTTAACTTGTACTGCCCATATGAAGTGAATTAACAAAGAGAATTAGTGGACGTAGGCCTTTTCATGCCGAACCACTTTAAAAAAGTTTGTCTCTTTTTTAACTTGTTCCTTTATATCTTGGCTACTTGTTAACTTTATCCTTTTCTGTTGAACAAAATCCTATGCGTATAGCATCTCTACCAAAAGCACTCCACGGCGCAACTTCACCTGGGCAAAACCTAACAGGTACTATGCGAATCTATGCCCTCGCCAATGAGACACTTTTGCTCCAGCATCCCTCTGCTGCGGGTTAACTCATTGCTCGCGATGGCCCTTAAAGCCAACTGTAATGAGCCGATTATAAGCCACCGAGAAGGCCGACTATAGCCGAGGCAGCTCATTACGGCGTTAGGCTCGCCGGCAACTGTGAACCGACTATAAGCCCTAACATAAGGTGTGGCCAGCCAGGGGCAGTTCACAGTTGACGATCGGCACCCACGCTAGCCGGCCACAGTAAATCGAATAATACCCATGATTACGGGCCATAATGGCCCGGGTAGTTACTGTGCGCGATCTCGGCTCCGATGTGTCTTAAGTGCGGCTGTGGTAAAAAAGAATTAACTCCCCGCGGAGGCGTAAGATGGGTGACAAATGTCTCCAAGACCCACAGCTAGGGAAAGTGACTACAAAACCCGTTTGCCACGAACTTAAGCACATCGAAGGCCTTCCGTGATTGGAAGTTTTACTTTTTCACATATTTCAATTTTACTTAAAAAGCTTTTCTCCTGTCCTCTATAACGGTCCCTAAAGTACATGATGCAGAGTAGGAGATACTAGCCAATGGATGTAGGGACTCACGATTGGATGGCAGGGCACTCGACTGCATTCCATGCTCGGTCATACAAGATATTCAAAACTGCTATCTACGATTAAAACATGAAGGGCGGTATTTTCTTCTTTTGTGTACAAATACATGACTATAATTTGTTCACACCACACGCTAATATTGCAAGTCATGAAATTATGTTTTAAAACCAGAACCTGACATCAAACACAATTCAATTACAAGAATATGCATAGCTATATTTCTCATACGACATGTCAAAATAGCAACAAACATTCGGAAGACGACAAAATCAGCTTAGGTTAAAGAATTACACATCAAGAATAGAGCTATTTATTACAAGTAGCAAAATAATTACAACTTAAAAGTTACTCTACTGTTTTAAGACTAACGTATACGGCCATGTCAAGTCTACAAAAAGAATTTTCCAGGTCTGATCAAGGGGCCGGCTGCATTGGAGTTTTATCCTTGTCCTGTGGACCACCTGTCCAGTCAGAGAAAGGATTCATTAGTGATAAGCAAACAAAGTTAATTGAGAGACTAAAAAGGAAGACTTACCAGCACCTGCTTCTTGACTATCCTGATCGTCATCCTCAACTTGCACACCTGCCTCCTCAGCAGCAAGCAACCGCATACCCTCCTTCACCGCCATCTTCTCCTCCTTGGCAAACTGGGCAGTGACCACATCCATGCTGAAAGCCACACCACCATCTCTATCCGCATCAGCCTTAGCCTCCTCCAGAGCCCGAAGATAGATCTTGGCCATGACCCTAGGATAATCATCCATCCAGGATAGGTTGCCCTGCTTCCAGGTTCGGAAGTACATGTCCTGGAGCATTTCATCCATCATCCCCTCATTCTCCTCAAACTCCCTCATCCGGGCCTCGGAAGCCGACAACCTTCCAACAGCAGCTTCTCTCTCCAAACGGTATCTCGAGCAGTCAGCCTGAAGGGATTTCCGCATCGCCTCCATCTCCTCCTTCAGCCTAACCTGAGCGAGCTCTACGGCTTCAAGCTTCCCCGACAGCTCCTCTACCTGCTCAAGATCCGCCCTCCGAACCTCATCCACTGTCGAGATGGCCATATTTATCTGTTCCTTGCAGGCGGCCTCCATCTTCCGCAGTTCCTCCTTACTAGCCTCCTCCATAGCCTTCCTCAACCGCCCGGAGGCAGCCTCATGCTGAGAAATCTGAATGGCCTGGTCAGCGAGCTGTTTGGCCTGGTCCGAAATCATCAATCTTAGTCGGATGTTGGCACTCCCAATCTCCTCTCCAGCCTTAACCAGCCGGGCATGATGCCCCATCAGCTTCCTAGTCTCCTCCGCCACCCGATCAATACTAGCCTTGGCCTCGTCTCCCATGGTAACTATCCGAGTGGTAAGTAGATCAAGATCTAAGGACTTAGCCTCATCAAGCACCCGTACCATGGGATTGCGGGGAAGATGGTGCTCACTAGTAACCTCGTCAAAGGTAATGTCGTGGGAACTTGGATCCAGATCAGGATGACCCGCGAATGGATTACGAGCCAAGTCAGGACGGTCGATATGAGTAACGGAAGGGTTTCCGGACGGGTGCGGAGAAGGTGCAAACTCGCTGTCCTCCTCCGTGATATCATGAAGAGGCTGAGCCGGGAGCTGAGGACCAGGCGAAGGTTCGGATAAAGGATGACTCCTCTTTCTCTGCTGAATACCCTCTTCGATAACCCCGAGAAGAGGATGGTAGCCGACTACATCCCCGGAGCGGTGGGTCAAAGGCTTCGGCTTGACAGAAGTTTTGGAAAGCTTGTACTGTTCAAACCTGTGCCGAAGATCTGAGGCCTTGGCCGTTTTACCTGCTCCTGATATGAAGAAAAAAGTGTCACAAGCATATATTGATCTATAACTCGAGAAAACACGGCAAATTAAAAGATAATAAGAAAGGAAAACACATCTGTGGTTGTACAAACCCTGGGGAGGAGTAGGATACTGCAATAAGTCCTGGATTTCATTCCAGGATGGGAGCGGGTCATAAAATATTCCTAAGTCCCTATCATAAATGGAGCCCGCAGGAATCAAAAGTTCACCTTGAGTCGTCGGAGCCACCTTGGCCGGAATAGTCTGAGGAGGCTCGCTTGCGCCAGTTCCAGCCTTGTCAGCTTTCCCAGTTTTCTCTACCAAAGCCGGATCTTCGTCCAGCCCCTCGAAAGCCTGGTGGAACGCATCATCCGTCCACTCCTGAATCTCACCCGCTTGCCCAGGAAGCAAGGCCCCGATGCCATCGCCACCTTTATCACCTTCCCGACCATCACCACCCTCACCTCTTTCCTCCTCTATGTCTTCCTCCTCCTGGGTAAGTGGACAATTGCTGGGGGAGGGACCGTCCGACTTCTTGAGTTTCTTACCTCCGACGGCTGGAGGTTTTGTGAAAGGTTTCCTCTTGCTACTCTCTACCGTAACACCTTCCTTAGTCTGAGCAGCTGCCCTCTCATCCACCGTTTCCCTCAGCTTGACTACTGACTGCTGTGGAAGGATTAAGTTATACTCCAAAAGGATTGCATTTCTGATCAGGAAGGCAGATGATCTATATTTCCCGAGAATGGCTTCTATCTCAGCCGCCGTCTGAACCAGGCGGTCAGTCTCCACAACCGCAAAGCACCTGTCGCTAGCAAAAATGAGAAAGTATGAGAAGAAGCATCGCAATCGTAATGGAAATTATAAGTAAAAGCATCAACTTACATCCAAAAGTGAAGCGCCGAATTGAAACGGAGTCGTCCCTGACAAAGAACCATTCCTTCTTGAACATGCTGAATTTGGAATACAGATCCAAGACCGGCTTGAAAGTCACAGCTGACTCCAAGCTAATGTATGGGGACCCCTTCTTATAGCCCCTTAGATTATATAGATACCGGATCTCTCGGTTGGAAGGAGCACGACCATACTTCCTCTGGAAAATGACGAAGAGGCTCACCAGTATAGCATAGGAGTTGGGTTGAAGCTGGAATGGGGCCACCTTTAGATACGTGAGGAAGCTGGCTATCCAAGCGTTAAGAGGAGGAATGGCACCACACATACAGTGGTATCTGCTGTAGGCGAAGTACCCTTCAGGAGGGTCATACGGCATAACGTCTCTCCCAGGCAATAGCAAGTGCGCCCTATCGATTCCAAAGGATCGGGAAATGACATCAAGCTGCTCCTCCTTGAGGGAGCTAGGAAAGCAATCGGGCGGGGAGTTCAGAAGTTCCTGAGGGCCGTACCCGTCCACTAGCGATCTCGGGGTTGGTCCGTGACGTTCTTGATTCGGCTGAGCTGGGGGCACGGCAGAGGAACCTCCTTCGCCCCCGGATCCCTTCTTGTCTGATCGAGTTTCCGCTTTACGAGACATTATCTGCAAACACAAAGAAGAATGTCGTTAGACTAAAGGAAGTAAAAAAGCGAGTGTGTGCAGTCTAGAGTTTCACTCATAAATGCTCAAATTCCCGTTATCATTCGGTAAACTGAATATAAAATTTCATTCGGCATTCTCATCTGGAAATTTCATTCGGCATTCTCATCTGAAAATTTCATTCGGCATTCTCTTCTGGAAAGCCCATTCGGCAGTCTCATCTCGAGGAATTCGTTCGGCACTCTCAACTAATATCCATTCGGTACGTATGACATGCGCACTTCATTCGGTGGACACAGACGAAAAACCATTCGGCTAAGGGAAATTGAGTACCTGGTTCGGCAAGCTGAAATGGTTTGGCAGAGGATCAGAATTTGATTCGGCTAGGTGACTAACTTGGCTTGGCTATTTCGTTCGGTAGAAGGTAATAGAGGCCCTGGGCCCTTACTTATAGACAACTATAGACGACCGGACCAGCTGATTCGGCGAAGGCATCCAAGCTGACGTCATTAGTTTTAAAAAGAAACAAAGCGCGGCACATTCTGGCATATGCCCCACTTTGGGGGGCAAATGTTGGGCGTGTTCTCACCCAGAAGACCTCGAGACCAAGAAGCTTGATTCATCCATCCAGGCTCGCCTAAACTCATCCGGCATTCTCGTTCCCCAGAGCCCATTCGGCAGTCACTCATCCGGCATTCTCGTCCTCCAGAGCCCATTCGGCATTCTCGTTCCCCAGAGCCCATTCGGCAGTCACTCATCCGACATTCTCGTCCTCCAGAGCCCATTCGGCATTCTCGTTCTCCAGAGCCCTTTCGGCGGTCTCATGCGACTGCCGAACCAACCTTCGTCCCTACCACCGGACCAAAGCCACCACCGGACCAAGCTCCTCCCAGCACCACCGGACCAAGCTCCTCCCAGCACCACCGGACCAAGCTCTTCCCACCATCTACCGGACCAAGCTCCTCCCAGCATCTACCGGACCATACTCCTTTCGGGCCAACAATACCAAGCCAGGTCGCATCAGCCCAGGCCCACCAGCTGTTATATACATCCATGACCCCTACCCCTAGCCCCACTCTATAAATAGAGGGGCAGGGGTACAACAATGGGGACAAGTTTGAGAGCTCAAGCACGGAAGGAACTTTCAAACAACTTTCTTTTACTTGCATCAAAGCTTTGTACTTGTAATCAGAATAAAAGAAGAGAAATAACATATAAAGTGGACGTAGGCACATTCTGGCTGAACCACTATAAATCTGCGTGTCTTTTTACAGTTTAGCCCCTGTTTTTCATACATTTGCATAAATCGCTCAAATCACTAAGAATAACATAAGATCTACTAAATGATACGACTTTGAGGTGTTTGTCCATTCTTTGTGCAAACATTGATTATACTGTATAAAAAAAATTAGCAAATAAAATTTATTACCTCAGCCAAAATTAGGGTATTGGAATAGCCTCGATTTGGTGTATCTAAATAAGACCTCATGGAAAGTAGTAGATTGCACCCAACTAGCATTTCTCTTGAAGAATGGTTAGCCTCGATTTTAGATTAGCCTTGAAGTGATGTATCCAAAGAACAAATTGGAGAAGTAGATCAATTACATGAAGAGGAGTAAATTAGTGGCTAAGAGTGGAGTGACAGGGAGGAGTATAGCAGTAAGGGAATGCGAAGGAGGAAACGATTCAGGATTTGGGGAATTGAGAATTTTGTTTCAGAAGTAGAAAGGATTTTTAGATCAAGATTTTCATGTAACTACGTTAAGGCGGCGAGTGATGAAAATAATAAAAATAAAAGCGAGCAAGGAAATGTTTGGCGGGATCGGTATAGTAGCATTTGATTTTGCATTTGATTTTAACTTTTATATGAACAGCTGCACTTAGTCATCAAACGCTGCTATTTATTGCAACCAATAATAGATTTTCTTGTAATGGGATGACCCAAGTATATTGAGCCCTATGTTATACCGATTTATAGTGTACAATAAGCCATGTTTTGAGAGAAGATTGGTATCCATATGTTATAGGACGTTGGGAAGTTCCCTAGGGATAGTAAGGAGAGTGTTTTTATTTTGGAAGAAATAAGAGGTTTTAGCAAGAAGAATTTCCACTTTATGTCTAACCCAATAAAATGAAACTTTTGGAATTGGAAAGTTGAAAAATATAATTGTTAATATATTTGAGGAAGTAAATATTGGGTTTTTGAAAAAAATAAGTGGTATGAAATTTAAATTGGTTTTTATATGGTGTAAATTATTTTAAAAGTGAAATTCTTATTGAAGAATTATAGAGTGCGTATAGCTCGCTGGTTTCTTTGTAGGTAAACAAAGATTTTAAATATAAAAATCTAGAGTGTGTTAAGTATCGAAAATGTAGGTTACAAAATTTATTGTTGTAATAGATTTTTTCGGTAAAAACAAAGGAAGCATAGACTATGACACTATTGTTATAGTAGTTGACTCCCAAAGGAAATGTTTTTGCATAGCATATGAGATTTATTAATATTTATTTTAATTGAATCCATAAACTAGTATTTTTGGGTTGAAGTAACGGTGTTTTACGCCACATCTGTTTTGACCCAAATGAGTCTTGAAGATAATTTCTAAAGTAGTTTGTATGTACACTTATTATTTAAATAAGTATACGAGAGTATTTTCTAGTTACGAAAATATTAAAGCAGTTTTGAAAAATGAGTTCCTTTGAAAAATAATTTACGTTAAATTAATGAATTTAGTAGGAAATATCTTATGTAAGTGAATATGGAATAAACATACTTTAATCTATTTGAATTAAAAGAATAATGATATAATGTGACGACCTGGTATTTCGAACCATTCGCATCTGCACATGTCAGACATGAATTGCTCAAAATATCAAATTGTTAATTTATATTTGGCAAAACTCAGCATATACAATAAATAATCAATCATAGAATCATAGAAACGTAGTATTACAACAATAAGCAGCGGAATAGATAAATAGTAGTTCGTGAAGCTACTATATAAACATCAGAGTTTGAAATAAAATACAACAGAATATCTCAAATACAATGAAGTCTAGAATACAAACAGATGACATTTCCGAACAAATCAACTGGAAAAGCTGAATATATAAGACATATCTTCAAGCAAAGCTCCAATCCCCGAAGGTGAGTTTCAAATGCTGTGACACTCAGTCTGACACGAGCATAAAGCAAAACACAAAGCACTCGAGTCAGGATTAACATTCTTATATTAATAAATTCAACTCAAGTGAAATGTGAACTGAAATACAAGTAACTTAAAGGATGTTTGGGATAGCCATCCTCTAAGGATCCATGGAACTATCTACTATGTAATAACATACACTATTATACTATGTCTATAGTAAAGTAAACTATTAAAATAGTGTTAAGGCTTTACCCATATCCTCCTTAATACTTTTATATAATGCCATAGTCTATACAGATACCGTAAACTCCACTCGCAAGTGGGCTATTAGGGAGCACTCCATAGGTACGACACAAAACAAACTCGTAGAAGGCGCAATAGGGCATGTAACATGGCATGTGAGGCAATGCCAGGGTAGATATACCGTTTGCGGATCCGGACTGGTGGTAACATATAGCAGCTACTACCGCCCACCTCGTGACACACTCCCAAATCAAAGGTGCACCCAATCAAATCACAAAAGCAATAGAATGGTATCGAAGAAATGTGTCCGATCAGAGGAATGACCTCACTTGGCCCGGCATGGCTCATGTTTTACCCACATCAAGCTGACTCACGGGAGTCAGGGCTACGTAAATACCATATAGAATCGTCACCAAACCATCCTACTTCGTTCTGGAATCTCCACCACGTACACAGTTGTTAAAGTGGTTTTTGGTATTGGCAGAGTGTACGACAATATCCGATCCCGGTCTCTTTGACAACCAAATGCTTATTTCACACCGCGGTCATTTCTTTTCAAATAGTTCATACTTCATATCAAAATATCATATTCGTTTCAAAAACCATATCAATTCAATATCATTGTTCACTTTAAATAATATTCATTTCAAGAATCGTAACACTTTCAAATCATAACACTTCGAAATTATAACACTTTTTTTTGAAATCATAACACCTTTTGAAATCATAACACTTTTGAAATCATAACACTTTTTGAAATCATAACACTTTTGAAATCATAACATTTTGGAAATCATAACACTTCCGACTTAAACAGTTTAGATATTGAAAATACTATATATAGTAAATAGTTATAAAATAAAATAGTTTATATATTAAAATAATTTATATATTAAAATAGTTTATATATTAAAATAGTTTATATATTAAAAATACTTTATATAATAAAATAGTTTCCTCCAATTTCGCAAATCAATTCAAATCATCTTAAATTCCACAAATTCAATTTGAATCAATCCCAGTTTAACCATTTCAATTTGAAGTTCAAAGATTCAAGCTTAAATATTCAAACATTTACAATATATAAATTTCATTTAAATTTGAACATTTAACTTTAACTTTTATTCAAATTGGAAAATATTCACTTAATCATTTTAATAACAATTTATTTAAATCCCAATTTATATTTTTAAATCAATATTAAATGTTCAATCTCAATTTTATTTAAAGTTGAGAATATTCGTATAATCACTTTTTATCAAGTCACGTTATAAATCATATTTTTCCAAAATCTCAAATCAATAAGTTCAAATAAATTCTTATTTAAATTAATTTTTTTTCAATTTAAATTCCAAGTCAACATTAATTTATCTTCCCACCTTTATTTTTAAAGTTATAAAATCGATTTTTAAAATATTATTATAAATTTAAGTAAATACTTAAACATATTATATACTAATTAAATTAAATTTTACTAATTAAATCTTATTATTAATTTTATTTTTATATTAAATCTATTTTTATATATTATTATAATAATAAAATTATAAGTAAAATCTTAAAAATTATATTTTCAAAACTAACTTATAAATTTAAAATATCCAAAACATATAAATTTTAAAAAATCAAAAATTTAGACATATATAAAATAACATTATACTTCTTGTATTTAAAAAAAATATTTATTAAAACCCATATATTTCCTTTCAAAACTTTGGAATTCATTTTTCAAAATATAGACCAACGGTGTTCGTATATAATTTTCTATCCTATGGTCAAGTGATACAGATATTTATCATTTCAATCTGCAATTTAAATATTTACGGGTATATATCATTTCAACCCGCAATCCCAAAATTTCAAAATCAATGAAAATCGCTTGGGTTTATCTTTTCAACCCATAACGATTTACCCCAATTCTAGAATATCGTTCGGGTATGTATCATTTCAACCCATAGGAAATTCTAAATTAACAGGGAACTTGTAGAGTAAGAACAAATATGATAATAATGTAACATATCAACAACAAGCATATGCCATCAGTAACAAATTTAATTAAAATATAAATAACAGATTATGGTGTTAGATGTCACAGGTGAATAATTACAGATAATGGTATATCATATATAGCAATTAAATAATTAACAGTTCAAATTTAACAGCATATTTCAATTTTCATTTCAAGCGAAATCAAATTTATTGAATATAAGAATGTTAATCGTGAGTGATTGTTCACCTTTCGAGGCTAGAGAGAGAACACAACAAGCACACGGAAAATTCACGAATTCGAAAATCGACCAATCCAAACAATAAATGTTAAAGCGAAGTAGCTGAACATGGATTTGGCGGACAAAGCTGATAAATATGAATCGATGAGAACAAATCAAATCAGCTTGATATAAATGGAAAAAATATATTATTATTATTATTTTCTTAAAAGCAATATTTTAATTTATGACAAATATTAAAATAATATATATATATATGTTTCTAAATCATTATTCTTAAAATACAAATATTTAAAAATCAAAGGTATATAAATTATATTTAAAATCAATACTTACATATATATTCTTTAAAAGTGGGGTCCAAGTATATTTTCATTTAAAATAAATAAATAAATATATATGTATGTATACTTTATATCTAATTACACAACTTGCATATATTCTTTAAACTTAAAATCTATACATCAAATCTGAAATGTACTGACTAATATATACCATATTCCCTACATATAATTTATAAAACGGTATATATATAATGTGTATATATTATAATATATATATAGACCATCAAAATATGCATATGAGTTACCCAAATCTTATACACACACGTAAACAAATATTCATGCTACTCAAAATATGTACAGACCGTATATACTAAAAATATATAAATGCAGACTATCTACAACATATGTATGCCTCGAAAATTAATGTGCAGACTAATATATATAACTTTTATATATAAACTTACATGAACTTATATATATACAACATATAAAATCAGCGCATATATTTTTCTTTTACAACTTATATATACATATACACACACACACACATATATATATATAAACTGTCATAAATATGTAACTTCTTTTATCGTATAATATGTAGCAAACACTTATATATAGCCGCATATAAAAAATATATATACCTATGAACCAATAAAGAGATATCGGCCAAGTTTGGGTGATCAGGAGCAGGCAACGGTAGAGCAAGGGGAAAAGTGGAGTGTTGCTTGCGGCCGATGGTGAGGAGATGCTAGGGGAGGAGGCCGTAGTCTTAGTGATGGGTGATGGGGCGTTCGTTGTGTGCTGGCGTGTGTGGAGTGGCTGTTGCGTGCCATGCGAAGGGGGGTGCTGGAGGTTAGAGGGTAGAGGCGGACGTAGGTTGAGGCTTGGAGGAGAGGCACGGCTAGCTTGGTGGGAAGAGCATGGGTTGATGTCGGAGAGAACGTGGCGGAACAGGTGGAGTCTCGGTTGATTAGGCAAAGTAATATGCGACTATATATATATATGTTATGATCCTTACTTTTTCACACTGGAACAAACAAAATTAAAAAGGGGAAGAAAGAATTTGAGGGGAAGGGAAGAAGTAGAGGAATACAGGAAGGGAAGAGATGTCTCAGGAAAAAGCAAAAGAACGGATTACAATATATATAGATTTATATTATTTTATTTCAAATAACGTAAGCAAACAAATCAAATAAAAAGAAATTTGAATAGGAAACGGCTATAGTCATAAATATTTAATTCTAAAAATTTGAAAAGCAGTGACCTTTTTGTTTTCAGCCGTTTCATAATTGAATGGTCATAGAGTATTAAAAGTTTCAAAGTGGATACCGATATGGCCATCCATTTCCATGGATTTTGCCGCATATCGGACTTCGAAATGCACAAATGAATATACTGCGGAGATCGACACGACGAGACGAATAGAATGGTACACAGATATCAGCAATATGACCATCCTATCAAAAGTCGAATTTCGGTGCCAAAACTGATGTTATTTTGCCGAAAATAAGATAAGCGAAGGTATAGAAGACCAAATTGGAAGAAACGAAATATGATGTCTCACTCAGAAAATAGTTTACATTTTTATTGTATAAAAATTTTTAGGTTTTGAAAATAATTTTTTTTTCCAACAATTTTAACTGATTTAAATTGAAATTGAAATTACATGGCAAAACTAACTTTCATATTTTCGGATGAAAATTTACCATTTGCTACGTTTAAATAGACGCATTCCAAATATTAATTTTTCATTGCTAAATTAAATTATTTAATTTCCAGCAAAATTTCAGTTAATTACGTTATAAAATCATTAAAATTTACGGGTCGTTACACTCTCCCCCACTCGAAACTTTTCGTCCCCGAAAAGGAACGAGGTAGAAGAATAGAAGCAACCAGAAAGAAAAGATAGATTGAAATACAAAATACAACGATTAATTCAAAACCATATGAATTTTATTTATTTTTAAATTGGTTTATATTCAACTAATTGATTTCAGTTCATTTTATTTAATCAACAAAATTTATTGTGTTCACATTTAATTGATTTCAATTCCATGTATTTTTATTCAATTGATTTGTTTTAAATTTATTAACATTTATTACAAGATTTCTTTCAGAACAACATTTATTTGATTTAACTTATTTATTAAGTCCATTTTCCCCTAGTTAAGTTGATTATACCTAAAATTTCAATTTCACTATTCTTAATTTCGTATTTATTTTCTTAAATAGCAATTTTTTTCTCATTTAATTTATTCCACTTGACATATTTTACAATATATATTAAGTGTATAAACATTTATTATAACCATTTATTATTCAACCAATTAATTCTCTTTTTAGTGTTCAATTCATTATTCAATTTATTATTTATAAATTCCCTTAACAAAATATCATTTTTGGACATCTTATTGCTCACATTTATATTATATATTATTCAATTACCTATTCACATTTAACTATTTCTAGGTAAGTTATATTAAGGTTCTGAGTGTAATTAAATACAATACAAATTTTCTTTTATTTACAACATTTCAATTAAGCAAAATTTAGTTTGGACATCTTCGTTATTTAAATTTCTCTTGTATAACCCCCAATTACAATTCACATTCATTTTAACTTTTGAATAGCCAGGTAAGTTATATATGTTTTAGAATTGAAATTGAGTATTATACAAATAAAATATTCCTAGTTCAACTATTTCAAGTTGTTTAAATTTCATTTCTCATTTTAAACCTCCAACTATTCAAGATTTTACTTCATTGTAAATTTTTTTTTTGAAAATCAATTCTTAACATAGAATTTAAGAGTTAAATTTCCGGTTTCACTTCAAACCATTTTGAAATAAATAGATACACACACAGATATATATATATATATATATTTATATATTATAAGATCAAATTATACTCAAGAAGTTCAAATCAAATCCATTTTCCAATAGTGTAGCAAAGCTACTAAGTGGTGCCTCCACTTTGAGACTCGAAAATGAATGTCGATGATGCTACAATCATCATCGAAATTATTTTCCAGCGACAAAAGAGAAGAGTACTAACTTACTTTATTTTAAAACTCTTTGAAAACAATTTATATTCGAAAATACTTACAAATAGTATATTCTTTCAAACCATGAAACCAATTTTTTGTAAAGCATCGGAAATTAAATTCTTAAATCCTTAATTTAAATTCATTTTCAATTCCAAATCAATTTATAAACCATGTTTTATAAAATTATTTATTTATATAATGTTGCAATGTTCAATGGTTTACAACACAATAAATGATAATCAAATATTATCATTTCTAACAACCTATTCATTTAACCATTTAATTTTAGAAAATTTATACATATATATGTAAAATATAATTATACATAAAATCATTTCATTTACCAATTTCGAAAATAATATTGGGTCAGTTTGCTCTATTCAAGTGTTTTGGAATTCTCATCGATAGCATTAGTTGGACGAATTGATCGAAACCCAAAAACTTAACATCTCAAACAACACAATATATAAAACATTTTATATTAATTACAAATACACTTCCTCACACGATGATTCAAGAATGGATCATAGAACAAGGATAGAGATTCAAATTTAGATGAACCCTAGTCAAAGAAAATTTCTAACTAGAAGATAGACTTGAAAGGAAGATAAGATAATTAAATTAAAAAAGAAGAAATGGATGGACTTATATTAATCAAGGCGACCTTAACCAGGGCAGTCGAGATTTCAGGAATAAGGTCAATGCGAAATTCAATTTCTCGCTGGGGAGAGAAGTGACTTCACCCAACATCAGGATAATCTCTGATTATCGGAGTGGAGTCAAGATTACAAGGGAATTACCCTGATCGTCTACTAGAGACGGTTCGGGGTTTGCAAGAAATGATAGCATCTAAACCGAAGACGTAGAAATCTCTGGTGAATCGACGCTTGTTGTAAAGGAGTTTCACCCCTTTACAAATCATATTTAGGTTGGAGGGACCGCCGATGGAATTAGACACATCCAAGGATGAAGTTGCCAATTGAGGTGGCAAGATTTTCTCGAATTCATTATAGAGATCAGCCGAAGTGGAGCTATGGGCTGCTCCAGAATCAAAAAGAACATGAACATGAAAGACCAGAATGAATTTCAGAACAAAAGGGGAAAAGTTCCAAAAATTCAAAGGAAATCCGAATCAAAGAGGAGAAATTAAAGCTCGAACGAAGGTGATTATGTAATTAATTTTACTCCATATGCTAAGTTTTGCCTAAACCTGGCTCTGATACCAACTGTAACGACCTGGTATTTCGAACCATTCGCATCCGCACATGTTAGACTTGAATTGCTCAAAATATCATATTGTTAATTTATATTTGGCAAAAATCAGCATATACACTAAATAATCAATCATAGAATCACAGACATAGTGTATTACAACATTAAGTAGTAGAATAGATAAATCGTAGTTCATGAAGCTATTATATAAACTTCAGAGTTTGAAATAAAATACAATAGAATATCTCAAATACAATGAAGTCTAGAATACAAACAGATGACATTTCTGAACAAATCAACTGGAAAAGCTAAATAGATAAGACAGATCTTCAAGCAAAGCTCCAATCTCCAAAGGTGAGTTTCAAATGCTGTGACACTCAGTCCGACCCGAGTATAAAGCAAAACACAAAACACTCGAGTCAGGATTAACATTCTTATATTAATAAATTCAACTCAAGTGAAATGTCAACCGAAATACAAGTAACTTAAAGGATGTTTGGGATAGCCATCCTCTAAGGATCCATGGAATTATCTACCATGTAATAATATACGCTATTATACTATGTCTATAGTAAAGTAAACTATTAAAATAGCGTTAAGGCGTTACCCATATCCCCCTTAACACATTTTATATAATGTCGTAGTCTATACAGATATTGTAAACTCCACTCGCAAGTGGGCTATCAGGGAGCACTCCATAGGTACGACACAAAACAAACTCGTAGAAGGCGCGATAGGGCATGTGACACGGAACACGAGGCAATGCCAGGGTAGATATACCGTTTGCGGATCCGGACTAGTGGTAACGCATAGCAGCTACTACCGCCCACCTCGTGACACACTCCCACATCAAAGGTTCACCCAATCAAATCACAAAAGCAATAGAATGGTATCAAAGAAATATGTCCGATCGGAGGAATGACCTCACTTGGCCCGGCATGGCTCCTATTTTAGCCACATCAAGCCGACTCACGGGAGTCAGGGCTACGTAAATACCATATAGAATCATCACCAAACCATTCTACTTCGTTCTGGAATCTCCACCATGTACATAGTTGTTAAAGTGATTTTCGGTTTTGGTAGAGAGTATGACAATATCCGATCCCGGTCTCTTTAACAACCAAACGCTTATTTCACACCGTGGTCATTTCTTTTCAAATAGTTCATACTTCATATCAAAATATCATATTCGTTTCAAAAACC
Source organism: Allium fistulosum (assembly GCA_030737815.1). Classification (NCBI taxonomy): domain Eukaryota; kingdom Viridiplantae; phylum Streptophyta; class Magnoliopsida; order Asparagales; family Amaryllidaceae; genus Allium; species Allium fistulosum. The sequence continues at coordinate 872,187,380 of CM060907.1, read as the reverse complement.
ATATCAATTCGATATCATTGTTCACTTTAAATAATATTCATTTCCAGAATCGTAACACTTTCAAATCATAACACTTCGAAATCATAACACTTTTTTTTGAAATCATAACACCTTTTGAAATCATAACACTTTTGAAATTGTAACACCTTTTGAAATCATAACACTTTTGAAATGATAACACTTCCGACTTAAACAGTTTAGATATTGAAAATGTTATATATAGTAAATAGTTATAAAATAAAATAGTTTATATATTAAAATAATTTATATATTAAAATAGTTTATATATTAAAATAGTTTATATTCTAAAAATACTTTATATAATAAAATAGTTTCCTCCAATTTCGCAAATCGATTCAAATCATCTTAAATTCCACAAATTCAATTTGAATCAATCCCAGTTTAACCATTTCAATTTAAAGTTCAAAGATTCAAGTTTAAATATTCAAACATTTACAATATATAAATTTCATTTATATTTCAACATTTAACTTTAACTTTTATTTAAATTGGAAAATATTCACTTAACCATTTTAATAACAATTTATTTAAATCCCAATTTATATTTTTAAATCAATATTAAATGTTCAATCTCAATTTTATTTAAAGTTGAGAATATTCGTATAATCACTTTTTATCAAGTCACGTTATAAATCATATTTTTCCAAAATCTCAAATCAATAAGTACAAATAAATTCTTATTTAAATTCATTTTTTTTTCAATTTAAATTCCAAGTCAACATTAATTTATCTTCCCACCTTTATTTTTAAAGTTATAAAATCTATTTTTAAAATATTGTTATAAATTTAAGTAAATACTTAAACATATTATACACTAATTAAAATAAATTTTATTAAATTAAATCTTATTATTAAATTTATTTTATATTAAATTTATTTTTATATATTTTTAATATAATAAAATTATAAGTAAAATCTTAAAAATTATATTTTCAAAATAAACTTATAAATTTAAAATTTCCAAAGCATATAAATTTTAAAAAATAAAAAATTTAGACATATATAAAATGACATTATACTTCTTGTATTTTAAAAAAAATCAATATTTATTAAAACCCATATATTTCCTTTCAAAACTTTGAAAATCATTTCAAAATATAGACCAACGGTGTCCGTATATAATTTTCTATCCTATGGTCAAGTGATACGAATATTTATCATTTCAATCTGCAATTTAAATATTTACGGGTATATATCATTTCAACCCGCAGTCCCAAAATTTCAAAATCAATGAAAATCGTTTGGGTTTATCATTTCAACCCATAATAATTTTCCCCAATTCTAGAATATCGTTCGAGTATGTATCATTTCAACCCATAAAGAATTCTAAATTAACAGGGAACTTGTAGAGTGAGAACAAATATGATAATAATGTAACATATCAACAACAGGCATATATCATCAGTAACAAATTTAATTAAAATACAAATAACAGATTATGGTGTCAGATGTCACAGGTGAATAATTACATATAATGGTATATCATATATAGCAATTAAATAATTAACAGTTCAAATTTAACAGCATATTTCAATTGTCGTTTCAAGTGAAATCAAATTTATTGAATATAAGAATGTTAATCGTGAGTGATTGCTTACCTTTTGAGGCTAGTGGTAGAATAGGACAAGCACACGGAAAAATCACGAATTTGAAAATCGACCAATCCAAACAATAAATGTCAAAGCGAAATAGCTGAACACGGATTTGATGGACAAAGCTGATAAATAGGAATCGATGAGAACAAATCAAATCGGCTTAATATAAATGGAAAATATATATTCTTTTATTATTATTATTTTCTTAAAAGAAATATTTTAATTTACGACAAATATTAAAATAATATATATATTTATGATTCAAAATCATTATTCTTAAAATACAAATATTTAAAAATCAAAGGTATATATATTATATTTAAAATCAATACTTACATATATATTCTTTAAAAGCGGGGTCCAAGTATATTTTCATTTAATATATATATATATATATATATATATGTATACTTTATATCTAAGTACACAACTTGCATATATATATATATATATATATTCTTTAAACTTAAAATCTATACATCAAATCTAAAATGTACTGACTAATATATACCATATTCTATAGACTCATAGTACCTACATATTATTTATAAAACAGTATATATATAACGTGTATATATTATAATATATATACAGACCATCAAAATATTCGTATGAGTTACCCAAATCTTATACACACACGTAAACAAATATTCATGCTACTCAAAATATGTACAGACCGTATATATTAAAAATATATAAATGCAGACTATCTACAACATATGTATGCCTCAAAAATTAATGTGTAGACTAATATATATAACTTTTATATATAAACTTACGTGAACTTATATATATACAACATATAAAATTAGCGCATATATTTTTCTTTTACAACTTATATATATACACTTTTAAACACACACGGATATATATATATATATATATAAACTGTCATAAATATGTAACTTCTTTTATCATATAATATGTAGCAAACACTTATATACAACCGCACATAAAATATATATATACCTATGAACCAACAAAGAGATGTCGGCCGAGTTTGGGTGGTCAGAAGCAGGCAACGGCAGAACAAGGGGAAAAGCGGAGTGTTGCTTGCGGCCGATGGTGGGGAGATGCTAGGGGAGGAGGCCGAAGTCTTGGTGATGGGTGATGGGGCATTCGTTGCATGGTGGCGTGTGTGCAGTGGCTGTTGCGTGCTATGCGAAGGGGGGTGTTGGAGGTTAGTGGGTAGAGGTGGACGCAGGTTGAGGCATGGAGGAGAGGCATGGCTAGCTTGGTGGGAAGAGCATGGGTTGATGTCAGAGAGAATGTGGCGGAACAGGTGGAGTCTCGGTTGATTAGGCAAAGTGATATGCGACTATATATATGTATGTATGTATGTATGTATGTATATGTATATGCCATGATCCTTATTTTTTCACACTGGAACAAACAAAATTAAAAAGGGGAAGAAAGAATTCGAGGGGAAGGGAAGAAGTAGAGGAATACGGGAAGGGAAGAGATGTCTCAGGCAAAAGTAAAAGAACGGATTACAATATATATAGATTTATATTATTCCATTTCAAATAACGTAAGCAAACGAATCAGATAAAAAGAAATTTGAATAGGAAACGGCTATAGTCAGAAATATTTAATTTTGAAAATTTTAAAAGCAGTGACCTTTTTGTTTTCAGCCATTTCACAATTGAATGGTCATAGAGTATTAAAAGTTCCAAAGTGGATACCGATATGGCCATCCATTTCCACGGATTTTGCCGCGTACTGGACTTCGAAATGCACAAATGAATATACTATGGAGATCGGCACGACGAGACAAACAGAATGGTACACAGATATCAGCAATATGAACATCCTATCAAAAGTCGAATTTCGGTGCCAAAACTACTGTTTTTTTTGCCGAAAATAAGATAAACAAAGGTAGAGAAGTCCAAATTGGACGAAACGAAATATGACGTCTCACTCAGAAAATAGTTTACATTTTTATTGTATAAAAATATTCAGGTTTCAAAAACATTTTTTTTCAACAATTTTAATCGATTTAAATTGAAATTGAAATTACATGACAAAACTAACTTTCATATTTTCAGATGAAAATTTACCATTTGCTACGTTTAAATAGACGCATTTCAAATATTAAATTTTCATTGCTAAATTAAATTATTTAATTTTCAGCAAAATTTTAGTTAATTACGTTATTAAATCATTAAAATTTATGGGTCGTTGCATATAATTTTCCATGAATCATAAATAAAGATGTTTTGTGCAATTTATAAGGAATACATGAAAGAGATGTACAAGGTATGGAAAGCACCATATTTTGTATAGCCTGTTTCGATAAAATATAAAATAAATTACTTATAATTTCACATAAACATGAAATCCTCCTTTAAAGGATTCAAAGAAGGTTTTAGCGTTAATAATTTCTTATAAGAGAAAGTAATTCCAATACATTAAGTTATAAAACCATTAAGTGTAGTAAGTTAAAAAACTCCTTCGAGGTTAAGTAATTGGAAGAGTAGAAAAGTTAAGGGATTTTTGATAAAATAATTGTTCTTATCTACTCCAGTTTTTGTACAATTGAAAATCTATGAAAAGAAGATATTTTGAAAACATGCGAGGACATTTTTTTTGAAGTCAAGAAAAAAGAGAAATATTTTAAGAACAAGCAAGACATGTTTTAAAGAAAAATGGTCTGGTGAAAAGTAAATGAGTTTTTGGAAAGATAAAATTTTAAGTAACTAAGTACCTTTGAATTTAACACAAAAATTCAAAATAACACTTTCAAAGGAAAGAATTTTGGGATTTGATGTTTCAAAAATTTAGAAGCTTTAATTTTTGAAGTAAAATGATAAATACCAAACCAAACCAGACTTTTAAATATGGAATAGATAGGAATCATTTCTTAGGTGTAATAGGAAAAGTGTAAGGCTATGACAGTAATTACTCCTAGCAGTAATAATAAAAGTTCCCGTAAGGTGTATAGGACACTAGTGAAAACCTAGGAATGTTGCTTCATGTGTGTAGACTATAGAAGAATAGTGAAGTGGTATTAGTAAGACAGTAAGACACACGTGGTTGGGAAAAGTAGATCTTAGTTGGGGAAAAATGAAAGGTAAAGAGAAAATTTCCCTAAGCTTAGTTGCCTTTTTTGATAGAGACTGCATAGATTGAAACCCTTATCCATTGCAGTAAATGGGACTTGGTTATTCCTTTTTGATCATGGAATAGAAGAGATGAATAGATCATATTTGTCATGAGTAACACAGCGTAAGTTAGTAATAAGTAATAGGCGGCAGAAGGAGCATATGAGTCACTTGGATTCCTAGAGTAGGACCTTTCTGTGTCTAAGTGGACATGGTCCTAGACCTCCTTGCCCTAGATGATAGCTGTGTTTAGTTGCTAATTAAAAGAAGAGTAAAAGCAGATAAAAAGGGTAACTAAAAGAAAAACAGTAAGATTTAAAGAAAGCAACAGAGACGTCAATAGAAATAAACGAGAATTGCAAAAGAAAAATACATCTTTCCCATAAATTAAGCTTGGAAAAAAGTTTGAAAAAGAAAAATCTTTCTTATGTAAACCGTGCTTGGGAAAGAAAATAGAGATTTTATAGGATAGCGGCACAAGTTCCAAGTACAGAGAGAGAGGTATGCAAAAGTAAAATGGATAAATGTGAAGTTTTTCCGTATTCTACCTCTTTTCTGACATAAGAAATCGAGTTCGAAAAATTAGATTTTTCTGAAATTCGAATATTAAAAGTTGCATGGTAGGATTTGGATGAAAAATTCATTAAACTACACCCCTATTCAGTAGGAGTGTGGGAAAAATTGGATGAAATATGTTTTGAGTTTTTAAAAGAATGCATTCATATAGAAATTGCAAGTATATTTAGGATGTGTGCATCATGTTTTAAAAGGAATTTCTAAAAGAAATATATATCTTTTGTTTGATGTTCTGTGATGTGTTGAACATTTAGTTATTATATTTTGTTCTGATAGATCCGTTAGCCACCTGTAGTTTTGTATTAAACATTTATTGAATATGTCGATCCACTTGAGATAGAAAGAAAATTTGAGCATTATTCGTAGTATTTAATAGATATTTAAGACAAAACTATAGATGGTCACTTCTAACCGGCCCTATTCTCCGCATTAGCAGATAGTGTTATCTAGTAATACTCTTTGTTAATGTGGGTCTCGGGGTAGAGCGTCACAGCTTGGTATAAAAAAGCATTCATATAGGAGGTACCGCTTAGAAATTCTTGTATATGCATATATTTTATGATGCATTGCACTTTGCACAATGACACAGATGGTTGAAAAATTGGATGTACACAAAATGGATGTAATTAATGCGAGGAATTACATAGTTTTACCCTTGCCAAATTTTGGGGAAGAAATTTCCTAAAGGGTGGGAGAATGTAAAACTCCGTATTTTTATATAATTAAATAATCAAATAATTATGAACAGTGAAAATAAGCATTTTTGAAATTGTCAGAATTTAGCCCTGAAACTTAATCCATTGTGTTCGTGGTGATTTTCTGATCAATCAACATATATAATATGTCTCGAACGGAGTTCGTATGAAAAACTTATTGACGTTCGAAGTTTTATATCGAGAAATAATTATACATGTAAATGTACGTAACTATATTTGTAATAAATAAATATATGTGCGTATGAAATTCCAGAAATAACGTGCATTTGAATTTTAAAATAGACGCGCATCATAAAGATAATTAATTAACATTTCCATCATAAAGGAAATTAATATATCAGTAATTAAAGCCAATTATTTAACATTAGCAGGCAATGTAATCAAATTAGCTATTAGAGGAAATTAATTTACATTAATTGGTCACATGTGAAATTCAAAATAGACAATTTTTATATTGGGAAATTAATCAAGCAATTGATGGTGATTAATTAGAATAAACAAGCAACATAAAAAAAGGTTAAACATTTATAATTTATAACATTCAAAAGTTAACGCTTATAAATAACATTTAATAAAACAAATAAAGCACGTTTAAAATCCAAAATAGACGTTCGTTATAAAGAGCATTAAATTAGAGAACTAATGAGAGTTGATTGGAATTAATAGGAAACTTTTAAACATTAAACGTTTATAATAAAAAAAACGTTTAAAAACAAATCAAGCGCGCTCATTCTACACCCTTTTGAACGGCCTGATTTGCGTCGTTTTAAGCGGACGGACAACACTGTTTTGACTCTCTATAAATAAAGAGGCAGGGCTAGTCTTCAAACTCATATTTTGCTAAATGGGTGCGGAAGCCCTGTCACTCTTCTTTCTCCTCCAATTCTTCAGAAATTAGCTATTTTAGATTTACGCCTTCTGATTTACAAGTTGGAGATAGAAATTATAGGTCTAAAATAGAGGTGTTCAAATAAATTCGTCCGAATAAGGTAAAGTTCTTAGATCTGGTTCTTTAGTTTATTTATTTTATTTTCCTTCAATTAGATTCGGATTTCTAAATCCATATAAATCCCAATTTCAGCACAGAAGGATCACGTCCAACTTAGATATTTTAGGATAGAGGAAGTACGAGACTTCAACGGGACGTGAGGGTACTCTAGGATGGCCCTCTAGGGTAGACATAATGGAGCAGTCCCCCGGAGGCAGGTCTGTAGGTGTTCCATCAAAAGAGTATGCCTTGACTGCTTTTTGTATGGTAGGACCATTGTAGAAAGTCAAAAGGGGTTGATGTTTGGAGTAGGATATTTGTATGTCCCAGTACTTGCAAGTAAGTTTTAGTGGGCAGGACCCAAATGGATAGTCGCATGCGGATATCGGGCCAGCATCGAAACCAAGAAGCGAGTTCGGAATAGACTAGAGTTAAACCAACAGTCCAATGATTTTTTCACTATCGAGACATTGGATTGGGGGAGGGGGGCACATCCAATTAGATGTTTAGATTGTTTGCAGTAGGGTACAACCACTTAGCTCGTGAGAGGTCTTTCGATTAGTTGAGGGGTGGCTTCATGGGGCCATCGCCACGATAAGAAAAAAGATAGACCAAATAGAATATCTGTATTGAAGGCCTAACAGGGCAGTCCTTTACAGAAATAGAAAATCCCCGACTGAGTTCCGTACAAGGTAGACCTTATTAAGCGGGATTCAGGGAGTAGACAGAACGATTACGTATAGTCCTCAAGGTACGCACTGGGTGGTACATTGTGGATGTCCGAGCATTAGTATAGACTAGTGCGGACGCAGTTTTACGTTTTCATAGTAGACGATGGAACATCTATATAGTAGGCCTTATGAGGCAGTCCTTTATAGATGTAGTCACAGAACGCCATAGTAGCAAGACGATGGAGTCCTTTGCGAGGAGGATACGGAAGGTACTATGGGTAGTATCTAGGACCGATGCGGTGAAGGGGCGTATGGCTATATATATATCAGTTATTAGGTTTAATCTATTAGGGTGTAGATGGGCATGATTCACGCACTGAGGCGAGAGTATTATAAACCCAATAAACCTAATATAACAATAAATGGAAATAAAATGGTATATGTAGAATTAATCTTAGAAGTGTATAATTTGTCCATTCACCAAAACTTTAGTTCTGACCCCCTCCTCATAACATCCCACAGGTTAGGAATATGGCAGAGACTTTCCAGCTTTGTGACACTTGTTTAGAAAGTGTTATTATATTGGTGAGTATTTACTTACTATTATATTTTAGTCAGTTCCGCTGTGAGTTATTTATCCGAGCTCTGATATATTTGTCTTTGCCTATTTGCAGGATACCAGAAACCCAACTCGGGCTTCAATGGGCTTGGATTTTAGCATTTTTGCGAAAAATCCGGACCCACTGAAATTCGGGTTGTTACAATCCCATATCGAGTCAAAGGGAGGTTATCCCAAAATCAAGGTGCACCAATCGAAACCAACATCAAAAGTAATAGTATGGACCAAGTCCAAGAAGAAAATTGAAGAACGGATGCCCGCTAGGGGTAGCTAGCCCGCTTGGCCCTGTCAAGTCGTCCTGTTTTAGTCATTTCAAATTGGCACAAGCGCTGGGGTTTATCCATCATCGTTCTCTTTCTTCAAATCTAGCAAACGTATGCCAAATCCAACCACTTCATTTTAGAGTCTCCTCCATGTACACAGTTGTTAAAGTGGTTCCAATATTGACAAAGAGTATGCCAATAAGAGGCTCCCGTCTCTTTAACAACCAAACATCGTTTTACACACTGGTTGGTACTTTTACATTTTGATACGATTCATACTTGATATCAAAATATCATATTCGCTTCGAAATATTATTTATTTAAAAATCATCATATTTACTTCAAAACTCAACTCGAATTACAATTTAGGTTATAACTTCATTTTAACCCAAATTCGCATTTAAATCCATGATTTAAATATTAATAGTTTCCACTCTGACCAGTTTGAATTTTTAGAAAATAGTTAGAATAGCTTTAAATATTTTAAAAGTTAAAATAGTTTGATATAAAATAGTTTGAGCCTTGAAAATGGTTTATATAGCAAAATAGCTTGGAAAATCAAAATAATTTGAATATTAAAAAAGATAGATTTTAAACAGTTATATTAAAATAATTTATTTGAAAATAGTTTCAAAGTCAAACTGATTCAATTCCAAATCTTCCAATTCATATCATTATCAATCTCAATCGAATTCAAATCGACTCAATTTCGATTTCAATTCAAATTAACTTCAATTTCAATTCAAATTAATTTCGATTTCGATTTCAATTCGAATTAATTACAAATTCGATTTTCATTGATTCGATTCGAATAGTTTAAGTTTCAATTCAATTCTCAATCCTTAAACCATTTCAATTTATAACAATTTCGAGTTCGATTTCAAATACCGATTTATACCACTTAAATCAAATTAAACTTCAATATTCAATTTAAGGTTCAAATATTTTAAAATAATCCAATTCCAAGCTCAAATTTGAAATATCACTTTAAATCCCTTTTTCTAAGACAACTCTCGAAGTTCAAATAAAATTTAATCTTTAAAATAAATTGGATGTCTATAATTCAAATCATATTTCAATTATACTTCAGATTTCCTAATTCAGTTCTTTAAATGATTTCTTTTAACCAATTTCAATTTCAACATTTCATGCTCGAGTTCGAAAATAATTCAATTTCCATATTTCCATTCAATTTTATTTTTATAAAATAAAATCATTTGATTAAATTCAAATCCAAGAATTTAAAACCATTTAACCAATCCGGTGTCCGTATATAATTTTCTATCCTATGACCAAGTGATCAATTATTTTGATTTAATTTCAGGGATGGATATATATCATTTCAATCCAAATCTCAGTGTCATAGGTATGTATCATTTCAACCAATTTCTTAATTTATTCGAAATAATTCAAATAACAGTTTATATGATGTCAATAATATACAAGGTGAAAGCAGGAATATATAAAACAAATAAACATCTAAATCATCCAAAATATCAACCAATTGCATCCAACCCCAATCAACATCCAAAACAGTCAAAATTTCACAATCATTAACTAGTTATCAATATCGGGTGTCTAACTGGCAATTTAATTTCAATTTCAAATTTTTCTGTCAATTTAAATTTCTATCAATTCCAATCATATGTCAATTTAGATGTCAATTAAATTACCAACAACAGTTAATAAAATTAAATTACTTCATGATTATTAATTTAACTAACACAAAAATATTTAGTACTTCGTGAGCGTTTAAAACACTCACCTTTATTTGAAACTGAAAATTTTTCAGCTTCAAATAAATTTCACTTCAATACCATGTCGTAGCCTTCGTTGATACGAATCCAATGCAACTCGTTTCACTCGAATCCGACCTCGTACGCATAAGATATCGATTAATGAACATTTGAGATTAAGTAAAATAAATTAACAAACTAATACCATAATTAACAAAATAACCTTCTTCCCATTAGCACACCCAGGCGCGTACGCTACTGCTCGCGACTTCCAGGTCGCGTTTCCTCTTCGCGACTTCGTATGTTATTTTTTATATATATAAAATCACGCGCCTCGGCTCACACACCGCCGCCATCAGAATCGCCACCGCTTGCGCATCTCAGATCGCACGCGCGCATCGTGAAGCACCAAACCCATAAAAACTGTCACACGAACGCGGGACAAAAATGAACACCTCATTGCGAAATTCGACGATCCAACCGTTCACAATATCGAGCTCAACGGGATTAATGGTTTTCCTTTTGGAAATTTTTTATTTCGTTGAGTGGATTGGAAGAAATTGAGGAAAGAAGAAGGTGGATTTTAGGCCATTATTATCGTTTAAAGGAAAGCGGCCTGAAGCTAGGTTTGCGAGAATAGAAGTGAACGACCTCTTATATAAATTTCCGACCCGATTTACCTGCGAAATTTTCGAACTCCAAACGAAGCGTGCTGCCTGGCATTTTATATGTTATACCCCTATTCCGAACGCAATGAAACTAGTCTCGAGGCCTAATTCGATCGTATTTAGAAGATAGATTATTAAAATCAAATTATTTTAATTAAATACCTTTAATTGATTTCTACGCATTTCAAGCTCGCACGGCCAAACGACAAGTCTGATCGCTACGAAACTTGATATCCTATAATAATTCACTATTACGGATCCGATGAAACTAGTTTCGTCGAAATCTGAGACAATCTCCAAAATGACTATTTTTACCCGTTAATTAAAATATAAAATTTCCAAAAATTAATTTAATCACTTTAAATTCAATTTTAAAATTTAACAATCTTCATTCATATTAAATAAAATTTAAATCAACTTTCGACATCATTTTCATTCACAATAAATTCAGGATTCAATTATTTAAATAATTTCCAATATTAAATTTAAACAATTTAGTTATCCAATAAATCACTATAATTGAAATATATGTTATTTAACTTTTAAAATTTAACTTAGAAAAAAAATTCAAATAACAAAACAACTACTACACTTAGTTCCACTTCTTTATTTAAAGTATTCCAATAATCCAATTTCGATGAATTTCAATATCAGAATTTCAATAAATCCCAATATTAGATTTCAAATGAATTATAGTTATCAACAATTATTTTATTTTTCATCTAAATAATTCAACATCTATTATTCAATCCCAACTATTAATTATAAACACATTCAATATATTGAACTTCATTCTAATACAAATAATTTCCTTAAATCTTATCGAAATTGTTATTTCAAAATTTTATTCAAGTTCATATTAAAAAAAATTACATAAATAAATCATTAAATTTTTATTTCTAACCATTTTTATTCCATAACCATATTAAATTTAATAATTTAAAATAGTTAAAAATACTGGTCGTTACAACGATCATATGGATGAGTAATACGATCTACAAAAATATTTGATGCGAAAAAGAGAAGTTCTTGGCAAGAAACGGATAAAACAGCAAAGGCAGAAAACAATCTTAGAGTTTTTGGCGAGTGTGGCTTCTCCGATCCTTATATAATACTTTGATAATGCAATAGGATGTTTTGAGACTAACTTAGGTGTAACGACCCGTAAATTTTAACTATTTTAATAACGAAATTAGTTAAAATTTTATGAAATTTTAAACGATAAAATTTTGAAATAAAAATTTATTATTTGGAATGTGTCTAATTAAACATAGCGAACTGTAAAATTTCATCAGAAAATATGAAAGTTTATTTCGTGCGTAAATTTACTTCAATTTAATCAGTTAAAAAGCGATGAAAATAAAACGTTTTCGAAACCTAAATATTTTTATATAGAAAAATTCTAAACCATCTTCTGAGCAAGACGTCATTTTTCATTTTTTTCAAATTCGGACTTCTTTAGCTCCGTCGATCTTATTTTTCTGCGTTTTTGCTGCATTTTCCGGTAGTAGAAAATTCAAGTTTTTATAATTCAATCGTACCCCGGATATCTGTATACCGTTGGGATCGTCTCGTCATGCTGATCTCTACGGTATATTCAATTCTGTGTTTAAGGTCCGATACTTGACGGAAACGATGATAACAGTCCGTTGTAACGGTATCAAATTTGTGGCTTCCACTTTCATCTGCTTTTCAAACCAAAGTGCAGCTCAAGCAACGTACTAAATTGCTATAATAACTTTTGCAGAATCAATGGGTATCAGCTTTTATTATTATTATTAGCCTTGAATTAAGCGTTCCACTTTTCCAACGTCTGATTTATATTCCCTAATTCATTCCAGCCTCTGTCTCTTCCCATTGCCTGTAATTTATTTTGGTACATTTCCCTACATAATTCTCTTTCCTTCCCATATTTAATATGTATATAACATTATGTTCCTGTTCATGCGGCTGTTAGTATGTATTACATTTATATATATGTCTGTATATGGGTTTGTGAAGCGATTCTTCTTCATTCATTTTGCTTGGCCTCGTCCATTCCTCTAACCCACCAGATCCATCCACCTAAACTAAAATCACCTCCAAAAAAAAATTGCAGAGTATATTATGTTACGTATGCAACATTTTTGCATGCAACTCAAAGGTTCTTCCACCAAGACCAATGCCACTGCCGCCACTTCCACTAACAGCGCCTCTGCCTCCATGCATAGCACATCCCGCTGCCCTCTTCCCTTGCCTCTCCACTCGGAGTCGCCTGCGTCATCATTCTCCCTACTCTCCGCAATAGCCGCAACCGAACCCAAACACACCCAAAGTGGCAGCCAACGCCAACGCCACATCTCCACTTTCCATCGGCCACGCTCATTCACCGACCTCCAGCCATCTACCTGCTCTTCCACTTCTTACCGTCGCAGTCTCGTGCCAAGCAACCTCAACCCCACCTTCTTCCGCGTTCTAGCCCTCTTCGCTTTCTTTTGCCGAGCCCTTCTTTAAATCTGTTATGAGAAGGTCAGTATATACTGTAGTGAGTATATAAATCGAGATTCATATATTTATAAATATGGCACAGCAGTTACTATGTATCATACGTGTTCATGTTATTTATGTAAATTTAAATTACTTGTATTTTTGTTCAAATTTGTTTTGTAGTTTATTTTTTACTTAATTATATTATACGTACAATTAATATAAAATATATACACTTGTATAATTTAACGTGTTAGGCAAATGGGTTATAAACAGTCGGTTTATATAGTATTATAATTGTGTGAGTTTAGACTTTAGTACAGTGTTGGATATGTATGCATATTTAGATTTTGATTTGTGGTTTACACTAAAGGAAGTATTGCATGTGACAGTATTGATATGGTCATAGTATACATATTAAGGTAAGCAGTATGTGAGCTATTATGTTACTTATGTTATGACAATACATTTTGGAACTATTTGTATAATAGAAAAGTAAGTTGCACAGGAAATTTTGAAACGCATATGTATATATTTATAAATTTAAGTATATTAAGTGATAAGTTAGTATATAATACAAGTGATGCTGCAGTTCTCAAATGATGTGTTCAAACTTGCATATAACTGTACTAAATTTTTGGTATATGTATTAGTTTATTATGTCGATTTTAATAAAGGGTTTTTAAAGTAAGCTACATTGTTTTATACTAATTATTGTAAAATATAAAAAAGATATGTAGGTTTAGGTGCAGCCTATAGATATATATAATGTGATTTGGATATGCATTATGATTTGAAACATTATATGTAATTTAAATTTAATATCGGTTTTAAGAAATAATAATATCATATACTCTTGTTCCAATTTTATCTGCTTCGATCTAGTTTTGATTAGATTTCGTATTTTTTTTTCTATCAGCTTGTTCGTAAAATTTGAGCCGATTTTGTTTGCTTGGATTCGCAATTCAAATTCAGTATGGGTATCAGTGTCATCTTCTCGTTCATCTATCTTAGCCTCAAAAGGTGAGCAATCACTCACGATTAATGTTCTTTTATTTATTAAATTTGATTTCAATTGAAACGACAATTGAAATATGCTGCTATTGGTTATTTACACTGTTATATATGCTTTTACCTGTATCAGTTCACCTGTGACATCTGACACCATTATCTGTTATTTATGAAATGATAATCCAGTTTGGTTGATAAATGATTGATTGTTGATATTGACATTGGACGTTAAATTGTTAATATAGTAAATGATAAATAATTTGAAATTAAAATTGACGTAGAATAGTTAGATTTGCTATATGTTAAATTTGATTAGATGACATTTGCATAATATGACCCTTTTAATGTTGAATTAATTGACACGTAGAAATTTGGTAAAATACACCTTGAACCATTTAAATGTTTGTTGCTTAAATTGATGTTGTATGAAATTGGATAATAGATATCAAATGAAGAACCATATAATTATTAGTGTAATAATCTTTAATCTACATGAAATGATAGTGTAGATTCTAGAAATAATTATATTAATTCGCACAAACAACAAGGTGAATTAATACGATTATTTTGGGATTATTTGAATTGATTATTGGATTGATATTGATTGTTGTTATTGCTTGTTTATTTACTTTGACACCATCCCAGTTATCACACTACAAGTTCCCTTTGCTATGCTTTGATTTTGAATTGAATTGGAATCGGGTTGAAATGATAAATACCCAAATTAAACTTTGACTTTGGATAGAGAATTAAATAAAAACCGATTGGTCAATAAATTTGATTTAAAATAAAATAAATATTTTATTTGAATAAATAACAAAGTTTTGAAATGAAGTTGGAATTTGAATTTTAAAGAAAGGAAAATGTTAATATTTAATAATTCGAAACAAAATATTAACATAGTAGTTGTTGAAAGAATGTTGTTTTAAAATTAATTATTTAATAATTAAATTTGGAATTATTAATAATTAAGTTTTGAAATTAGTTAATAATTAAGTTTTGAAATTATTTGATAATTGAATAAGATTGAATTATTTAATAATTAAATGAAATTGAATTCTTTATTAAATGAAATTGAACTTCTTGAATAGGTGAAAACTAAGTTTCTATATTAACTGAGTTTTGAAATTTGTAACCAAGTAAATGAATAAATGATAATTGAATTTCTTTAACAAGAAATAAAAGTGTGTTTTATTGAAACAAATGTAAGACTTATAATTTAAAGAAATTGATTTGACGAATCTAATTTAATTCAATTTGAAGTTTTGATATAATGAAGTAGAACTTAAGGAAGTAATGAAATGGATTGGAAATTTAATTGAAATTGTTTTATGATAAATCAATTGAATGAATATCGAATGAAATCACTAATTGAGTTTAAATTGATTTGAATGTTAAATTAAATTAATTTAAATGATTTCGGAATGAAATTTATATACGAACTTGAATCAATATTTGAATTGTTTTAAATAAAAATTGAAATTGAATTATAAGAGTTTTGAAATGGTAATTTGACAGTTTTGAAACGTAAATTATGGAAATTGATTTAAAAAGACAAATGAAATGTTAAAAATGTTGATTTACAAACTCTAATTGAAATTGAAATTGATTTGTTTTTGAAATATATTAAACGACCAATCGGGGTAATAATTTCGAAAGTTATTAAAGAGACCGGATTCGGTTATGGACATACTCTCTGTCTAAACTGAAAACCACTTTAATAACTATACGCGGAGTGTGATCCAGAATGAAGTGGTTGGAATGATGTACGTGATGACTGAAGAAAGAGAACGATAATGGATAGCCTTGACACTTGCGTCAAATTGGAAATGACTAAAATAGGAGCCGTGCCGGGCCAAATGGGGGTTAGCTACCTCGAGCGAACACACTTCTTCGAAAACTACTCATTACTTGTTGTCGATTGGTGCACCCTTGATTTGGGAGTGTTGTTTCACGGTGTTGCGATCGCTGCGGCGATGCGTTCTCACCAGTCCGGATCAGGCAAACGGTAGTTTCACTACCTTGGGTATTGCCTCATGTGCCTTGTCATACTTGTATCCCTATATACGCGACCACTACGATTTGTTTTGTGTTATACCTATGGAGTACTCCCTGATATCCCACTAGTTTACGGTGGAGTTTACAGTGCTGTATAGACTATAACGCTTATATAAAATGTGTTAAGAGGGATAATGGTAACGCCTTAACACTATTTTGATATCTTATATTTCTGATAGGCATTATCTACTTATTGTATACTACTACATAGTAGATAGTTTAACGGATCCTTAAAGGATGGTTATTCCAAACATCCTTTGAGTTACTTGTATTTAAATTGCTATTTCACTTGAGTTGGATTTATTGATATAAGAATGTTAATCCTGACTCGAGTGTTTTGTGTTTTGCTTTACGCTCGGGTCAGACTGAGTGTACCAGTATTCGAGACTCACCTTTGGAGTTGGAGCTTCGCTTGGAGATCCAGCTATCTATCCAGCTTTCAGATATTCAGTTGATTCCAGTGATTGTATTCTGATTATTGTATTTGACTATTGTATTTGAGACATCTGTTGTACCTTATTTAACTCTGATATGTATATAGTAGCTTCATGAACTACTATCTTTTATTTCCACTGCATTTATTACTCTGTGTATGTGATTATTTATTTACTGTATATGTTCAGTTTTGCCAAATTTAAATTAACAACGTGGTATTTTGAATTATTCAAGTCCGACATGTGCGGATGCGAATGGTCCAAAATAGCTGGTCGTTACAGTTGGTATCAGAGCTTTGGTAGCTCTAGGCAAAACTTAGCATATAGGGTAAATGTATTTACAGAATCACTCTTATTCGAGTTTCAATCTCTTCCTTCTGACTCGATTCCTTTTAATTTTGGAACGTTCCCTACGGTTCTGAAATTCATTCTTGTCCCTCACTATTCGTATTCTTCTGAATTCTGGAGTATCACATAACTCCACTTCGAATGATCTTTATAATGAGTTGGCGGTCCCGCCAATCTCAAATTGATTTGTAAATGGGGAAACTCCTTTACAATAGACATCGATTTACCGGAGATTTCTGTATCCTCGGTTTATGATGTTATCTATCTCCTGCAATGCCTGAATTCTATTTCTTGAGATCAAATGTCGATTTGCCTCAGAATTCTACATTGAACTTATTCTTGAAGTCACGGTCGACCCGGTTAAGGTTGCCCGCGATTTATATAAACTTACCAATCTTCCTACTTGGTTATTTAATCATCATATCTTTGTTTCGAACTTATCTTCGAATCAAAATTCTCTTTGATTTGAGTCCATCAAATTTGAATCCCTATACTTATTTTGAAATCCATCCTTGTATTATCGTGCGAGGTAGTGCATTTGTTATTAATATAAAAATGTTTTATTTATTGTGTTGTTTGAGTTGTTGATGATGATTTGGGTTTTCGATCGATTCGTCTAATCAACGCTATCGATAGGATTTCCAAAACACTTGAACAGAGCAAACTGACACAATAGTATTTTCAAAATTTGGTAAATAAAATAGTTTTGTATGATTATATTATATATAAGTATAAATTTTCTGAAATTGAATTGTTAACTGAATTGGTTGTCAAAAGGGTAATATTTGATTTTCACTATTTGTTTTGTAAATCATTGATTATTCCAACATAAAAATAAATGGAATTATAAAAGTTGGTTTATAAATTTATTTAGAAATTTAAATGAATTTAAAGTAAGAATTTGAGAATTTAATCTCCTAAAATTTCAAGTTTTGGTTTTAAAATTTTAAAATGTATATTATTGAACGTATTTTCAAATAGAAACCGTTTTCAAAGAATTTTAAAATATTGAAATCAGTGCTCTTCTCTTTGTCGATGTAAAATAATCTCGGTGATGGCGGCCGCATCATCGACATTCATTTTCGAGTTTCGAAGTGGAGAAACCATTCTGTAGCTTTGCTACGGTTTTGTTTTGGAAAAATATTTTGATTTGAATTTCTTAAGTATGACTTGATTTATATATATATATATGGGTATATTATTTTAAATTTAATTTGATTTAATATATATAATATATACATAATTATTTCTAAAGAGTTTGAAATTAAACGAAAATTAAATTCTTAAAAATCATGTTAAAAGATGTTTTCAATTATAAATAAAGCTAAATTTCGGATAAATATATAAACTTGAAATAATTGGATTTGAAAATATTATTTTTATAGTACTAAATTGCATTTCAATATAACTTACCTAAATTATTTAGAAGTTAAAATGTAATTGGATAATATACAATATAAAATGATTTTATAAATAAAATTTGAGTGTTTATAATAAATGTTTTACACTTAGATTTTAATTATAAAAAAATGCTAATAAGTTGATAGAATATTAAGTTAATTGAATGAGTTGAATATGATAAATTTTGTTCTGTAAGCATTAACAAATTTAAATTTGATCAACTTATGAAAATACCTTGAATTTAAAAGCAATTAGTAAATATAAATTAATTTAAATCGGAACTTTTATGGTTTAAATTAATTTATATGGGTTAAATATATGTGATTAGATATATTAAGTAGAATAAATTTAACAATAATTTGGAATAAAGAAGAATTTAAATTGCTGAAAAAAATATGATTATAATAAAAGACTATTCAAATTTATGGTTTTAGAAATTGTAAATTGAAGATAATTGGATAATAAGATAATGAATTTAGAAATATATAGATTGATTTAACTTAAGTGAAACCAAGTGGATTAAAACAAATTTTTAAATATTAATTAGTTTAATTTGAAATTATATGGTTTAATTGTTTTATCTTGTCTTTAAATCTATTTTCTTTCTGCTTGTTTCTATTCTCCTACCTCCTTCCTTTTCTGGGACGAAAAGTTTTGAGTGGGGGAGAGTGTAACGACCCGTAAATTTTAACTATTTTAATAACGAAATTAGTTAAAATTTTATGAAATTTTAAACGATAAAATTTTGAAATAAAAATTTATTATTTGGAATGTGTCTAATTAAACATAGCGAACTGTAAATTTTCATCAGAAAATATGAAAGTTTATTTCATGCGTAAATTTACTTCAATTTAATCAGTTAAAAAGCGATGAAAATAAAACGTTTTCGAAACCTAAATATTTTTATATAGAAAAATTCTAAACCATCTTCTGAGCAAGACGCCATTTTTCGTTTTTCCAAATTCGGACTTCTTTAGCTCCGTCGATCTTATTTTTCTGCGTTTTTGCTGCATTTTCCGATAGTAGAAAATTCAAGTTTTTATAATTCAATCGTACCCCGGATATCTGTATACCGTTGGGATCGTCTCGTCATGCTGATCTCTACGGTATATTCAACTCTGTGTTTAAGGTTCAATACCTGACGGAAACGATGATAACAGTCCGTTGTAACGGCATCAAATTTGTGGCTTCCACTTTCATCTGCTTTTCAAACCAACGATCAAAATGCAATATCTCTCTCATATCTCAATAAAAAATCATTAAACTAGCAGTGAATTAAAGCTATCGAAGAGGGCTACAGATCTGGATGTTTGGGTGGTGAAATTCTAGAGCATGGGGATGTAGCAGGTCTGGACAACAAAGGACAATGATGGACTTTCGTACACAGTTTTCAGAATTCATTATCCAACTTCAAATCAGCATATCTCATCATTTCTTAATGGAATTCAACAATCCACTCCTTTGAACGATCGTATGGATGAGGACTACGATCTGGAAAAGGACCCGGTAAGAAAAATGGAAGTGCCTGGATAAAAACGGACAGAACAATGAAGGTAGGAAACAATCTTAGAGTTCTTGGTGAGTGTGGCTTCTTCAATTCTTATATAATACTTTGACAATGCTATAGGATATTTTGAGGCCAACATTGGGTTAAAGTATGATATGGTTTGATCTAAATGATGAATCCAGAAACTAAGAAAAATAAAAGAACGTATACTGTTTTATTTAAATATCATAGAAACCAATTTCAACACAAATTTGAACCAAAAACCTTATAGAAACCATACATTGATGATGTATATGTACTAGCAACCTTATAAAATTAATTTTAGTAAATATATACGATGTAGGATCCTCAGAAACCATAAAATAATTGAATAATCGAAATTTGGAAATAGAGGAACAAAAATAACCTTGAAAACCCATATCTGGGTTGTACACCAGTGCATTGATGATGTGCACCGGTCCATCGGTGGACCACCTAGATTTGGGTATTTCATGCTTTTTAAAAGGCTCGAATCGACATGCGAAGTTCTAATTTCTTGCATGGTGTTCTCTAGCGATTCTATGGTAATGAGATGACATGCACGGCTGTGTTTGGTTGCATAGTTTGATGATTGGAATGAAGTATCAATGTCAAAATTGTTGTTTTAGGATGTTAGGTGAGTACATGACGCAAATGCAGATGTGTAGTTCGATGGCGACGATGCGAGAAGGGAATGTATGTAATTTTGGATAAATATGTAGTCCTAGAGAGTATAGTTTGATGACGATGTACATATATATGTAGTCTTGGTGAGGAACAAATATTTGAATCTTGTAGCGCATATGGCGGGTCCTTAATTCATGATATTTACGTAATGTTCTTCTATAGAACATCGAGACTGGTCCAGGATGGGTTTTGATGTAGAAAGCAATTGATCTGTAGCACATGTGGTGGGTCTAGACGTGATTTTAATACATGACTATCTTTTACCACAGGTGGCGAGACCGAATAGTCGTTAATGTGTAGTCCTTTACCGTAAGGGGTGAGAACGGATTACGTATATGGTTATTTAGATAGTATAATATGTTAGTACCTAAGGATTTTGTTTTGATGACAACAACATTAAGAAATCATATAAAATATAAATACTAATGTTTTATCAAGATATATATTGTATATAGTGTAGGATATTAAACAGGTGTTGATATAAGAAGACTGTACAGTATGAAGTAAAGATTGAAAAGTTAAAGATGTTGATATAGAGACTCAAAAATGAAGAATCATGAGTATTCAAGAGTTCAAGATTCCAAGGTATACTAAATAAGAAGTAGAGTCTAGAATATTTGTTAAAATTCTGATAACACTTGATAAGTCTCTCATCTCTCTCTCTCTATTTTTGAATAAGTTTTTAATATTCTTTAAAAACAACTTTCAAATAGTTTTCAATTTATTATATTTATCATTTTAGTTTTTAATATTTTACCAAGTTAATATTTTTCCTAAATTTTGATTTATATTATTATATTTTTCAAAATTCTTATCATATAGTTTTACTTAAGTTTTATTATGATTATGATGTATATATATTATATTTAAACTTATTTACAGAGCATAAAATTATTTCACAAATATATCGTTTTCAAAATAATGTTTTCAAATTTACAAAGAGTATGTCGACATACTCTAACCCTACATGTCGACATACTAGCCATGAGTTTCAAAAATCAAATTTCAAAAGAAGTGTCTATTCGTCATATCTCTTCACGAATAGACATGACCGTTATTCCACTATAAATACCCGTGTTTCCAACGAATTTTTTAATCACTTTTCATTGTTCTTATATCCTCCTTCTTCTCTCTCATTTTCTAAAACAAATTATAACCATACTCTGCCGAATTTCAACCAGAATCAAACTTCGTTGCCATTAGTTGATTCTCTATCAATTGCTCTCTGATTTCTATCATCTCTCTTACTCCAATCAAGATCTAAGTTCCACTCAAGAGTTATAGGATCATTTGTAATCAAGGTTGAAGATCCGAGTCTGTAAAACTCTATCAAATCAAACCATTATACTTGTGGATGAGATTGTAGTCCGTAAATTAATTGGGTGTGCTTAGTAGCCCATAAATCCGGTGGGTGTGATTGTAGCCCGTGAAATCAATTGGGTGTGCTTAGTAGCCCATAAACTTATTGGGTCTGCTTGTAGCCCGGAAACCAAGCGGTTCTACCTAGAGGCTGGGATTCTGAAGGGTGTGTCTCGTAGCCTTGAAATCGAGATTGTATTTGCTTTACTAATTGAAAAAATCCATACAAGGAATTGTACGGGACTGAATGTAGGGTAACTTCGAACCAGTATAAAATCCTGGTGTGTTCTTTCCTTTTACTCTTACTGCATTTACTGTTTATCTGTGTTTTGATTATGTGAATGTTAATCTCATTATTCTGAGTATAATTACAAAAGATTTCAAAAAGATTCATATATATTAGAAAACACTATTCACCCCCTCTAGTGTTAATTTAGCTTTAAGATCCCTATTCGGCAATCTTACATTTGGTATCTGTTAAACCATCATTTTCCATGGTAGTAGACATGCAAAATTAACCCAACCGACTTCACGATTACCAAGGCCAATAGCCAAGAGCGATGATTGTGAGGTCTAGAAATCAAGTGCAGGCAATGATATAAAGCGACAATCAACCGAAACCAAAAGATAAAATCTCCAGAATATTCTAAGTATGAATTAGTACATCCATCAGGCAGGGGATCGATGCCTATCCCTTCCCCTAGGAGATCGGTACATGTCCTTAATTTTTGTCCCAAACTGGGTTAGACCAGAATAAAGTGACAAGGAAGGCTCCACGAGGCTATATTTCAAATCTCAAGCCGTTTGGATTCTGTATGCGAAAGTTATGGGCAAATTACTTCACCTAAAAAAAGGATCGGTATAAAAGGGATCGTGTAAAAAAGGATCGGTATAAAATGGATCGACATATTTCATCCAAACAAGTACAACTCTATAGAAAACAATCAATATTTCAAAATCTATAACTCCAATGCATATAAAATTTTGTGAGCAAGATGTGGGGACCCTAGGGAGTCTACCCTAGGGCTCGCACATCAAATAGAGCAAGTTGGAAGGATTGTCTCTCTTCCTTCCATAAGGATCGGCTATAATTAGCTTTTACAACATATTACAACAAAGATTGATCAATAACTCAAGTTCTATTAGTCCAATTGGTGTGAAACTTAGAGGCTAAGCATAATACCACATAGAGAAGCTCCCCTAGGGATCACATGGAATTTGGAAGAGTTTGGACGGATCAGCATCTATCCCTCAACAGGCATCGGCCCTCTTCCCTCCTAGGGATCGGCTGAACCCAACTTTGTAGCAAAGATCAATCAATATCTCAACATCTACACATACAATTAACATGAAACTTGAAGCACAATCTTACTACAACATGTGGAACACCCTCTAGGGATCTCATTTTAATCGGAGGAAGTTGGAGAGATCGGCATAACTCCCTTTGGAGAGATCGGCAGAAAACAGAATTCAAGCAACACCACTTCACGGAAAATGCGATATCTCACAAACCGTACGTCGAAATTGCACAAAATTTAGAAAGCAGGTAGCTAACATCATGGGGCACCCCTCATAGGGATTGCAGCCCATTTGAACACACTAATAGGAATCAGTACCAATTCCTATTGTGGGCTCCGATGGACTTGGAAATTTTTGGGTGGCCTCGTCTTAGTCTCTCGAACCTTCTGTCGAAATTTCAGCCCAATTCGTACACGTCTTCCCTTATAAATATAGCAGACATGATGTCATAAAAAGGATATTCTTTTTGCTTCTCTTTATGTTCAACCTAGGCTACACTCTACCAATTTTATTCTTGAATTTCAGATTGTAACTTTAACAAACTACAGTATAATAAAACGGATTATACTAGAGTGGATGTAGGTCGGAGTTAGCCGAGCCACTATAAATATTGTCTCTTTTTACTTGCTTTCATTTTTAATTTGTTTGTTCTTCATATTATATTCTTTACATAAGATACTACCTGAGATCTATGATTGGATATTGGTGCTTTCATACAACTGGGTGTTGGTAGCCAATTTTGATGCCAACATTTGGTGCTTTCACTGAGAAAGCTAGCCCCCGTGGATTTGGAATTCGAATTTAGAGTTTGGAAAAGATCTAGTGCTTGGATTTAAAGAAATGGTGAAGCAATCTACAAGTAGATAGGTAGCGGATATGAGCCATCGTGAAGGGAGTCAGGAGGCTTCCTCAAGAGCTGAAGCTAATCAAACTTCTACCGACATCACTAGGGAGGAGATGGAAACAATGGTGAATGCTATGCATGAGCGGATGCTGAAAAGACAGGAGGAGACAAGGTAGAATTTACTCTGATCGACTAGACAAGCTAGAGGATGTAAATAGAAGTCCAGTCGCTCCTAATATCAGGAATGCTAGGAATCCACTAGAATTCAAACTACTAACACCGAAAGCTTGTGATGGAAAGTCGGATCCAACTATGTATATGATGATGTATATAGACACATGGAAGTACTGGGGACATCAGAAGAAGTCCTGGCACAATGCTTCCCCTTATACTTAGTGGATGTAGCTACACTATGGTTCAGACAGTTGGAAAGCGGTTATATTAACACATGGACAGAGTTGGTCAAAAGATTTATGAAGCAGTTTCGGGTTCACATTACGAGACCCAAGAATGCGATAACATTAACATTAGTAAAGCAGTGGGTAGAAGAATCACTTAAGAATTTCTGAACCAGATTCAATGCGGCAGTTATTTTGGTGGATCGACCAGATCCATCGATGGTTTTGGTGGCGGCAGTGTCAGGAGTTGCAGATAATTTAGATTTTAAGGTATCATTGATATGGGATCCACCGATGGATCTTGGGGAATTCTACTATGAAGCAGAAAGGTTTCAGTGATAAGAAGATGCGAAAGCCGATAAAGAGGCAATGGAAGTTAATACGGTACGAGGTGGAGAACTGCCTGGTGAAAGCTTAGGATAGGACAAGGGTAAACGGAACATGGATAATAGCTTCGATGGATCGAAGCGATAGAGGGGAGAACCTAAATTCTCTTCTTACTCGGAATTGAATGAAACCCTAGAATATATATATCTGGATACTCGAGGATGCCTTCCGTATCGAAGGTCCGCACGGAGGGAACCTTCCGAACGTGAATGAACATCAAGAAAGCACTGCCTATTCCATGAGTTGGATGGGCACAATAAAAATGGCTGCAGGAATTTGAAGAATATTATTGAGGAACATGTGAGGAATGGTCAGTTACAACAATATGTAAGGACTTGGGCTGGGGCGGTGGAACAGGAGCAGCCACCGTCCACCTCGAATTAAAATGGCGATGGATCAAGGAATCATCATCAACATGTCATCAATTGATCAGGATGGCATGGAATAAGTAACAAACCCCGTAGTAGGACGGCTAAGTCACTTACACATGTATGGGATCGAGGACGGTCCCTAGGCATGCTCTGAGACGATGATAAACCCTTGTGCTTGGGTTTGTAAAATTTGTTTTTTTCTTCTTATTTGCTTTGAACTCTTGTTTTTCTAGTTTTTATTCGAACTCTAGTTTATTGGTTGTGCAGACTCTTATTTTATATTTTGGCAAATGGACTTAGGAATGCATAAATTTGGATCAATGTAATAGATAACATAGGTCGCGATTGTGGTCATGTCCGGAGAGACGGGATAAAAATCATGAGGTACAGGTCCTTATGTCGGGTGAACACGATGAAATAGACTTGTGCATCATGGATTATGTCCTCAACTGGGTATCGATGCCGAAGAATAAAACCCAACAAGGTCGTCAGGTATGGACTATGCTTGACAATGGATAGGTCACTTTGCTCGAACGCGATGGATCGACCTACTCAGGTCATCGAGTGTTGATAGTGCTCGGCAAGGATCTGGAGAGATCAAGGTCATCAGGTATGGACTATGCCTGGAAAGGGGTAGGTCGCTTCGCTCAAACGTGATGGATCGATCTACTCTGGTCGTCGAGTATGGATTGTGCTCAGCAAGGATCCAGAGAGATCAAGGTCGTTGGGTATGGACTATGCATGGCAAGGGGTAGGTCGCTTCGCTTGAATGCGATAGATTGACATACTTAGGTCATCGAGTATGGATTATGCTTGACAAGGATCCAATGAGATCGATGATTTGGATTAGGATAATGACCCGGAGAGGTCATGTATTGGGATATCAGTTTCGAACAGCAATGGATTTGGCTTTGGATGGATGCAGATTCAGATAAAACGATCTGGAGAGACCATGGATTTGGATTGGATTGGAAAGTACGGCTATAAATGTGTTATGGATTTCGGATTTCAGATTTATGGCAATTCAAAATACACCTTTCTATTACAAGGCATGTTTTGGGGGGCAAAGTGTTAACCCACCTTTTGCTAAGGTAGTAGACAGGTGGATTTAAGCCAACAGACTTCATGATTATCAAGGCCAGTAGCCAAGAGCAAAGACTGTGAGGCCTAAAAATCAAGTGCAAGCACTGATATGAAACGGCGATCAATCGAGACCAAAAGATAGAATCTCCATAATATTTTAAGTAAGGATTAGTACCTCCCCCAGGCAAGGGATCGCTGCCTATCCCTTCTCCTAGGGGATCAGTACATGTTCTTAATTTTTGTCCCAAACTAGGTGAGACCGGTATAAAGTGACAAGGAAGACCCCATAAGGCTACATTTCAAATCTCAAGTCATTTGGAGTTTGTTTGCACAAGTTATGGGCAAATTCTTCACCTTGTAAAGGGATCGGTATAAAAAAGATCGTATAAAAAGGGATCGGTATAAAAGGGATCGACATATTTCAGCCAAGCAAGTACAACTCAATGGAAAACAATCAATATCTCAAAGTCCATAAGTCCAATGCATATAAAATTTTGTGAGCAAGATGTGGGGACCCTAAGGAGTCTACCCTAGGGATCGCATATCAAATAGAGCAAGTTGGAGGGATCGGAATTCTTCCCTCCATAGGGATCGACTATAATCAGCCTTCACAACATATTGCAACAAAGGTTGATCAATGACTAGAGTTCTATTAATCCAATGGCGTGAAACTTAGAGGCTAAGTATAATACAACATGGAAAAGCTCCCCTAGGGATCGCATGGCATTTGGAGGAGTTTGGAGGGATTAGCCTTTATCCCTTAATAGGGATCGGTCCTATTCCCTCTTAGGGATCGGCTAAACCCAACTTTATAGTAAAGATCGATCAATATCTCAACATCTACACATCCAATTGATATGAAAATTGAAACAAAAGCTTACTACAACATGTGGAACGCCCCCTAGGGATCTCATTCCAATCGGAGGAAGTTGGAGGGATCGGCATAACTCCTTTTGGAGGGATTAGCAGAAATCAGAATTCAAGCGACACTACTTTACGGAAAATGCAATATCTCACAAACCGTGCATCTGAATTTCACAAAATTTGGGGAGCAGGTAGTTAACATCATGGGGCACCGCTCATAGGGATTGCAACCTATTTGGATCCATTAATATGGATCGAGACCGTTCCCTATTATAGGCCACGACGGGCCTAGAAATTTTTAGATGGCCTCGTCTTGGTCTCCTGAACCTTCTGTTGAAATTTAATCCCGATCCATGCACGTCTTCCCTTATAAATATAGCAGACATGAAATTAGAAAAAGAATCTTCTTTCTACTTCTCTTTATCTTCAACCAAGGCTACACTTTGTCAATTTTGTTCTTGAATTTCGGATTGTAACTATAAACAAACTACAGTATAATAAAAAGGATTATTCTGGAGTGGATGTAGGCCAGAGTTAGCTGAACCACTATATATCTTGTCTCTTTTTACTTGCTTTAATTTTTAATTTATTTGTTCTTCATATAATATTCTCTACATAAGATACCATCTGAGATCTGTGATTTGATATTGGTGCTTTCATAAAACTAGGTGTTAGTAGCCAATTTTTATGCCAATAGTATCAGCTTTGGTTTTCAATGTTTTCAGAATATGATTTTTGAAAATTTTAAATGGCTACCAACACTGGTAATAGCATTGTTACTAACACTGTTAATACATTTGGTAACGATTCATTTGTCAAAGGACAATCTACTGCCATATCACCACTTTTTAACGGTAGTAACTACACATACTAGACATGTAGAATGAAAATATTTATAATCAATTGGATTAAATACTTGGAATATCATACAAATTGAGTACACTGAACTCGAGACAAATTTTACACAATGGACTGCTGAACAAAAGGCAGTTGCACAAAGTAAATCTAAACCCATGAATATATTATTTTGTTCACTAGATAGAAATGAATTTAATAGAGTATCTATATGCAAGTCTGCATTAGAAATTTGGAGAACTTTGCAAGTAACACATGAAGGCACAAGTAAAGTCAAACAAACTAAGATTTTCATGTTAACAAACCAGTTTCAACTATTTAAAATGAGTACGAATTTTGTGCACCAATCAATGTGAGATCCAGGGGAATGGTAGGGCATAGGTTCCAGTGATGCTCTATGAAGTTGGAACGGAGGATAGGCTAAGTATTGAAGATTTTATGGATCATTTATTTTGAATTGGCTATGAAGCATAGATGGAAGGGCCAAGAGGCTACGAGGGAAAGCAAGGGGTCTATGGCATCTAGAGGAGATGCACTAGAGGTTGGAAGTGAAAGGGAGCCAAAATTGGCTAAGCATTCGGATCGGTATCGATTCGATCCAATTGGATCAGTATCGATCCAAATTATTGGCTCCAATTGATGTGAGATCCGGGGTGGAGACTCTGGAGTTGTAGTGGATCAAGCTGGAAGTTGTGGCTCGCCGATTACTTCTACGGTTTGATATTTATGGCATGATGAAGTTTTAGCTCTTCGATCGGAAATTCAGATAGGAGTGGGATCGAAGGAGAAGATTGACAGATAGGGATAGAACGAGGCTGTAAGGTAATGGACTGGGATGGTTGTTTGTACCAAAAATGGGCACAACACTCTTCGGAAGTTTTTGAAGAGATAAAAGTGAAGAAAGAAAATTAAAACTGAGAATTATCTAACAAAAACTCCAAATAACAGAAAGTAAATTGCAAAGACAAGCGATTTAGAGTGGTTCGGCGTTTTGCCTACGTCCACTATGAAGTTTGATGGTTTTATTGCTCGATACTTGAAGATTACAATTTTCTATGATGTAATACAACTGATATTATATGCTAAGTCTGAAACTAAAGTAGCGGTGGTGATCTGGAGTAAATCTGGCAGAATCTGGGTGCTCTTTAGCTCTTAAAATTGTCCGACCCCTTTCCTGAATGACCAGGGGCTCTATTTATAGGTGTAGGAGGCTGATATTTCGCCTAAAATTCGGGGAGACCTCTTCTGGCACGTGAGGGGGCCCACATGCCCGCTTTCAGGAAATCCGGGCCCACTTTGGGATCAATTCGAAGTAAATTTCGAATCGATCAAGAAATCATCCAATCGAGCTGAAATTTGGTGTGAACATTCTTCATCATGTCCTTAAGCTTCTGTGAAAATTTCATTGCATTTGGACTTGTAGATCTCGAGTTATGATCGATTCAAGATTGCATTTCTGGTTGAGGTGGTCTGTTCGAATCGATCCCCTTCGAATCGATATGGTCGAATCGATGGCCTATTGAGCGAAGGCGTTGATGTGGCGCGTGCTTCCCGGGTTGATCCGGTTTTTGCTCCGAGTTTTACTGGGTCGACTCCACAAATTTCGCTGCTTTGACTTAGCGGGTTCGAAGGAATGGATTCGAAGTAGTGCAACTTCATGGATTCGAAGCACTCCATCTTGATGGATTCGAAGGAAGGCATCCTGATGGATTCGAAGCACTCCATCTTGATGGATTCGAAGGAAGGCATCCTGATGGATTCGAAGGAAGGCATCCTGATGGATTCGAAGGAAGGCATCCTGATGGATTCGAAGCACTCCATCTTGATGGATTCGAAGCACTCCATCTTGATGGATTCGAAGGAAGGCATCCTGATGGATTCGAAGGAAGGCATCCTGATGGATTCGAAGGACTTCAATCCGATGGTTTCGAACAGGACTTTACTTGGAGGATACGAGCAAGGGTTAACTAATGGATACGGAGTGTGGCCACATTGATGGATACGAAATTGGGCTCACTGATGGATACGAAAACATGGCCTTTCCCTTCAGCTTGCATCCATCATAACTTGAGCATATGAACTTGGATTGACTTGAACCTTGGAACGTTGGCTCTCATAGCTTTTCTAGTCATGTCTTATCAATTATAGCTCGATCTGGTCTTGGAAAAAATTCATCGATTTCCAGGGTAGACCTATGTGCACTAGATGTCCATAACGAGCGACTCTAGGTTTTTGATCAATTCCTTGGTATCTCGGCCTTGCCAAAAGGCGGAATAACATTTTCTCCCCCAAAGTATGTCGTGTGGAAACATGACGTGCTTTGAAAAGCTGCAGTTTCTCTCTGAATAATTATCATATCTTTCGTTGAAAGTTGTACTCTGTATTGCTATAACTGACTGCTGTGTGATAGTGATTTGTTGTTCACTGTTGTATTGGTCATCATGTAAGCATTCAACTCCTGTAAATTTTGAAAATTGAATGTTAGTCTGTCATACATGTACGTATGTTAACCTGGCTCCCGTTAACGTTTGCACGTTCACGAGTCGTCGTCAAGTTCTTTAGTTTTTTGTTTGGATTGAGTTTCGTATCAATCCTCTCCTGGATCGAAGTGAAATTCAAGTTGTAACAACGTTCAATGGTTGTTTTGAGCCCTTCCTTTATATCGATCCTCTCCTGGATCGATTTGAGATGTTGGAATGTATGCTTCGTATCGATGGATACGTCATATTGGGTCTCGGATCGATGGATACAAAAGTAATGCTTTGTATCGATGGAGTCGAACGATCTAGACATAATCATGCAGTGAGGCTTCACAGAGGATATGCCATTTCTCATTCCTTCATTCAAGAAGAATTCCCGATTATGGATAATCTTCAGTAGGAGTCATCCATGACTCCTTTTCTAGATCCATCTCCAAGACCTAGTTGATCTTCATATGTCAATGCCTAGAATAATAGTATTTCAACTGGGACAAAGTCTATTTGTCGTGCATCCCCAGAACTGGCTAGCTTGGCGATTGATTCGGCCTTTTCGTTTAGTTCTCTGAGGATTTGTGTAGTGGTGTAATAGTCAAAGCCGGTTGGTAGCTTTTGGACCCGGTTGAGATAAGGAGCAAGACATTGCCCCCTAGTCAGATAATCTTCCCTGACTTGGCGTACTACTAACTAGTAATCACATAAGACATGTAAAATTTCCACTTGTAGTTTTCTTGCAAGTTTGAGCGCCAAGGCTTCATAGTTAGCTTCGTTATTTGTTGCAAGGAAGTTGAGTTTCAGGGTGTAGCAGATCGTTTGTTCCTCAAGAGTCATTAACGCAACTTCGATGTTAGAAAGCCGATTATTGGAAGTTCCATCGGGGTACGTTCTCCATCGGTTGGATGGTTCTCCACTGTTCTTCGGATAATCATCCGATGTAGTGAATTCAGATATGAAGTATGCTAATGTTTGACCATGGAGAGCTCTCCGACGGAGATAAGTGATATCAAATTGGCTTAGCTTGATATTCCATTTGAGTAGCTTTTTAGGCATCTAAGGTTTCTATTGGACCTATCGTAACGGTTGGTCGATATGGATGTTAACAAGGTGAGCTTGTCAATTGCCAGCCTTCATCATATACTGGTCTTTGGATTCGTTTCTCTTCACATAGCATTGCGACGCTTATGGTGTGTGTTGACATGGCCCAATTGATGTATAAATCGTCACGATCCAAAGGTTTGGGTAAAATGGGAGGTCTTTCTAAGCGATCTTTTAGAGCTGCTTGGTTGTCCTCGGTACATGGGTGTCTCTAATTGTCGGAATTTTCTAGAAATTTGTCTTGATTCGATGAGAATTGATGATGAAAATAAAAAAATCTTTTTGATTTAATGGTGAAAGAGCATTTCAAAGGATCGAGTTTCATCCTGCATTTTTTGGTGAGCGCTGAATACCTCTGTCAAGTCATTGATATGGTCGTTTGATAGTCGTGATCTCACGAGCATATTAACCACATCTACCTTTATCGATCGGTCGACCTAATTTTTGAATGATCTGTTAATCGTCCTTTTGTATGTAGCATAAGTGTCCTTAAGTTTGAGTCTATAGATTGCAGCATAGCACTATAGGCTCAGGTTAGTAGCGAAACAGTTGTATTCCTGGTTTAGGACATGCTTCAGTATCTGATTGTATCTGGAGTTTGTATCCATGGATGTGAGTAATTCATGTCTGATGGTCGGGGTCCATCAGTTGGTTGATCATTGGAAGTGGAAAGCTGTGCTTTGTCATAATCCATGCAAATCTGAGTAGTTGACGTATGTCCTCCACTCCCTGTTTGTTTTTCTTATAAGTAAAGGATTGGATACTCAATTTGGTTGGAGGGCATCATGGGTAAAACCACTGGTTTTGAGCAGATTCGCCTCCTCTTTAAGTGCAACAGATCTCTCCGGATCCATGTCGCATTGTTTTTGTTCACCGAGACATGCCTCAGGTCGACATTTAATGCAGGGTTCTTCATGGCTAGCGAGAGTTCATATATATATATATATGAGGTCGAGTCCAAGCGAACACATCAAGATTCACCTGAAGTAAAACAATTGACTCTTTCTTCATAATTGCGTAGAGTTGTGATCTGATCTACAATACTCGTGATGGGTTGCAGGTGCCCCTTGTGTTTATTTGCAATGGTAAATGATCAGGCTTATAAGGACATTGAATCAAAGGATTAGTAGAACTTAGCCTTGTACTGCACGTTGCTACATAGCTGGTTCCAGCTTTGAGATTGAATTCACTTGTGTTTCTGAATGATGCGCTTTTCATTCAATGTACTCGCGATCTGCTGCTCATTGTAAGGGTTGGAATGATGATCAATCGCCCATGAGTTCGGGTATTGATCTGATGATTCTATCTCTAGGCATTCTTTCAGTCATAACCTAGAGTTGTTATGAATATCAGGCATGGGTCATAGGCTCAAATTGTCATAGTCAACTTTCGGATAATTACTCCTTTGCCCCCAGTCTCGGATTGGCGGATGCATTACGCGGACGGTCTAGTCTCATCCTAGCTGTGTCTATACTGTAGTTCAAGCTTTAAGAACCAGGGTTGACTGATGAATGGTTGAATCATATTAATCTTATCTTCTTGTTCGTGTCCCCAAGTCTGGGGAGTATCTTGATAAGTGGCAGGGTAGATAATGTCCGCTTCAATTTTGTATTCTATCCCATTGAACCATGGGATTGAGTTAACCGATGGAAGGCTGAGTCGTTCCTATCCTGTATTATGTTCTAGTTCTTTCCTATTGGCGGAATACATTGTTACTTTGCCAACATTCAGACATAAGCTAGATTCTGGACGGTCAATGGCATTCACTTCGCTGCTTATGTCGCCATACTTTGGGAAAAAACTGAAGAGTGAATCGTCCAGTCAGATCCAATGCAGGATTGATGCTTCCCTTGTCGAATCCAGGGTAAGAATCAGTGTGTAGATGTTTAGGTTGCACTTGTTTTGAATTGCTCTTTTAGTCGGATCATGGTAAGAGTCAATGAATGAATAGTCGCGTTGCAATCATTTGGAGTTGGGTGATCAACCATGTCCATTTCGATTTATGTTCTCCTGTCGGATCTAGGGATAAAGTCAGCTCAAATGCAGTCATGTCATGCTCATTTGGTCTCATGCTCTTCCTGATGGATCGAAGGAAGGCGACAGAGGACGAATGGTCAAGACACACTCATTCGTGGTTTATTCTTCTATCCATGCTATGTTGGTCAAAGGTATTCGATGGACGTTTGGGTCGCATCGATTTGTAGTCGAAGAGGATCGATATTGACCATCGATTCAATGGCATGATGTAGAATGCTCGGACCTTATTTCCTATCGATCCAATGGTATGATAAAAAAGGTGCAGATTGATATTTCCCATCAATCCGGCGGTACGATATAATTGGTTTCCCAGAACTTAGGGCATCATTCTGATTGGTTAGCATTAAGGTCTCCTTGTAGACATTTCCTTAAGTTGTAAAGGACGCTAAGCTGGAGATGTAGCGAGTCACCTTTCTCTTCTTTCGGTGATTTGTACTTCTGCCCCTAGTCTTGGGTTAGCAGAGTTAGTTCGTGGATGGTCTAATTGCACCTGTAGTGAGTTTACACTCCTCACGTCGAGTTCAAGTCAGAGTTGGTGAATGAATGGTGGAATCTCATTCATTCGTTTGTCTATTCTTGTAGCCACACTTTGGGGATCAGAGTCAGTTGAAGGGCCATTCATCACACCTATTTGATGTTTATACCCCTGTCCACACTCTGGGGACTAAGAGTTTTAGTAGAAAATGGTCAGACCGCATCTTCCTCAATTAATCCCTTTAGCACTAGTCAATGGCGAAAGTCGAAGTGTGGTCGATCACATTACAACAACTTTAATTTGATGCTTCTCCCACTGAACTGTAGGAAGGAGTCGATTGGCGGATGGTTAGGTCACATCCGTCCATGTTGCACGAACAGCTCGTTGGATCATAGGGGAGAGTTAGCGGATGAACGGTCGTGCCACGTTCGTTTGCAGTAGAACGGGTAGTCACATCCATTTAGAATTGGACATTCAGCTAGGTTCATTTTGCGAATCTGCGTCTCCCTGTAGAATCAAGGAAGAAATTTTGTCTTGTGGGGTTAAAATATTTTTTTTGAAATTTTGTATCGATACGAAATGGACGCAGATGGATCGATACGAACAGAGCGATGTGAAGTTGATCGATACGAAAAGTGATCGATACGAATAGGGCTCGACCGAATCGATACGAACGGAGCGATGCGAAGTTGATCGATTCGAAGTGATCGATACGAATAGGGCTCGACCGAATCGATACGAACGGAGCGATGCGAAGTTGATCGATTCGAAGTGATCGATACGAACTTTGACATTTTTTCTGGATACGAAATCATGGATACAAAAATCACCATATTTTCATGGATACGAAAATATGGATACGAAATGATTGATGAATGCAGTTCCTCTTAGATCTTGAGCAATCTGAATAGAATAGATGGAACCACTTGATGGCAGATCTGGATCTCCTCCTTAGATTTTTGCAATCCAACTACGGTAGCAGATCCATAGAGCAGGAGAAAAACAAGGTTTTTCTCAGTGAAAGCACCATAGTGTTTGTACCAAAAATGGGCACAACACTCT
Organism: Allium fistulosum; assembly: GCA_030737815.1. Lineage (NCBI taxonomy): Eukaryota > Viridiplantae > Streptophyta > Magnoliopsida > Asparagales > Amaryllidaceae > Allium > Allium fistulosum. The sequence goes on along the minus strand of CM060907.1, from coordinate 872,151,887 downwards.
TCGGAAGTTTTTAAAGAGATAAAAGTGAAGAAAGAAAATTAAAACTGAGAATTATCTAACAAAAACTCCAAATAACAGAAAGTAAATTGCAAAGACAAGTGATTTAGAGTGGTTCGGCGTTTTGCCTACGTCCACTATGAAGTTTGATGATTTTATTGCTCGATACTTGAAGATTACAATTTTCTATGATGTAATACAACTGATATTATATGCTAAGTCTGAAACTAAAGTAGCGGTGGTGATCTGGAGTAAATCTGGCAGAATCTGGGTGCTCTTTAGCTCTTAAAATTGTCCGACCCCTTTCCTGAATGACCAAGGGCTCTATTTATAGGTGTAGGAGGCTGATATTTTGCCTAAAATTCGAGGAGACCTCTTCTGGCACGTGAGGGGGCCCACATGCCCGCTTTCAGGAAATCTGGGCCCACTTTGGGATCGATTCGAAGTAAACTTCGAATCAATCAAGAAATCATCCAATCGAGCTGAAATTTGGTGTGAACATTCTTCATCATGTCCTTAAGCTTCTGTGAAAATTTCATTGCATTTGGACTTGTAGATCTCGAGTTATGATCGATTCAAGATTGCATTTCTGGTTGAGGTGGTCTATTCGAATCGATCCCCTTCGAATCGATAGGGTCGAATCGATGGCCTATTGAGCGAAGGCGTTGACGTGGCGCGTGCTTCCCGGGTTGATCCGGTTTTTGCTCCGAGTTTTACTGGGTCGACTCCACGAATTTCACCGCTTTGACTTAGCGGGTTCGAAGGAATGGATTCGAAGTAGAGCAACTTCATGGATTTGAAGCACTCCATCTTGATGGATTCGAAGGAAGGCATCCTGATGGATTCGAAGCACTCCATCTTGATGGATTCGAAGGAAGGCATCCTGATGGATTCGAAGGAAGGCATCCTGATGGATTCGAAGGAAGGCATCCTGATGGATTCGAAGCACTCCATCTTGATGGATTTGAAGGAAGGCATCCTGATGGATTCGAAGGAAGGCATCCTAATGGATTCGAAGGACTTCAATCCGATGGTTTCGAACAGGACTTTACTTGGAGGATACGAGCAAGGGTTAACTAATGGATACGGAGTGTGGCCACATTGATGGATACGAAATTGGGCTCACTGATGGATACAAAAACATGGCCTTTCCCTTCAGCTTGCATCCATCATAACTTGAGCATATGAACTCGGATTGACTTGAAACTTGGAACGTTGGCTCTCATAGCTTTTCTAGTCATGTCTTATCAATTATAGCTCGATTTGGTCTCGGACAAAATTCATCGATATCCAGGGTAGACCTATGTGCACTAGATGTCCATAATGAGCGACTCTAGGCTTTTGATCAATTCCTTGGTATCTCGGCCTTGCCAAAAGGCGGGATAACAATGGGTAGTAGGCATGCGCCCAGAAATGGATTGGAGTTGTGGAAAGCTCTGAAGATTTGGTAGTGTAAGGAACCGTTGATGACTCGAAGTGTTTTGGTTATGTTTAAAGCAAGGGTACTATATGCATGGGCACCCGAGGGGTGGTAGTGCCAGTCATGTACTCTAGACCGGCAGGGTCTAGGTCATGTGGTATAGGGGTATCACAAGAGACAACCATGCAGGGTTTTTAACTGGTGAGTACTGTGAACACGACCAAGAACTAGGATTTCCATTAGTCTCTAGCAAAGCGAGGACGAGGTCATACGAGTTATCATATGTTCAAGGATTTAGAAGATGACATCTAGGTTTTGGATTTTATGGTTGTTATGATTGCTATGTCTACTTTTGGATAGGCTATCATCTATAGGAATGCTGGAGAAGGGATTGAGAATAGTGCTAATGGAGGAGGCTGCTTAGATTCTTCTATCCTGTTCTGTTACAGTATCCTATTGTCGTTTATTTTGAGTGGCATATTATATCTTATTATTATGTGCTAACTCTTTGGTTGCAAGGGAAGGTCATGTATGGTTTTGTGTACTTGTTTAGTACCATATTTTCTAGTATAGCTTTTGATAGTCATTTACCGCTCACACCAGACTGTTTTCTGACCTAAGGTTTTATGTTTTCTCTTATCATCTTGGGTAATCTTAAATGAGTAGACTAGATGACAGGTTTGGAGTCGCAGTTGTAGTACGAAGACGAGCTTGGAGGAACTATGGCGTATTACTCTATATTTCTAGTTTCTGCTATTTGTTGTTATATACTTTGAGGGATGTAGTGAGGAAATGTTGTACTGAGATATTATGACATTTGTACCGTAACTCATGATGTTCTAGAAGAGATGTTATCTTTCATTTGTTATGACTCACTATATTTCTGCCGTATATTTTCTATTTTATCCATGCGCTGTGAGATATGCAACATGTTTTCTACTTTAAATTTCAACCTTGATGATCGTCTCATATCAACTTGGCACATTTATAGCATTCTTTTAGTCATTTGGTGTGGGTGGTATGGGGCGGTTCCTCACATTTGGTATTAGAGCTTAGGTTACGAGTTAACCGAAGTGATTCGAGTGTATACACTAAAGGAGGGAGCGTACTTGTTAATGAAGATATTAGGCTATATAATATTATTATATAGTATGGTATGCACTTGGGTACCATTATATCTTTTCTTGGAAAGAAGCTAATCATTCTTATTACAGATGAGGATGAATAGGAACATAAAAAACGCTGTAAGGAATAACTCTGCTTCAAGAGTGGAATATTTTCAAGCCATGTTCGATGCAATGATGGCTTCGCTGGTGCAAAGAGCCCAAACTACTTCTTGTATGGCTTTAGATGGTGGTGCTCCTGTGCAAGTATCTAGAGTTGACTTCGCCAAGCTTTGTAAGGATTATTCTACTCTAGGAGGGAAGTCATTCTTGGGACAAAATTAGCCATTGAAGTGTAAGATTAGATGGATACTTGGGAGCCATTTTCAAGGACATGGAGGTGGAAGATGCTATGAAAAGGAAGCTTGCTTCAAGACAACTATAGGGTCGAGTAATGAATTGGTGGAATGCTATTACCATTACTACTCCAAAAGATCATATTTCTTGGGATTAGTTCAAAACTAGATTTGAAGAGAAGTTTATTTCAACGGCTCAGAAATCAGTGCTCTTCAAGAAGTTTGCTGAGTTAAAGCTAGGAGAGATGTCTGTTTCTGAGTATGTGGCAGAGTGTGATGCTTTGTCGAGTACGAGGTGTCTTTTATTGATACACCTTCAAAGAAGAATGCGAAGTTTATCACTGGATTGGACGACCACTTGGGAGAGAAGCTAGTGGACCATATCGAAGTGTTTTTTGAGAAGCATGTTGAGAAAGCCCTTAGACATGAGAGTTTGTACCCGAATAATAAAACTGCTATTGTGGCTGTTGCTGAAAAGGAGGAACCAAAACCGTAATAAGGCGGTGGGGGTAAGAAGAAATGGAATGGAAAGAGGAAGCAACAACAGCAGCAACAACAACAAGGAAAAGGGAACCAGAAGAAGAGTAAGGGTGAGGTTGTTTGTCACAATTGTAGTGAGAAAGGTCACTATGCTAATGAATGTAAGATGGCTAAAAAGTACTTCAACTGTGATAAGCCTAGGCATATGAAGAGGAATGGTCCAGAACCTCTTAAGGATAAGCAGATTGTGAAGGCATAAGCTCTGGATGCTGTCCCAACTTCATCTTGTGCTCCTATTGCTAGGGATAAGGGGAAGGGAGTCATGGTGCAAGGTATGCTTTCCATACGAGATGTTTCTTTTCGAGTTCTTTATGATACTAGAGCTTTGCATTCTTTCATATGTGGTGACTTAGTATGCAGACTAGGTTTGGAACCTGAGATAGTAGACCGACCTTTGATTATGACGAACCCAGTTGGAGGATCTACTAGTCTTTGTATGATTTGTCATGGTTTAGTGTTATCGAGTCATGAATGTTCTTTTGTTTATGATTGCTTTGTTCTTAATTTTGCTGGGTTCAGAATTATTTTGGGAATGGACTAAGTGGTATGCGGCTGTAGTGGATTGCGAGAAGCTAGAGATGACAATTGGAATGTGAATGGGCAAACGATAGTGATACGCTGCTTACCAAAGGATGGGTTATTAGTCAGCTTTCTTTATTCGCTTGAGATTCCACAGGAAGGATTTTCATCCATGCCTATCGCTAGAGTATATCCTGGTGTCTTAGAGGAAGTGATAGGGTTACTGCCGCATAGGGAGATCGAGTTTCAGATCGACTTAGTGGATGGAGCTAGACCCATAATTATGCCTTTGAGGCATATGGCACCCAGAGAGTAGAAAGAGTTAGAGGTGCAAGTGGATGATCTGTTGAAGAAAGGATTCATCCGAAGAAGCATATCCGAATGAGGTGCACCGGTTGTATTCACAACGAAGGCGGATGGTTCTTTGAAGCTTTGTGTGGATTATCGCGAGTTGAACAAGGTTATAAAGAAAAATAAGTATCCGCTTCCATGGATTATTGACCTGTTTGATCAACTGCACGAGGCAAAGCTGTTTTCTCAGATGGATTTGGCAACATGATTTCACCAGTTGAGAGTGGCTAAAGAAAGTGTGCCTATTACTGCATTTTGGACACCGTCGGGTTTCTACGAGTGGTTGGTGATGCTTTTTGGATTGACCAATGCTCCGACATACTTTGTGGATCTTATAAATAGAGTTTTCAAAGATCAGTTGAACAAGTTCGTGCTTGTGTTTATGGATAATATTCTGATTTATTCCAGGACCAAGAAAGAGCACAAGACGCACTTGAGGATCGTGCTTGAGATTTTGAGGAAGCACAAGTTGAGAGTTAAGTTTCTAAATGTCACTTCTGGAAGGAAGAAATGAGATTCTTTAGACATGTCATGTCAGGACCAGAAGTTGCAGTGGATCTCACAAAGGTGGTGGCAATCTAAGATTGGAACCAATCCAAGAATGGTACGGATGTGAGAAGTTTCCTTAGATTGGCAGGATATTATAGGTGCTTCATAAAGGACTTCTCAAAGATTGCACCACAGTTGACCAACTTGACCACGAAGAATCTGACTTTTATTTGGAATGCAAGATGTGAGCATGCATTTGTAACTTTGAAGGAAAGGTTGACGAATGCACCTGTATTGGTTATTTCGGGTAAGAATGAAGAGATGACAGTATACACCGATGCTTGTGGTACTGGTCTTGGAGCTGTGTTGATGTAGAAAGGGAGAGTTATCGCTTATGCTAGTTTATAGTTGAAACCACATGAAAGGAATTATCCAACTCATGACTTGAAGTTAGCGGCGAGTGTATTTTCTTTGAAGATGTAGAGGCACTATTTGTTAGGAGAAAGATTTGAGCTATTCACAGACCATAAATCCTTGAAGTATCTTTTCTCTTAAAAGGATCTTAACCTTCGGCAGCAATGATGGTTGGAGTTCCCAGCTTCTTATGACTTTGATATTTCCTATACTCTAGGGAAAGGTAATGCAGTGGTAGATGCATTGAGCAGAAGACATGCTGAATTGGGAGCTATGTTTTTGGAATGGAAACATATGGAGGGATTTCAGGCCACATTGTGGGCTCGAGCCTGAGATGCTAGCAAGTTTATCGGTCAGACCTACTCTCATAAAAGGATTGGTACTGGTCAAAAGCAAGACGCTGACCTAGTAGAGATCATGGAGAAGATTGAAATGGGAGCATAATATAAAGATTTGAGACAGTACGAGATTGACCGAGATGGTTGGCTTTGTAAAGATAAGAGACTAATTGTTCCAGATATTGATGGATTGCGAGATGAAGTACTAAGGGAATGCCATCATTTCATATTAACCATTCATCCTAGTGGTAACAAAATGTATAGGGATACGAAGAGGACTTACTATTGGGAAGAAATGAAGAAGGATGTTGGAAGTTTCATCTCAAAGTGTTTGAATTGCAAGTTATTGAAGGTTGAGCAGAAGGAGCCTAGTGGATTGCTACAGCCACTAGATATTCCTAAATGGAAATGGGAACAAATATCTATGAATTTTGTAGATGGACTGCCAAGGACTAAAGCAGGATATGATAATATCTGGGTAGTGGTAGATCGTCTGACCAAGAATGCAAGATTCATACCTATCAAGTCTACCAGAACAACATCAAAGTTGGCAGAATTATATGTTAAGTGGATTTTTCAATTCCATGGTGTGCCAAGGAGTATTGTAAGCGATAGTGACCCATTGTTTACTAGTGAATTTTGGAAGAGCTTGCAAGAGATTTTAGGAACCGAGCTGCATTTGAGTACAGTTTATCACCCATAGACGGATGGCTAGACCGAGAGAGTGAATCAGATATTGAAAGATCTTCTTCGAGCGTGCATTATATATTTTGGAGGGTCTTGGGATGATTACTTGCATCTAGTGGAGTTCGTCTATAACAACAATTATCAGTCGAGTATTAGCATGGCACCAAATGAAGCATTATATGGACGACATTGTAATTCGCCTTCATGTTGGTAGGAAGAAGATGAGAAGTCAATACATGGACCAAAGATGATAGAGAGACTTCCGAGAAGGTAGAGATCATTCGAAAATGAATGAAGACAGCTCAAGATCGTCAAAAGAGCTATGCAGACAAGAGAAGAAGAGATTTGGAATTCTCAGTTGGGGACATGGTATTTGTTAAGATTTCTCCTCTGAGGAATATTGTTCGATTTGGTAGGAAGGGAAAGTCAGCACCCAGATTTGTTGGACCTTTTCCAATTATCAAGAGAATTGGGAAATTATCTTATAGGATAGATCTACCTTCGAAGATGACAGGTGTGCACAATGTTTTTCATATCTCCTATCCATGGAAGTTTGTGCATGACTCGGGTATTGTGGTAGCACCAGATCAACTAGAAGATATTGAGGTTGTGCCAAAAGTTTCAAGACCTCGTAAACTGCTTCGAATCGTTGGGAATGACACGAAACAGCTTAAGAGGAAGATAGTTAAGCTAGTTAAGGTGCAATGGAGTGAAGACGATAGCGATTGCACATGAGAGACCAAAGAGAGTATGAGGACGACCTATCCCAAACTCTTTGGGTGGTAAGTCCCATAGCTCGTATCTACTTGCACCATTGTATGTTATACTATTAGAATTCCACATGCTAGGATAGGTTTTATTTGCTATTGTTGATTTGGCCGCTTAGTTGGATTGTTAGATGGTTGCTAATGGATGGTAGGCATGTAGGATAACCCTGGTTGCTTATGTTTGTTTATTTATTTCGGGGGCGAAATTTCTATAGGGGGAGAATGTAACGACCCATATTTTACATATCAAAGAATCATAAAATAATTCTATTTAATTCATTTGAGGTCGTATCATTCTAATATTTTGAAATGATTTTTAGGGATGATTTACACATCCATGATTTTTCTCGAATTTCTATACGACCATTTTTCCATTGGAGATCTTATTTCGGCCATAACTTTTGATAGGAGTTGAATTAGATGTTCTAACCTGATTTATTGCTTCGGGATGGTAGTTTTCCATTCTGTAGAGTGGTTATATAGGAAAATTAGATAAGTAGTTAAGAAGTTATAGCAGTTTTAAGTTTTGTAAACTATTGGCCAGAATTAGAAAGGGGATTAATGAGTCAATTAGCAAGCCCATTAGTCTAATCTAGTTTGGCTATAAATATGAGGTGAGAAAGACCGTTTGAAACCTTTGTCTCTCATTTCATATCAGCCTCAAAACCTACCTCCTCTCTAATTCTCCATTCTTTGCATAGATTTCATCCCAAATCCTCTCTAATATCAAATTAGAGGCTAGATCTTCATCGAGGGGCTTGATCTCGTAGATTGGATCACATCTACATCCAATTTGCTAGTGTTCGGATCGGATCTCCTCTCATTTTCATAGGTTTGATTGGTTTGGTGAGTGGTTATGATCTCTTACTACTCTATGATGGATAAAATGTTGTAATTATGTGATTATAAGTTATGATTGTCAAATTAAACTATAAATTGATTAGACATAGGTAATTACAGATTTAGAAACCCTAGATCAACCTAATTATACCAAGTAATATGGATTAAATCATTGGCTAGTGTCATTTATGCGTATATGGCTATGTAATTCTATGATTTAGATTGGATCTATGCTTGTTATGATCATTGATTGAATTAGATGACTTGAATGTTTATGATTGAATGTAAAATGAATGATTTTCTATGTTTGATTCATTGTTGTGATTGAATTGGTTGCTATGTTTGATTCGTTTCCTGGTGTTGTGCATGTTTAGGACTTAGATTGGTAATCAGAGCATATCGAGAGCAAAGTTCACCAGAATCATACGAAACTTAGAGGATAGACTCTGGAGCACACAAGGAAGATGCCTTGAAAATTTCACGATATTGGAGCATAGTATTTGGACCAGTACCGATCCGATCCAAATTTTGTGCACCAATCAACGTGAGATCCAAGGGGATGGTAGAGCATGGGTTCCAGTGATGCTCTATGAAGTTAGATCGGGGGATATGCCAAGTATTGAAGATTTTAAGGATTATCTATGTTGGATCAGCTTGAAGCATAGATGGAAGGATCAAGAGGATAAGAGGGAAAGCAAGGGGTATATGACATCTAGAGGAAATGCACTAGAGGCTGGAAGTGAAAGGGAGCCAAAATCGGCTAAGTATTCGAATCGGTACATATCCAATCCAATTGGATCCACACCGATCCAAATTATTGGCTCCAATTGATGTGAGATCCAGGGTGGAGACTCTGGAGTTGTAGTGGATCATGTTGGAAGTTATGGCTCGTTGATTACTTCTACGGTTTGATAGTTATGGCATGATGAAGTTTTAGCTCTTCGATCGAAAACTCGGATAGGAGCGGGATTAGAGGTGTAGATTGACAACTTGTAGATAATGGACTGGGATGAGTAGTAGGCTCATGCTCGAAAATGGATTGTAATTGTGGAAAGCTCTGAAGATTTGCTAGCGCCAAGGAACCGTTGATGACTCGGAGTGTTCTGGTTGTGTTCAAAGCAAGGGTAATTTATGCGAGGGCACCCGAAGGCTGGTAGCACCAGTCATGTACTCTAGACCGGCAGGGTCTAGGTCAGGTGGTACAGAGGTATCACAAAGGACGACCATGTGGGGTTTTTAACCGGTGAGTATGGTGAACACGATCGAGGACCGGGATTTCCATTAGTCTTTGGCAAAGTGAGGACGAGACCATACGAGTTATCATATGTTCAAGGCTTTAGAAGTTGATAGCTAGGTTTTGGATTCTATGATTGCTATGATTGTTATGTCTGCTTTTGGGTAGGCTATCATCTATAGGAATGCTGGAGAAGGGATTGGGAATATGGCCAATGAAGGAGGCTACTTAGATTCTTCTATCCTATTTTGTTACAGTATCCTACTGTCATTTATTTTGAGTGGCATATTATATCTTATTATTATGTGTTAACTCTTTGGCTGCAGGGACGGGTCAAGTATGGTTTTGTGTACCTGTCTAGTACCATATTTTCCAGTATAGCTTTTGATAGTCATTTACCGCTCACTTCAGACTATTGTCTGACCCAAGGTTTTATATTTCCTCTTATCATCTTGGGTACTCTTAAATGAGTAGACTAGATGACAGGTTGGAGTTGCAGTTCCTGTACAAAATCAGCTTGGAGGAACTATGGCGTATTACTCTATATTTCTAGTTTCCGTTGTTTGATGTTATATACTCTTAGGGATGTAGTGAGGAAATGTTGTACTAAGATATTATGACATTTGAACGTAACTCATGACGTTCTAGTAGAGATGTTATCTTTCATTTGTTATGACTCATAATATTTCTGTTGTATATTTTCTATATTATATTTTATCCTTGCACCGTGAGACATGCAACAGGTTTTTTCCTTTAAATTTCAACCATGATGATTGTCCCATATCAGCCTAACACATTTACAACGCTCTTTTAGGTCATGTAGTGTGGGTGGTATGGGGGCGGTCGTCGCATTATGTATGATTGAATTAGTTAAAATATTGAATGATGTTTCTTATATATCATTTCTATCATTTTGCACTTCATGATTATATTACTTATTACTTCTATATGTGTTTATATCATATAATGTTTTAGTTAGGAGGATTTAGAATTAATATTAAGCGTTAAAGTTAGAATTATATTTATAGTTAATTATTTTTGATTGATGACAAAGGAGGAGAAATTTTAAAAATACTAGGCATAGATTAAGGGGGAGTTTTGTATATTAGGCATAGGTTAAGAGGGAATTATATTATATTTTATATACAAAGTTGTCATCATAAAAAGAGGGAGATTGTTAGTACCTAAGGATTTGGTTTTGATGACAACAACTTTAAGAAATCATATAAAATATAAATACTAATGTTTTATCAAGATACATACAGTATATTATGCAGGATATTAAACAGGTATTGATACAAGAAGACTGTACAGTATGAAGTAAAGATTGAAGAGTTAAAGATGTTGATATAGAGACCCAAGAATGAAGACTCATGAGTATTCAAGAGTTTAAGATTCAAAACTATTCCAGATAAGTTATAGGTTCTAGAATATTTGTTAAAATTCTGATAGCACTTGATCTCTCTCTCTTATCTCACTCTCTCTATTTTAAATAAGTTTTTAAATATTCTTTTTATAACAACTTTCAAATAGTTTTCAATTTCTTATACTTATCATTTTAGTTTTAATATTTTACCAAGTTATTATTTTTATTAAATTTAATTTATATTAGTTTAATTTTCAAAATTCTTATCATATAGTTTTACTTAAGTTTTATTATGATTATATTGTACGAGTATATATGCACGTCCAGGTGGGCCTGCATTTAATCATAATGTGTATGCATTTATAGTAGCATCCCTGAAAGTAGATTTGACAATACCACTGCCAGCCTAAAATGAACTAAAGCGGCGTTCAAGAAGACCAAAACAACTGAAGAACAACCATTGAACCAATTTTTTATAATACTAAAGTTTTATCATTCATTTCTTTTGTTTTAGTTTATTTTAACTATTGGAAATTGAAATAATACTTATACTTATACATGCACACGCTCTTTTAGCTAATGTGGGTTGTGAGCAAAAATATATCTTAAATACATCATCACTTCACAACATAGCTTCATCTCTTTTTTATTAATAGGAAGAATTAAATGAATATGATTTCAATTGTGACTTTTTAAAATTTAAATTTTGAAAGGTGATTTTGATATATGATCATGTTTGTATTTTTCCACTTCTTACAATCAAATTGACCACACTACTCTTCTATTAATATTGAATAAATAACAAATGACCTAAAAGTTTTTGTGAACTTGGTAAATCACTTGCATGACTTTTTAGTGAAGCATAGTTGAACTATGAAATATGGATATTGAAATTATGTGAATTAATCTACTTTAATATACATATAATTTGGCACCAATAAACTTAATGTAGATTAAAGATAAAAGAAAATGACAGGGGGTGATCATATAGTAAGGATCAAAATCTTGTAGATTAAATATTTGATAATTATGATTTCGATTTCAAAGCTTTAAATTCGAAAAGAAAAAACAATATGAGATAAGTGCATTTAGCACCACTCTAAAAATAAACTCAGCTTATCAGAATCATAGATATCTAATCTGATTATTACAAAAATATAGAGCCAATGACTTGACATGTTAGCTGGTACATCAGATGTTCTTTGAATTGAAACATAACCTAAGCAATCTTTAATGGAAATAACAAAACATAACCAGACATGATGTAAACACCAAAACACGGGTATAAAAACACATAGCTTACAATGTATTTGCTCACTCCCATGACAACACTTGGTTCTATAGTCTAACATGTCCCCTTTCCTTCTGTAGACTAAGATATTCACTTTCCTTGCAAATCCCTTTTCCATCCTTTCTTCCTTGGAAATCATTCAAGTAATATCATATCGGACATTTGAAATTTATTATATAATATTATATATGCAGCTAACAAAAATTCTAAAAAAAGTGATTAATTGATTAAATACAGGAAAATACTATAGTTTTTTTTACCAAAATAGTGATTTAGGTTTAAAGTCCATTCACTTGGTTTTGAAAAAAATTCAAAAGAGGTTCATTTAAATGTCGGACCATATAACTGTTTAAATTTGTTGTCTGAGCCCAGGTTTGAACTGGGGACCTTTAGTGTGTGAGACTAACGTGATGACCAACTACACCACCCAGACACTTTGTTCAAAAATCAGAAATCGCATCAGTAATATTTTTTGTTGTGCTTCAAATCATTGAACATTCATCACTAACATTTTTTTTGTGTGTGCAGTTATAATTGGAATGAAGATCCATATGAGCATAACTGGAATTCTGAGCATAACTGGAATTCCCAACATTATTCATTTGCAGTTCACTTGAGATCTGAAACCTTTGCATCTACATATAAAAGTCACATAAGAAAGAATACCCACACATTGTATTGGAAGTAAAACTGCAAATGAAGAAATCAAACAGTTTATTTTGCACAACAGTACACTTGATGGTTGCTCCAATCTACTATCCCTACAAATAAGCAATAACTTACCATATTGATACCTTATCATCTTTACTGAATAATGAATATCACCCTCTTCTTATCTGTACTGGTAATATCATCCTTCTTCACCCTAACTCTCTCAACAACCACATGCCCAGAAAATAAAAGGAAATAATTCTATCAATAAACTCAACTATTGGAAGCCCAATTGATGCAGGAAGCCCAGAACTAACTTCGGTTTGCTGTCCATGGCAAGATATCACATGTAGCAAAGCAGGCCATGTCACAGGAGTTAAAACATTTTCACAACATGAATTACTAATATCGACGGACATTGAATTACGCACATCAACCACCTTCTCGGAAATAGATTTGGTAGTATTCAGCTCGGTATCATTGCATACGGAATTATGTTCATGAACCAAATCAAATTTTGCGCATCCAAGAAAGGAGACAGGGTTCTCATCCGATAAAGTGATGGGATTCACATCCAAACTCAATGTTTGAGGAAAGTGAACAATACTTGAAACTGGAAAGGGAGATAAGTTCTGCATTTCCGATGGACGTCCGAATAGAAAATCGTAAGTATTTTATTATGTAAATCACATGAAACATAAATAAAATCATTTCGGTAACATTTCGGTATAACACCTACTACTCGAAACATGTAAAAACGTCAAACTAATTAGGTTATTGTTTCATGAATAATAATTAATGTTAACGATAAATAATGAATAACTATACTTAAATCTGCACCCACACAAATAACAACACGCATTAGAGCCAAAGTTTGAACATTACAGCTAGGAAAAAAATTACTAAGCTGCAAATCTAAAAAAAGTGACTTGCTGAGCGAAAACAAAATGAAACAATCAACTTTTACATCCCATTTATGTAATTATTTATTGACCTTTATATTATTTGTTAACTTTTCAATTTCAGCTTTGAAATCCACAAATGGCATATACAGCTGGGTGAATACAATTTACACCATTTCAAAATAAACTTTCTATTACTTTAGAAACAACTTTTTTGTCCCAGGCTTACACTTATGAATTCCAGTATATTCGAGCGAATCCAGCCTTTCTTCAATCATGCACGTGTAGTTGACATTGCTGATATAGAGATCCTTATAATATTAAGGATAAAAACTTAACCATGTTTTTGTCATTCTTCTACTTTTGCAATGGAAATTTAACAATTAATATATGAAGCAACTACATTTGCAATCTGAAAATACACATTTTAGCATCATTTCCATCACGCACGCAAGTAGGTGCGCATCCCCAATTATAACGCATCTGTGATGCATGTTAGCATAGGAAAAATGAGTTAATTAATTATTTTATCTATAGGATATCTCAAACAAAGAGAAACACTGAATATACATTTGTTAATAGTTTAAAAGGTAAAGATGATTAATTTACCAAAACAAAAGAGTAATTAGCTTAGACTATTCTGAACATCATTCACCTATTGAAGCATTTTGCGATGTTTGACAAAACTTCCAATTTCTTTTGGTGATTACCGGTGCTTCATGGAATTTACTATGTTTCTATAAAGAAGATATATGAATAGACTGACATGTGTTTAAACTTACCTAACGTTATTTAAGTATAATTATATTATAGTAAGAAACTTTGGTGGGAAGAAAAATCAGTGCTAATCCTAAAGTTGCTTGACTATATATTTATATAGTATATTTTGTTGTCTAAGGTGGGTTAAACGGTTAAACGACTTGGATTGTGTACATAATACATTTGTATCTGAAATGCACACATATAACATTAAATAAATAGCATATGTACATATTTTGGGGTTAGTAGTTAATAGAAGTTTTATTTTGTTAATTATTTACAGCAGAAGTGGTTACTTTATAAAGAATCGTTAAGATGTTATAGCAAACCATTTTGGACAACCTAGATAAACCATATTTAACATGAAAAAAATAGAGATGCACACATATCTATCTCTTGTTATCAAAAACGGTAGACTGAGAATTATTTGCTGTGATAAGTATAGCGGCTGCTTCTTTAATTGGAGTACATTTGAGAGCTTTTCAAATTCATCCCACATAAATAATGAAAAAAAAATAGAAACCATATTTTTGTCAGAATTTGCAAATTATATTTTTAATTAGATTTATATTTGTTTAAATAACTATACTTGTATGAAAGACTGAGAAAAAAGTTACCAAGTTCACCGAAGCATTAACTATTGCATCATCCTTCTTAACTGAAGTGGAATTGTTGTTTTCCTTTTCTGGTTTGCTTTATTACAAATTCTTTAGCAACCAACTGAGTGTCTTGGATTCTTATTTGGACTTTGATAATAAAAAAATTCTACTCTCATAGCATAATAATACGTACTGCCAAACATATGCCAACAACAAAAGGCCTCTTTTAAATAACGTTTCCAGTGAAAATCATTTTTCGTTCATACAAATATCCATGCCAAACCAAAATAGAACAGCACGGAACGAAGGATTACGTTGTCAATAATGTTATTTGAGACACAAAATATGATGCTTAGGAAATTTCCATCAAACTTGAATACATGCAATTAAATAGGACGGGACATAGCATGAAAATATAAATGACCAAACTAAAACGAAAAGAGGTTAAATAATTATAAAGGATGATCTATGTTAAAGGAAAATGAAAATATATTCCCATTCACAATTCACCACTCTCTAGATGGAAGAGGATTCGGCTCACATTTCTTCTTCTTCCTTTAGGTCTGAGGAGGAAGAGTTGAGATCTGCTACTGCTTCCAGTATAGAGTGGGCTTTTGATACAGAAGCTGGAAGTACAAATCCTGTATTTTGCTTATGGTAGTTTTGTATGTCTTCTAATAGAAATGAAGTGTAGTTACTTGCATTTGCAGTTGCGTTTGTGCCACTTATAACGTTGTCTAGATCTCTTGATGATCGCCTGGAGGATCTTGTTCTTGTTAAAGTTGGGTTTGTACTGTTGTCCAGTTCAGTAGTAGAGAAGGGTTGACGATGTGATGTTGAGATAAGTAGTCCCACATCTTCCAATATATGTCATTTGTTAGTGTATATAATTTAAGGGACAAATCCAACATTATGAAGTTGTTTAGAAAATTAGCACGTTCTTAGCTTGGATGGCACTTGTAAATTGGGAAACCAATCCCGGCCTTTTCTGATTGCAGAATGCTTTTTTCTGATTCCAAAATGCTTGGCTTCCCTGCAGCTCAATTACGTACCACTACTGCTGCTTTATATATGCAAAGGGCATTATCGGTATTTCAAAAAGACACCAAGTAAATCAATAGAATGAATTCTCTTTATTAGTAGTAAAGATGTATATATATTATATTTAAATATATTTACAAAGTATAAAATTATTTCACAAAGCAATACATTTTCAAAATAATATTTTAAAATGTTTTTCAAAATTACAAATGGTATGTAGACATACTCTAATCCTATATGTCGACATACTAGCCGTGAGTTTCAAAAATCAAATTTCAAAAGAAGTGTCCATTCGTCGTATTACTTCACGAATATACATGACCGTTATTCCTCTATAAATACCTTTGTTTCCAACGAAATTTTTAATCACTTTTCCTTGTTCTTCTCTCCTCCTTCTTCTCTCTCATTTTCTAAAAGAAATTATAATAATACTCTGCCAAATTTCAACTAGAATCAAACTCCATTGCGATTAGTTCGATTCTCTATCATTTTCTCTCAGATTTCTATCATCTCTATCACTCTAATCAAGATCTAGGTGCTATTCAAGAGTTATAGGATTATTTGTAATCAAGATTTAAGATCCGAGTCTATAAAACTCTAACAAATCAAACCGCTATACTTGTGGGTCAGATTGTAGTCCGTAAATCAATTGGGTGCGCTTAGTAGCCCGTAAATCTAGTGGGTGTGATTGTAGCCCGTGAAATCAATTGAGTGTGCTTAGTAGCCTATAAACATATTAGATGTGCTTGTAGCCCGTAAATCAAGCGGCTCTACCTAGAGGCCGAGATTTTGGAGGGTGTGTCTCATAGCCTTGAAATCGATATTGTATTTGCATTTACTAGTTGAAAAAAATATGTACAAGGAATTGTACGGGACTGAATGTAGGGTAACTCCGAACTAGTATAAAATCCTGGTGTGTTCTTTCCTTTTACTCTTACTGCATTTACTGTTTATCTATGTTTTGATTCTGTGATTATTTCTATGAATTTTAATCTCGTTACTCTGAGCATAATTTCAAAAGATTTCAAAAAGATTCATATATGTTAGAAAACACTATTCATCCCCTCTAGTGTTAATTTAGCCTTAAGATCCCTATTCTGCAACCTTACATAATATTGTTCTGTAGCGCGACATAGGTGGATCTAGAATGTATTATATTAGGGCTTAAACCATGTTATATCATTGTCATAGTAGTATATAAGTTTTAGATTGGTTTCACTTACTCAGACATATGTCTGACCCATTCCTATATTCTTTTTTCGATATTATTCAGGTTGATGGACTTCGGGGACGTGTTGGACCTGGAGTTGAGATATGTATATACATTGTAAATATTGTACATAATTATTGTATAAATAATCTATAACAAAAGACAAGATGTGACAGTATATGGTGTTGTTGTATTTTAAAGATTTATGATATGGTATCATTTATGTAATTAAATTTAATATTTATGTAATATGATATTTTATGTGACCGTTTGCTGTAAGACTCCGGAAGTTATCAGTTAGTTTAGTTAATAATTTATGTTCTCTCTATATATTAATATATCATCACCTAACGAATCACCATTTTGGGACTTCGTTATGTAGTTATGGGGTTCTGAAATGGCGGGTAGTTATAACAACATTCCCTTTTTCGGGGATATACTGAATTTCAAAGTCATACGCTGCTATAAACTCCATCTGTCTCTGTTGCTTAAGATTCAAATATTTTTGGGAGAACATGTATTTAAGGGACTTATGACCAGTAAATAGCTCATACCTTTCCCCTAAAAGATAATACCTCCAGATTTTCAAGGAAAATACAGTAGTTGCTAACTCCAAGTCATTAATGGGTGTAACGACCCACTATTTTCGACCATTCAAATCGATAATAAATCCACACATGTCTGACTTGAATAATTCAAAATATCAGATTGTTAATTTAAATTTGGCAAACTCAGCATATGCAGTAAATAAATCAATCACAGAATCACAGACACAGAGTAATACAATAATACGCAGCGGAATAGATAAAATAGTAGTTCATGAAGCTACTATATAAACATCAGAGTTAGAAATAAAATACAACAGAATATCTCAAATGCAGTGAAGTCTTCAGTACAACAGATGACTTCTCTGAACAAATCAACTAGAAGAGCTGAAAGCTGAAGCGATAGTTGGATCTCCAAAGGAAGCTCCAAACTCCAAATGTGAGTCTTAAATGCTGTATTACTCGGTCTGACCCAAGCGTAAAGCAAAACACAAAACACTCGAGTCAGGATTAACATTCTTATATAAATAAATCCAACTCAAGTGAAATATCAACCGAAATACAAGTAACTTAAAGGATGTTTGGGATAACCATCCTCTAAGGATCTTCAGAACTATCTACAAGGTGGAAATATACATTATAACACCGTGGTCATTTCAATTTAATTTATACTTCAAACCCAAATATCATTTCATTTCAATTATAACTATTTTCCAAGATAGTATATATATTAATTTATAAAGTAAAGTATTTAAAATTTCCTCAAGTCTCACAAATCAATTCAAATTAACTCAAATTCCAAATTCAAATTTTATTCAAAGCTCAATTCATCAATTCAATTCAGTTCTAAATATACCATTTAAACTTTCAATATATTTCAAAGCTTTAATATTCAACATTTTCAAAGTTAAATTTAACAGTTTCATATATCTCTTGATTTAACTTTATTATTATTTAATCAGGGAATATTCACTTAATAAATTCAATATCATTTAACTAGCCTTAAATTTCATTTTCTACTAAATATTTCCTTAAATTTATTTAAACAAGAAATATTCATTAAATTATTTAAATCAAACTCAAGTTTTAAATCATATCTTAAATCCCAATTTCAATAAGTTTTAAATTGGTTTAATTAAATAAAATTCTTTACTAAATTCAAATTATCTTCCCAACCTTAACTTATTCAAATTTTTACCAAATTCTATTTTGAAATATAAATTTTATACTTAACATATTATATGTATTAAATCCATCTTAATTAAATTAAATATCATTATTAAATCTATATATATCATTACCATTTATATGTAATTTTTTTTTAAATCAACATTGGTTAAAACCAAATATTTCTTTCCAAAACCATAGAATTCAATTTCAAAATATTTATATATATATATGGACCAACGGTGTTTGTATATATATTTATCATATGGTTAAGTGATACGGATATTTATCATTTCAATCCGAAATTTAAATATATACGGGTAGATATCATTTCGACCCGTAATCCCAATTTCAATTCAAATGAAAATCGCTTGGGTCTATCATGTCAACCCATAACGATTTTCTCCTATTCTAAAGTCCGTTCGGGTATGTATCATTTCAACCCATAGTGAATTCTATACTAACAGGGAACTTGCAGAGTGATAACAGATAATATAAAATAAAACAACAGGCATATATCATCAATAACAATAGAATAAGAACAACGAGATATGGTGTCATATCCCACAGGTGAACAGTTACAGATAATAGCATATATAACAATTTAAATAACTACAGCAGCATATTTCAATTGCTATTTCAAACGAAATCAAATTTAAATAATAAAAGAACATTAATCGTGAGTGATTGCTCACCTTTCGAGGCTAGATAGATTTGACAAAGAAATGAGCGACGAATCCAAGCACGAATCCCAAGGCAAAGCTAGATTAGCACGAATTAGAAGAACAAAGCTGATGATGAAGGACCGATGAAACAATTAGAATCAATTTGACATACGTTAAAACGAAATATAAATCATATGGTTATACATTTTCTCAAAATCAATATAGAGTTTTAAAATTTAAAATAAGTGTTTTAACGTAAAATATATCTAAATTATAGAATCAGATTTGGCATATAGAATATCAATATAAAACTGTACAAACAAATAAAATATTTTATATTATTATAACGTATACAAATCTATACATATAAATTCATATATATATAAACCAATATAACTAACCAGTATATACACATGCGTATAGGACTTAGTATGAAAATATATAAACTCATGCAACCTTCCAAAACTTGTACAAATTATATATATGTGAGCAATATATAGAAACGTACATATTTTATAACACGGTATATATATAAAACTGTTTACAAAACTTAATCACGTTTGGAAACAATCAGAAATATATATATAATAATACATATAAACTACTTATATAAGATATATATATTATAACCTGTATAAAAGTAACTGATATATACAACCCACTTTTCAAATTTACAAATGTACTGGCCCACTATAAATTATATCGCTAACTTAAACTTTTTTTTTGAAAGGATCGCTAACTTAAACTAATATATATAACTTATTACATATACTGTAAAATATATATACCGAATATATAGGCTATATTACCTATAACTGGGGCCGAACATATATGCCCAGGTTTTTAATATATACATGAAATTTGACATCAACGTAACTACTAGAATATATTATATTATAACTTATATGAATATATACAAACTGCAGTAACACTCACCTCTAAGCAACAGGGGAAGGTGAGATCTTTGGTTCGTGTGAGGCACTGAGGTGGTAAAGTTAACACGCGGCAACAGGGTGGAGGAGGCTGGGTGAGGTGCTGACGTGGTTGAAGGAAAGAGGAGCTGGGTTCGAGATGATGGGGTTTGCGAGGCCTACTCGACTGCGCACGGGATAGCTGAGATGCAGGGAACGATGAGACTCGAGTGGAGGCCGGAACAGCTACCTTGGTGAGGATGGGCAGTCATTTCCAAAAGAGCAATGCATGGTGGCGGGTCTGGCCAGATTTGGTCGGAGCGTGGCTGGAGGGAAGGGCTGACCTGCGAGCTAAGGGGAATAAGTCAGATGGAGATACAGGCGAGCAGTGGGCGGTGAAGGTGAGCGGCTTCAAGAGGGAGAGGGTGATCGAAAGGAAGGCCAGGGAAGCAGGCAGTGAGGTCGGAGGAGAGATGATGGGTTGAGGTGGAAGAGGCTTCGGCGTTGGAGTGTGGTTTGGTGCCTTCAGGTTTTGGTAGGGGAGTCACGTTTTTTTTTGTAGGAGAGAGGAAAAATAATGGGAGGGGAAGGGATTTGGAGAAAAAGGAAAGCTTGCATGATGATAGGGGATAACAGAGGAGCAGGGAATGAAAAATGCAGAGCTGAATGAAACATACTTGTTTATACAATATAGTTCAATCAATAAAGGTGCGGTGGAAGTTACATGGTCCAGAGAGTAATTTTGAACAGTTCACAAAAAAAAAGGAATGCAGACGTTCACCTTTAATAAAGGCCAACGAATATAAAATAAAATAAAATAAAAATTATTTCAAAACTGATGTAAATAAAAGCAGTCATCAGTGCCTTTAAAAGATGGGAAAGTAACGGCTGTTTTAGTTGTCTCAGAGAGGTAATGAAAAGGAAGAGGATCAAATATAAAGTGAAAGAAGGGTAAACGATAACACATTGATTTAGCTGAAAATTTTAAAGCAATTTATAGATTTGCAACTGATGTAAGATTTTGAAAACAAGGGAAAGTGAATTAAAAAGTCACGAATGCGGTACCGGTGCAGTGGACTGTTCAATCGTCTCCGTCGCGTACCGGGCTTCAAAATACAGAGTTGAATATACCGTAGAGATCAGCGCGACGAGACGATCAAAACGGTACACAGATATCAGTGGTACGGTCATCCGATCAAAAGTCGATAACCGGTACTAGAAAATGCTGCTATTTGGTCAGAATTAAGATAAACGGAGCAGTAGAAGTCCAAATTTGGAAAAACGAATTTCGCAGTCTGATTCAGAATGCTCTGAATAAATTTTCTCCTGTTGACATATTTTGGTTTCGGAAACTTTTAAATTCACTGTTATTAACCGGTTTGATTTGAAATGAAATTTCACAGGAAAATAAACTTCAATATTATTAGATGAAAATTTACCAGTTGCTATATTAAAATAGACGTATTCCAAATAATAAATTTTTATTTTCAAATTTTATTGTTTAAAATTTCACAAAATTTCAATTAATTTAACAAATAAAATCAATAAAAGTTTAGGGTCGTTACACTCTCCCCCACTCAAAACTTTTCGTCCCCGAAAAGGAAGGAGGTAGGAGAATAAAACAACCAGAAATAAAAGTAGATTGAAAGTCAATATTAAACAATTAATTTGAACTATATAAATTTTACTTAAATTTGAAAACTTCATTTGCAATTCAATTGTCTTATATACTTTAAAACTTTTTCAAGACCCATTTGCAAAATTTCTTACTTCCTTACAATTACCATTTATATGTTTAAATGACACCTTCATAATTATATGAAATCTATTTGAAAACAGTTATTTACATTATTACTTATATTTACAAAGAAGCTATTTGAAAACATTAAATTCATAATTCATAATTTATTAATTTTTTTTTCTCAAGATACTTTTCAAATATTATTAATAATCAATAATCATTTACTTTAAATATGTATTATTAAATAAATAACTTCTAAAATATTTAACACTAAAATTTTCTATTTATAACACTATTTTTTTTATATATTAAACCATATAGTATATAATAAACAATACTTGAAAAGGATATAGTCAACAAGGAGAAGAAGGAGGATTTGGAAAAGCAGAATATAGATGAATAAATAAAGCTGAGCAGATAAGGTAGATTCAAGGAATAATATCGGGCACGAATAATCAATTCAAACCATAAGAATTTCAATTTCAAATATTAATATAGAATTTCTTTTGTTGAAATACTTTTATAATAAATTGCCTTTATAACGAAACAAATTTACTTTCGAAAATACTTTTATAACTCGATGTCTTAACAAGTTTATCCTTGTTCCTGTAGACTCTGGTAGTGCGTTGATCAGGCGCAAAACTAGAATTCTCCAGGTACTTAGTAGACCTGTTTTAACACCCAGTGAAAATACTGGAAAAACTTTTTAAAAACAGATATGGAAAGTACAATCCAAACAAAACACAAACAAAACCTTTGTCTAACCATGGTTCGCAGATACACAATGGTTACGCTTGGGTCCCCCAGGAAGCAATCCATATCCGTAAGCTTTCTCAGCCCTGCGAGTTACGCCATGATGACTAGTAGAATGCAGGATACACAATGGTTACGCCTGGATCCCCCAGGAAACAATCCGTACCCCCAGGCAAGACTCAGCCAAGCATTTGCGCTACTATTCGCGACCTACACAGATTGCAGGATACACAATGGTTACGCCTGGATCCCCCAGGAAACAATCCGTACCCCTAGGCAAGACTCAGCCAGGCAGTTGCGCTATGCAGTCACGAGAGAAAAAATAAGACCATGGGTAACGCCATGGAATTCGAAGGACACTCGAGTATCATATCCGGAAAACCAAAATCAGAGAGAATAATATCGATAGAATGAATCCAAGATGTGGCCAAAAATCGGATATCAAGCAGAAGGCACTTTCCATATCTTTACTTCGAAAATATGTATCATATAGTACCTTTTCAAATCACTTTCAAATATCGTACTTATATAAAATCCATTATATATAAGATTTAATTTTCAAATCAAATACTTTCCAAAATCAATAGTATATCAAATCATACTTATATAGACTTCAATTATATAAGATTTCACTTTCAAATTGAGTACCTTTTCAAATCTATAGTTTTCGAATCAATTTCATACTCATACAAACCAATTTTATATAAGTTCGATAACTCCCAAATCAAGTGTTTGGTAACATAAGGTTCTCAGATTTCAATTTGTTTCAATATCAGTTCAATTTCAAAATCATATACAATTTCACCAAATTATTTCTTCTCAAATTAATTATCTTTAGCTTCAAAGTTTCCAGAATAATAGATTTTGAAAATAAATCCAAATTTCCAAATCAATAATTTAAGTCAACCAATTCATTTCCAAATCAAATGTTTTCAAAATCATCTTATACTTACGTAAGGTCTATCTTATATAAGGGTCAAAATTTTCAAAATAAATTTTGCTGTATGAAGAGCTATATGGGATTGAATATCTTTGCTTTTATGGGTTATATATCTTTGTAATTTAAATTTAAAGTTTTCTTTTAGTTAGCACAGATATTCTAACCCGACAGCTTTCAATTTCAGCTTCAAAATATATCAATGATATTAGAATATAAGATGTACATACGTCATCCTTTCGCAGAATCACATTTGATCGCTCGCTCGATCACACAAGTTCGCTTTCGAACTAGTATTGTCCATTCGACTTCCCTAATGCGGATTTCGATGTGGTTTCTCGACTAGAAGCCATCAGTCTCCTTGCATAGCCATATACTATGATAGAGAATTCTAGAACCAAGCCCAAAATCCATATCAAATATTCGCCATCAAGAATCGAATGAAAAATCCTAACACGAAATGGTGTAATTCACCTCGAACTTGTGTACTCAAACCTGGATCAAATTAATTATGCGAATAAAACAGCATACGTACAACTTATATATTTATTCCAACTTGTTAAATATATAGTTTCATAAAGATGTTACTAAGTTAAAACATTTAAGCTAAATTTTATTCAAAATATATTGAAGACGAAATTCTTTTCAAAACATTTCAAATCTAAATTTCATATTAGAAAAATTTGAAATTTGCCTTATTCATATACTTAACAAAACAGTTTCAACTTATTTAAATCATATTACTACATACTTTAACATTCATACCAACTTATATACTTTATACTTTTCAAAATTCTTAGCTTTTGAAAAGTTAACCTTGATTTGGAAGTGCTCGAACCTTCAAAATAGTTGAAGAAATCATTTTCAAATTCAAGAGTTGGAAATCAGCAACAAATTAGTAAATCAATTTTAATAGATAGGGTTATATCAAATCCAAAACTCGAGGGCTGAACACCGGCTCATTTTAAATCGTTTCAAATACATTTACATATATCTTTCGAATATCAAATCATACTTCAAAATTTTGAAATCAAAATTGGTTTCGCAAAATCACTCGCATAGCGATGCTACTAAAGTGGCCTATCCCTCACTCTGAAACTCGAAAATCAATGTCGATGATGCGTGCACTCATCACCGAAATTATTTTCCAGCGACATAAGTGAGTTCTGGACTTCTATTTTCTCAAACTTCTTTTTGAAATTTCTTCGAAATCATTCGAAACTCATTAAAATCATTTGAAACATTTCTTATTTGGAAAATACTTTTAAATCATATTATTATTATTATATATTTCAAAATCTTAAAACCAGTTACAAAATACCGGAGTTCAATTCTCGAATTTCAAATTTAAAATCCTTTAGTTATAAATCATTTTTAGATAGATCAAATTTCTTATATAATTTTTTTTTCAAATTCCTTTCGAAAACCTCAAATTCTTATTTTAAAAGGGTATATAATCCTTATCGAAAACATTTCAATTTTATATATAGAATAAAATCATACTTATCAAAATAATAATTTCGGTTTAGAAAACAATTTCTAGAATACAAAACCCGATTTTCAAAGGATGATTTGAGAATGGATTTCAACAAAGATAGAGATTCAAATTAGAGGACTCTAATCAAATAAAATTTCTGATTCGAAGATAGGCTTGAACGAAGATGAGACAATTAACTTACAAAATAGGAGATGGATATACTTATACAAGTCGCGGGCGACCTTAACCGGGTCAACCGTGACTTCAGGAACAAGATCGATGTAGAATTCCAAGAAAAACCAACATTCGATCGCAAGAGATAGCGATATCTAAACCAAAGATATATAAATCTCCGGTGAATCAATGCCAATTGTAAAGGAGTTCCACCCCTTTACAAATCATCCAAAGATTGGCGGGATCGCCTATTCTTATAGAGATCATTGGAAGTGGAGTTATGGGATACTCCAGAATCAAAAGGATACAAATAGGGAGAGACAAGAATGAATTTTGGAACCGCAAGGAACGTTCCAAAGTTCAGAGGAAATCAAGTCAAAAGGAAGAAATTCAAACTCGAATGAAAGTGATTCTGTAAATAAATTTACTATATATGCTAGGTTTTGCCTAGAGCCAAAGCTCTGATACCAACTGTAACGACCCACTATTTTGGACCATTCAAATCGACAATAAATCCACACATGTCTGACTTGAATAATTCAAAATATCAGATTGTTAATTTAAATTTGGCAAACTCAGCATATGCAGTAAATAAATCAATCACAGAATCACAGACACAGAGTAATACAATAATACGCAGCGGAATAGATAAAATAGTAGTTCATGAAGCTACTATATAAACATCAGAGTTAGAAATAAAATACAACAGAATATCTCAAATGCAGTGAAGTCTTCAGTACAACAGATGACTTCTCTGAACAAATCAACTAGAAGAGCTGAAAGCTGAAGCGATAGTTGGATCTCCAAAGGAAGCTCCAAACTCCAAATGTGAGTCTTAAATGCTGTATTACTCGGTCTGACCCAAGCGTAAAGCAAAACACAAAACACTCGAGTCAGGATTAACATTCTTATATAAATAAATCCAACTCAAGTGAAATATCAACCGAAATACAAGTAACTTAAAGGATGTTTGGGATAACCATCCTCTAAGGATCTTCAGAACTATCTACAAGGTGGAAATATACATTATAACACCGTGGTCATTTCAATTTAATTTATACTTCAAACCCAAATATCATTTCATTTCAATTATAACTATTTTCCAAGATAGTATATATATTAATTTATAAAGTAAAGTATTTAAAATTTCCTCAAGTCTCACAAATCAATTCAAATTAACTCAAATTCCAAATTCAAATTTTATTCAAAGCTCAATTCATCAATTCAATTCAGTTCTAAATATACCATTTAAACTTTCAATATATTTCAAAGCTTTAATATTCAACATTTTCAAAGTTAAATTTAACAATTTCATATATCTCTTGATTTAACTTTATTATTATTTAATCAGGGAATATTCACTTAATAAATTCAATATCATTTAACTAGCCTTAAATTTCATTTTCTACTAAATATTTCCTTAAATTTATTTAAACAAGAAATATTCATTAAATTATTTAAATCAAACTCAAGTTATAAATCATATCTTAAATCCCAATTTCAATAAGTTTTAAATTGGTTTAATTAAATAAAATTCTTTACTAAATTCAAATTATCTTCCCAACCTTAACTTATTCAAATTTTTACCAAATTCTATTTTGAAATATAAATTTTATACTTAACATATTATATGTATTAAATCCATCTTAATTAAATTAAATATCATTATTAAATCTATATATATCATTACCATTTATATGTAATTTTTTTTAAATCAACATTGGTTAAAACCAAATATTTCTTTCCAAAACCATAGAATTCAATTTCAAAATATTTATATATATATATGGACCAACGGTGTTTGTATATATATTTATCATATGGTTAAGTGATACGGATATTTATCATTTCAATCCGAAATTTAAATATATACGGGTAGATATCATTTCGACCCGTAATCCCAATTTCAATTCAAATGAAAATCGCTTGGGTTTATCATGTCAACCCATAACGATTTTCTCCTATTCTAAAGTCCGTTCGGGTATGTATCATTTCAACCCATAGTGAATTCTATACTAACAGGGAACTTGCAGAGTGATAACAGATAATATAAAATAAAACAACAGGCATATATCATCAATAACAATAGAATAAGAACAACGAGATATGGTGTCATATCCCACAGGTGAACAGTTACAGATAATAGCATATATAACAATTTAAATAACTACAGCAGCATATTTCAATTGCTATTTCAAACGAAATCAAATTTAAATAATAAAAGAACATTAATCGTGAGTGATTGCTCACCTTTCGAGGCTAGATAGATTTGACAAAGAAATGAGTGACGAATCCAAGCACGAATCCCAAGGCAAAGCTAGATTAGCACGAATTAGAAGAACAAAGCTGATGATGAAGGACCGATGAAACAATTAGAATCAATTTGACATACGTTAAAACGAAATATAAATCATATGGTTATACATTTTCTCAAAATCAATATAGAGTTTTAAAATTTAAAATAAGTGTTTTAACATAAAATATATCTAAATTATTGAATCAGATTTGGCATATAGAATATCAATATAAAACTGTACAAACAAATAAAATATTTTATATTATTATAACGTATACAAATCTATACATATAAATCCATATATATATAAACCAATATAACTAACCAGTATATACACATGCGTATAAGACTTAGTATGAAAATATATAAACTCATGCAACCTTCCAAAACTTGTACAAATTATATATATGTGAGCAATATATAGAAACGTACATATTTTATAACACGGTATATATATAAAACTGTTTACAAAACTTAATCACGTTTGGAAACAATCAGAAATATATATATAATAATACATATAAACTACTTATATAAGATATATATATTATAACCTGTATAAAAGTAACTGATATATACAACCCACTTTTCAAATTTACAAATGTACTGGCCCACTATAAATTATATCGCTAACTTAAACTTTTTTTTTGAAAGGATCGCTAACTTAAACTAATATATATAACTTATTACATATACCGTAAAATATATATACCGAATATATAGGCTATATTACCTATAACTGGGGCCGAACATATATGCCCAGGTTTTTAATATATACATGAAATTTGACATCAACGTAACTACTAGAATATATTATATTATAACTTATATGAATATATACAAACTGCAGTAACACTCACCTCTAAGCAACAGGGGAAGGTGAGATCTTTGGTTCGTGTGAGGCACTGAGGTGGTAAAGTTAACATGCGGCAACAGGGTGGAGGAGGCTAGGTGAGGTGCTGACGTGGTTGAAGGAAAGAGGAGCTGGGTTCGAGATGATGGGGTTTGCGAGGCCTACTCGACTGCGCACGGGCTAGCTGAGATGCAGGGAACGATGAGACTCGAGTGGAGGCCGGAACAACTACCTCGGTGAGGATGGGCAGTCATTTCCAAAAGAGCAATGCATGGTGGCGGGTCTGGCCAGATTTGGTCGGAGCGTGGCTGGAGGGAAGGGCTGACCTGCGAGCTAAGGGGAATAAGTCAGATGGAGATACAGGCGAGCAGTGGACGGTGAAGGTGAGCGGCTTCAAGAGGGAGAGGGTGATCGAAAGGAAGGCCAGGGAAGCAGGCAGTGAGGTCGGAGGAGAGATGATGGGTTGAGGTGGAAGAGGCTTCGGCGTTGGAGTGTGGTTTGGTGCCTTCAGGTTTTGGTAGGGGAGTCACGTTTTTTTTTGTAGGAGAGAGGAAAAATAATGGGAGGGGAAGGGATTTGGAGAAAAAGGAAAGCTTGCATGATGATAGGGGATAACAGAGGAGCAGGGAATGAAAAATGCAGAGCTGAATGAAACATGCTTGTTTATACAATATAGTTCAATCAATAAAGGTGCGGTGGAAGTTGCATGGTCCAGAGAGTAATTTTGAACAGTTCACAAAAAAAGGAATGCAGACGTTCACCTTTAATAAAGGCCAACGAATATAAAATAAAATAAAATAAAAATTATTTCAAAACTGATGTAAATAAAAGCAGTCATCAGTGCATTTAAAAGATGGGAAAGTAACGGCTGTTTTAGTTGTCTCAGAGAGGTAATGAAAAGGAAGAGGATCAAATATAAAGTGAAAGAAGGGTAAACGATAACACATTGATTTAGCTGAAAATTTTAAAGCAATTTATAGATTTGCAACTGATGTAAGATTTTGAAAACAAGGGAAAGTGAATTAAAAAGTCACGAATGCGGTACCGGTGCAGTGGACTGTTCAATCGTCTCCGTCGCGTACCGGGCTTCAAAATACAGAGTTGAATATACCGTAGAGATCAGCGCGACGAGACGATCAAAACGGTACACAGATATCAGTGGTACGGTCATCCGATCAAAAGTCGATAACCGGTACTAGAAAATGCTGCTATTTGGTCAGAATTAAGATAAACGGAGCAGTAGAAGTCCAAATTTGGAAAAACGAATTTCGCAGTCTGATTCAGAATGCTCTGAATAAATTTTCTCCTGTTGACATATTTTGGTTTCGGAAACTTTTAAATTCACTGTTATTAACCGGTTTGATTTGAAATTAAATTTCACAGGAAAATAAACTTCAATATTATTAGATGAAAATTTACCAGTTGCTATATTAAAATAGACGTATTCCAAATAATAAATTTTTATTTTCAAATTTTATTGTTTAAAATTTCACAAAATTTCAATTAATTTAACAAATAAAATCAATAAAAGTTTAGGGTCGTTACAATGGGATTTCTCTTCTCATGGCCCTTCAACTGCCTACTTGCATAGGATACCACTCTGCCTTTCTTGCATAAGAACATCTCCTAACACTATACCACATGCATTTGGTATAAACGGTGAAAGGCTTCGACCCATAGAATAGTTAGCACTGGTGCACTAGTCAATAGCCCCTTCAGCTTCTCAAAAGCCTTCATGCATTTCTCATCCCATGCAAAGACTAAGTTTTTCTTGGTTAGTCGATTCAATGTCACCGCTATTTTTGTGAAGTCCTTGATGAATTTCTTATATTACTTGGCCAAACCAAGAAAACTACTAACTTTGATAGCATTTTTCAAAATCTTCCAGTCTTGAATAGCTTCTACCTTCGTAGGTTCAACAGCTAACCCTTTCTCGAAGATAATGTGACCGAGAAATTTTACCTCCTTCCTCCAAAATTGTCACTTTCAGAGTTTGCCCTTTAGCTAAGTTCTCTTAAGGTCTAGTACCTCCCTTAAATAATTTTCATGCTCAACTTCAGTTTTAGAGAATGCTAGAATATCATCTACAAATACTATGACAAACTTATTCAGTTGTCTCCTAAAGACCCTGCTTATCAAATCCACAATATATGCATGAGCGTTTATCAATCCAAAAGCATTACTTTCCATTCAAACATTCCGTCCGTGGTGCGAAAAGTAGTCTGCTCCTTGCTATCTCAGTTACTCTTAATTGATGGAACCTAGTGGCCAAATCTAGTTAGGAAAAAACTTTAGCTGCAACAAGTTGGTCAAGCAAGTTATCTATTCTGGGTAAAGGATACATATTCTTCTTAGTTAGCTTGTTCAGTGCTCAGTTATCGATGCATAGCCTAAATGAGCCATCTGCCTTATTGGTAAAGACAACTAAAGCTCCCCATTATGAGTGCTAAGACGAATAAACTTCTTTCGTAATAGTTCAAAATTTACTTATCTAGATCTCGTCTTTCTTAAAGGGCCATTTGCATCAATGGCAGCACGACGGGTCGAGCGTCCTTCTCCTAGTCAATCCTAAACTCGATCTCCCTTCAGGGTGGGAGACTAGAGGCTTCCTTAAAATCGTCTAGAAAGTGTCGAACTACGAGAACAAATGAGAGCTCATCCCATGATAAGCTAAGAGAATACAAATAGCTTAACTTGACTGAGCTTTAGAGAATGCAACGAACATCTATATCTCGCCCTCCACAACTCCTTAACCATACAATCCTCCTATCACAATCTAAGACAATCTCGTAGTAAGACAACCAATTCATCCCTAAAATAAGTCCGTACCCCTCAGAATCCATAACATATGCATTGCATATAAAGTCCACTTACATATATCCATCACTAGGTCTTTGCAAATCATAGAAAGAAGTGTCGATCCCCTAATAGGATTTGGCATAACTATATGGTTGGTGAAAAATTGGGCTTTAGTCCTAATGACTATGAATGAATGTGGTGCTTCTGAATCAAATAAGATTCGAATAGTAGAAATAATAGTTGTACCTTCCATCATACGTTTTCCTTTTTCTTTGGTAGGAGGTCTGCTTGAGACAGGTATAGCCTCAATGACATAAGCTTGCCTACCTTCTCCCTCCTTTACTAGTTCTGGGCACCGGTTCTTATAGTGTCCTTCTTCATGGAAGTTATAGCACCTCCCTTTGAACTCTTCTCTCATTAAACTCACTTTACAGTCCTTGGTGACATGCCCCTTCTTTTGACATCTACAACATATCACACCTCCTTTCTTGATCTTCCCCTTGGCTTTCTTGCTGCCTAGAATCTCCCTTTCTCTAATACCAACTTGATTATGCGCTTTTCCTACTTTTTCCTTTTCTTCAATACCAACTGTTTGAAATAGGATCATTTCAACTAACATTTCATAGGTAGCGTCTTCAGGAACTTGAGTTAAAAGTAGCTCTCTAAGTGGAGAATTTAGGTCTTTTAGAAACTTCATCGTCTTCTTCGCTGGTGTGTCAATCAGGCTCATTTTACATGTAGCTAATCCTATGAACTTATTGGTATATTCCTTTACCATGGAGTCTCCTTGCCTTAGTTGGATCAACTTCTCCAATTGCAGACTTACTTTAGCTTTGGACATGAATCGTAACTCGAAGCGGGCCCTGAATTCAGTCTAAGTATTTCCTTCCTCTTCATTCTCTCCAACAACTATGGTCTACCAATCCAATGCCTCTCCCTTTAGGTTCAATGCAACTATCCTCCTCTTAACCCAGTCTTCCCATCCTAGTTCCTGAAATATACAATCACAGTTGTTAATTCACGCCTTGGTTTCTGTAAAATCTTCCACTCTAGAATATGCTTGTCCTCCCATATTGTGAATTTTTTTTACACAATTTAGGGAAGTATGGTAGGCAGGGTGCTTGTTCAGCGGATGGAGAAACTGGCACTGCTGGTGTAGCTTGTTAAGGAATAAGAAATTGTCGCACGAGCCTTAGATATTGTCAGAACCATTATGGTATACCCGGAATAGTAGGTATCTCTTGGGCAAGGTGGTTTTAGACTTCAAAGGTGTTATTCTCGGCCATTTCAACTATATGTAGGTTCAAAATTTCAGATTAATCCTGACTTCCTACGATTGTATAACTACCCAAATTAAAAATTTAGCTAGTGTGTTCGCGTATGTACATATATGTGTGTGTGCACACATATATTTAGTAGGGTTTTGAAAAATATTTTCAAAAATAACAAATATGTACTCTCGTGTATACTTATTCCCGTTGATCGGGTAACCTGGCTTTGACACCAAATGTAACAACCCTCTCTAGAATGGGCTTAATTTTTGACCCAATAAAAGCCCATCAAACCTTAGGTCCAATCTAGAGCTGGCTGTTAGTGGGTAAAATCTATCAATGTACAGAGCTATCTATCCGTGCTTTTAGACTCTCATAGCAGAAGGGATAAAAATATAATAATAAAGTAAGTACCCATTTCAAAATTTCCAAAATCTCAAAAATACAATTACCAAATGTCCATAACGTAATGCCTCAAAATAGAACATCAACAAGTATAAAATATAGGTACATCAAAATAATCCATAAACATAAATATATATATCGATGCCACCAGTCTTCACCACCTTCTTCACCCTTCATCATCAACATCGTTACCCCTAACATGTAGGTTGTAATGAAGAGGGAGTCAGAATAACAATGTCTGGTGCACGAAAATCTCAAGTCTTACCATAATAGTATTTGAGCAGTATAATTCAGATGGGTATTATGTCTTAAGAAATTTCTAACTATACCTTTCCGAGTGTACCTCTAACTATAAGTCTACATCTCTTCCAATTTAGCCCCATAACGTATCTCCAATTGTAGGCCAATGGCCCTTTTCGGTCTAACATCATAACTATAACACTAGTGAAATGTGACATGGAATAAATATTAGGTCTAATGACCCATCTCCGTCAATCATATCCTAACGATACGAGAGAAAGTACCCAAGTCACATAAGACCTTTTTAATGGGAAATAGGCAGACCCTTACCATTTAATACCTAGACCTTAGGAAGATCCCATCATTTAATACCTAGACCCAAGGCGAACGCATTTCTAGTGCTTCCTAACCGACATAGTAAGAAATCATATAAGGCCACTTAATATTTCTTTAATGGGGAAGAGACAGACCCCTCAATTGTCATTTAATACCACAACCCCAAAGCGGACCCCCTGTAGAGATTTCCATTACCGCACTTCAAAGATAACCTCGACCATTTAATACTTCTTGACTGGGAAGAAGGAAAACTCTGCAATAGAAATTTAATACCTCCAACCACGAAGTAGGCCCGTCCTAGGATATCCGTTCTATAACCCGTAACCCAAACCATGACGTCTCATAATAGTTCGACCATTCGTAGATATTGATAGCCAAATTAGCTAGGTAGACTCACCTTATGGAATTGGGACTAACCTCGCATCCACAATAGGTACTTATTATAGGAGATGTCTCACATCAGTTCTAAAGTCACACTTCTAGTAGCCAAATTAGCTGTGCAGACTTCTATATACTTTTAACTGGCCTCACATTCTTATAACTTAGTCATATTTCCGCTCTCCAACCTTATGAAATTATACCAACATATATGTATAATACATACATACATAATATACCTTATCCGCATTTATGCATTAAGGCCATATAAGGAAAACTCATAATTTCACCTTTTAATTATGGATTAATTTCCATAATTGTTCTTAACTTTTATTTTATCCGTTTTGTTGTTATTTAATAACCTATTTATTTTATACATTATGACTTATATGTTATTATTATATCTACACTTAATGTAAATTTTTAGATAATTAGTTTTTATTAAATATTCCTAGGCGTGAGTAAAGATATTCTTATATTAAGTTTTTTGCTTCCTATTCGGTTTCTTTAAATATCACAACTTCCATATCCATACAATCCCTAATCCAATTCACAGTTTATACAATAGCTAATATCACAATTTTAAATTAGCTAAACAAAACATGCTTGTGCATACATACAAACATACATACATACATACATATATAATGGAATTAAAACATCTAACTTGTTTTAGGCATAGTAGAATTAACGTCTATATTTCAAGGGAGCAAAACTTTTACAATTTACATCCTTTATATTCTATTCGACTTTTAAATGGACAAGGTTGAAATGAAAAAGGATTCATATTTATTTTCATTTCGAAAGTAGGCGGTGCAAACTACGAATGGGATAAAAATCCATTCTTTACACATCATTTCCTAATTCTTTTTAGAATCTTTCATTAGAACAAATACAAATTGGAAAGTGGCAGTTGAAAAGAATATAAATGACTCGTATTGCAAATAATAACGGATTAAATTTTACCATATTAACATAAAACAAATAAGATTCCAACCAATTCTAGTATGAACATTTTAAGGAGGGATTTTGAGGATTTAGATTTAAAGTTTTCTCATACAAAATTCTCTAAGTCATAAAACAAACCCAAATATTAACTACACAACTAATAAAAAGAGAAAAACCAAGATTTTCACTTACATATAGCTTACTTTGAATTCCTTTGGATTTGATTCCACGTCTTCACCTATTTCTTCCTTCAGTTATCTTCTTTTTAATTTTTCAATATATAACAATTCATTTGTATATAGATTAGATTCAGAATCAAGAGATCATGGAAGAATAAAAATAGAGAAGT
This sequence comes from Allium fistulosum, assembly GCA_030737815.1. Taxonomy (NCBI): domain Eukaryota; kingdom Viridiplantae; phylum Streptophyta; class Magnoliopsida; order Asparagales; family Amaryllidaceae; genus Allium; species Allium fistulosum. The sequence continues at coordinate 872,116,768 of CM060907.1, read as the reverse complement.
ATACATATATCTAAAATTTTATTATATTTTCCGTTTAATACGATTGATTTCTTCCCTAAAGCTTGAATCTTGAATCTAAAAAGTTTATTAAGGAGGAAGGAAACTGACAGAGTTTTGCTGGCATGCTTATTTTTTGTGTGAATAAAAGCGAGGGGGCTAGCCTTTTATTCATAGTGGTTAGAATACATTAAAACCGTATAGTAAAGAATCTATTATTTAAATTAAATCTGGGTCATTCCGACTTAGGCAAACCCTAGCCGCCACTACACAACCGGTCGACCAGTTGACATTGGGTGGTCGACCGGCCCCAATGAAGGTCGACCGGTTGTGGTCTAACTTCGTTAATTATAATGCTATACTATTTCTTTCTTTAGTTAATCTTCTCGTTTACATTTTCTTAAACGATAAACTTACTCTTAACTTTAAAATCTTTTACTACCCTTTTTAAATTTTAAACGTTAATGTTATTTGATTATAAATTTAAATTCATTTGGATTATGTTAAATTCGAAAATTTCAAATATCAATAACTTCTTCGTTTGAACTCTGATAGCGAAGCTCAATATATGAAAGGTTTTTAGAAAATTACCATGAACACAATAGTGGATTGGAGATAGGCAGAAGGTATAGAGTCGAAACATGTTTTCAAAGGGGTAGAAGTAGTCTTTATAAACTCAGAAATATTTTGGTTACAAAATGAGGCTTTCGAAGGAAATAGCTTTCGACTTAGTCAAATATGCCTTATTTTAGAAAAAGGGCTTTCGAAAGAGGTTACCACTTTTTTTTAAAGTAAGCATTCGAAGGGGTCGAAAACCCTGCTGCCGCATTCAACCTTTCGAACCAATACCATCGAAAGGGTTCTTTTACCTTAAACCTCGAAGCCACTTCACAATGCTTTCGAAAGGGTTGGTTTCGAAACCATCCACTTTCTTTCACTTAGGAATAATTCTTTTGAAAGAGTTGCTTTGGCCCTATTTCTTTTAAGACCCTTAGATAAATTGAAAGTTAAACCCAAAGGTTTCGAAAGAAATGGTTTTAAAAGGTTTCAAAGCTATGTTCCACAAACTTTTACTTAGACCCAATGCTTTCGAAAGGTTTGTTTTAAGCAAGGAGTTTTAATACTTTTGAAAGGTATACAATGTAGGTTTTGAAGGGGAGATACCCCAATGTTTTCGAAAGGTTTACTAAAGTCTTTAAATGGAAACTTAAAAAGACATATAATTGATCTGAAATGCATAACATATCGAAACTTAAAAAGACATATAATATTCCCAAACATTCCTAGGAATAAAAAACCATATATAGTATTTATAACACTTATAAAAATAGGTTAGTGAAATTTAAGGAAAAACGATATCATTTAAAGCACAGACCTATTTGGAAAATAACACAGACTTGGAAATAACATAAAATTGAGTCTATTTAGCAAAAAATAATAAATCTTGATGTTGCTCTATTCTTAATTTCAGAGACATTTAATCAAAAAATGGTAATGTACATATTTGAGACATACATATATAAAAATTTCCATAGTTAAGCATATATTAGATCTGTCCATACACGTATCAATACAACAACTTTAGATCAATCTAACCAATAAACTATGACAAAGAAAAAGGAATTCTAAGTTGCAATTAAAGTTACCTTATTTACCTAAATTACAACATTAATGCTTTAACTTTGTGTACGAACTTTTTGTAGTTAAAGATGAGTTGAAAAGCCTGTGAATTATAAATAATTAATTTAGTAAACGAACAATCAATTACTTCTGATTATAGAAGTAAGAGATGTACAAAATCAAATTGCTTCTATTTTCTAATTTTAGCACTAAATATAATATTTCAAAATCAATCTACTACATGTCTTGCTATAATCAATTATTACCAATTTAGAAATAAAATGAGACAAAAACCATAAGCTAATCCCAAATAATCTCATATGTTCATCGAAACTTCTTCAAAAACATCATATATTAAAAGTGGAAAGAATCTGAAACAGCACTAGAATGAATCTGCAAAAACTATAGATAATTGTAGAAAAATATAGAGACAAAAATTTCATATCGTTAGGGAGAAAAAAATATTGGTATAAAAGTTATATTTGTTAGTTGTACAAATACCAATATATCATTTATGTGCATAATTGGAGCTAGTAAATTTGATAATTAAACCTAGATGTGTCATCAGAAAGGACTTTGTACAGAAAAACTATAACAATAGATTAGAGTATGAAATATTGGATCTAGTAACCGATGACCATAATTACTAACAAAAATTATGAGAAATAATAAATGCAAGCTTAATAATGACTTCGTGATTCAAGCCTATACAACTAAACAAAATTCATAAATAAAGAACTTACCTTTTATTGACTTGTGTGATTCATTCATTTATAAATCCAATTCTACTATGTGATTCATTCACTTATCCAATTTTGTAAAATACAAAATTAACAAATTGGTGGGAAGGAGGAAATTTTTTTCACATTAGAAGCATATACATAGTATAATGAAACCATCTACACTTAGATACCCTACAACCTAATCAAGATGTTGTCTTTGGAATAAGTACTAAAAGTAAATTACCTAACATGATCTGAATTAGAAAGGGACCAAGTAATGAGATCTAGAAAGAAATCGCCTAAATTTTAGGAAAACTTCAATTTTAAAAGATATTTTTTGAAAAATATGAACATAGAGATAGAAGGCTGCAATAATAGATCCAATCTATAATCCATTGAAATCGAGAAGCATCAAACTAAATTACTTGGCATGATACATTTATTCTTGTACAAATATAAATTTTCTTGTAGTGTCTCTTCCTGCCATGGTGAAATTAACAAATTTGTTCGATTAATTTGGGAATTAAGGTTTGGAAAGAAGAGATGATTGAGGATCTGAATAGTACTTTAGAGAATGGAGATGTGAGGGATTCAAAGGTGGATAGTGGTTCTTGTTGGTTTCTAATGTAGCCAATCAAAAGGAACGCTGATTGTGATTTGTACCGTTAGATTTGGTTTAAAATAAACGGTTAGAGTTGTAGTTGGAGGGGATGGTATGGATTGTGTTTCTCTAATAAACTAGGGAGAATATGTTTTAGCCATTTTGGATGATGACATATTTGTATGAAATTGTGAAACTTTTTAGAAAAATTGCAACACTTACATTTTAATAATCAATTGTTTAAAAAAAAGGCAATATATGAAAATTTATTAATAATGATTATTGAGTATTTAATATTAATTATTTAAAATTTAATTACTGTTTATCAATTATTAATTGCTAATTATTTCATATTTCAAAATAATTATTAATAATTAATAAATACTGATTTTATATGGAACATTTCTAGGATATGCAAATGAAATCTTCATTCCAAAAACGAAATTGCTAAGATAGGGTTTTTTGACACATCATCACACAACTCAACGTTATTTTTAATGAAAAGTTAAAATGATATGAGGAAAATATAGACGCCAATTGGAAAAAACTTTCCCTCTAATATATGCATAGGTAACACTTTATACCTACTCATATTTATTGGTAGATAATCACCCTTCCAAAATGTTATAATATTGCCAATATTTACCTACCAATAAATCTTACCATTAAATATTGGTAGATAAAGGTTATCTTTACCTACCATATATATTGGTAGGTAAAGGTCAGATTTCTTGTAGTGTATTCCCAAAGACAAAGCTCGAAACTCTTTAAAGAGGAAAATTGCTATGGAAGTTAAAGAGCTTGTCACATACAACAAAAGAGCTAAATGGAATTTAAAGGAATCATCTTCTAAAAGTTCATGATTTTCAAAGAACTATTTTCTTACTACTTCTCATGAGGATATTTACTTCTTTACTAAGAAAGGCTAAACTATTGGCCTTCTCAAAAGAAGCAACAAAGGAATGAACGAAATCTTGGACGACAATATTGTCATTATCACTAGTCAAATGGCCACGACACTAATCAATGTTGAAGCTGGGAAAGAATGATCAACAATTTCCTAGGACAAGGAAAGCTTAAAGAGTTTGTAAAAAGATATTGAAAAAGTCTGCAATGAAGGAAGAATTCTCTACATAAAATAAGTATATCTACATGGTTAAGGAGAAAAATAAATTTCTAAAATAAAGGAGAAAAGCCTTTGATCCTGCCAAGATGGCCTGGTCAAAGACCTCCTAGAAGGAGGACGAAGTAAGCCTTTGGTCCCGCCTAAGATGGCCTGGTCAAATCACCGACTAAGCCTTCGGTCCTGCCTACGTGGCCAAGCCGAAGCATAATGTAATGATCCGTAAATTTTTAATAATTTTATTTGTTTTAATAACGTATTTAACTGAAATTTTGTGAAATTTTAAACAGTAAAATTTTGAAATATAAATTTAATATTTGGAATACGTCTATAAAAACATAGCAAATGGAAAATTTTCTTCTGATAATATTAAAGTTTGTTTTATTGTGTAATTTAATTTCAATTCAATTCAGTTAATAATTGATGATAATAAAATGTTTTCCAAACCTGAATATTTTATACAATAAATTTGTAAATCACCTTCTGAGTGAGACGTAATATTTGAACTGCTATTGCTCCGTTTATCTTAATTCTGCCATTTTAGCAGCATTTTCGGCACTGGATATCGACTTTTGATAGTTTGATCGTTTCACTGATATCTGTATACCGTTTTGATCGTCTCGTCATGCTGATCTCAACGGTATATTCCTTTCTGTTTACGCCGCGAAATCAGTAAACGGTTAACCGTTGTGGTTCGTTATTTTAGCCTCTTGGTTTCCTATTGACTATTCAATTACCCATCAGTTGAATATAAACATCTATTAGCATTTATGATTTCTTGCAATACAACTGGCAACAGTTGTCACCCCATCACTTCAGTTCATAAATTGTCGGTTCTTGCCTAATTTTTTTTATTACAACGTATATATTTTTTCCCCATCAGCCTACACGTTTCCCCTTCCTCCCTTCTTTTCTTCTTATTTGTTCGTTCATTTCCTTCGAAAGTTCATAGGCAAAGCTTCATATTTGCACTCGAAAAAAAGGTTGCATTGCCTGGAAACAGAATCGCCTCCTCTTCAATAAAAAAAGAAGGAATTTTGTTTAAAGCAGCCGAAGTCACAGCAGTACCTCCCACCTTCAACCTCCCTCCTCACCATCGCCGAACACACTCGCTCTCTCCCTCCCAAACCCGAATACCATAGCCTGCACACTCACTCTCCGAACAGCAGCATCCACCTAGCCCTTGCACCTAATCCTCTCCACCGACCCTTCCCTCCAACAACGTTGCTCCGCCCATCACCTACTACCGAAGCCCTCTCCTCTTTCTTCCCCTCAGCCGTATGTTTATATAAAGTATTATATAAATCTATATTTTATATTTTTATGTTAGTTTGTATACATATATACATAGGATAGTAAGTATATATAGGATTGCAGTAAGTTTGTATAAGTTCTATTATATATGTATGTTGTCTAATGACTTTATATATATGTTTGTTGTATACAGTTTATACTTCAAAGTTTAGTTTGTATGTGTATGTTTTATATATATATATTATATTATATTTATTTTATTATATTTCGGTATAGTATATTTTATAAGATTTACCTGTTACTGTATATATATTTTATATAGAGTGTTATATTATATAGGATATATATATATTTATTTAGTTAATATATAATCTATTGGCAAGCATATCGGTAGATAAATTTATTTACATTGTTAAAGATCTTCATATATGTTCATTTATACATGAGTTGTATACGAAATATTAGATCTGAGGTTATATATAAATTATATAAGTTATGTTATATATAGATACATATTTTTTTTTTGTTTATATATAAAAGTTTTCAAACTATATATATGTATGTTATATAACTTGTAAGTCCGTGTATATATGTACCTTTGTATGTATTTATATGGAAGTTTATGTTTATTTGTGTGTACCATGTTTTAAGTATGTATATATATTTGCATATGCGTGAGGTTACGCTATATATATATATATATGTCTGTTTGGTAGGCTGTGGGGTCCATGTCTATATTGTGATAAAAGTATATATTTTGTATTTTATTCCGTTGCATGATTTTTTTTAAATGTGTATATATATTATATATATAAAGCTTAAAAGTTGTTTAGATATTTTGGATATGTATAATCCACACACACACATATTTGTTCTGTGAACATTTTGTTTAATCTATTCATCTATTTTGTTTTGTTTTAAGATCTGCATATATGTTATCCCAACTTTTAGCAAAGCTGAGATACCCAAAACTGACTGAAAATCAATAATAACTAGTAATGAATGTTCAGCTGTGCATTGCAGGATAACCATGGATATCGATGAATTTTGTCCGAATCTGGATCGGGCCGTAATTGACAAGACATGACAAGCAAAGCCATGAAAGCCAACGTTCCAATTTTCAAGTAAATCGGAGTTCGTATGAACGAGATATGATTGATACAAGTCAGATAAAATGTGATGTTCGTATCCATCAGAGACAACCTGTTCGAATCGATCAGATTCGTATCCATTGGAGGAGTATCGACAAGTTCGAATCCGTCGAGGCTTGGGAACTCCGAATCGATCGTCTTCGAATCGATCAGGCACGAGTCAGTTCGCGGTCATGAAGCTCGAGTCCATCTGCTCGTATCCATCAGCGCACCTTGGTTCTTATCCATTGACTTCGTATCGATCAGAATGGTCAAGCCTTCGTATCCATGAATTTCGTATCGATTGATCGATGCTTAGTTCGAATCGATGAACAAATCGAACTAGACGTTGAAAGCTGAAACGAGATACGCGAGGACTGATTCAAAATAGATAACAGTACTCGATACATACGAGGCGAAATTCATGGATATGAATCGGTCAATGCGCCACTGGAAGTGGATCGATACGGGAAACTCGTGCCACGTTATCCCTTGCGCACGTGCTTTTGATCGATACGAAGGGACGAATGCAAAACATGGGTTCGAACGCGACAGTGCACACGAAAACACAATATTGAATCGATCATATCTCACGAACTGTTGATCCAAATGCAATGAAATTTTCACAGTAGTTTACGTACAAGGTAAAGACCAACCCTACCAAGTTTCAACTCGATTGGATCATTTCTTGATGGATACGAAATTGCTTCGTATCGATCTCAGGTCGAGTCGAAACTTGGTGGGATCGGTCGCGTGGGCCCACTCACGTGCCAGAAGAAGTCTCTCGAAGTTTGAGCACGATCTCAGCCTCCTACGCCTATAAATAGCCCCCTGAAGCCTACAGAAAAGGGGCTTTTTCGCTATCCAACGTCCAGACTCTACCGGATTCAATTCTACCTCCTTCCATTGCTGTTATACTCGAGTTCATTCGTTGTATCTACTGTAATCATCTGTAATCAGCATAGAACATCAATAAAAGATAAAAATCATTGAAGTGGACGTAGGCCGGAGATAGCCGAACCACTATAAATCTCGTGTTCTTGTGATTTATTTCTGGATTGCTGTTTATTGCTAGCTTAGATCTGAGATTTGTGTCTGAATATTACTGATTTGTATTCATACACTGGTGCTTTCACAATACTTGGGGTTTGTGACCATTTTTGGCGCAAACACTTTGGTGCTTTCACTGAGAGGAACTAGCACCCGCTACACTGGATTCAAAGTTTGGATTTAAAGCTCGAAGGGATCAGATTTTGGAGACAATGACTCGACAAACGAGACTAAGAGCTGAGAGAAGCCAACAAGGAGGAAGTCAAGAGGCATCCTCTGGCGCCGGAGAAGAACCAGCTTCGATCTACATCACTAGAGACGAAATGGAGACCATGACCAATCTGATGCACGAAAGAATGATGAAAAGCCAGCAAGAGATGCTGCAGAATTTCTTTGAACAGATGAGAGCTGCAGAGATGCAGAGCCTAGGACCAGCTACAGCGGCTATGAATGTGGAACAAGGAGCTAGGATTGCGGAACCCAATGAAGGTCAGAATGCAGATTCAGAAGACAATCAACAAGGACTTGGGGGCAGACCCTTAGGATCCGATGATGGAAGGCCTACAGATGGAGCTCAACAAGCTGGGGCCAACGCTGATGCTAACGGGCCACACGAAGAATACGTACCAGAATACCCTTCAAGACCAAGAGGGCAACCTCAGGACGGAGATGAAAAGATGGCTGGATTAGTGCGACGTCTTATGAGAGGAGGATTGTCTGACGGAGGGTTGGAAGAAGTCAGTCGGAGCCCGTTCACTCCGAATATCAGGAATGCAAGGAACCCTCCAAAGTTCAAACTTCCTATGCTGGATCCTTATGACGGGAAGTCAGATCCAACAATGCATATTACCAGATACATTAGACACATGGAAGTACTGGGAGCATCCGAGGAAGTGATGGAACGATGTTTCCCTTTATTTTTGTCAGACTTGGCTGCACTTTGGTTCAGGCAATTAAAGACTGGATCGATCAGGACATGGGGCGAGCTTGTAGATTGCTTCATGGAACAATTTAGGGTCCATGTGACAAGACCCAAGAGTGTGATGACTTTAGCTTCGATAAAGCAGAGGACCGGAGAGTCCATAAAAGGTTTTCTGATGCGATTCAATGCAACGGTGGCTTCTGTAGATCGCCCGGATCCATCGATGATTTTGATGGCGGCGGTGGCAGGAGTTGGAGAAGGCACCGAATTCAAAGATTCGTTGACAAGAGATCCACCGCAAGATCTTGGAGAGTTTTACCATGAGGCTGAGAAATTCATCCGATTAGAAGAATCACGAGCCGAGAAGCAGGAAATAAATGTTGCACAAGGCGAAGGAACCGCCAGAGAACAGCCCAGGGCAAACAAAGGAAAGAGAAAGCAGGATGACGCGCATGATGGTCCTGAAAAATGGAAGAAATTACGAGAGCCTAGATTCAGGCAATACACAGATTTGACGGCAAGCCTAAAAAGGATTTACACCGAAACTCGGGGGCAACTCCCCTATCGAAAACCACCCAGGAGAGATCCCACGGAGCGGGAACGCAGGACTGGAAAATACTGCCTATTCCATGAGCTGGATGGACACACTACCGATGAATGCCGCCACCTAAGGGATGAGGTGGAAGAACATTCCAGGAGTGGTAGATTGCCACAATATACCAGAGAACGGGCAACGATAGTAAGACCTGAACAACCACCGCCTCCTCTTAACAGGAATGATCCTGGATCGGGATCACGACTCGTCATCAACTGATTATGATGGCAAGGGCCAAGTTCAAGATTTGGACTTTGGTCGACTAGTTTTTTTTAGATTTGATTTCCAAAATAAAACGGCTATCCCACTTACTCATGTACGGGAACCGGAGAGATCCCTAGGCATGCTCTAAGATGGAAATAGGCCGTTCCGCCCGGAGAGGCATTGTCTTGTTATTCCTGGTGTTTGAGATTGAACATCTGGGATTTGAATTTAATAAAGAAACATTTATTGAAATAAACCTTTGACCGGAGAGTTAAAGGATAAACATTAAATATCAATATAAATATGATCGCTTTATGATCCTACCCGGAGAGGCGGGGTCCGGAGTGCAAGAAGTGAGTTGCTTCGCCGAAGAGCGACAGGATCGACTCACTTAAGCATCGTTTCCTATTCATCGGAGAGTGATTGGATCGGGATTCGATAAGAGCCCGGAGAGGCTATGATCGACCGACGATTCAGGTCATGACATCGCTTAATGTTCAGATACACTGAACCGGAGTGCAAGAAGTGGGTCGCTTCGCCAGAGAGCGATAGGATCGACCCACTTAACGTTGTTTCCCCTTCACCGGAGAGTGACAGGATGGGATCCAGCAGGAGCCCGGAGAGGCTACGATCGGCCCAGAACAGCCAAGACGTCACTTCACGCCCTAACTGGGGCCAGAGTGCAAGGGGTAGAAAGCAACGCCGAAGTGCAGTAGGATCTTGCTATTCGACCGCTAAGTCTGGAATGGGCTTCGCAAGGGTCCGGAGCGACCATCAACAGTCCGGAGAGACTGTAGAATTTCATTCTTAACTTCCACTGGAAGAAATTGATAATGTTTCGGCTTCGAACAGCCATGGACTTGATTAAAAATTCTATAAGCTCTGAATAAAACCTGAACTCAATGCATTCGATTTGAGACCGATCAAAACACACCTTTTACCAAAAGGCCTGTTTTGGGGGGAAAAATGTTATCCAACTTTTAGCAAAGCTGAGATACCCAAAACTGACTGAAAATCAATAATAACTAGTAATGAATGTTCAGCTGTGCATTACAGGATAACCATGGATATCGATGAATTTTGTCCGAATCTGGATCGGGCCGTAATTGACAAGACATGACAAGCAAAGCCATGAAAGCCAACGTTCCAATTTTCAGGTAAATCGGAGTTCGTATGAACGAGATATGATCGATACAAGTCAGATAAAATGTGATGTTCGTATCCATCAGAGACAACCTGTTCGAATCGATCAGATTCGTATCCATCGGAGGAGTATCGACAAGTTCGAATCCGTCGAGGCTTGGGAACTCCGTATCGATCGTCTTCGAATCAATCAGGCACGAGTCAGTTCGCGGTCATGAAGCTCGAGTCCATCTGCTCGTATCCATCAGCACACCTTGGTTCGTATCCATTGACTTCGTATCGATCAGAATGGTCAAGCCTTCGTATCCATGAATTTCATATCGATTGATCGATGCTTAGTTCGAATCGATGAACAATTCGAACTAGACGTTGAAAGCTAAAACGAGATACGCGAGGACTGATTCAAAATAGATAATAGTACTCGATACATACGAGGCGAAATTCATGGATATGAATCGGTCAATGCGCCACTGGAAGTGGATCGATACGGGAAACTCGTGCCACGTTATCCCTTGCGCATGTGCTTCTGATCGATACGAAGGGACGAATGCAAAACATGGGTTCGAACGCGACAGTGCACATGAAAACACAATATTGAATCGATCATATCTCACGAACTGTTGATCCAAATGCAATGAAATTTTCACAGTAGTTTACGTACAAGGTAAAGACCAACCCTACCAAGTTTCAGCTCGATTGGATCATTTCTTGATGGATACGAAATTGCTTCGTATCGATCTCAGGTCGAGTCGAAACTTGGTGGGATCGGTCGCGTGGGCCCACTCACGTGCCAGAAGAAGTCTCCCGAAGTTTGAGCACGATCTCAGCCTCCTACGCCTATAAATAGCCCCCTGAAGTCTATAGAAAAGGGGCTTTTTCGCTATCCAACGTCCAGACTCTGCCGGATTCAATTCTACCTCCTTCCATTGCTGTTATACTCGAGTTCATTCGTTGTATCTGCTGTAATCAGCATAGAACATCAATAAAAGATAAAAATCATTGAAGTGGACGTAGGTCGGAGATAGCCGAACCACTATAAATCTCGTGTTCTTGTGATTTATTTCTGGATTGCTGTTTATTGCTAGCTTAGATCTGAGATTTGTGTCTGAATATTACTGATTTGTATTCATACACTGGTGCTTTCACAATACTTGGGGTTTGTGACCATTTTTGGCGCGAACAATATATACATTTTTAGTTTGCATAGCACATGTTATATAGTACTGTAATGGTAATGTCTGATATTCGTTTGGACTTTTTTTTAAAGGATATATATATATATATATATATGGAGTGTATTTGTGATATTTTGAAATGTTATATTATATAAGTTATTATATATATTGTGTGACTTGATATATATAAATGTTAGAGATATACTGTGAATTTATGTCTATTATAATTTATTTGTATATACTTTAAAAATATATGTGATCTGTATAGCTTATATAATATAATATTGAAGTTTATATGCACATTAGATTACACGAATAGTTGTATATGTTTACATGGATTTAGACCTTCTAATACAATATGCATCTGGGAATATATATGTAATGGTCTCGCATATATAACAAATGATACTCGTGCCTATTATACTTTTTTTATTATATTCGTAGTGGTTCTTGTTTGAAACATATATACTGTTTATATGAATGTTAACCGAGGAAGGCTACTTTCCAATCTTGCCTATTCCTAAGTGAAGATATAGGTCAATAAATAAATTTCGTAAATAAGTATACTGTGTCTATTATACTTTTATATTATTATTATTACTATGTTTCATTTTGTTTTGTTTAAAAAACGTATACTGTTAAATGTATGGGTCGGCTGCGTATGCAGCATTTATATATTAGTATAGGATGTCCTTTTGTCTTCGGATGTCAGAGCTTGCTCCCTTTACATTGTTATCTATATTTGTTATAATTAAACCTTTCGAACCACATATATATATCGCATATATATCGCATATATATATATTCGTTTTTGTCGAGATTATCGTGCTAAAATCTGTTTCGTGCTTGTCACAGCTAACTGTTTTGTCATGCCTGATTTCGTGCCAGTGTCCGTTGCATCGCCCTTTTCCGTAGTTGTTTTCCATCGTTCTCTAGCCCCGAAAGGTGAGCAATCACTCACGATTAGTGTTCTTATATTTATTAAATTTGATTTCAATTGAAACGACAATTGAAATATACTGCTAAATTGAACCGTTAATTTTGTAATTGCTAGATATGCTATGCTATTATCTGAAATTGTTCACCTGTGGGATATGACACCATATCCTATTGTTTATTTAATTTGTTATTGATGATATATCTCTGTTGTTGAAATGTTATATTATTATTATTATATCTATTATCACTCTGCAAGTTCCCTGTTAGTATAGAAATCCCTATGGGTTGAAATGATACATACCCGAACAATCTTGTAGAATAGGAGAAAATCGTTATGGGTTGAAATGATAAACCCAAGCGATTTTCATTACATTGAATTTGGGATTGCGGGTTGAAATGATATATACCCGTATATAAATTAAATTACGGATTGAAATAATAAATATCCATATCTCTTGACCATAGGATAGAAAATTATATACAGACACCGTTGGTCTATATATATATATATAAATATTTTGAAAATGATTTCTATGGATTTGGAAAGAAATATATGGGTTAATAAATATTGATTTTGGTTTAAAGTGACTAATGAATATTTCAAGTTTAAATAAATTGAAGAAATATTTAGATTATTTGTAATTTGAGATTTATTTAAATGATATTGGATTTATTAAGTGGATATTTCAAAACCAAATAATAATGATGTTAAATCAAGATATATATGAAATTATCAAATTAAATTTTAAAGTTGTGGAATATGTAAAGCTTTGAAATATATTGAAATGGTTCATTTTTTGGTTCAAATCTGTATTTGAAATCGATAAAATTTGAAATGGTTTATTGAGAACAGAATCGAATTGAAATTGATGAGTTGAGATTGGATTAAATTGGAATTTGAGTTGATTTGAATCGATTTGTGAAATTTGAGGAAACTATTTTATTATATAAAGTATTTTTAAATTATATTTAAACTATTTTATATTTTACTCTATAAATTATTTTAATATAAAACTATTTAATATAAATCATTTTTAATATAAATTATCTTTAATATAATTTTTTTAATATGCCAATTATTTCAATATAAACTATTTTAACTTATAATTATTTTTATATAAACTATTTTGAAATGACCGCGGTGTTATTAATGATTGGTTGTTAAAGAGACCGGGATCAGATATTGTCATACTCTCTGCCAATACCGAAAACCACTTTAACAACTGTGTACGTGGTGGAGATTCCAGAAATGAAGTAGGATGGTTTGGCGACGATTCTATATGGTATGCTGACTCCCGTGAGTCAGCTTAGATGTGACTAAAATCAGGAGCTATACCGGGCCAAGTGAGGTCATTCCTCCTATCGGGCATATTTCTTCGATACCATTCTATTGCTTTTGTGATTTGATTTGGTGGCCACCCCTCGATTTTGATTATGGGAGTGTGTCCGAGGTGGGCGGTAGTAGCTGCTATGCATTTCCACTAGTCCGGGAGTGCAATCGATATATCTACGCTGGCATCTCCTCGTGTGCCGTGTTCACATGCCCTAACCCGCCTTCTATGAGTTTGTTTTGTGCCATACCTATGGAGTGCCCTCTGATAGCCCTCCAGTTTACGGAGGAATTACGGTACTATATTGACTATGCGAATATATAAAAATGTGTTAATGGGGATATGGGTAACGCCTTAACGCTATTTTAATAGTTTACTTTACTATAGACATATTATAATAGCATATTGTACTACATATTAGATAGTTCCACGGATCCTTAGAGGATGGTTACCTCAAACATCCTTGAGTTACTTGTATTTCAGTTGTTATTTCACTTGAGTTGGATTTATGATATAAGAATGTTAATCCTGACTCGAGTGTTTTGTGTTTTGCTTTACGCTCGGGTCAGACCGAGTGTCACAGCATTTAAGACTCACCTTTGGAGTTTGCAGCTTCGCTTGGAGATCCATCTATATCTATTCAGCTTCCAGCTGTCCAGTTGTTCTATCCAGACTTTCCATCTATTTGTATTCGAGACTATATTGTATTTGAGATATTCTATTGTATTTTGTTTCAGACTCTGATGTTTTATATAGTAGCTTCATGAACTACTATTCATTCGATTCCGCTGCTTATTGCTGTATTACTCTGTGTCTGTGATTGATTTATTTACTCTATATGTTGAGTTTTGCCAAATATAAATTAACAATCTGATATTTTGAGCAATTCAGGTCCGATGTGTGCGGATGCGAAAGGTTGAAAATACCGGGTCGTTACAGTTGGTATCAGAGCTCTGGTTTTAGGCAAAACTTAGCATATATAGTAAATTTAATTACGGAATCACTTTCGTTCAAGCTTGAATTCGTTTTTCTTTGATTCGGTTTCCTTTTGAATTTTGGAATGTTCCCTCGGTTCCAAAATCCATTCTTGTCTCTCCTTATTCATATTTTTCTTGATTCTGGAGTATTCCATAACTCCACTTCGATTGATTTCTATAATAATCGGCGATTCCGCCAATCTTAGAATGATTTGTAAAGGGGCGAAACTCCTTTACAATCAGTATTAGTTCACCGGAGATTTCTGTATCCTCGGTTTACGATGCTTCTATCTTTTTCTATACCCGAATTCTATCTTTGGCGATCGAATGTCGATTTACTCCGGAATTCTACCTCGATCTTATTTTGAAGTCACGGTTGACCTGGTTAAGGATGCTTGTGATTTATATAAGTCTATCCATTCTTTTCTCTCTTTGAAATCTATTTATCTCCCTATTTTGTAATTCAATTATCTTATCTCCCATTCAAGCCTATCTTCTTAGCTAGAATTCTTTTGATTAGAGCCCTTGAGCTTGAATCTCCATCTTTGTTTTGAAATCCATTCTGGAATCATCGAGTGAGGGAGTGTATTTGTTTAAATATTAAAAATGTTTTATAGCGTGTTGTTTGAGTTGTTGATGTTGATTTGGGTTTTCGATCGATTCGTCTGATCAGCGATATCGATAGGATTTCCAAAACACTTGAACATAGCAAACTGATACAATATTATTTTCAAATTTGGTAAATGAAATAAATTTGTATGATCATATTATAAATATATAAGTAAAATTTTTCTGGAATTTAATAAGTTGATTAAATTGTTTGTTTGAAATGATAATATTTGATTATCATTTATTGTTCTATAAATGAATTTATAAACATGCTTTATAAATTGATTTGGAATTTAAATGAATTTAAACCAGGAATTTGAGAATTTAATTTCCGATGATTTCGAACTCTGGTTTTAAAGTTTTAAATGCATATTATTTAAAGTATTTTCAAATAGAAATCGTTTCAAAGAATTTTTAAATGTTGAAATCAGTGATCTCCTCTTTTGTCGCTGGAAAATAATTTCAATGATGGCGGCCGCATCATCGACATTCATTTTCGAGTTTCAGAGTGGAGAGACCATTCTATAGCTTTACTACAGTTTTGTTTTGGAAATAAAATTGATTTGAATTTCTAAAGTGTGACTTGATTTATAAAATATAAGTATATGATTATAGATTTGGTTTAATATATACAGTATATATATATATATATATTTATTTATCTCTAAATTGTTTGAAGTAAATCGGAGATTTAAATTCTTAAATTTTAGATTTAAAGATGATTTCAATTATAAACTGAAGTCAAATTTCTTGGATAAATATTTAACTGGGAATAACTGAATTGTAAAATTTTATTTGTATAATACTCAATTGCATTCCATATATAACTTACCTAAATTATTCAGAAGTTAAAAATGTAATTAGATAATATACAATATAAAATGACTTTATAAGGAATGATTTGAGTATTATAATAAATGTTATACACTTAAATTTTATTATAAAGATGTTAATAGGGATGAACAGAATAATAAGTTAATTGAATAATAGATGAGACAAATAAATTTGTTTTGAAGGAAGTAATAAATTGAAATTAGATCAACTTATGGAAATACCTTGAATTTAAAATCAATTATTGAATATAAATTAATTTAAATTGAAATTTATATGGTTTAAACTAATTTATATGGTTTAAATATGTGTAATAAGATATATTAAGTGGAATAAACTTAATAATAATTTGGAATCAAAGAATTAAATTTATTGGATAAAATATGAGTATAATAAATGATTATACGAATTGATGATTTAGAAATTGTTAATTAAGGGTGACTAAATAATAAGATAATGAATTTAGAAATAAATAGATTGATTTAACTTAAGGGAACTCAAATGGATTAAACCAAAATGTTGAATATTAATTATTTTAATTTGAAATTTATATGGTTTTAATTTAATTGTTTTATTTGTATTTCAATCTAATTTCTTTCTGGTTGTTTCAATTCTCCTACCTCGTTCCTTTTCGGGGATGAAAAGTTTTGAGTGGGGGAGAGTGTAATGACCCGTAAATTTTTAATAATTTTATTTGTTTTAATAACGTATTTAACTGAATTTTTGTGAAATTTTAAACAGTAAAATTTTGAAATATAAATTTAATATTTGGAATACGTCTATAAAAACATAGCAAATGGTAAATTTTCATTTGATAATATTAAAGTTTGTTTTATTGTGTAATTTTATTTCAATTCAATTCAGTTAATAATTGATGATAATAAAATGTTTTCCAAAGCTGAATATTTTATACAATAAATTTGTAAATCACCTTAGACGTCATATTTGAACTGATATTACTCCGTTTATCTTAATTCTGGCGTTTTAGCAGCATTTTCAGCACTGGATATCGACTTTTGATAGTTCGATCGTATCACTGATATCTGTATACCGTTTTGATCGTCTCGTCATGCTGATCTCAACGGTATATTCCTTTCTGTTTTTCGAACCCCGGTACGCCGCGAAATCAGTAAACGGTTAACCGATGTGGTTCGTTATTTTAGCCTCTTGGTTTCCTATTGACTATTCAATTACCCATCAGTTGAATATAAACATCTATTAGCATTTATGATTTCTTGCAATACAACTGGCAACAGTTGTCACCCTATCACTTCAGTTCATAAATTGTCGGTTCTTGCCTAAATTTTTTTTATTACAACGTATATATTTTTTCCCCATCAGCCTGCACGTTTCCCCTTCCTCCCTTCTTTTCTTCTTATCTGTTCGTTCATTTCCTTCGAAAGTTCATAGGCAAAGCTTCATATTTGCACTCGAAAAAAAGGTTGCATTGCCTGGAAACAGAATCGCCTCCTCTTCAATAAAAAAAAGAAGGAATTTTGTTTAAAGCAGCCGAAGTCACAGCAGTACCTCCCACCTTCAACCTGCCTCCTCACCATCGCCGAACACACCCGCTCTCTCCCTCCTAAACCCGAACACCATAGCCTGCACACTCACTCTCCGAACAGCAGCATCCGCCTAGCCCTTGCAACTAATCCCCTCCACCGACCCTTCCCTCCAACAACGTTGCTCCGCCCATCACCTACTACCAAAGCCCTCTCCTCTTTCTTCCCCTCAGCCGTATATTTATATAAGGTATTATATAAATCTATATTTTATATTTTTATGTTAGTTTGTATACATATATACATAGGATAGTAAGTATATATAGGATTGCAATAAGTTTGTATAAGTTCTATTATATATGTATGTTGTCTAATGACTTTATATATATGTTTGTTGTTTACAGTTTATACTTCAAAGTTTAGTTTGTATGTGTATGTTTTATATATAAATTATATTATATTTATTTTATTATATTTCGGTATAGTATATTTTATAAGATTTACCTGTTACTGTATATATATTTTATACAGAGTGTTATATTATATAGGATATATATATATATATTTATTTAGTTAATATATAATCTGTTGGCAAGCATATCGGTAGATAAATTTATTTACATTGTTAAAGATCTTCATATATGTTCATTTATACATGAGTTGTATACGAAATATTAGATCTGAGGTTATATATAAATTATATAAGTTATGTTATATAGAGATACATATATATATAGATTTGTTTATATATAAAAGTTTTCAAACTATATATACTAGTATAAATTGCACGATACGTGCATCTAATAGCTAAAGATATTTGGTTTTAATTTAAAAAAATTAATGGATATGTGATATATGTGCAAAATCATTGATGGTCACAACACTTTTATTTCAAATAGTTGTTGGTGGTGTTGGATGTAAATTGATAATGAAATCCGTTGATGGATGGTTGATCGTTGGAGGGGTAGTTTGGGGATTTCAAAAAGACACGGTTGATCCTAGTTCATTGAATTACCATTATTAGTAGTAGAGATGTATGTTATATAACTTGGAAGTCCGTGTATATATGTACCTTTGTATGTATTTATATGGAAGTTTATGTTTTATTTGTGTGTACCATGTTTTAAGTATGTATATATATTTGCATATGCATGAGGTTACACTATATATATATGTCTGTTTTGTAGGCTGTGGGGTCCATGTCTATATTGTGATAAAAGTATATATTCTGTATTTTATCCTGTTGCATGATTTATTTAAATGCGTATATATATTATATATATAAAGCTTAAAAGTTGCTTAGATATTTTGGATATGTATAATCCACACACACACATATTTGGTCTGTGAATATTTTGTTTAATCTATTCATCTATTTTGTTTTGTTTTAGGATCTGCATATATACATTTTTAGTTTGCATAGCATATGTTATATAGTACTGTAATGGTAATGTCTGATATTCGTTTGGACTTTTTTTGAAGGATATATATATATATATATATGGAGTGTATTTGTGATATTTTGAAATGTTATATTATATAAGTTATTATATATATTATGTGACCTGATGTATATAAATGTTAGAGATATACTGTGAATTTATGTCTATTATAATTTATTTGTATATACTTTAAAAATATATGTGATATGTATAGCTTATATAATATAATATTGATGTTTATATGCACATCAGTTTACACGAACAATTGTATATGTTTACATGGATTTAGACCTTCTAATACGATATGCATCTGGGAATATATATGTAATGGTCTCGCATATATAACAAATGATACTCGTTCCTATTATACTTTTTTTATTATATTTGTAGTGGTTCTCGTTTGAAACATATATACTGTTTATATGAATGTTAACCGAGGAAGGCTACTTTCCAATCTTGCCTATTCCTAAGTGAAGGTATAGGTAAATAAATAAATTTCGTAAATAAGTATACTGTGTCTATTATACTTTTATATTATTATTATTACTATGTTTCATTTTGTTTTGTTTAAAAAACGTATACTGTTAAATGTATGGGTCGGCTGCGTATGCAGCATTTATATATTAATATAGGATGTCCTTTTGTCTTCGGCTGTCAGAGCTTGCTCCCTTTACATTGTTATATATATTTGTTATAATTAAACCTTTCGAACCACATATATATATCGCATATATATATCGCATATATATATCACATATATATATATATATATATATATTCATTTTTGTCGAGATTATCGTGCTAAAATCTGTTTCGTGCTTGTCTCAGCTAACTGTTTTGTCGTGCCTGATTTTGTGCCAGTGTCCGTTGCATCGCCCTTTTCCATAGTTGTTTTCCATCGTTCTCTAGCCCCGAAAGGTGAGCAATCACTCACGATTAATGTTCTTATATTTATTAAATTTTATTTCAATTGAAATGACAATTGAAATATACTGCTAAATTGAACCGTTAATTTTATAATTGCTAGATATGATGCTATTATATGAAATTGTTCACCTGTGGGATATGACACCATATACTATTGTTTATTTAATTTGTTATTGATGATATATCTCTGTTGTTGAAATGTTATATTATTATTATTATATCTATTATCACTCTGCAAGTTCCCTGTTAGTATAGAAATCCCTATGGGTTGAAATGATACATACCCGAACAATCTTGTAGAATAGGAGAAAATCGTTATGGGTTGAAATGATAAACCCAAGCGATTTTCATTACATTGAATTTGGGATTGCGGGTTGAAATGATATATACCCGTATATAAATTAAATTACGGATTGAAATGATAAATATCCGTATCACTTGACCATAGGATAGAAAATTATATACAAACACCGTTGGTATATATATATATATATAAATATTTTGAAAATGATTTCTATGGATTTGGAAAGAAATATATGGTTTAATAAATATTGATTTTGGTTTAAAGTGATTAATGAATATTTCAAGTTTAAATAAATTAAAGAAATATTTAGATTATTTGTAATTTGAGATTTATTTAAATGATATTGGATTTATTAAGTGGATATTTCAAAACCAAATAATAATGATGTTAAATTAAGATATATATGAAATTACCAAATTAAATTTTAAAGTTGTGGAATATGTAAAGCTTTGAAATATATTGAAATTGAAATGGTTCATTTTGTGGTTCAAATCTGTATTTGAAATCGATAAAATTTGAAATGGTTTATTGAGAATGGAATCGAATTGAAATTGATGAGTTGAGATTGAATTAAATTGTAATTTTGGAATTTGAGTTGATTTGAATCGATTTGTGAAATTTGAGGAAACTATTTTATTATATAAAGTATTTTTAAATTATATTTAAACTATTTTATATTTTACTCTATAAATTATTTTAATATAAAACTATTTAATATAAATCATTTTAATATAAATTATATTTAATATAAATTTTTTTAATATGCCAATTATATCAATATAAACTATTTTAAATTATAATTATTTTTATATAAACTATTTTGAAATGAATGCGGTGTTATAATAATGATTGGTTGTTAAAGAGACCGGGATCAGATATTGTCATACTCTCTGCCAATACCGAAAACCACTTTAACAACTATGTACGTGGTGGAGATTCC
The DNA here is from genome assembly GCA_030737815.1 of Allium fistulosum. Lineage (NCBI taxonomy): Eukaryota > Viridiplantae > Streptophyta > Magnoliopsida > Asparagales > Amaryllidaceae > Allium > Allium fistulosum. Next base: position 872,095,430 of record CM060907.1, on the reverse strand, counting down.
AGAAATAAAGTTGGATGGTTTGGCGACGATTCTATATGGTATGACGTGACCGTGACTCTCGTGAGTCAGTTTAGATGTGACTAAAATCAGGAGCTATATCGGGCCAAGTGAGGTCATTCCTCCTATCGGGCATATTTCTTCGATACTGTAACGATCTATAAATTTAACTAATTTAAATAATAGTAGTTATTTAAATATATGAATTTGAATTCAAAAGTTATATGAGTTTATAGTTATATTCATTTGAATTTATAAAAGATAGCATACAGATAACTAAATAAATAAGAAAAGCTATGAAAAAAAACCATAGCATGAAACAAATGCTACTAAAGAGAAGCCTTACACATGTCTTCTTCTTAGCCTCCCTTCACATGCACATGACACCTCTATGTAACGATCCAAATTTTTGGGTCATCAAATTCGAATATTTAAAATGTAACGACCCATAATTTAATCACTTTGAACATGAATAGTTAATATATTTTTAAATGATTAAATAATGGATTTTATATCTAGAATTATTAACCCTGCCTAATAAAACAGAATAGTATAATTACTTGCCTAATAAAACAAGAGAGAATGATTAACCTTGCCTAGTAAAACAGAATAGTATAATTACTTGCCTAATAAAAACAGAATAGTATAATCACTTGCCTAATAAAACAAGAGAGAATTATTAACCTTGCCTAATAAAACAGAACAGTATAATTACTTGCCTAATAAAACAAAATAGCATAATGATTATTATATTCCATGTGGATGGTTGCCATTGGACCAGAATCTGGTCGAATCATGTTATGCCATAGTTGATAAGGAGGATTTCTATTGGACCAAAATGTGGTCGAATCAAATTAAGCCATCTAAATGATTTCTATTGGACCAAAATGTGGTCGAATCAAATTAAGCCATCTAAATGATTTCTATTGGACCAAAATGTGGTCGAATCAAATTAAGCCATCTAAATGTTTCTATTGGACCAAAATATGGTCGAATCAAATTAGGCTATAGGAAATGACTAAAGTACCCTTCTCTTCACCTATAAATAGCCAAGTCCATATATCATTTTATTTCATTTACAAACTAAAGAAAGGAGGAGTGGATCCTACGGTGAGAAACTATATCACTTAATATATTGTTTATATTGGTTGTGATTGGATGAATGGATTGATAGTTATGAATGTTTTAACTATATGATAGTTATATCAATATTTAATTGTTAAAATATTCAGTTATACCATATACTGCTTGTTTGGATGATATGAATGTATATATGGATGTTAATAGTGATAACACTGCATGTTACACTTATTATACACACCCATTTGGATGAAATTTAGAAAAGTAATATTATTATATTATTTAAATATTCAATTAAATCAATTAAATTGAATAAAAAGGTTATGAATTGAGAAATGAAGTTTTTATAGTATAAATGAAGTATATATATGATTTAAAAGATAATAGAAGTAATTTAAATCATATTTGAATGGTTTTAGTTGTACAAATACACTATATTTGTGACACTTTTTGTAACGCTTAAATCAACATTTTTATTTTTGAGCTATAAGTGATCAATATTTTCCAAATTTGAAATAGTATGAATAAATTAATTTAAATGGAGGTTTAAATCACTTAAATCAAATATGTATTTGATTTGTTGAGACTTAAATTAAAAATCCATTTGGTTTCGAATGGCTTTTAAAGGATGCTTATTATTCAGAAAGACCGGGAACGGGAATTTCCCATTTCGAATAATAATACGACGCTATGATTGTGATGAGTTGTATTGAAGACGATGTTGAAGACCGAGGATCTTCACATCAAATGGACTGCTTGTTGATTTCTCTTCATCGGTTTAGCGGCCGATATAGAAACGATACCCCTATACTTTTAAAGCAGTGGTCCAGATGATGTTTGAAGAATCTTCGGATACGCAAGGGCCTTTCACCTTTTGGGCAAAGGTTGAGGAATAAGGTGCCTTCGGTTTCGTTCAGTCCCAGAACGAACTTGTGGATGGATGGATTGTCTGACATTACATTCCGACTTTATATGATTGATCTTTATTAACGTATATCTGCTTGGTGGCGGAGAATTTATTCTCTTAGCTTAACACCCTTCCTTGAGACGTATGAACTCAAGGGTTATGCGTTGGTAGAAATCAGTTATGTAATTTTGGATTGGTAATGTGACATTCCGAAGAATGCTATGGATAGGATCAAGGCTTTTGTTGAAAAGCAGAGCCTTGTGGGTACGAGACTTCACGAACCTCACACTCCGGGAATGGCCGAAACAGGAATGGATGCGGCAAGGTGTAGGATGTTTATCCCCTTCTAGATATATGTAGTGATACCATGGTATGGAGCCCAGGTATTCACTTTGTGGATTACATATTTATTTAGTTGTACTGTGGTCTTACACGCCCAGTATTTGCTTGATGTGGATGTTGGAAAAGATCGGGGCCCCGTTTTAAAGGTTGGTAACAACCGGGGGATGGATAGACTTGAGTAAGTAGTTACCATTGAGTGGTAACCCGGCCTTGTGTTGGCAGAGAAACAGTAGTTTCTCGGGACGTCCCTCTAGAGGCATACCCAATCATGGATGAGGAAGTTCCTTTGCCTGGTCATTATTGGAAACTCATTCTCCAATACGAACCTTGTACGGTTTTGATTGTATTACCCGCTGTTTAATACAGTGGCTATAGTAGGCATACCATCATGTAACGTATGCTGGCTAAATTAATAAGTTTATTTTGAAAATGGTTCTAAATCACTAAGCACTATAATAATATTAGAAGGATATTTTTAACGTATCAAAGGCATGTTTGACTGTCATAAGGAGAAACCTCGACCATGTGTGCGTTTGCGTCTTGTGTGCGGATCGAGACCTTATGATAGTTTCATTTTCCAAAAGCATATACGGAACTTGTTTTCAAAAGCAATTATATACTTTTGTTTCTCACACCAGTCCCATGACTGACTTGGAGTTTATTGTTTTTCCCTAAACTCTGGGTGCCCTTATTTTCCACACGGGCAGCCTAAAGTCAGGTAATAGATCACCCTATAGATAGTTGGAGCTGGAGTTGGAGTGTTTATTTGGAGCTTTTGGATCAGAGTGAAGATGTCGGTTTTTGGACTCTCTCTGAAGACTTGTTTCTTTAGTTTCTATTTCCGCTGTGTACCTTGTTCAGTTGTACTTCATGATGTTGTATATAGTGATGTATCTATGACTCTCTAATATCACCTTGTATTATCTTTTGTTCTAAATATATATGAGAGCATTTTGTTTTAGCTGTGCATTCTTATTTATACTGATGTTATTTACTGGTAGCAAACCCTACCAATGAGGATTTTAACATTTGAATCTCGACATTGATATCTTTGATATATGATATGTTGATTTTCAAAAGTGAAGAATCCAATTTGATTAGGGAAGATCGTGAATCCTTATCTGTTTGGATTTGACTTGTGTGGATTATAGTCGATTCAAAAGGTGAGAATTTACGGGTCTTCACAGTTGGTATCAGAGCTTAAGGTTGAGCAAGAACTTTAGCTTCCAGTAATAACATTAGTCACTCATTAGAGATAGGGTTAGTAACACCCTAGAATGAGTATATCTGAGAGAGCGTTCGAATTTCAAACTTTTCAATTCTTATCTAAATCCTAACTCTTTCTTCTTATCTCAGAGAATGAGTGGAAGAAGAGGAAGAAGAGGTGTTAGTACCACCACTAATGGATGGACTGCTCCAGCTGTTGTAGAAGCAGTTATTCCAGTCCAACCGAAAGTAGACTTCTCCGTCTTATGCAAGAAATTCACTAATCTAGGAGGAAAGACATATAAAGGAAAAGAGACGGTAATTGAGACACAAGCCTGGATCAAAACATGTGAAAAGATTTTTAAGGGCTTGAATATCAATGATGAGCAAAAAAGGTATCTAGCTACTTGGCAATTGGAAGATGGGGCCCAAAACTGGTGGGAAACTAAAACGATGGAAGAACCAGAAGAAAACTTTTCCTGGTCGAGGTTCAAAAGTGAATTTGAAGAACATTTTTTGCCTTCAGCTGGTGTTGATAGATTGTATGAGGAGTTTGTGGAATTGAAACAAGGTGACATGACTTTTGAAGAATATGTGAAGCGCTTTAATGAGCTTTCTCGATTTGGTTCCGAATTGGTTAGTAACCCTTTAAGAAAAAAATCAAAGGTTTGTGAAAGGAATGAAGAAGAGATACCACGGGCGGATGACCATTCATATAAAGCAATCCTTTGCTGATTTAGTAGATGTGGGCTATCGTTATGAAGCAGCAGATAAAGAGGAGTCATCTGGAGAAGAAAAAAATGTTGTAAAGAAAGAAGGTGGAAATTCTGGGGGAAATAATAAGAAAAGGAAGTTCCAAGGCAGGAGAAATGACAATAACAAGAAAGGAGGAAACCCGAAAAGTCGTCTATCTGAAGTTACTTGTTACAATTGTCAGGAAAAGGGGCACTATTCTCAGAAATGTACAAAGCCCAAGAAGAAGAACCTAAACTGCTTTGTTTGTCAAAAGCCGGGCCACTTCATGAAAGACTGTCCCTTGATGAAGCAAGTTTAGAAATCAAATGTTTACGCACTAGAAAATAAGCCTTCATCTTCTAGAGATGCAAAGGGAAAGGGCGTCTTGGAAGGTACTCTTTCTATTTCCAATAGAGATATTCGAGTTTTATTTGACACTGGTGCTTCTCATAGTTTTGTCTCTAAAAATTTGGTTGAAGAACTTAAACTTAAATCTAAAGTAGTAGGAAATCCTCTTTGCATTAGAAATCCGATTGGTGGCCCTACGAATCTTCGTTTACGATGTAAGAAGATCCCTATCTCATATTCCTATTATCAGTTTCCTCAAAATCTTTATGTTCTTGACTTTGACGAATTTGACACTCTTTTGGGCATGAACTGGTTATCAAAATATAAAGCTAATATAGATTGTGCAAAACGAATTATATCAGTTAAAACCAGTTTTGGAAACTATATTGATATCCCCTGCGAAGATCCTAGTCCGAAACGTGATAAATTGATGTACACCCTAGGATATCCAGATCCCGATATTAAATCTATTCCTGTTGTTAGAGATTTTCCTGATGTCTTTGAAGAAGTTAAATCTCTCCCTCCTCATCGTGAAATCGAATTTCGAATTGATCTGGTATCCAACGCCAGACCAGTTGTTTATTCTGTTCGAAGGATGGCCCCAACGGAGAAGCTAGAATTAACCAAACAAACCCTTGAACTATTGGAAAAAGGCTTCATACGTCCAAGCCGTTCCAATTGGGGTTCAGCTGCTGTATTTGTTGCAAAATCTGATGGATCACTGAGAATGTGCTTTGACTATCGAGACCTCAATAAACAAACTTTGAAAAATAAATTCCCTTTGCCTCGTATTGATGAGCTATTTGATCAACTTCATGGAGCTCGTTTCTTCTCTAAGATGGATCTTGCTCAAGGATTCCATCAATTGAGAATCGCTGAAGATAGTATTCCCCTTACTGCATTTCGAGGACCAGACATCTTCTATGAATGGTTAGTCATGCCATTTGGACTAACCAATGCTCCCGCATTCTTCGTAGATCTGATGACTCGAGTATTTCGGGATGTATTGAACAAATTCGTGCTGGTTTTCATTGATGATATTCTCATCTATTCCAAAACAAAGGAAGAGCATGTAGAACACTTGAGAGTTATTCTGGAAATTCTGAGAGGCAATGTCCTTTATGCTAAATTTTCCAAATGCCATTTTTGGGAGAAGGAAGTCAGATTTCTTGGACACGTAGTTTCTGAGAAAGGTATTGCGGTCGATCCAAGTAAGATTTCAGCAATAATGGATTGGAAGCAGCCTACTACACCAAAGGAAGTCAGAAGTTTTCTTGGTTTGGCTGGATATTACCGGATGTTTGTACAGGATTTCTCTAAGTTGGCTAGTCCCTTGACAAAGCTAACAATGAAAAATGCTAAGTTTATCTGGACACCCCGATGCGAAGAATCTTTTCAGGAATTAAAGAAAAGATTGACCACAGCTCCAGTATTAGTTGTGATTGATGGGAATAAAGATTTATCGGTTTACACTGATGCTTGTGGTGATGGAGTTGGCGCTGTTTTGATGCAGAAAGGAAAGGTGATTGCCTACGCAAGTAGACAATTACGACCCCATGAGAAGAATTATCCAACTCATGATCTTGAGTTACTAGCAGTTATCTTTGCCTTAAAGATATGGAGGCATTATTTGCTAGGTGAAAAATTCGATCTTTTTACTGATCACAAATCGCTTAAGTATCTTTTCACTCTGAAGGATTTTAATCTACGTCAACAACGTTGGTTGGAATTTCTAGCGTCTTATGACCTAGATATCCAATATACTCCTGGAAAAGCCAATCTTGTTGCCGATGCTTTGAGTCGGAAGCATTCTGTCCTTGCTTATTTTGTAATAACCCCAAATCTGATAGAGAAGATCGCTAACAAACAAAAGGAAGACCAGTTTCTCCAAAATATATATGGAAGAATTCAACGAGGCGAAGATACAAGTTTTGAGCTGGACAATAGAAACATTGTGAAATTGAAAGGAAGAATTTGTGTTCCCGATGACAAGGAGCTAAAGAAGGAAGTGTTGGATGAATGCCACAAGTCAAAATATAGCATCCATCCTGGGGTAAACAAAATGTATCGAGACATCAAGAGAACCTTCTGGTGGAAGACAATTAAAAGAGACATCTCTATTTATATAAGCAAGTGTGCTACCTGCCAGCAGATCAAGAGTGATCAGCAAAAGCCAGCAGGACTTTTACAACCTTTGGAGATTCCAGCCTGGAAATGGGATCAAGTTTCCATGGATTTTATTGATGGGTTGCCTTGAACGAAAAAGGGGAATGAAGGTATATGGGTTATTGTGGATCGCCTTACTAAAACTGCACATTTTATTCCAGTAAAACCCACTAGAACCGCATCAAGTTTAGCTGATATTTATATCAAAGAAATAGTTCGATTGCATGGAGTCCCAAGCAATATAGTAAGTGATCATGATCCAATCTTCACGAGTCATTTTTGGGAAGCTTTCCAAACTGCGTTGGGAACGAAGCTAAATCTTAGCACTGCATATCACCCGCAGACAGACAGACAGACAAAAAGAGTCAACTGGATTCTGGAGGATCTTTTGAGGGCTTGTATTCTAGACTTCAAAGGATCATGGGAGGATCACTTGCATTTGGTAGAATTTTCATATAATAACAGCTACCAAGCAAGTATAAGGATGGCTCCATTTGAAGCATTATATGGTCGACCTTGTCGATCACCGGTATGTTGGGTTGAAACGGGAGATCGTCTTGTGTTGGGACCAGATATGATTAGGGAAGCTTCTAATAAGGTTGAATTTATCAGAAAAAAGTTGAAGGTTGCTCAAAGCCGTTAGAAAAGCTATGCTGATAATCGAAGACGTGCTTTGGAATTCCAAGTAGGGGATTCAGTATTCTTGAAGGTTTCACCAATGAGAGGAGTTATTCGTTTTGGGAAGATGGGTAAACTCGCTCCTCGATTTATTGGACCCTTCCCCATTCTGGAGAGAATTGGACCACTAGCTTATCGTATACAATTACCAAACTGGCTAGCTGGGGTCCATAATGTATTTCATGTGTCTCATCTGAGGAAGTACGTTCACGATCCCGATCAGATCATTGAAGAAATAGCTCAGCAGGATGTGGAGATCACTCCTGAATTATCATTGAAGAGAGAACCACTTAAAATCATCGATCAGGATGAGAAGAAATTGAGACGCAAGGTGGTTAGGTTGGTCAAAGTCCAGTGGAGTGGAGATCCAAACGACTGCACTTGGGAAACTGAGGAAAGCATGAAGAAAGCTTATCCCAAATGCAGAGTCGACATTCCATCTTAGTCTATCTTATCGGTAAATTCAAATTCCTTATCTTTTCAGTTTTTCCTTCTTATTAATTTCGAGGACAAAATTCTTTAAGGAGGGGCGGTTGTAACGATCTAGAAATTTAACTAATTTAAATAATAGTAGTTATTAAATATATGAATTTGAATTCAAAAGTAATATGAGTTTATAGTTATATTCATTTGAATTTATAAAAGATAGCATACATAGATAACTAAATAAATAAGAAAAGCTATGAAAACAAACCATAGCATGAAACAAATGCTACTAAAGAGAAGCCTTACACATGTCTTCTTCTTAGCCTCCCTTCACATGCACATGACACCTCTATGTAACGACCCAAATTTTTGGGTCATCAAATTCGAATATTTAAAATGTAACGACCCATAATTTAATCACTTTGAACATGAATAGTTAATATGTTTTTAAATGATTAAATAATGGATTTTATATCTAGAATTATTAACCCTGCCTAATAAAACAAAATAGTATAATTACTTGCCTAATAAAACAAGAGAGAATGATTAACCTTGCCTAGTAAAACAGAATAGTATAATTACTTGCCTAATAAAAACAGAATAGTATAATCACTTGCCTAATAAAACAAGAGAGAATTATTAACCTTTCCTAATAAAACAGAACAGTATAATTACTTGCCTAATAAAACAAAATAGCATAATGATTATTATATTCCATGTGGATGGTTGCCATTGGACCAAAATCTGGTCGAATCATGTTATGCCATAGTTGATAAGGAGGATTTCTATTGGACCAAAATGTGGTTGAATCAAATTAAGCCATCTAAATGATTTCTATTGGACCAAAATGTGGTCAAATCAAATTAAGCCATCTAAATGATTTCTATTGGACCAAAATGTGGTCGAATCAAATTAAGCCATCTAAATGTTTTCTATTGGACCAAAATATGGTCGAATCAAATTAGGCTATAGGAAATGACTAAAGTACCTTTCTCTTCAGCTATAAATAGCCAAGTCCATATCTCATTTTATTTCATTCACAAACTAAAGAAAGGAGGAGTGGATCCTACGGTGAGAAACTATATCACTTAATATATTGTTTATATTGGTTGTGATTGGATGAATGGATTGATAGTTATGAATGTTTTAACTATATGATAGTTATATCAGTATTTAATTGTTAAAATATTCAGTTATACCATATACTGCTTGTTTGGATGATATGAATGTATATATGGATGTTAATAGTGATAACACTGCATGTTACACTTATTATACACACCCATTTGGATGAAATTTAGAAAAGTAATATTATTATATTATTTAAATATTCAATTAAATCAATTAAATTGAATAAAAAGGTTATGAATTGAGAAATGAAGTTTTTATAGTATAAATGAAGTATATATATGATTTAAAAGATAATAGAAGTAATTTAAATCATATTTGAATGGTTTTAGTTGTACAAATACACTATATTTGTGACACTTTTTGTAACGCTTAAATCAACATTTTTATTTTTGAGCTATAAGTGATCAATATTTTCCAAATTTGAAATAGTATGAATAAAGTAATTTAAATGGAGGTTTAAATCACTTAAATCAAATATGTATTTGATTTGTTGAGACTTAAATTAAAAATCCATTTGGTTCCGAATGGCTTTTAAAGGATGCTTATTATTTGGAAAGACCGGGAACGGGAATTTCCCATTCCGAATAATAATACGACGCTATGATTGTGATGAGTTGTATTGAAGACGATGTTGAAGACCGGGGATCTTCACATCAAATGGACTGCTTGTTGATTTCTCTTCATCGGTTTAGCGGCCGATATAGAAACGATACCCCTATACTTTTAAAGCAGTGGTCCAGATGATGTTTGAAGAATCTTCGGATACGCAAGGGCCTTTCACCTTTTGGGCAAAGGTTGAGGAATAAGGTGCCTTCGGTTTCGTTTAGTCCCAGAACGAACTTGTGGATGGATGGATTGTTTGACATTACATTCTGACTTTATATGATTGATCTTTATTAACGTATACCTGCTTGGTGGCGGAGAATTTATTCTCTTAGCTTAACACCCTTCCTTGAGACGTATGAACTCAAGGGTTATGCGTTGGTAGAAATCAGTTATGTAATTTTGGATTGGTAATGTGACATTCCGAAGAATGCTATGGATAGGATCAAGGCTTTTGTTGAAAAGCAGAGCCTTGTGGGTACGAGACTTCACGAACCTCACACTCCGGGAATGGCCAAAACAGGAATGGATGCGGCAAGGTGTAGGATGTCTATCCCCTTCTAGATATATGTAGTGATACCATGGTATGGAGCCCAAGTATTCACTTTTTGGATTATATATTTATATAGCTATATTGTGGTCTTACACGCCCAGTATTTGCTTGATGTGGATGTTGGAAAAGATCGGGGCCCCGTTTTAAAGGTTGGTAACAACTGGAGGATGGATAGACTTGAGTAAGTAGTTACCATTGAGTGGTAACCCGGCCTTGTGTTGGCAGAGAAACAGTAGTTTCTCGAGACGTCCCTCTAGAGGCGAACCCAATCGTGGATGAGGAAGTTCCTTTGCCTGGTCATTATTGGAAACTCATTCTCCAATACGAACCTTGTACGGTTTTGATTGTATTACCCGCTGTTTAATACAGTGGCTATAGTAGGCATACCATCATGTAACGTATGCTGCCTAAATTAATAATTTTATTTTGAAAATGGTTCTAAATCACTAAGCACTATAATAATATTAAAAGGATATTTTAACGTATCAAAGGCATGTTTGACTGTCATAAGGAGAAACCTCAACCATGTGTGCGTTTGCATCTTGTGTGCGGATCGAGACCTTATGATAGTTTCATTTTCCAAAAGCATATACGGAACTTGTTTTCAAAAGCAATTATATACTTTTGTTTCTCACACCAGTCCCATGACTGACTTGGAGTTTATTGTTTTTCCCTAAACTCTGGGTGCCCTTATTTTCCACACGGGCAGCCTAAAGTCAGGTAATAGATCACCCTATAGATAGTTGGAGCTGGAGTTGGAGTGTTTATTTGGAGCTTTTGGATCAGAGTGAAGATGTCGGTTTTTGGACTCTCTCTGAAGACTTGTTTCTTTAGTTTCTATTTCCGCTGTGTACCTTGTTCAGTTGTACTTCATGATGTTGTATATAGTGATGTATCTATGACTCTCTAATATCACCTTGTATCATCTTTTGTTCTAAATATATATGAGAGCATTTTGTTTTAGCTGTGCATTCTTATTTATACTGATGTTATTTACTGGTAGCAAACCCTACCAATGAGGATTTTAACATTTGAATCTCGACATTGATATCTTTGATATATGATATGTTGATTTTCAAAAGTGAAGAATCCAATTTGATTAGGGAAGATCGTGAATCCTTATCTGTTTGGATTTGACTTGTGTGGATTATAGTCGATTCAAAAGGTGAGAATTTACGGGTCTTCACAGATACCATTCTATTGCTTTTGTGATTTGATTTGGTGGCCACCCCTCGATTCTGATTATGGGAGTCTGTCCGAGGTGGGTGGTAGTAGCTGCTATGCGTTTCCACCAGTTCGGGAGTGCAATCGGTATATCTACCCTGGCATCTCCTCGTGTGCCATGTTCACATGCCCTAGCGCGCCTTCTATGAGTTTGTTTTGTACCATACCTATGGAGTGCCTCTGAAAGCCCTCCAGTTTACGGAGGAATTACGGTACTGTATAGTCTACTGGAATATATAAAAATGTGTTAATGGGGATATGGGTAACGCCTTAACGCTATTTTAATAGTTTACTATACTATAGACATATTATAATAGCGTATTGTACTACATAATAGATAGTTCCATGGATCCTTAGAGGATGATTACCTCAAACATCCTTGATTTACTTGTATTTCAGTTGCTATTTCACTTGAGTTGGATTTATTGATATAAGAATGTTAATCCTGACTCGAGTGTTTTGTGTTTTGCTTTACGCTCGGGTCAGACCGAGTGTCACCGCATTTGAGACTCACCTTTGGAGTTTGGAGCTTCGCTTGGAGATCCATCTATATCTATTCAGCTTCCAGCTATCCAGTTGTTCTATCCATACTTGCCATCTATTTGTATTCGAGACTATATTGTATTTGAGATATTCTATTGTATTTTGTTTCAGACTCTGATGTTTTATATAGTAGCTTCATAAACTACTATTCATTCGATTCCGCTGCTTATTGCTGTATTACTCTGTGTCTGTGATTTTGTGATTGATTTATTTACTCTATATGTTGAGTTTTGCCAAATATAAATTAACAATCTGATATTTTGAGCAATTCAAGTTCGACGTGTGCGGACGCGAAAGGTTGAAAATACCGGGTCATTACACATAAGCCCTTATTCGTGCTTGAAAATGACATGTTTAAGGCACCTTCTAGAGGAAGTTCATAGCAAGATTTTGGTCCCGCCTGAAAATGGCCTGGCTAAAGCATCTGCAAACCTTTGATCCTACCTACGTGGCCTGGTCACAACACATACTAGAGGGAGGACAGAGTAAGTCTTTGGTACCGCCTAACATGGCCTGACCAAAGCACTGAGCCGGCCTTTAGTACCGCCTATAAGGCCTGACTAAAGTGCCTCTTGGAGGAAGGTCGGGTAAGTCTTTGGTTTGCTTAAAAGAGCTAACCAACGCACTAGGCGAAATCAATCAACTCAATCACACTTTATCCAAAAGAATGGACCAAAACAATCTCTAGAGGAAGATCTTCAAAAATGAGTCATCGGTGGTTCAAAGCCAAAAACAACCTTCTAGATGAAGATCTATCAAAAATGAGCAATCAGCGCTCCAAAGCCAAAAACAATCTTCTAGAGGAAGATCTATGAAAAATGAGCCATTAGTGCTCCAAAGCCAAAAACAATCTTCTAACGGTAGATCTTTCAAAATAAGTTATTAGTACTCCAACAAAAAAGCAAACTTTTAGAGGAAAATCAATCAAAAATGAGCCATTTGTGCTCCAAGGCAAAAATCAAGCAATCTTTTGGAGGAAGATCCATCAAATATGAACTATCATAGATTAAGAAAACGAAAGTGGGATTTCTCCATTAATCCAACCGAAAGGATTTGTGACGCCCCACCTCTATGCTCACGCTCGCCAAGGACACTACGGAGTAATGCCGTCAACTAGCGCAAAGAATAAGGCTGTTGAGGAGCGACCATCCGTGTAATTGCTTTGTGCGAGCACTGATATGTCAGATAGTATAACATGCATTTCGTTTCAAAAGGAAATCCGACATACCGACACAGACTCAAAGCTACCACACAGTGGCTAAGTGGACCTCGTAAACGAATATAGAAATAAACATAACATAAATCAGTCACAGATGTTCATATCTCAAAGGCGGAAACAGATATGAATATAACACATAAAAGGGTACATCAGAGTAGTGGTCAAATAAGATCCACAATATCACAAAAGAATAGTTACAAGCGCAAGACAAAAGAATAAGTATACCTCATGGAGTCTCTATCTCAAATGTATAACAACAAAAACTACAAATGTAATGTAGTTAGACAAAAGTCAGAAGTTGATCCCAGATGAGGAGTCAAGTAGAAGCACCTGTAACATCTCGGTCTGACCCGAGTATTATTTAATAAGAAAATAATAAACGGATCAGTCTAGCTATAAATATCAGGTAAAGGAATGAGATATAAGCAGAGATATAATAAGAATGTATGATAACAATAATGTCATACAAGAACAAATATGATTTAAACAACATCAAAATCATACAATATCTCAAAATCTCAAAGCACCAAAAAGAATATCATATTCTTTATTTTATTCACCAGACTACAAGTATTGACAAACATATTGTTGCCAATCACATAAAGAGGTGAAACACAAATTCTAGAAATCATCAATTAGAAATCCAGAAATCACAAAGGGGGAGGCCTATCACAAACGGGAGCATGAAAACTCACCAACACGTGTATCACAAATGGAACGCTATTCCATGGTCGCTAACCATAAATATTGAGCCGAAGCTCCACAAACGGTCCAAAGACCATGGGTCGCTACCCCGCCAAACTGAACCGAAGTTCCACAGAAATGGGATTTAGTCTCCCTCGCAGACAAATAGACATCGCACATCGCTAGTCTAAATCACAAAATGATCATCATTGATCAATAAAAAGTGTCGATCACACTAAGCTAGTAAATATATGAGTTTAGCTTCATGTCCCATAACCACTAGCTTAACTTAAATATTTACGAACAAATTGTAGATTCCCACTCGAAAATTATCACAAGAATTTCAATCGAACAAGTCCAAAAATTAACCGACGAAGTAAACGCAAGCGTTTCATACCACTTGTTTTGCTAAGCCATTTAATTATATTTTCTCATACGAATGAGGTAAAGGTTTGTATATACTAATAGATTAGAAAACGGTTTTATAAACGAGCTTTGTATTAAAAATAGAGTTGAAATCATCTTTGTAAAAGAGTTTTAATATTTACGACTAGTATAGAAACCTTTGTATTTAGAAGTGACAAATCACAAAATGATTGTAGAAACAATCAATCACAAGAATTCACATTTCGATAACGTGAATCAAACCATGGAAATCAATATCAAATCGATCAAATAGAAACACCAAAAATCCAGAAAAAGAAATCATCAAAGTTGATATTAATTGACAATAACTATATGGATAATCAAAAATCGATAAATTTGGAAATCCACATAAAAATAGGCTAATTTCCAGAAACCTGAAGCCACAGACGTCTGTCACCTGTTTCGGGAAATAATTTTCCTGAAGCCACAAACGTCTGTGGATAATCCACAGACGTCTGTCACCTGTAGAGGGATAGAATTTTCAAAGCCCTTAAATGGGCAAACCTACACAACTTCTGGGATTCGGAGCGATTGAATGAGCAACGGCGATAAAGGATTTATGCCAAGCGACAACCTAGCCCTATAAGCTCTCTGAAACACCACCAAAAGCACGTTCATAAATCAAAGCTAGGATTTTCAAAGTTTTAACTTCAAACACCAAAAATTGAAATGTTCACTAAATCAATCCAAATCAAAATCAAATGATCATGAACAAGTGTTAGGAATTCATACCTAACATCAAAGATAGTTATAGATAAAGATGTGAGATAAAAATCTCACCTTTAATCCCAAAAACAATGAAGAAGAAGCTTGGAAATAAAGGAGGATCAATCACTCTTCAAACTCAACTCTAGAAGCTTGAATCTAAGCTCAAAAGAAGAACATTTCCAAAGTTAGGTTTAGGAAATTTCTGAATTTGAGAGGAGAACGAGTTGGGGAAGAAGAAGAGAAGGCTTACCAAAGCTTCTTCTTGAATTTGGAGCTAGAACTTGATTTGCAAATTGGAAACTAGGGCTTAGGAATTCTAATTCTTTTTCTCCTCCACCATTTTTATCTAGAGCTTGAAAGTGTTAGGAAAATGAAGTGAATGAAGATAAGTGGGTGTCGAGCTAAGCACTTGAGTTAGGATATAGGGTTGAAACCCAAACCAAAGCCTAAAGTGAAAAGGTAGAAAAATTCCACTAACTCCAAACATATCAATGTTTATACTCAAAAAGGTCGCAAACGTCATTTTGAACTCAATGGGGGTGGTCTCGAGTCCTAATTTGACTGTTTGCAAAAACTAGCTTTTTGGACTATAATCCGACTAACGATGAAATATTTAAATAAAATATTTAAATATTCAATCGTAAAATATGCGGGTTGTTACAGACTCCCCTCCTTAAAGAAATTGCGTCCTCGCAATCTTAAGGGATAATTGAACAAAAAGTAACAACCATAGAAGCATATCAACACAAAAGAAATTTTGAAATAAGAAATTCACCTTAAGGAGCACGAGAGAGCAAATCCGGATGTGTTCGCTCGATGAATTCTCTGGATTCCCAAGAGCAATCCTTAGGATTTGAGGACCACTGAACCTTCACAAGAGGAACATCTTTATTTCGGAGGCGTTTAATCTCCGAAGCAGTGATACAGATAGGTTGTTGCTCATAAGTTAAATTAGGCGAAACTTCAATTTCTTCAACAACACCGGGCTCAAGAATAGTGTCGGAATCTCGAAGGAATTTCCGTAGTTGAGAGACGTGAAACATGTCATGAATAGCAGAAAACTGAGTCGGTAACGAAAGGCGATAAGCCACGGAACCAATGCGTTCGGTGATGGGAAATGCGCCAATATCGAGGTGCTAATTTTCCCGATCGACCGAAACGCACAACACCCTTCATAGGTGAAACACGAATGAGCATAAAATCTCCCACAGGAAAATTCTAATTTCCTTCTTCGATTATCGGCGTAAGATTTTTGTCTACTTTGAGCTTCTTTCATCCTATGACGAATAAGGTCAATCTTTTCTGTGGCATCACGAATAAAATCTAGTCCTAAAACCAGCTTCTCACCGGCTTCAAGCCAACACGAAGGAGATCGGCATGGCCTTCCGTATGATCTTCCCAACTTCCACCAAAGTCAAGAACACAAGCATGGAGAAGATCTTCAAGAGTTTGATTCACACGCTCGGTTTGTCCATCGGACTGCGGATGATAAGCGGTGCTAAAATTAAGCTTCGTTCCTAAAGCTTTTCGAAGACTCTTCCAAAATCCACCAGTAAACAATGGATCACGATCACTAACAATAGAAGTAGGAACTCCATGCAATTTAACAATTTCTTTAATAAAGAGTTTGGCCAAAAGAGGAACGGTCCGATTAGACCGAACGGGAATAAAATGGGCGGATTTGGTAAGTCTATCAACTATCACCCATAAGCTATCATGACCCGAACTAGAACGGGGAAGGCCGTCAGTAAAATCCATGGAAATATGATCCCACTTCCACATTGGGATGTCTAAAGGTTGCAATAACCCACCGGGCCTTTGATGCTCGGCCTTAATGAGTTGGCAAGCCATGCAACGCTTAACGAAGTTAGCGATATCAAATTTCATTCCCTCCCAATAATAAAGTCGCTTCATATCCGTGTACATTTTACTATTACCGGGATGAATGGTGAATTTAGAACGATGGGAATCTTCTAATATGTCTTTGCGAAGATCACTAATATTTGGTACGACAAGTCTACCAAATTTTCGAATACCACCACGAGAATCAAAATCAAAGTCTTTTAAACCTTCAATATCAATTTTATCCCTACAACTTTGGCTAAGAAGAACAAATTCGGGATCATGCTTTTGAGCTTCAAGAATGCAGTCTAAAAGAGAAGGATGAGCCTCGAGACTACATAAAACAAGAGATGAACATAAATCGGATACACGATCTCGAATCTCACAAGTAGACAAAGTCTCAAGATCGTTCCATTCGGATATCATCATAGAAATAACCGCTTGTTGCTTTCGGCTAAGGGCATCGGCAACAAGATTTCCCTTTTCGGGAGTATAAAGAATATCAAGATCATAAGATGCAAGGAACTCGAGCCAACGTTGTTGACGCAAATTAAGTTCCTTTTGAGAAAATAAATACTTCAATGATTTATGATCGATGTAGAGAACAAATTTCTCTCCTAAAAGATAATGGCGCCAAATTCTAAGGGCGAAAACAATAGCCGCGAGCTCTAAATCATGAGTGGCATATCTAGTCTCGGCTGGCTTTAATTGCCTAGAAGCATAAGCGATAACACGTTCCCTTTGCATGAGAACGGCACCCAGGCCAACGCGACTAGCATCGGTATAAACAATAAAATCTTGGTTCCCATCGGGAATCACAAGAATAGGAGCATCGAAAAGGACTTCTTTTAATTTTTGAAATAAAGCTTCACATTTGTCTGACCAAATGTATTTAACTCTCTTCTTTGTCAAGTTAGTAAGAGGTACGGAAATCTTGGAAAAGTCTTTTATGAACTGACGGTAATAGCCCGCCAATCCAAGGAAGCTACGAATTTCCATCACACTCTCCGGTCTCTTCCAATTTTGAATCGCTTCAATCTTTGAAGGATCCACGGAAATTCCGAATTCAGAAATAATTTGCCCTAAAAATTTCACACGAGATTGCCAAAAGTGGCATTTAGAAAATTTTGCTTTCAATTGATTTCTCCTAAGAGTTTCCAACACCATCCGAAGATGATTTTCATGCTCTTCCTCGATTTTAGAATAAATAAGAATATCATCTATAAAGATGAGAACAAATCGATCGAGGAAGTCTTTAAAAACTTGATTCATAAGGTCGACGAAATAAGCTGGAGCGTTCGTCAAACCAAATGGCATAACAAGCCATTCATAAGATCCATAACATGTACAGAACGATGTCAAAGGAATGCTATCCTCTGCTATACGGAGCTGATGAAAACCAGTTGCTAAGTCTAATTGTGAAAAGACTTTAGCACCACTAAGTTGATCGAACAAATCATCAATCCGCGGTAAGGGATATTTATTCTTGATGGTGAGATTGTTAAGCTTGCGGTAGTCAACACAAAGCCTAAGTGTACCATCAGATTTCTTCACAAAAATAGCCGAAGCTCCCCATGGAGAGGAACTAGATTGAATAAATTGCTTCACTTCCAATTCGGATAATTGTTTGCGCATCTCCTCATTTTCTTTATTGAACATACGCTAAGGAGGACGAGTAATAGGTAGAGCTCCAGGGATTAGATTAATTCTGAACTCAATTGCTCGCTTAGGTGGTAATCCTAGAACGGGCTCAAATGTATCGGGAAATTCACAAACGATGTGAATGAGAGAAATAACATCTTCCTCATCGTCATTATCGTCGTCATGAGGATTGAGAGAATATAAGGACGCTTTCGAATTAGAATCTGAATCTTTCAGAACAAGAGAAATCTGCTTAACAGATCGAGGATGCCGAAGATATATAGTCCGTTCAGGACATAGGATATGGGCTTCATAACGGTTAAGCCAATCCATTCCCAAAATCATTCTGAAACCAAGGAAACGCATAACATGCAAATCGGCACGGAAAGAGCAATCACACAAAATAATTTCGACATCTTTACATAATAAACTGAGTGTTGCGGATCCACCAACCGGATTCGCAATCCTCAAAGAAGTCATCAAGCCAATAACATTCAAAGACAAAGCATCAACAAGTTCTTTTGATATAAAAGAGTGAAATGCACCCGTATCAAAAAGAACTTGAATAGGAAATTCATGAAATATAATAATGCCATCAAGGATAGAATGAGAAATACCTTGACCACGAGAAGTGTTAGCAGGGGCTTGTACAACATTTAGCTTGCCTTCATTCTTGCTTTGAAGTTTGGGACACAAAGATAAAGTATGGCTCAAACTCTTGCAATAGCGGCAAGAAATAGACTTCGGGCACTTGTTTGCATAGTGGTCCTTAGAACCACAATTGTAACATTCTCCACGACGAGTGCTAGGAGTATTTGCTACCGGTGTTGCTTGCTTTCCCTTTTTGTTGGGATTCGGTTTGAATTTGAAAGGTCTCTTCTTGTTGATGTTTGGTTTGACCTCAGCATCGCTATCTTTATCCGCCTCTTCGAGACGAAGAGCAATATCAACAAGCAGATCAAAAGAAACTTCTAATTTCAGAAGTAATGGCTTTTTAAGGCTCTTATTCAAGCCATAAACGAATCTCTGGTTTTTCTTTAGTGGGGTGTTAATGTGCTCAACCCCATATTTAGAGAGAGATTCAAAAGAAGCGACGTAGTCCGTCACAGAAGATTCACCTTGAACAAGGTCTATGAAGCGTCGGGCCAGAGATACTTTTTTAGCTTCCGGCACGAATTTCACCTCGAACCTTTCCCGGAATTGCTCCTAAGTAAGGTCCGCTTCAATAATTTCGGAGATCAGAAGCTCGTACCAGTCTAATGCTCTTTCTTGGAGCATACTAGAAGCCACTTGGACTCGATGAAGATCAATAAGATTCATGGGAGAAAAGATATGGTCGCATGTTCGAAGCCAAGCCTGGACTTCTATAACGTTCTTGGAACCTTTGAATGGCTTTCCACCCAAATTGGTGTAATCACTGCACAAGCGTGCAAACCCAGATTTAGGATGAGTGGGCTCAGGAATAGGTCCGACAGCTTGATCATTTCTTACAAAATCAAGAAGTTGCTGAGCAGACATAAATACTCCATCCTGGGGAGTAGCACTAGATTGACCGGCGCTGGGACGACCAGGTCTAATCATTTCTCTTCTTTAAGAAGGAAAGAAAAGAGGAAAAAGGTTAACCTTAGAATGAATATCAAGCAAACTTGATTGATAAAACAAGGCATCATAAAAAGAAATATGATAGAACGATACGAAGATACGAATTAAATCCTATGGCACGATTCCTAAGAAAGACTTAGGACAATGATCCTTGCTTGATTATTCTATATTGTTCCGAAGTTTGGCTCCGATACCAAGTTGTGACGCCCCACCTCTATGCTCACGCTCGCCAAGGACACTACGGAGTAATGCCGTCAACTAGCGCAAAGAATAAGGCTATTGAGGAGCGACCATCCGTGTAATTGCTTTGTGCGAGCACTGATATGTCAGATAGTATAACATGCATTTCATTTCAAGAGGAAATCCGACATACCGACACAGACTCAAAGCTACCACACAGTGGCTAAGTGGACCTCGTAAACGAATATAGAAATAAACATAACATAAATCAGTCATAGATGTTCATATCTCAAAGGCGGAAACAGATATGAATATAACACATAAAAGGGTACATCAGAGTAGTGGTCAAATAAGATCCACAATATCACAAAAGAATAGTTACAAGCGCAAGACAAAAGAATAAGTATACATCATGGAGTCTCTATCTCAAATGTATAACTGACGCAGCAGATTAATCAAAAACAATGTAGATCGATGAAAGTAACAATCTATGAGTTGATGAATACTGAAATGCCTGAATTCGTTGATCCGAAGATACCGAATTCTAGCTATCCCGAACTCGTTGATCGCGCACGATACCGGGTTCAAAGATCTTCAATTCTTCGAGCGTTGATCAAGCGCACTTGATTCCGCGAATCAGCTTCTACAATCGTTGAATCGAGCACACTCGATTAACCGAAAGAGGAGATAGGAGATTACACTCGACTACCAATTTGGTGAAAGCACAAAGCTAACAAAACAAAGTTTTTATTTCAAATCAACTAAACTATTACAAGTGGCACCACCGGCCTATTTTTAGAAGTTACAAATTACAACACAAATTTGAACAACTCCTAGGTCGGCTCCGACTTACGACTCATTAACCCTCCGACTTATGACCCATTAACACAAGCGACTTAGGACTAAACAATTACAACACAATACAAGCCCCTGCCAACTTACGACTCAAAAGATACGACTTATGACTTACAAAAGGACGACCTAAAAAATCATACGACTCAATACATATGTACAGAATGACTTATGAATTGTCGACTTAAACACATGCCGACTTACGACTTACTATAAGTCGGTAATGACTTATCAGCAACTCCGTTCTTCGATTTAACCAGCATATGCGACCTTCCTTGGACGACTTAAAGCATCAATGGTTCAGATTAACGCGGCATAAGGATCTTCGTCTTCAGGCTTCTGCGACTTAACTCCTGACTCGTTAGGTCGTTCACGACCTAACACTTCACCAATTTGCTCTGCCTTTTCTCTGCGTGACTCGATAGGTCGTTCAGGCGACTCAACTAAGTCGTAACTCGGTAACGACTTATCACCTGCTCCGTTAAGTCGTACACTCACCAAAACACTTCCCTTAAGTCGTTGCCGACTTAAGCCTTCGCATTTTTCAACTTGTGTTGCTCTTCCTGTAGTCTTAGGTCGTAACCCAGCACGTCCCTTAAGTCGTTGACGACTCATAGCTCCTTCCTTAAGTCGGTCATGACTTATGCCTCCTTCCTTAAGCCGGTCACGACTTATGCCTTCACCCCAGTTGAGTCGGTCACGACTTATGCCTTCGCCTTCCTTAAGTCGGTCACTACTTACTCGACTTATGTCTTCGCCTTCCTTGAGTCGGTCACGACTCACTCCTTGAACTCTGTTAAGTCGGTCACGACTTATGCCCTCCACCCTGTTAAGTCGGTCATGACTTAAGTTTTGGGAAATTATAGCTTGGCCTGCATCATCCTCCCCAGGTTGAAAGAAATTCGTCCTCGAATTTGCATTTTCCTCCCCTGCAATACGCTCATCCCCGTGATAAGGTACGAGATGCTTAACATTGAATACGTCCGACGTGTACACATCCTTTGGTAGTTTCAATTTGTAAGCATTTTCGTTAATCCGTTTTACGATTTCTACAGGACCAATTTTTCTGGCTTTCAACTTGTTATATGCACCCACTGAAAAACGATCTTTCGTTAGCACTGCATAAACCAAATCACCTTCATTAAATTCAACACTCCTTCGTTCCAAATTTGCAGATCGTTTATACTTCTCATTTGCTTTCTCCAATCGTTCCTAAACGATTTTATGACATTCCGCCAATCCATCAACAAAATCAGCAGCTTTCTTAACTGTCTTCTTTGATTGTGGCACTACTGTTAAATCCAACGGTCCCTTCGGTAAGCTTGAATATACTATCTGAAATGGACTGAACCCTGTGCTACGATTTACCGCATGATTATGAGAAAACTCTGCCTGGCATAATTTCATGTCCCAACTCTTCAGATTATCTTGCACAAGACATCTCAGCAAATTCCCCAATGATCTGTCCACAACCTCGGTCTGTCCATCCGTTTGCGGATGATAAGCGCTGCTAAAGTTCAACTTCGTTCCCACCATCTTCCACAAACTTAGCCAAAAATGACTCAGAAAATGAGTATCCCTATCCGACACAATAGATTCTGGCAATCCATGAAGTCGATATATCTCCTTGAAAAATAATTGAGCAACATGAACAGCATCCGCCGTCTTCTTACAAGCAATAAAATGTGCCATTTTCGAAAATCGATCAACCACCACATAAATGGAATCGTTACCACGCTGTGTTCTCGGCAACCCCAACACAAAGTCCATGCTCACATCAACCCATGGTTTAGATGGTACAGGTAACGGCATATATAATCCAGCATTAGTCGCAGTTCCTTTCGAAACCTAACAAATATGACAACGCTCCACAAACCTCTCCACCTCTTTCCTCATCGATGGCCAAAAGTAAGACTGTGAAATCAACTGTAATGTATGGTCTCTCCCAACATGTCCTTCTTCATGTAACTCTTTTACAATCTTCATTCTCAAACTACAATCAGGGATGCATAATCGATTTCCTTTGAAAAGAAAACCGTCTACCATCAAAAACTCATCCATCTCTCCCTCCTTGACTTTATCAACAAACTTGGCAAAGTAAGGATCATCGACAAATAATTCTGGCAACATATCAAACCCCATCACTTCAACCTTCATTGTTGTTAGCAAATGATTCCTTCGACTCAAAGCATCAGCCACATGATTCGTCACTCCTGACTTGTGTTTAACAACAAAAGTAAACTGTTGCAGATATGCAATCCACGATGCATGTCTCGCTGAAATCTTGTCTTGCCCTTGCAAATGCTTCAATGCTTCATGATCAGTATACAGAACAAACTCTTTCTGAAATAGATAATGTCTCCAGTGTTTAATAGCTTGCACAACAGCATAAAATTCCACATCATATGTACTGTATCTCATCTTCGCTCCTAACAACTTCTCACTGAAATATGCAATTGGACGTCCCCTCTGACTCAACACTCCTCCAATCCCAACCTTTGATGCATCAGTGTGTAGCTCAAACAACAACTGAAAATCTGGTAAAACTAGAATTGGTGCAGACGTCAGCAACTCCTTGATCTTCCCAAAAGCATCCCCTGCTTCCTCCGACCATGAAAACTGTTTACCCTTCATACAATCTGTAACAGGTGCCATCACACTACTAAAGTGTGGAATGAATCTTCGATAGAATGAAGCCAACCCGTGAAAACTACGAACTTCCGTTATTGTCTTGGGCTGCGGCCAATCTCTGATAGCTTCGACTTTACTTTGGTCAACCTGTATTCCTTCTTCCGACACAACATATCCCAGAAATAAAACATTCTTCGCCATAAAAACACACTTCTTCATAGCAGCGTAGAATTGTTCTTCTCGTAGAATAATTAACACTTTCTTCAAATGCTGAACATGCTCTTCTGTACTAGCACTGTAGATCAGAATATCATCAAAGTAAACCACCACAAATTTCCCAATGTATGGCCTGAAAATCTGGTTCATCACCCTCATGAATGTACTCGGTGCATTCGATAGACCAAACGGCATTACCAGCCATTCATACAATCCTTCTCTCGTCTTGAATGCTGTCTTCCATTCGTCTCCCGGTCTAATGCAAATTTGATGATAACCGCTCTTCAAGTCAATCTTAGAAAAGATTATAGACCAACTGATTTGATCCAATAAATCATCAAGCCTCGGCATCAGAAATCTGTATCTGACTGTGATCTTATTCAATGCTCTACTATCTGTGCACATCCTCCATGTTCCATCCTTTTTGGGTACCAATAAAGCTGGTACAGCACAAGGACTTAAACTCTCCTGCACACGCCCCTGTTCAAGCAATTCCTCTACCTGCCTCCGCAACTCTTCATGTTCCTTCGGACTCATTCGATAATGTGGTCTATGTGGCAACACTGCTCTCGGAAAAAGATCGATTTGATGTTGAATGTCTCTTAGTGGCGGTAACTCCTTCGGTAACTCTTCTGGAAATACATCATCAAATTCTTTCAAAACTGGTTTTTCTTTTTCTGGAATTTCAACCTCTTCACTGCTCTCACGCCCAATCAACAAAAATACTTCTGGCTCTTCCTCAACCTCCTTAACAAACTCCTTCAAAGATAATAAAGTTTTCAGCTCTTCAATCTCTTCTGACTTACTATCTCCTTGTGGTCTCTTCTTTGGAACTAAGATAATTTTCGTGCCTTCAAACATAAAGCTGTAGCTATTGGTCCGACCGTCATGTTGTACTGCTCGATCATACTGCCATGGTCTTCCCAAAAGTAAATGACAAACATCCATCTCTACTACATCACACCAGATCTCGTCTTTGTATTTCTTCCCAATAGAGAATGGAACACGAACTCGTCTATCCACTTTCACTTCTCCTCCTTTTCTCAGCCATGCTAACTTGTATGGATTCGGATGTTTCTCTGTCTTCAACTTCAACTTTGTCACAGCCTCGGTTGAAACGATATTGTCACAGCTTCCTGCGTCAATTACAAATTTACACACCTTCCCCAGTATAGTGCATGTCGACTGAAAGATATTACTCCTCAACCAACTAGCTTCTTCCTGCTTCGGTGTCAAACACGATCTCCTCAGCATTAGATTACAACCTTCATCTCCTGACGCAATATCCTGCTCATCCTCCTCAACTGGACTAGAATAATCTCCATCAACATCCTCAACTTCCACAACCATGGTTCTCTTCTTTGGCTTTGGACACTCGTTGCTTTTATGACCCAATTCCTGACAATTGTAACATTTGAAACCATTGTTAATCTTCGCCTTCTCAGCCTCCTTCACCACTGGTCTACTGATAGGTTTAGAAACATTAGAACTCCCACTTACACCCTTCACTTGATTGTTGGAATTAGTAAACACACCACCTCCTCGCCGTCCCTGTTTCTCCCAAGCCAACGCCTTATGATGTGCTTCTGCCACAGATCTTGGATCGAACATATTAACCATATCCTGGATCTGCATTCTCAATCCCCCAATGAATCTAGATGTCAGCTGCTCTTCCGTTTCCATAATATCATTTCTTGCAATAAGCTGGTAAAACTCATCCGCATAATCATTAACAGTCTTCGTGCCCTGCCTCAAATTCTGCAAACGTTGATACATCAGCGACTGATAATTGTAAGGTAAGAACGTTGCTTTCATCAATTTCTTCATCTTCTCCCAAGGTTCAACTTTTGATTTCCCCATTCGTTCACGTGTAAGTTTAGTTTGCTGCCACCATGCCAAAGCTCTACCCCTCAACCTTGTAGCAACTAACTTCACTCTACGATATTCTGGAACTTCTTTGAAATCAAAAATCTCCTCAACATTAGCCACCCAATCCAAAAACTCTTCAGCTTGCATACCACCCTTGAATTTTGGAATTTCAGTCTTCATTCCCGATTCCCACTTGTGATCATACTCTGAATAGTTTCTTCCCTGACCTCGTCCTTGAATACTACCACCATCATACTCCTCTTCATAATCAGATGCATATCGATGTCGATTCTGACCACCAACATCTCTACTCCCTTCACGTCTACCACCATCCCTTCTATCTACATTCCTCCGAACACGATCTCGGTCATCAACATTTCTATAACTGTCTCGGCTCACACTTCTATGGTCATTGTCATTACTTCTCCCTTGATTAGAATGTGGTGAAACTCTACTTCTCTCGTGATTAGATTCGGGTGAAACCCTTCTCCGGTTTTGATTCATCTCTGTCATAAGCTTCTCTAACCTCCCAATGCCTTCATCCAACTTCTCATTGAATTTGTCACTTATACGTTGCTCCATTTGCTCAGCATCTTCCCGCTTATACAAATCTTCAACATTTTGATGACGATTAGCTCTTCTCGGCGGCATGTTTTGAATCTTCTATAAACTCTTCAACACTTCAAAATTCAAACACAATTCGAACTTAGATCCAAAATGAAATGGATCGAAAACTCCCACTTTGTTGCATCTTCGCGATGAACACGATGAACACAACTTCTCCAAATGATAAGATCCGATCTCCAAACTTCAATACAAAGTCGAACACTTCCACTTGATCTCGGCCGTGATAAAAGAAACCTCAAATCTTCACTTCGATTCAAACTTCTTCAAGATGATTGGCTCCAAGACTCGATTTAGCTATGATTGGCTAAAACAAGCTCTGATACCAAAACTGACGCAGCGGATTAATCAAAAACAATGTAGATCGATGAAAGTAACAATCTGTGAGTTGATGAATACTGAAATGCCCGAATTCGTTGATCCGAAGATACCGAATTCTAGCTATCCCGAACTCGTTGATCGCGCACGATACCGGGTTCAAAGATCTTCAATTCTTCGAGCGTTGATCAAGCGCACTTGATTCCGCGAATCGGCTTCTACAATCGTTGAATCGAGCGCACTCGATTAACCGAAAGAAGAGATAAGAGATTACACTCGACTACCAATTTGGTGAAAGCACAAAGCTAACAAAACAAAGTTTTTATTTCAAATCAACTAAACTATTACAAGTGGCACCACTGGCCTATTTATAGAAGTTACAAATTACAACACAAATTTAAACAACTCCTAGGTCGGCTCCGACTTACGACTCATTAACCCTCCGACTTATGACCCATTAACGCAAGCGAATTAGGACTAAACAATTACAACACAATACAAGCCCCTGCCGACTTACGACTCAAAAGATACGACTTATGACTTACAAAAGGACGACCTAAAAAATCATACGACTCAATACATATGTACAGAACGACTTATGAATTGTCGACTTAAACACATGCCGACTTACGACTTACTATAAGTCGGTAACGACTTATCAACAACTCCGTTCTTTGATTTAACCAGCATATGCGACCTTCCTTGGACGACTTAAAGCATCAACGGTTCAGATTAACGCGGCATAAGGATCTTCGTCTTTAGGCTTCTGCGACTTAACTCCTGACTCGTTAGGTCGTTCACGACCTAACACTTCACCAATTTGCTCTGCCTTTTCTCTGCGTGACTCGATAGGTCGTTCAGGTGACTCAACTAAGTCGTAACTCGGTAATGACTTATCACCTGCTCCGTTAAGTCGTACACTCACCAAAACACTTCCCTTAAGTCGTTGCCGACTTAAGCCTTCGCATTTTTCAACTTGTGTTGCTCTTCCTGTAGTCTTAAGTCGTAACCCAGTACGTCCCTTAAGTCGTTGACGACTCATAGCTCCTTCCTTAAGTCGATCACGACTTATGCCTCCTTCCTTAAGTCGGTCACGACTTATGCCTTCACCCCAGTTGAGTCGGTCACGACTTATGCCGTCGCCTTCCTTAAGTCGGTCACTACTTACTCGCCTTATGTCTTCGCCTTCCTTGAGTCGGTCACGACTCACTCCTTGAACTCTGTTAAGTCGGTCACGACTTATGCCCTCCGCCCTGTTAAGTCGGTCACGACTTAAGTTTTGGGAAATTATAGCTTGGCCTGCATCAATAACAACAAAAACTACAAATGTAATGTAGTTAGACAAAAGTCAGAAGATGATCCCAAATGAGGAGTCAAGTAGAAGCACCTGTAACATCTCGGTCTGACCCGAGTATTATTTAATAAGAAAATAATAAACAGATCAGTCTAGCTATAAATATTAGGTAAAGGAATGAGATATAAGCAGAGATATAATAAGAATGTATGATAACAATAATGTCATACTAGAACAAATATGATTTAAACAACATCAAAATCATACAATATCTCAAAAATCTCAAAGCACCAAAAAGAATATCATATTCTTTATTTTATTCACCAGACTACAAATATTGACAAACATATCATTGCCAATCACATAAAGAGGTGAAACACAAATTCTAGAAATCATCAATTAGAAATCCAGAAATCACAAAGGGGGAGGCCTATCACAGACGGGAGCACGAAAACTCACCAACACGTGTATCACAAATGGAACACTATTCCATGGTCGCAAACCATAAATATTGAGCTGAAGCTCCACAAACGGTCCGAAGACCATGGGTCGCTACCCCGCCAAATTGAACCAAAGTTCCACAGAAACGGGGTTTAGTCTCCCTCGCAGACAAATAAACATCGCACATCGCTAGTCTAAATCACAAAATGATCATCATTGATCAATAAAAAGTGTCGATTACACTAAGCTAGTAAATATATGAGTTTAGCTTCATGTCCCATAACCACTAGCTTAACTTAAGTATTTACGAACAAATTGTAGATTCCCACTCGAAAATTTTCACAAGAATTTCAGTCGAACAAGTCCAAAAATTAACCGACGAAGTAAACACAAGCATTTCATACCACTTGTTTTGCTAAGCCATTTAATTATATTTTCTCATACGAATGAGGTAAAGGTTTGTATATACTAATAGATTAGAAAACGGTTTTATAAACGAGCTTTGTATTAAAAATAGAGTTGAAATCATCTTTGTAAAAGAGTTTTAATATTTACTACTAGTATAGAAACCTTTGTATTTAGAAGTGACAAATCACAAAATGATTGTAGAAACAATCAATCACAAGAATTCACATTTCGATAACGTGAATCAAACCATGGAAATCGATATCAAATCGATCAAATAGAAACACCAAAAATCCAGAAAAGAAATCATCAAAGTTGATATTAATTGACAATAACTATATGGATAATCAAAAATCGATAAATTTGGAAATCCACATAAAAATAGGCTAATTTCCAGAAGCCTGAAGCCACAGACATCCGTGGATAGTCCACAGACGTCTGTCACCTGTTTCAGGAAATAATTTTCCTGAAGCCACAGACGTCTGTGGATAATCCACAAACGTCTGTCGCCTATAGAGGGAAAGAATTTTCAAAGCCCTTAAATGGGCAAACCTACACAACTTCTTGGATTCGGAGCGATTGGATGAGCAACGACGACAAAGGATTTATGCCAAGCGACAACCCAGCCCTATAAGCTCTCCGAAACACCACCAAAAGCACGTTCATAAATCAAAGCTAGGATTTTCAAAGTTTTAACTTCAAACACCAAAAATTGAAATGTTCACTAAATCAATCCAAATCAAAATCAAATGATCATGAACAAGTGTTAGGAATTCATACCTAACATCAAAGATAGTTATAGACAAAGATGTGAGATAAAAATCTCACCTTTAATCCCAAAAACAATGAAGAAGAAGCTTGGAAACAAAGGAGGATCAACCACTCTTCAAACTCAACTCTAGAAGCTTGAATCTAAGCTCAAAAGAAGAACATTTCCAAAGTTAGGTTTAGGAAATTTCTGAATTTGAGAGGAGAACGAGTTGGGGAAGAAGAAGAGAAGGCTTACCAAAGCTTCTTCTTAAATTTGAAGCTCGAACTTGATTTGCAAATTGGAAACTAGGGCTTAGGAATTCTAATTCTCTTTCTCCTCCACCATTTTTATCTAGAGCTTGAAAGTGTTAGGAAAATGAAGTGAATGAAGATAAGTGGGGGTGGAGCTAAGGACTTGAGTTAGGATATAGTGCTGAAACCCAAACCAAAGCCCAAAGTGAAAAAGTAGCAAAATTCCACTAACTCCAAACATATCAATGTTTATACTCAAAAAGGTCGCAAATGTCATTTTGAACTCAATGGGGGAGGTCTAGAGTCCTAATTTGACTGTTTGCAAAAAGTAGCTTTTTGGACTATAATCCGACTAACGATGAAATATTTAAATATTCAATCGTAAAATATGTGGGTTATTACAGGATTGTTGCCAGATGGATTTTCTCGTCTTCTATTATTACTGGATGGATTTTTTGGTCTTCTATTATTGCCAGATGGATTCTTTGGTCTTCTATTATTGCCTGATGGATTTTCTAGTCTCCTATTATTGCCAGATGTATTTTCTGGTCTTATATCCATGTTATTGTCAGATAGATTTTCTAGTCTTACATCTATGTTATTCCCAGAATGGATTCTTGATTTTCTATTTAAAGGACATTATTCTACCAGATGGTTCTTTGGTCTTCCATTCTTTAATGGACCATATCAAATCAAAGTTGAAGAGTATCTTTGCCTTAAAGTAGGATGTCAATCGTTAAACAATTTCAAAGACAAACTGGTGTTCGGTATAAGGCTCCATAACATATTATTCGAAAGAAAGTTATATATCTTACTCAGTAAATTCAAAAGAAAAGGTACATATGGTACATTCGAGGTGACATTTATTCAAGTACAAATTTATTTACAATTTAATGTATAGCCCACAAAAGTTGCAGGAATAAAAGATTGGACAATAATATAATCTAATTAAATAGGCTACAAGCTATGAGTCAAAGCTTTGAGCCAACATCCTTAAATCTTTAGCGACCAAGGAATAATCGGTAATATGACGAATTGCTAAATTTAAAAGTTGTTTATGCTTCCTCTCCTTCCGCCGAATACTATTTGTATCATCAATCGGTGCAATCTGAATATTCAATACATGGTCGAGAGTCCTATTTTCTCCCTTTAAAATAGTGATATTACCTTTCAATTTCTCAATCTTCTGGCCATAAGTGCATCTTTCGCGCTCAAGTCTCTCAACTTTAGCTTCATAAGGGTTAAGATGGATAGAAACCTTATCCCTCAACTATTCGTTCAGATATTGCATACATTCAAATCTAACTATTTGACTCCATTTGTCAATTTCGTTATCATCCAAGCCCATTGAGGGTTTTATTCTTGACCAATCAAAAGAGTAGGAGTAGGAAGGCTAGAATCACCTCCACTTACAATAAGTTCCAAAGATCAATTCACTTGACCATTTAATAACTCCACCTCAAGATCAGTTACCTTTTGGTGTAATCGCAGAATTTCCACGTTAGCTTCGACACTATGGACGAGGGCCGAATTGGACAATTATGTCTATCTTCCCTTTTAGTTCTTGGATTCTTCCACTCCTTTCTTTAATTTGCTTTTCTAAATCAGAAGTCATTTCTCTAAAACCTCTTAGTGTTGACCTTAATCTATAGTATTTGTTATGCTAGTTTTGCGCATGAAGATTATTTGAAAATTGTAAGATAGGAGAGCCTTGAGTAGAGCATTTCTTCTCAAGTTCTGCCCTAAGCGTATCTTTAGTAAAATATCGAGTAAGGATATCCAAGCTACTAGATGCAAGTGTTAGTTGTTTTTCCTAACATATAAATAGGAAAGAAAATCAATACACAAAAATAATTCTCCTCATTAAACGATAAAGGTTTACAACTTAAGCAAATTTAAAATTACATCAATGCCATATAAAAAATTCTTAAAGTTTTGAGAGAACAGTTTTGGCCTTTTCAAGTGACCCAATAGACATGGTAAGGGTAGAATTGAAAGTAACTTTAATCCCATCCAGGGTATTAACTGGAGAAAGTTGATAATAGCCCCATTTTCCGGCTAGAGGGCTGGTTTGACCACATATCAATTTAGTGTGATTAATTCGAATTTCATTAAGTAGTATATCATTTTCATCACCCAAATCACAACGAAGGTAGGGAAATCGTATATAAAATTTCTGTAGATCTCTAAGTAAACAATTTTTTGCTAACCAAGATGTTCTGAGAGTTAAGGACTTCACTTTAAAATCTCTCTTTAACTTGATAAATTTACTAAACAATTTCATGGGAACAAGACTACTTGAGGATTCCTTAATCTGTACAATATATGAAAATAAACTAAGAACAACGAAATAAAAGTGATAAAGTTTATGAGCTACTTGAATCACAAATTACATTTATATAATCATTTAGGCTCATACAATATTGATTCTTTATAAACTTCAGAAATAAATCTCTTCTTGCTATACTTAGTCTTATTGGGGGAAGAGAGTAAGGTGAAAGTGTAATGGCTGCCACCCTGGGAAGGTTCCAGCAATCCTTAGTATGTGGATCAGACCCATGTTCATCCAAGTATCTTTTTTGAAGACGCCTAATTAAACCCCCACTATTCTCGCCTAAGTAAGAAAAGTTAACAAACTTGCCTTTGGAATAAACCATATAAAGAAACTCTACCAAAGCATTTCTGTCATCGATTAACATCCAAAAGTAAGTCATCCATTCCGCACTCTCTTTCATAATTTTGTTCTGATAAAGGCGAGCTCTTTTAAAGCGAGGGAAATCCTATTTTTCCTTAAAAAACTTTAACCGCACAACATCACCAGAAAGATGCTTATACTTGTCAGACAAGTCATTATATTCTTTAACTAGCCTTTTAATTTCCCTATTCAGTCAGAGCTCCTTATTCACGCTCTTTCATGAGGGTCTTGTAATAGTGTTTGTGCTTTTTCCTTAACTAAAATAGTAAGCATATCAATTGAAAGCTAAGAAGGTAGCCTTAAGCATTTAAATAGAGAACTTTACACATTGGAAGCCAAAATTAGAGAAATGGGAGTTTGATTTTTCTTCTTTGGCCGACGACCGGGGGGAGCGTTATCTTTTGGGGGAGAGTTCTTCTTTGTAGTGTCTTGAGGATCGGGGAATTCAATAAAGCCTGCATCGTGAGTAGACGAGTCTAAGTTAGCATCACTTGATCCATTTCCCCCGTCGTTTGGATCTAATAGACCCTTCCCATTGCCATCACCACCGTCATCATCATTATGACCATCATCATTAAATTCATCATCATCATCTCCTTCTCCATAAGATTATTTCCCCTCATCAATTAGGGCATCTTTAAGGATTAGAAAATTTTTAGCGTCGACCTTTTTCTCAACAAGAAACTCTTCTTGAAGAGACTTTTTATCTTTCCTTGACATAAGACTAAACTTTCTTTTGAATTTTTCATTCCAATCTGGAATGGATGGAAAGTATAAATCTAGGCATCTTTGAATGTTATCATGCTACGAACAAAGCGTTCTCATAACACTTCTCAGTAATCTCGGTGAGAGCTTTATTAAGGAAAAAGGCGACTTTCTCCTAGGCATCCGTGATAATATTATTCTAATAGTCCAAAATGTCATTTCTTCTTTGTAGCTTGTTCTTTAGACATTTATTCTTGTCAGCTAATTCAGCCTTCTCTTTATTGGCCTTTTCATTCTCGTTAGCTAGCTTGGCCTTCTCTTTGTTAGTCTTTCCAACATCTGCCTTTAATTTTTTTACTTCTTCCTCTAATAATTTCTTAGCATTCTTTTCCTCATTAAGAGAGAAAGTAATTTTATCTTTTTCAGAAACAGCTTCATCCCTCGCTATAGTGATATCAATTATGTTGTTGTTAAGTGAGGAGATTAGATCCTTAAGTTCATCCACTTTGTTAGAAGGCCCTTGAGAAGCCTCTTGAAGGAAGAACATATGCTTGGCCGCCTAAAATGTTTGGCAGACATAAGTCAAAATAGTGTATACAAAGCTAAATGACTAGATTAATCAAAAAGAAAAGAATGTTACCAATAGAAGCTGCTTGAGAATGAAAATAAGATGATCTTTCGAGTAAACCAAAGGCTGCAGTGGCATCAGCGATGTCAAAGAGGGAGATTGAGCAATCAGATGGAGAAGATCCTCAAAACTTACAATGGGAGTTTGGGCCTGAGTCTTTAAAGGAAGAAGATTATTCGAAGAAGGAAATATACCATGATCAGCACAAAGGTGACCAATGGCTTTTGGAGAAGTAGGAAATGAAATATTTAGGAGGGACTCGGGAGTATGGGCCTCCTATGTTTGCTTCTTGGCTTTGCCTAAATTTGCAACATCAAGGCTTGAATTAATAGTCACATGTACCTCCTCATCCACAACAATTGGAGTAAAATCACCCATGAGTTTAGCCTTTTTGCTCTGGGAAGGAGATGTAATATTAGCAGGTGCTTCATCGCTCACTTTCCATTTTATTGCCTCAATTATGTTGGTAACGGAGTCCTTAATGGAAATGGGTTTTCTTAACCGAAATGGGGCATGAACTTCATCTTTATTTCCCTTCTCTTTGGGGGCATCATCTTTAACTTCTATCTCTTTAGAAGCAACAATAAGAGCATATGAGCCTAAAACAAAGAATGAAGTTAATAAGATAATAACATCAGGAATTCCATACTAATTATACTAAAAACTTACCAGATGGTTCATGTTGAACTGGGCAAGAAGAAGAGAAAGCATTTCGGTTGTTGATAACCAGTGATCGCTTCGCTTGAGCATTTTCTTTCACTATCGGAGGTTCCCCAAGTATTATATGGTTGTCTAACATTAAGGAGTATTAACGGAGTTTCACTTCTGTCAAAAGTGTAAGCCTATCAGCCATAGTCTTGGAGCTAGAGTCAGGGATTTGAAAATGTCACCAGCAGAGGAGCTTAGTTGTTTAGAAGTAGAATCTGAAAGAAAGCATTCATCATAAGAGACAAACAAATATGACATGAATGATAGAAAATAGAAACTTACTGATAACGAAGAATGTTTCCCTAATCTCTAGTAGCATTTGATATGGAAAAAATGAGTTTACCATTCTTTCGTCTTGTTGACAGAATTGGTGGTTAAGCTTTTTAGAAGAGGAAAAATGCGATATAATGGATTATCCTTTTGCTCACTTATTCTTGCAAGGATAGTTAGAGGATTTCAGCACATAGAGAAGAAAGTTTGGCCTCTCTAGTAAGAATTTCTAAGCAAGTCAAACAGGTGTACGAGTTCGGAGTTAGTTATATTGGAGCGATGTTTAGGCATTCCATGAATCGCAAGAGAAAGTCAGGAAAAGGAAGATATCCTGAGTGTCATATGTGAATTGGTGTGAAGGCGAAGAACCCTTATGGACGGTTGTCTATCCTACCTGAAGGACCGGCAAGCCTAGCTTCTATGCCTGTGATACCAAATTGCTTGAGAATGGAGTCCACTTCTTCTTGAGTGGTAATATATGATGGTTTGAGAAGATTATCTCCTTTCTTAACAGATTTAGAAGCTTTAGGGCCCTTATTGGACTTTTTGATTACTTTCTTGTCTTCTTTCTTGCCTTCCATTTGCTTGCTAAGTGATATAATACCAAATCAAAAACATATTATATGTTTTATGAAATTCAAAATGTTAATGATATAAAAAGGCTATTATATGCTACAATAAAGGATAACACGTCAAATATGAACTACCTAAGTCATCACATAAAAATGTCTACGTCTAAAATGCTTAAAATTTTAGCCAAGTAAAAGTACATAAATAAATGTTAGAATCATGATGAGGGAATAACTTTATGGTTATTGAATAAAATTCGAATGAAAAACCATCTTAAATATATCATGAATCTCCTATTGAATCAATGAAACTAACGTCGAATAAGTAGAATAATATCGAATGTCGCATTAAGGATGCTATCAAAAACTATAGTGTAATGCAATAACAATGCTCAATATCGAGACAAGAAATAGCCTATATTAATAAGTAATACCAAAATAGTTCAAAAATATTCTTATAAAAAGAACTAAGTGTATAGATAACCCATAAATCTGCTATAACAACTATGTCGCGAGAAAACTATATCGTATAAGGTTTAAATAAGAATGTTGGAAATGGTTACCGAAGAACAATAATAATATATAGTAAGATTATCGGTATCATACGATAACCCCATAAATCAATACCGAATTCAACAACACTTTTAGCTAATGTTGAATTCATGTATGCTGCACCTATAGCTAATGACCATCATAAAATTTCTCATGACAATAACACTTAGGTTTTGGATAGGACTCCAGACCTTTATTTGGTTATTAACGATATGCATATCTCATGCTATAATGATTCCTAACTTTTACGCCGATTGTCGAAACAATAAACAAAGGGTAAATTAATCAATATCGAACATCATAATAAAGCAGAGTAATACTAGTTTAGGGTTCAATAAACCCTCCACTTTGTCATTAAGCAAGAATCTCACATGCATCCAAATTAATGTCACCCAAGCCTAATTGATCTAATAAAATTTTCAACAACTTAGAAATTTAAAACTAACTCCTTTATAAGAATAAAAGGTTGTCAGTTTAACCCAAAATTTAAGGATTAACAATGAGGATTTAATGTCAAAACTTAGTGTCTAAACCCAGATGTTAGTTCGAAACTGAAAAACTCAAATAAAACCCTAATAATGTTTCATGTATAAAGCTTCTTGATTCAGGACAATCACTGAAGTTAAAATTAAAGATCATACCTTAGTATAAGCTTAGATGTTTGATATTTAAAGTTTTGAATGACTTCGTGAATTTGGCACTCTTTTTTTCTTGAGTTGATTCACAGGTAAAAGAAGAATGAAGAAGAAGCCTGAGTATTTTTAGGCAGGAAGAAGGTGAATCGATGCCGTTAGATCAAATTTAAATAAGCGATTGGATCTACATGGAATAGCAAAATGGGGCAAGTGCCATTATCGAGATATTTACCTGAAAGGTCAATGCTTCCTTCATACTATGGGGGCAAATGTTACTGCCAATATTGATCCTAAAGGCATGAGGGAATGTCGACAATAAGAGTGCCGAGATCAAAGAATCTTGCAGCCTAAGGAGGTCATCAATGCAATATGGAATATTGAATGCCTCAAGCACAATGACATCAATGTTGCACACTATTAATGCCACCTTTCTTCAGTAGGGGCCATTATATGATACCGCATTCATGGAAAAGAGATTATCAAATAGCAAAGCATCTTGCATTAGTAAATGATAATGAAAGTTTGGAAGTGGCATATCGTCAAAGCCAATGTCGAAGGCCCACAATGATGCCTCATGTCACCAATGCCGCTCTTCATCAATAAAGCCGAATGAATAATGTCGTATCTCACATATCACTAGTGGACAGTATGAAGCTAGTGCTATATCTCATCAAGGCAGTGATGATGTCAGAGAGCGCCATGTCGTAAGCCACTACTCAAAAACATTGAATGCATCAGCAAAGCAAGGGTAGATACTGCATCCAGTCAATATCGCATCTAACCGATATTGCATCCAGTTAATGTCGCATATTGTTAGACTAAAAATGGTATAACACTTCAAATGCTTCTTGTGATAAGTTAGTTCTTGATTCAAGTACATGCAAAAAAAGTAATCAAGCATAGTTTGATCTCCTCGACTTAGTCTTGATATGTGTGATGACATGATCAAGGCTCTTGATAATGATTCAAGGTCTAGCTCCTCACTTAGGTTTGATCTCGAGATAGATTCATTAATTGATGGATGGCAATTGGCCCTTGAGGAAAGGCATATGAAAATTCATTTTATCTCCTTGAGTCGTTATGTTCAAAGTCCTCTTAGACCATTAGGGTTGTCATGCATGTGGACCTACATTAGTCATTTGAGCAATGTTGTCCAAATGGCTAATGATATGTCATATTTCCAGTAGACATAGATGACTAGTTATGGATTCATATTAAAGTGCATTATATATGACAATGAGTTATTCATTCCACTCTTATGTTCGAGGTCCATAGACCTTAGTCCATATAAATATGCATACAGGAGTTCGTCATAGTCCAAGGCACTTCGACTGGATCCATGTCAAATTGGTCATGATAAGTTCATATTATGCAATTCGACGTCAACAATGTTCAATAAGGTAATAATCGAAATCAATATGCAATGTCAAGTCCATGTTCATTTAATTCGAATATGACTATAGTCAAATAGATTTATCCCCAATTTGATTTAGGGTTACAAGGCTTCGATTTGGGAGGAGAGAGAGAAATGAAAACTCGATCCCAAAATGTTACCCCTAAGGTTGTATTTATAGCGATAGAGGGCCCTTCACTCTGCATCTCACATCTTCGATAGGATGGACTTTGGTGGCACTCGACTTCAGCAGCATCACCCTATTTCCACGTCTTCGATGTAGTTAACTATCATTGCTAATGTAAGATAGTATCCTCGAAGCACTATAGTCTATATCCCCACCTTTATGCTATGTGAAGGTCTTCGCATTGGTTGGTGATGTTATCAGCGAAGTACATCAAGCAACGTGATTCCTTATGAATAGCGAATTGCGTCAATGGTTAAAGAGTAGTGTGTCGATGAGCCTGCTTTGGTCATGATAAATGAATAACGATTCTTCTGATGCCTTCGATGTGCTATAAAATAGTGATGTGCGATGTGATTATTGACAAAGTGTGACACAACCTTGTTTGACATAAATACTTTGAAGTGCTTGTAGGATGAGATGACGCTGTGGTATTAGTGGTTTTTGTGGTTACCGAGAAGGTGCCTCTTCGATATCAATCTATCACCAATATTTAACACATTCGAAGTCATTTGAGAATGGTGTTGGTAATTAGCGGGGTGATATTCCATCGAAGAAGGATCATGTCGATGTGGTTAGTCCCAGTGATACATCATCGAAAATGCACATTTCCAGCTTTGACATCTCATCAACAACATATGTTGTCGGCAAAGTGATGAAGTGCGAAGAAATACCCTCAAAGAGATATGTTGTTGATGAGATGTGCTTTTATTCTTCAATATAGAACTCAGTAGCTTCAATCCTTTTATAATTTCATCGTTTATTGCGTCATTCCCGATATTGGAATTATATGGATAACATTTGGTACCCCTTTGTATAAGAGAAGATTTTTACTCTTTTGGGTAAAAATAATAATTCCTTTGTATTCTTCAATCTTCAACAAGACCCCCGGCTGACTTCATTTTCCTATAAAACATAAAGTAAAAGACATTTTCATTAGTAATTGTCCTTCTAGATGCGATTGAACTTTTGATTTAGCATCTACTATCCAAATTGTTTATGCGAATTTAAGCTTACAAATTTATTATAAGAGTTAATAAAAAATGAAATTTCAAGCATAGGCTTGAGAAATTATTTGACCAAGTTATGAGTGTAAACAAAAGAAACTCTTTTTGACATTAAGAGGTCAAAAACTTAGAAATTAATATCAGAAATCAATATTTTAGAGATGATAGTAGAGGATCCAAAATCCAAGTCTTGGAAAAAATAATAGAAGTTCATAAGTCCGGGTCTGATGATGATGGTAGAAGTCCAGAGGTCCATGTTTGATAATAATATACGAAGACCGAAAATCTTTATCTGTGAATAATAATAGAAGGCTAGGAATCCATCTTATTATAATAGAAGACCGGAAATTCATATCTGGTTGATAATAATAGAAGACTAGATATTTTCTTTTTGTGATAACATCAGTAGTTCCGAAGTCCATTTATGGAAGTAATAAATAAGAAGACAAGAAATCTATATTTGACAATAATAGGAGAAGACTAGACATCCTTATTTAGCAATAATAAAAGAAGATCGAACATCCGTATCTGATAATGAAGAAGAAGATTAGACATCCTTATCTAGCAATAATAAAGAAGATAAGAAATAGATATCTGGTAATAATAGAAGAAGACCAGAAATCCATATCTAGCAAGAAGACCAAAAATCCATATGTGGTAATAATAGAAGAAGACTGGACATCCATATCTAGCAAAAAAAAAGAAGACCAGAAATCCATATATGGTAATAATAGAAGAAGACTAGAAATCCATATTGGATAATAGTAAAAGAAGACCAGAAATCCATATCTAGTAGTAATAGAAGAAGACCAGATTCTCTTATCCGGTGGCTGAAATATGTATTTGTTAGGGAGTACAAAAAACTCATACTTGATGGACCTTCCTTTAGAAAACTTGATTTGATTCGTAGCACTACATGGTTTAGATTTTGATTGTCTTAGGAGCGCTACTTGGCTCTTGATTTTTATTGACTTTGGAGTGATACATGGCTACTCTTGATTTTGATTGACTTTGGAGCACTACTTAGCTCTTGATTTTGATTGGTCTTCCTTTTGAAGATTTTGGTTCTTTAGCGAGGCCTTTGATGGTTGTCCTCCTTCTAAGAGGCGCTTCAGTAAGGCCTTTGATGACGACACTGAAGGCTTGGTCGGTGCTTTAGTGATGCCTTTGATGATGGCACTAAAGGCTTACTCTGTTATCCCTCTAGGATGCACTCCAACCAGGCTACGTATGCAGGGGTTGAAGGTTTGCAGAAACTTTGGACTGACCAAAGGATTACTCTAGCCTCCCTCTAAAAGGCGCTTCAATGAGGCTTTTGATGATGACACTGAAGGCATATGGCCTATGATGATAGGGGACTTTGATGGTCGGGACCTCTTGCGGTCAAGCCTTTACTGATTGGGGACTCTAATAGGCGGGTCCTCTTGCGGTCAAGCCTTTGATGGCTGGGGCCTTTAATGGCCGGGACCTCTTGCGGTCATGCCTTTGATGACAAGGGCCTTTGATGGTCGAGACCCTTTGTTGTCAAGCCTTTGATGGCTGAGGCCTTTCCTTGCATTAAGAGAATTTCATTTCTTTCTGCACTTAGATTGGTAAATTCCTTCTTTATTCATTCATTGTTGGGAAGTATGGTCGTAAATGTTCAGTGTTCCACATTCTTGCTATGACATTTCAATCTGGTCGACAGAGTTTATAAGCCCCACGTGGAATTACTTTGTGCATAATTAAGGGGCCTTCCCAATTTGGTCTTAGAGGCCCACCCGTTTTAATTTGGTATTTTCCATGACTCTTCGGAGTACTAGGTCTCCTTTTTTGAATGATCTTTCTCTTACCTTGGGCTTGTAGTGCTTGGTTATTCTCTATTGGTACCCAGCCGTTTAGACTGTCACCTTATCTCTTAGTTCATTGATTAAGTCTAAGGATTCTTTCTTTAGCTGTTGACTTCATTCAAATGCATATGCGATCCTCTGATGAGAAGGAACCTCGACTTCGATTGGAAGCATAGTTTCACATTTATATGTAAGGGAATATGGGTGTGCCCTTTTGCAGTTTAGTAGAATTCCTATACGCCCATAGAACAAAGAGGAAGTTCTTCTACCCAATGCCTTTTCATCTTATCTAATCGTTTCTTCAAAATAGTCTTTACATTTTTATTAGCTACTTCAGTAGCTCTGTTTGCTTTGGGATGAGCTACAGATGAAAAGCTTTTGATAATTCCATTTTTGTTGCAGAATCGAGTGAATTGCTTACTTTCAAATTGAGTTCCATTGTTAGATATTATCTTGTGCAGGATTCTGAATCGGGTGACGATATTCTTAATTACGAATTTAAGGACCTTTTTCCTGATGTGATATTTAGGAGTGGTTCAGCTTCTACCCATTTTGTAAAATAATCAGTGGCTACTGCTGCATATTTAGCTCCTCTTTTAGATACAGGAAGTGGTCCTATTAAATTGGACCCCTACACTTCGAAGGGCCATGGACTTGATATTTAAGTCAACTCACTTAGTGGTAAACGAGGAATTTTAGAGAATATTTGACATTTGTCTCATCTTCTTATATGATCTATAGCATGACTAGTCATTAGGCCAATAGAAGCCTTGCCTTATAACTTTATTAGCTAGCTCTATTGTGTTGGACTGATCCCCACAGAATCCTTCATGGGCTTCATTTAGTAGTTTTGACCATGTTTTTAGACTGACATATCTCAAGTAAGGGAACGAGTTCCCCTTTTTATAGAGTTTCCCATCTGACATGATAAAAGTTGGGGCTTGGCGCCTTATTCTCCTAGATTCCTTTTTGTCTGCAGGCAGTATTTCTTCTATTAGATACTCCAAGATAGGAGTCATCTAATTGTTTTTGTATTAATCATTGGTTCTCATCTTAGAGAGTTCTTCTTGAAGGATTTCAATTTCGTTTTCTTTCTCTTTGTGTGCTAGGGTTTGAAATCGGGGCATCACCATGATTTTGTTTCCTGGATTAGGACTTTCCACTTCTATGCTTAGTTTCTCTTGACAACCTACTTGTACAATTCGGGCTTCTTATGCCCCTCTGAACTTGCCAACATAGCTAAAGAGTCAGCTTTAGAGTTTTTACCTCATGGCACTCGATGTATGAAACTTTTTCGAATTGAGTTAACATGTTCAATATCTTCTTAACATATCGGGTTAGTTTGGCATCCTTCATCTGATATCTCTGATTCAACTGATTTATCATTAATTCCAAGTCGCTAAAGATCTCAATTCTAGGGATGTTCAACTGAAGGGCCAGGGTAAGTCCTGCTATCAATGATTCATATTATGATACATTATTAGTAGCTGGGAATCCTAACTTCATTGCGTAGGGCAAGCGATGCCCGTCGGGAGTTATGATCACATATCTAGCTTTGGATCCTTGTTCATTTGAGGCTCCATCAATGAACAATTGCCACTTAGGTTTCAATTCTTTCTCTTTTTCTGATTGCTCCTTAATAAACCCTGTGCACTCACAGATGAAGTCAGTTAGTGCCTGTCGTTTGAATGATACTCGTGGTAAGAACTTGATATCATATTGGCTAA
Organism: Allium fistulosum; assembly: GCA_030737815.1. NCBI lineage: Eukaryota > Viridiplantae > Streptophyta > Magnoliopsida > Asparagales > Amaryllidaceae > Allium > Allium fistulosum. The sequence goes on along the minus strand of CM060907.1, from coordinate 872,052,635 downwards.
GCTCAATTCCCCACTTAACTAATTGTCCTGAAGTTTCTGGCTAGCTAAATACTTGCTTAAGTGGAATATTAGCTAAGACTTTAATTGGATGTGCTTGAAAGTAAGCCCTTAATTTGCGTATGGTGAGCATTAAGCAGTATGCTAGTTTTTCTATAGCTGGATTTCTGGTTTATGCATCCTTGAGTCTTTTGCTAGTATAATATGCCGGATTTGAACCCCTTTTTCCTTCCTTATTAGCACTGAGCTGACTGCATTTTCAAAGACTGCCATATAGATATAAAGATTTTCTCCATCCACAAGACTGGAAAGAATTGGCGGTTTTTCCAAGTGATCTTTTAGCTCTTGGAATGCTTTCCAACAATCTTCACTCCATTCAAAGTTTTTCTTTTTCTTGATCATATTTAAAAATGGGATACGTTTATCGGTTGCCTTAGAGATGAAAATATTCAATGCCTCCACTCTCCCATTTAGGCTCATTACATCTTTGCTTGTTTCGAGTTCTGCCATGTCTTTGATAGCTTGGATTTGGTCAGGATTAGCTTCAATTCCTCTTGAACTCAGTATGTATCCTAAGAACTTTCAATACTAGATCCCAAAAGAATACTTTTGTAAATTAAATTTTATTTGATATTTTTGCAACACATCGAACATTTCTTTCAGATTAATAAGTTGACTGCTTCTTGAGATTTGACTAGCATGCCATCTACATATACTTCCATGTTCCAGGCAATTTGCTCTCTGAACATTCTATTTACCAATCTCTAATATGTCGCCCCTGCATTTTTCTATCCAAAGGGCATTACTTTGTAGCAGTAAGTTCCTAAATCTGTTGTAAAGCTAGTGCTATCTGAACATTGGAATCCGGTTATATCCTAAATAACCATCCCTGAAAGATAAAAGCTGGTGTCCACTTGTTGCATCAACTAACTGATCTGTCCTTGGGAGTGGATAATAATCTTTTGGGCACATCTTATTTAAATCGGTGTAATCGACACAAGTTCTCCATTTCTCATTAGATTTCTTATCTAGAACCGAGTTTGCCAACCACTTCGGATAGAACACCTCTCAGATAAATCCATTCCCAAATAACTTTTTGGCTTCCTCCTTCAAAGCATCATATCAGACTTTATCGAATTGCCTTTTCTTTTGTCGGATTGGCATGAATTCGGATCTATGTCCAGAGCGTGGCACATAACGGTTAGGTCTGTCCCCATCATATCTGAATGAGTCCAAGCGAACATGTCTTTACTGAGCTGAAGAAAATGAACTAACCCCCCTTTTGGTTAATATATAGTTCTTTTCTAACCTTTGCTATTTTCGTCGTGTCAGTTGGGTCTATGCTTACTTCCTCAAGCTCCTTAGTGGGTTCCAGCCTCTCTTGATTACCTCTACAATCGAGTTCAATGATGGTCTCTTCTCCTTCCACTTCTTTATCTACTAGATTTGTATCTTTTCTATTTCTTTTCTTTTAAGCTGAATTTCCTAAATGTATGTTGGTCTTCACTGCATGCTTTTGGCTTCGCTTTGAATGATTAGTTGCACGAACCTTCATTCAAAGGCTAAGTAATTTCAGTTTGGATTGACTTACCTTGCACTATGTCATAACAAGGAATGTAGTTTCACTTATATTGATCAAGCGTAGCAAAATACATTTCACGAGAGCTAAACTGCTCTCCCCTTACTGTTCCCTAGCCACTGTTAGTTAGAAACTTCACCATTAGGTACTTTGGTGACATAAAAGCATCAACCTCATCCAAGGCTACCCTTCTGAAGAATGCATTGTAATAAGATGGTTAATTAATGATTACAAATAGAGTTTCGAACGTCCTGTAGTGTGGTGGAACCCCCATCTTTAGCAGCATCTTTATTTTCCCTATGGGGGTTAACCCCTTATTTTTGAATCCAAAGAGAGGTTCTTAGATTTGCTCCAGCTTCTCCTTAAGAATTCCTGTTTGATTAAAGGCATGCTTAAAGATTATATTGACTGCACTTCCAGTGTCAATAAGGATTTTGTCACAATTGAAAGTCCAATTTGAGCAGTTATCATGAGTGGGTCTGGACTCCTTTCAGCTCTTTGGAGTAATGATTAGTTTATGCATCTAAATCTGATACCTAGGGATTTTGTGTGGTGGTTCTTCCTAGATTGAGAAAATTCCCTCCTTCGCTTTCCTGATGTAACGATTTCTAACACCTTTGTTGTTTCTAGCTATATGTGGACCCCCATGGATCACATCAATTCTATTAAGAGGTGGGATGAAATCAAGTTGGACATCTTCTTCTACCACATTTGTAGTGTTATTCAGGAGTTTTAGATTACTCTTCTTTGGACGGGCATATTTTTATTATCCTTGACAAACTCCTTTAACTGTCCGTTACGAATCATCCATTGGATTATACTTGCTAACACCGGCATTCATCCGTCTTGTATCCAATGGGCTTGTGATAAGAGCAATATTCTCCCTCATTCCTATGTTCTGGTTTAGTCTATTCCTTATAATAGATTGGGAAATCGCCATTCTCCTTCATTGTAGCATACATGTAAGATATCGGTTTGTTTAAAGAAACATGGCTTGTGTATGAATCTTCTTTCCACCTCAGCCTTTTGTGATTACAGTTGTGGTTAATCTTTCATGTTTTCCATTTGAGCTAAGCTTTCTTTTTGGCATGGTATCTTTCATCCATTCGGATAAACTTGTCTGCTTGAAAGTGAAAGTCTTGTAAACACTTGCACTCATGAATGTATAGTTCACGCCAAAATAGGGTTTGCTCAATTAGCCCTAAGTGTATGCCACTAGCTTATCTCAATTGGTCATGCTTTAGCTTTCAAAGTTACTACATTATACCTTTTAGGATAATCTCCTAATAGCTCTCCTGGTCTTTGTTTGATGTTTACTACTACAATATAATCATTGGTAGGATCTTTGAAGATGTAGAATTGAGCTAAAAACGCATAAGAGAACTGATTCCAAGAGTATATAGTCTTTTCACGATATTGCCGATACCATTTGGCTGTTGCACCTTGGAAAGTGATTGGGAAAAGTCTACACTGCACTACCCTAGATGCATTATACAAGTCCATCTGACTCTCAAAGGCCAATAAATGATCATCTAGATCAGTTGTTCTGTTGTATCTAATTGATGGGATCTTAAGGTGAGATAGAATTCTTGTAGACATAATCTCATCAGTGAACGGAGCTTCTCACAAATTATCATTGATGCTCTCATCTTGAGTCCTCTTTACTTTGGCATTGAGCATATCCTTTGCCATTTTTGCTGCCATATCCCTTAAGTAGCCCTCATTGGTACGATAATTGCTTCTTTCGAGTTTATATCCCTCTAAAGTAGAGCTTCCATACTGTTCTTTAGATTTTTCCTCGATCCTTCCCTGATAATTTGCCTTACTCTGCCGGTTACTTTTCTTTCTCTATGGAGTTGTGACAAGCTTACTTTTGTCCTTATTCCTAAGTTGGGATGCATTCAAGTTTCTTCCTTGAGATTCTACTTTGTTCCCACTAGTAAGCTTGGTAGTATTTGAAGATTTCTGGACAAGCACTCCCTCTAAGAGTTCTTTCATCATCAACAGTTGCTGCTGCAAGTTCTGGATTTTTTCCTCACTACTAGTTGGCAGCACCCGTTATGACAGTCACCCATGTTCTTTGTTTCCCACATTGAAATTGGGAGTCACATTCTCTTCTAGTGTTGTTGTCTATATGACCTCATCGATCAGAGTATCGAGTCTTCTTGATCTCATTTTCCTATAAAAAATGCACTTAATTAGTCTAGACGATGAGAGAATTAAACAAGTCGAAGGTTCAGCCCCTCCTTCTAGCTCTAAAAATGTTAAACCAAAAAATGGTATAACACTTCGGATACTTCTTGTGATAAGTTAGTTCTTGATTCAAGTATATACAAAGATGTAATCAAGCATGGGTTGATCACATCGATTTAGTCCTGATATGTGTGATGACATGATCAAGACTCTCGACAATGATTCAATTCTAGCACATCACTTAGGATTGATTTTGAGATTGTATCATTAATTGATGGATGACAATTGGTCCTTAAGGAAGGGCATATGAAAGTTCATTTTATCTCCTTGAGTCGTTATCCTTGAAATCCTCTTGGGCCCTTAGGATTGTCATGCATATGGACCTACATTAGTCATTTAAGCAATGCTGTTCAGATGGCTAATGATATGTCATATTTCCAATAGACATAGATGATAATTCATGGAGTCATACTAAAGTGCGTTATATATAACAATGAGTTATGCATTCCACTCTTATGTTCAAGGTCCATAGTCCATAGTCTATATAAATATGCATATAGGAGTTCGTCATAGTCCAACGAACTTCGACTAGATCCATGTCAATTTAGTCATAACAAGTTCGTATTATGCAAGTCAAAGTCAATAATGTTCAATAAGGTAATAATCGAAATCAATATGCAATGTTAAGTCCATGTTCATTCAGTTCGAATAAGACTACAGTCAAATAGATTTATCCCCAATTTAATTTAAGGTTTCAAAGCTTTGATTTGAGGGGGGAGAGGGAGAGAGAAAATGAAAAATAGATCCCCAGAATGGTACCCCTAGGGATGTATTTATAGATGTAGGTAGCTCCTTACTCCGCATCTCACGTCTTCGACGGGATGGACTTCGACGGCATTCGACTTCAACGGAATTACACTATTTCCACATCTACGACATTGTTGACTATCATCGATAATGTAAGATGGTATCATCGAAGCGTTGTAGTTTGTGTCCCTGCCTTTATGCTATGTGAAGGTCTTCATATTGGTTGGTGATATTATCAATGATGTGCATCAAGCAACGTGATTCCTTATGAATGACGAAGTGCATCAATGGTTGATGAGCAGTGTGTCGATGAGCCTGCTTTGGTCTTGACGATTGAATAGCAGTGCTTCTGATGCCTTCGATGTGCTATACAGTAATGATGTGCAATATGATTATTAACAAAGTGTGACACAACCTCGTTTGACATAAATACTTTCGAAGTGCTTGTAGGATGAGATGTCGTCGTGGTATTAGTGGTTTATGTGATTACTGGCAAGGTGCCTCTTCGATATTAATCTATCACTGATATTTAACAACTTTGAAGTCATTTGAGTATGGTGTTAGTAATGAGTGGTGTGATATTCCATTGAAGAAGGATCACGCCGAAGTGGTGAGGAGCGGTGTAGTACATCATCGAAGATGCATGTTTCCAACATCGAAAAGATATGTTGTTGACACAGTGAGAAAGTGCAAAGAGATACCCTCAATGAGATGTGGTTTTATTCTTCATTATAAAACTCAGTAGATTTAATCCTTTTATAATGTCACAATTTATTGCATCATTCCTAATATTGGAATTATATGGATAATACATATCTTTGGCATTAACATTTTTCAAGTGACGTCGCTCCTTTCTGATCCCGCTCCTCACCAATGCCGTCTCTTACTGAAGTTGCCTCTTAGACAATGTCGTACCTCTTTAATGCTGCCTATTATCAATGCCGCTTATTATCAATACAGCGCCTTAATGATGCCATAGTTCGACAGTATACAAAGGAATGATGTAGAATATCAAAAAAAGCATAATGCTGCACGCCATCGAGATGAACTATGATATCGAAGTACAGGCATGCCGCATAGCATCTATGCAGCGCCTTATCATCCCTATAAATACCAACCTAGCGGCATGAAGGAGGGGGTGAATCATTCTTTTCTCTCTTTCTACATTTTAAACTTTGTAACCCTAAATCAATTTGGGAATTTTGGTCCCATTTTTACCTTTTGGTTAATAGCACATAAGTCCTTTTATATTCATCCATTGCCTAGCATATGAATAAAGATATTATGATTGATAGCTTGTTTCGAATTCCAAAGAACTCGTGATTTTAATCATAACTTGCTTCGAATTCTTAAACATTCATGGTCTCGATTTTAACTTGCATGAGATTGTACTATATTGATTGATGGCTTTAACATGAGCTTAAGCATAGGTTCGACATAAATAATTTATGACTTCATTATGGACTTGAACATACTAAACCTATTTACGTAAGCTCTTTCTCAACCAACTATCGATTTTTCCAACACTCTTTGAGGTCTATAGGGGTTAAGCAAGCCTTATCTTAACTAAATTCTTCTTTCTTTCCACATTTTGGGTGTTAGTAAAGAAATTCATTAACAGGTGTTGATTTTGCGATGGAGCATAGAGCTAGATCTTGGATCTGAGGTGATGGGAACAAGTTTAATAATTAATTATTTACAGTTAATTTTAATCTATTCTATCTGATCCAGGATGTTAGAATTAAAACTATAAACCATAACTGTTTAAATCTGAGATTTGAATTAGTAATTGAAATTTTTATAAACTGGCTACTATAATTTTAACCCAAGCTAAAACCCTCTTGTAATTGAATAAAATCCCAAAAATTGGTTAACCCTAAATTAAACTATTATATTTAAACTGGTATAAATCTATGAATTTGAATTAATAAAAAGTAGGGTATATTACAAATACCAGTCATTGTAAATTGATGCTTAGGGTTCACTATGTAAGTCAGAATTGATGAAATCGATAAATTATTAACATCGAATAAATCAAATTGGAAAACCCTAAAATTTTCACTGCAACTAATCGACCGTTTACCCTAAGCGATCAATCGCAAGCGATGGATCGGTTGACAGTCCAAAAACATAATCTGCACCTTAGCCTAAGGCCTGGGTTATAAATGAAATTATTAATTGTATGTATAAGCATACTGTATACGTATGTGTGGATGTTAGAGATAGTAAGGAAGCTAATTCCCTATGAAATGACACTAGAACATTACGAGGTTGGGTAAATGCACTTTACCCAATTGGGGTTGATTATTCGACAAGGAGAGATTATATCACAAATAGCACTCACAGAAGGTTCTACGGTAGACGTACAACACTAACTGATGCCTGATGAAGTATGTGGTATCGACAAAATGGGACTCCTTGGTATTCATAATTTTGACAATCATGATACTGTATTGTTGATGGATCCCGATGCGTTTAGTAAAAGGCATATACTGCAATTTGAGAGGTGGACATAGGTGCAAACGAAGAGACACACCGACAAGTCGGCATTGCAGTCTCCCTCTCGATGCGTAGTTTGGGTACGTGTAGTGGTAGTTGTGTGAAATTTATTCCCATGTGGTAGTTGTAGGGAAACCTATATGAGATAGTTGCACGTATGCGTAATGTGAGATGTAGTCTCATATGAGGAAATTGTAGGATGATCCTATGTTGTGTAGCTTTAGTAGCAATTGCCGATCATTAGTTATTGAGGTTCGATTTCTAGTTCGATCCTTGTAGAAGATTACATGTGTTATTATTGTAGGTGTGTATTAAATAAAAACTCTTAAGTAAAGGACCCTATGAATGCATGAACATTTGTAGGACACCTTAGGTCACATGGGGTAGAATTAAAGTTAACTGTACATAATCACCATACATTAAACATGTACACATTCACTAAAAATTTTCTGACCCACCCTTTTTCCTTTCTTTCCCTATCATAAAAGGATAGGGCAGCAAGTAATTTGGCCTGATCTCAGTATGTGGAGAGGCGAGCTCATCATAGGAGTTGCTTATCCTTTATTTACTTTTTAGTAACTGTCTATCTTATTAGTACTTAGTATTTCTTTTATCAGACTATAAGTGGCATTTTTATGTACTTTATATTTGACTACTTATTGTTTTTATGAGATTGTATTTTGAGATATTTTCTGAGATGGTTATTTTCTATATTTATAATTTGTTCCATTCCGCTTTGAGTTCTAAAAGTGTAGTATATCTTAGACCATATCTATTTATTTATAGTCTCTATAGTGTTATTAAAACCCGATGGCTCGTGCTTTATACCAACGACACGAGTTTGAAAGTCACCCTACACTTTACATCGGGTATCGAGGAGTGCGGATTGTCACATGTGGTATCAGAGCATGGGTTCAAAGTTCCTTAGGGATTTGGATCATATTGAGAGAATGTACTTGAAAAGTTTTTGATAAGAAAATGGTTTTTCGAAAAGGTTTTCAAAACGATTTCCAAAAAGTTTTCAAAATGAGTTTCCAAAGTATATATTGTTATCCCGCCTTTTGGTCAGGTTAGGATACCACAAATTCGACTAAAATAGATGGATTGAAAATCGATTAGAGTTGAAACTATGGACGATAGTTGAATGGATCCGAATGGACAACACTCAAAAGAATGGCTAAGTATGGAATTGGCACATCACCTAGGCAGCGAATCGGATCAAATCCCCAATTTCTAAACTAATAAAGTGCAATTAGTATAGAGTGACAAGGAATGTCACATAAGGCTACATTCTAAATTTCAAGTCGATTGGAGTTCATATGCTCGAGTTATGGACAAAAGAAGATGGATCAGTATCGATCAGATTAGTGGTAATTTGCTTGGAGTCGGACCTGGGAAAATTTGCTACTTGCTTGGAGTCGGCACATGGTTCGCTTGGAGTTGCAGAAATTTAAAGTGTTGGATTGTGCTTGGATTCAGATGCATGTTTGCTTGGAGATTGCTTGGAAAAAACGATCGACACAGATTGTTTTGGAGAAAAATGATCAGAACTAATCGTTGTTCGTGGATGGAGTCAGAATCTCTTCGAGAAAATTTTGATTTTACCCCAGTCTAACCCTGGGCCAAAATTTTCAGCACCTGTTTCGAGTTAGAAAGGTGATTACTCGGGTCTCGCTTCAGGTCAACCTTGAGGTGGGCTTTTCGACGATCGTTTTGGCGATTTTCGACGAGGATCAATCTATAACTCAAAATCTATAGAGGAAATCGACATGAAATTTCGAGGACAATTACATTACACCATGAGGGACCCACACTATTGATCGCTGGGCCCTATGAAGTTGGATCGATCAGTTATGATCCATTTGGATTGATCCATAAAACAATTCAAATCAATGATGATCAACCAATATCGCCCAAACGCAAAGTCGAAATGACACAAAAATTTGCAAATAGTAAAATATTATGTAAAGAAACATACCATATCAATCGCACATCATTTGGAGAAATTTGAGCGATCGGCCTACATTGTTCTTTAACGATCATATCATTTTAGCCAGAACGATCCCAACTCCATGGAAAATGTGATATCTCGCAAATGGTAAGTCAAAATGGCACGAAATTTGGAGAGCAAGTAGCTAACATCAAGATGGACCCACCAAAATGATCGTAGTCCAAAAGGAGCAAATATGGAACAATCTTCCAAATTTCCATTTTTTAACTAGACTCTATGGAAAATGCGATATCTCACAAACGGTAAGTCGAAATTGCATGAAATTTGGAGAGTAAGTAGCTAACATCATATGGGACCCACAAAAATGATCACACCCCATTGGTGCTAATATGAACGATCGACACCGATAATGCATATGGTGTACGATCGATTTGAAAATTGGTGGATTGGGTCGTACGGATCTGGAGGTACTTTTGGTGAAATTTCAGCCCGACTAGTGCACATCTTCACCTATAAATACAGTGGACTTGGCTCATAGCAAAGGACATTCGGCTGGTTCTCCTTCATCACTTCTTGTCTCTTCCTCCATTATTTTCTAAGGCAAAAAACAACTGCACTTGTAATCTTACAGTATAAATGAAAGATTATTGGAGTGGACGTAGGCCAGAGTTTGCCAAACCACTATAAAACTTGCGTGTTCATTTACTTTTTTACAATCTATTCTGTGATCTGTGAATCTATATTTCTCTATTTGGATCTAAATATTAGATATTGGCGCTACATACAACAGGTTGTTTGTGACCATTTTTGGCGCAAACATTTTGATGCTTTCACTGAGAGAGCTTGCCCCCGCAGCTTTGGAGTTCAGATTTGAAATCAACTGGAGAACTTGGAATTAGAGCAATGTTGAAACCATCAATAAAGAGACAGATAGCAGATAGAAGCCATCATGAAGGAAGTCGGGAGGCTTCCTTAGGAGCTAATCAAACCTCAGTCTTCATTACCAGAAATGAGATGGAAACGATGGTGGATTCTATGCAAGAAAGGATGCTAAAGAGATAGGAGGAGATGATGCAGAATCAACTCCGACAGATTGGACAAGCTGAAGCACAAAACCAAGGGACTGGAGTAGCTCAAGTTGTTGGAAATATGAATCACAGAGTTGGAGCAGCAGGAGCCGAGGAAAACCAAAATCAGGACTAAGGAAACAAAGCTAACAGACAGTAAGATGGAGTAGTATAGCCGAGGGCAGTCCTTGGCCGACACATAACGATCGGTACCGATCATTCCAGAACGATCGATGCTGATTGATCGGGACTGGGGGCATGCCCCCGGGTCATGCTAGATCGACCCTAGGCAGGGTGACGCATGGTGCTACATAGTTTGATACTGATTAAAATATGGATGTGCGCCATGAGGAGTATGTTCCGGAATCCCCTCGTGGACTTAGGGGGCAGTTTGCAAATGATAACTAGAGATTAACCATAGACGAAAATGAAAGGATGGCTAAGATGATACGATGGATAATAAGAGGTGGAATGCCATATAGGAGCTTGGAAGATGTCAATCGTAGTTCGTTCACTCTGAATATCAGGAATGCAAGGAATCTACCGAAATTTAAACTACCAACACTGGAAGTATATGACGAAAAGTCAGACCCAACCATGCATATGATGAGCTATATTAGGCATATGGAGGTTAGGGTTGTCAATAGATACTCGAAAAATCCGAAATCTGTCTGCATTCGCATCCGAAAAGCGGATAAATATCCGATATCCGAAAAAACGTATGCGGATGCGAAGACATCCGCATCCAAAAATTATCCGTCCGTTTTTTTTCAAGATTATAATTCAAATTATGTGTATTTTAGTCCAATAAAAGATATTCGTTTAGTATTTTATTAAGTTGATAGTTTATATTATATGTATTTAATGCTTATTAACTGCTCGAAACTATTTATTATCATCATATTTGTTAATTTTTGGCACTTATACAATTAATGGGATTGAAAAATATTTATATTAAACTAAAATTTTCTTTCTAATAATTCTTGATTTATCGGTCGTTAATGGATAGGATAATTATCCAATATCCATCCGTATCCGCGGATGCGGATATCCGATATTCGAAAATAATTTCGGATGTGGATATGGAACTATCCGAATTCGAAAACATTCATTGAAAGGCATAACGGAGGTGTTGGGGGCATTAGAAGAAGTCATGGCAAGGTGTTTCCTACTATATTTGACGGATTTGGCTGCACTCTGGTTCAGGCAGCTTGAAAATGGATCAATAGAACTTGGAAAGAATTAGTAGACAGGTTCATGAGACAGTTCAGGGTTCACATCTCAAGACCCAAAAATGTGATGACTCTGGCGACCCTAAAACAAAAGGCCAAAGAGTCCCTGAGGAGTTCTCTAACACGATTCAATGTTGTGGCAACATCGGTGGATCAGCCAGATCCATCTATGGTTTTGATGGCAGCAGTATTTGGAATTGCTAACAATATAGGATTCAAGGATTCACTGGCATGAGATCCACAGATGGATTTCGGGGAATTTTATCATGAAGCAGAATGGTTCTTGTGGAAAGAGGATGCACGAACTGACAAGCATGAAGTAAACACTATTCGGGATGAAGGACCGTCTGGAGAAGGGTCCAAGATAGATAAAGGAAAGCGAAAGGCTAATGATAGCTCTGATTGATTAAAGCAACCAAGGAGAGAACAGAGATTCACCTCTTACATAGAATTTACTAAAACATTGGAACATATATATCTGGATAGTAGGGGGCAGATCCCCTATCCGAGGCCAATGAGGAGAGAGCCTACAGACAACGAAAGGAAATCAGGAAGATATTCCATATTCCACGAGTTGAATAGGCATGATACAAATGATTGCAGGTACTTAAAGGATGTGATAGAGGAGCACGTCAGGAACGAAAAACCGCCGTAGTACGTGAGGTCATAGACAACAGCGGTGGAACAAGAGCCGCTACTGTCTGCAACAAATGGAAATAGGAATAGCCATGGATCGGGATCATGGCTCGCCATCAACCAATAGTGATGGAAAGGGCCAAGTCAGGACTTGGACTCCGGTCATAATAATTATTTTGCAATTTCTTTCCTTATAATAAAATGGCTAAGTCACTTACACATGTACGGGATCACGAACGGTCCCTAGGCATACTCTAAGATGACAATGAAGCATCACGCCCAGAGTGGCATGCATCACATTGTTTAATTTTTTGTTTTTCCCTTTAGCATTTGAACTTTATTTTATTAGTTGAGTTATTTGATTGCAAAACTCACTCGAACGTGAAATTTGACATTAATAATTCTAAACCTCATTTGGAAAGATGAGATAGAAAGGCAAATTAAGCCCCCTTGTCGAAAAGTGAACGGATTGGGCTTGGCTAACGCCTCGAACGGTATACGATCTCGAACGATCACATTTTGCCTCGAACGACACTCAATATCGAACAATCACATTTTGCCTCTATCGACACTCGATTTTGAACAATCACATTTCACCTTGAACAGCACTCAACCTCGAACGATCATATTTGGCCCTGAATGGAACTCGATCTCGAATGATCATATTTCTCCCTGAATAGCACGTGATCTTGAATGACCATATTTCTCCTTGAACGGCATTCGATCTCGAAAAATCATATTTCTCCTCGAATGGCATCCGATCTTGAATGATCATATATCACCTTGAACGACACTTGATCACGTACGATCATTATTCACCCTGAACGGCACTCGATCGCATACGATCATCTTCTATCTTGAACGACAATCGATCATGAATGACCATCATCTGCCACGAATGACTATCGGTCATGAACGACCACCACTCGCCTTGAACGACAACATCAACCTCAAATAAATGTCAGCCTCGAACGGCTATAGATCTGGCTAACGGTCTTAAACGACCACAACTAACGATCCGAAGAGATCAAGGAATCAGATTGGCAATGGATTGGATTCTGGATTGGAATTTTCGGCTATCAATGGATTATGGATTTCAGATGTATAGCAATTCAAAATATACCTTCCTACTACAAAGGGCAAATTTTACCTTGCTTTTTTTTCAGTTCGGGACACCATGGATTCAGCTAAAATGGATGGAAGGGAAATAAATTACATTTGAAACTATGGATGATAGTTGAATGGATCCGGATGGACAACACTGAAAAAAGGCTAAGTATCGAATTGGAACTTCACCGAGGTAGTGGATCAGATCCCTAATTTCTAACCAAATCAAGGTGCGATTAGTATGGATGACAAGAAAGGCCATAAAAGGCTACCTTCCAAATTTCAAGTCGATTAGAGTTAGTATTCTCGAGTTATGGACAAAAGAAGATGGATTGGTATCGATCAGATCAGCGGTAATTTGCTTAGAGTCGGACCCGGAAAAATTTGCTACTTGCTTAGAGTTAGCACATGGTTCGCTTGGAGTCGCAAAAATTTGAAGTGTTGGATCGTGCTTGGAGTCAGATGCATGTTTGCTTGGAGATTGCTTGGAAAAAATGATCGGCAACGATCATTTTGGAGAAAAACGATCGACACCGATCGTTTTTCGTGCTTGGATTCAGAATCAGTTTGCTTGGAGAAAATTTGGATTTTACCCGAGTCTAACCATGGGCCAGAATTTTCAGCACCTACTTTGAGTCAGAAAGGTGATTACTTCGGGTCTCGCTTCCGGGTCAACCCTAAGGTGGGTTTTTCAATGATCGTTTTGGCAATTTTCGATGATGATCGATCTATAACTCAAAATTTACAATGTCAACCAACATGAACTTTCGAGGACAACTACACTACACCATGATAGACCTACACCATCGATCGCTGGGCCCCGTGATGAAATTGGATCGATCGGTCATGATCCATATGGATCGATCCATAAAATAATTCAAATCAATGATGATCGATCAATATCTCCCAACGCAAAGTCGGAATGACATGAAACTTTGGGAATAGTAAAATATTATGTAAACGAACCTACCATATTGATCGCACATCATTTGGAGAAATTTTAACAATCGGCCAACATCGTTCTTGAACAATCGTATCATTTCGGCCAAAACGATCCTAACTCCATGGAAAATGTGATATCTCACAAGAAGTGTAACATTTCGACCTTTCGACGCCCGAAAGTCGACATCAATACAACCACTGTATCAACTGCCGAACTATCGAATACCGGAAAACTGAACTGTTAGGGTTAAAAAGAAGAGGTAAAAGAAAACAGATAGAAGAATAAAGAAGAAACATAAACAACAACAGAATCTCACATTCGCAGTGGAACAATATATAATAGATGAATGAGTAATCTTTATAACAAAGAACTATATCAGTTTATACAATACATCATCAGAGTTTACAACAACAACACACATCACTGGACAATTATATAAACTTGTCCACATAACATAATACACAACTGAATAATACTAGTATAAGCGATACGTCTCGCTATCCAGCTCGCCTCCAGATCTCCACAACAACTTCTGAATTCCAGAATGACCTGACTCTAGGCTGCCCGTATGGAAAATTATGGGCACCCAGAGTTTAAAAAGGGAACAATAAACTCAAGGTCAGTCGTGGGACTGGTGTGAGATCTTAAAACGGTTATTTTCACAAAGAAAATAAAAGAAATTCGCAATGCTTTTGGAAAATGAAAATACCATAAGGCCTCCCGGTACACACACAATGCAATCGCACACATGGGGGAGATTTCTCCATATGATAGTCAAACATGCTTGATACACAAAATTCTTTTTAATATTATCATTAGTGCATAGTGTCGAAACATTTTGAAAGTATAATATTAATCTTAGCCAGCATAGATACCATGATACTATGCCTATTATAGCTGCTATGTTAAATAGCAGGTTCTACAACTAAAATCGTACTGGGTTCGTATTGGGAATTGGATTTCCAACAAATGGTCAGGCTAAGGAACTTCCTATGCCACATGGGAATGCCTCTGGAGGGACGCCCCGAGAACTTAACCAGCTCTCTGCCAACACAAGGCCGGGTTACCTCTTACTAGGTAACTACTACACAAGTATGCCACCCCCCGGTCGTTTGCGACCTTTATCCGAGGGCCCTCGATCACAAAGCAACAATCACACAGTAAATGAGATTGGAGCAACCACACAGGTAAATATCTGGGCTCCATACCATGATACCACCTTTTTCCAGAAGGAAATGACATACCCTAAAGGGAGCGACCCTCATAACCTTGCCGCATTTTCCTGTTTTGACCATTTCCGGGGTGTGAGGTCCGATGAGGTCTCGTCCACAAAGCTACACTTTACACAAAAGCCATGCTTTGATCACAAATGATCAACAAATGACCATCGACACATAGCAACACTTAGCATGCCACACTACCAAATTGGGATTATATCACTGATAACCTTCAACTACAAAACCTCTGAGCTCGTATGTCTCAGAGAAGGGTGTTAAGCTAAGAGAATAAATTCTCCGCCACCAACAGATATGTATTTGAAAGAAATTTGCTTTATATCTCAAAGTGTAGTGTCAAACATACGGCCATACAAGTCTGTTCCGGGTTCGAACAGAACCGAAGGCACTTCGTCCAATAAAGGAAGAAGCCCTTGCAAATCCGGTCTTCAATTGCAAATCCATTTACGTCGTATCACTATTCGGAATGGGTTATATGACACAAAGTCCTCTCCCGGCTAAACCAAATAATGAACGCTTGTTTTAAAAACAAATTCAAGTGCCATTTCAAAGGAAAATATTGATAGTCGGTTATTTAACTATCAAACAACATTCACAACAATCATCCAATCTAAATAATTTTTTCCAAATTATCAAATTTCAAAATATCTTTTCAAGATATATATTTTCCATACTTCATCACTTTGAAAACTAATTTCAAATCACTTTTCACTCGCGGAATAAAAATTCCCGATATTATTTATTTATTTCCCTTTTTCTTTATAAATTCCATTGTGAATTTAAATTTCCAAACATTCACTTATATACGATTTTCAAATATTCACTTTCAACCCCCAAATCAAATTTCAAATTGATTTCTAAATTTATTTCAACACCAAATCAAATTTCAAATTGATTCTTCCATTTATTTCAAATACTAAATTAATTTTACAAATCGATTTCTAAGTCTATTTTCAATAGAACAGAACATTTGCAAATTGATTTCTAAGTTTATCTCCAAATAACAAACCATTTACAAATTTATTTCTGAATTTATTTCCAATTTCCAAATCATTTTCATTCAAAACACCAATCAATTTTCATATTGATTTTCCAAAGATTTATTTTCAAATACCAAATCAATTATCAATTTGATTTCTAAAAATTTATTTCCTTTTTAGAATAAATCCCTTTATTCTTTCCAAATTATTTAAAATTCCATTTTCAATAAATTCTTCAACTTTTAAGCAATATTATTCAAAACCCATTTATTAATATCTTTTCTCATATTTTGGAAATAATTCAATAAGATTCCAAAAATAATTTTTATGCTTTTAAATTCCTTCTTTTAAATTCACCCAATTCTTTCAAAAGGAATTTACTTAAAATTCCTACTTAAATTTCAAAAATCCAATTTTATTTATTTCTGGTATCCAACGATATCAAAAATACATTTGGCTAAATTATAGCCTTCAACAAATTCAATCATTAATATAATCATACACAGATTTTAAATAAATCAACACACAATATTGAAACAAATTCAAATATTTGAGGAATCCAGTTGGATCCCTCCAACCTGTTTCCCTGCATCCACAGATGTTAGCACAACAACTAAATACCCATTTCACTTCGAGGTGGAATATCGCGGTATATGGGATTTATAAAATATCATCTGCTATTATGCGGCGCATAGGGTCTCATCCGCTATATAATGCGGGAAATCAATCACCAATATATATATATATATACTATATATACTACCACATCCAAACAGTCAATCAACAACTGCAATTCCAATTTTAATTTGAGTGAGAAGATCTCACCTTTGCCTTTTATTTTGCAATCCATTTTTGTTCCAGCTTGTTTTCCTCGTAGAATTAGACCTTGTATAACAATTATATAATTTTATTAATATTTGAAATAAATCGAACAATTCAATTTCCATTTTAATAGATTGAATTAACTAATTAGGAAATTTCCTTTTAATAATTATTTTCAGCAACTAAAATAATTAAATAAATTTTATTAACAAATCTATCTTTATAAATTTAGGTATATATGTATATATTTTTTCTGAAAATAAAAAGTTTTCCTGTATACAAAACTATGTATATATATCCACTGAAATATTCACTGAAAATAAATAAATATATACCTATATAAATATTTATATTAACTGAAAATAAAGGAATAAATAAAAGAACCTTACTGTACTATCGAACGAAACCCTCACCGAAGTCGCGGCGCTGCCATCACTGCCTATTTGAAATCGCGATGCTCGAAACCCTAGCAGCTCCAATCGCGAGCACTACCTCATTGATTCGCCATCGATCTCCATCGCCGCTTCTCCGCGACTTCCTCTGGTGCCGACGTTGGCCTCGCCCGCGAGCACGAGCTTGCCTCGATTTAGAAAATAGAAGTCGCGGCTCTGAAGTATAAATCGAAATCAATTTTCGATTTGCCAATTCGAGAGGAAGTTCATGATTTGTTCTTGAATGAACTGAAGGGGATTTGATCTTGGAATTTCATTACTACGACCATTGATTTTTTTGAACTGCGAATTTGGTTTAGGATTTTTAAAAAAATAGCGGCCATTTTATTTGATTTGAACGAAACAGAAGGAAAAGGAAAATAGAAGGAAAATGGTCTTTGTTTGTATATTTTTGTTCGGCCATTTATTTTGTTTGAAATACCTCTCGACTGTTGATGTAAAAGAAGGCAGGAAGTGATAAGGAAAGAAGCGTACGAGAGAAGCCTACAGTGATAAAACTGATGGAAAAGAAAAGTTGATGTGAAATAATTTCAACTGCAGTTGACTAGTATAAATATTCAATTTAAATTCAAATTCAAATCGTTCCGATAAAGTCAACTAAAATTTTTGACTTCCTATCGAGGTGTGCTGCTAGGCGTTTATAAGGTTATACCCCTATTTCGAACGCATTGGAAAAGGTTTCGAGTCCTAATTTGATCGTATGGAGAAAATAGCTTTTTGGACTCAGCTATTATATTAAATTTCAATATAAATTCAGTGCGTTTGCTTATCGTATGATTACACGACAACTCCAAACACTACGAAAATTGAAATCCACTAATAATACAATATTACAGATCCAATGGAACTGGTTTCGTCAAATTCCGAGACTGTTTCTCGGAAGACTATTTTTAAATATCGATTTAAATGATAAAATTTCAAAACTGAACAAACAGTTTCAAATTCAATTCTGAAGCCTTTATTATCTTCAGTATTATCAATATAGATTTTTCAAAACTTCGAATTATTTTTAACAAACTAAAAACTGAAGATACAATATTTTATCCAATTTCAATAAATTAAATTCAATAATTTAATTGCCAAATTCATTCTAATATTTGAATTTCAAATTAAACTAACTTCCAGATATTTAAAATCAATTAAATATTCTATTTTCCAATGGCAAAAATTTAGGGTCATCACAAAAAGTAAGTCGGAATGGCACGACATTTGGAGAGAAAGTAGCTAACATCATGATGGACCCACCAGAACGATCGCACGCCAAAAGGAGAAAATATGGAACGATCTTCTATATTTCCATTTTTCAACTAGACTCCATGGAAAATGCGATATCTCACAAACGGTAAGCCGAAATTGCATGAAATTTGGAGAGCGGGTAGCTAAAATCATGGAGGAACCAGAAAAATTATCACACCCCTATTGGAACTAATATGAAAGATCGGCATTGACCATTTATATGGTGTGCGATCAATCTGAAAATTGGTGGATCAGGTCGTACAGATCTAGAGGTTCTTCTTGTGAAATTTCAGCCCGATCCATGCACGTCTTCACCTATAAATACAACAGACTTGGCTCATTACAAAGGACTTTCGACTGGCTCTTCTTCATCACTTCTTATCTCTTCCTCCATTATTTTTCTAAGGCAAAAAACAACTGTACTTGTAATCTTACAATATAAATAAAAGATTATTGGAGTGGACGTAGGTCAGAGTTTGCTGAACCATTATAAAACTTGCTTGTTCATTTACTTCTCTACAATCTATTATGTGATTTGTGAATCTATATTTCTCTGTTTAGATCTAAATATTGGATATTGGTGCTTTCACATACAATAAGTTGTTTGAAGCGTGTAGAAATTAATTAACGGAATTTAATTTAATATAATTTGGTTTTGAAAGCTAACTTCTGCAGATGATGGAATTGAGTCCCGATACTAGTTCCATTATGTTCAAAATTAGGGTATTACATATAAAACGCCAGGCATCATGCCTCGTTTGGAGTTCGAAAATATTAGGGATGAATAGTGCTATGAAAATTTTCTATAAAAGGACCTTAACTTCCTTCATTTTGAAAAACCCTAAAACTAGAATCCTAGCCGCCATTAACTCTAGCTCCATCCAATGGCCGACATTTTGCACAATGATCGTAGCTATTTTAGGCCTCAACTCCAACTAGAGAAGTGTGCGTGTGGCCAAGTCGAGTTCATCCATGGTGGCCGACCATTGAATGGCGAAGCATGGTGGCAGCAATCGGCAGATGAATGGAATTTGTGTTTTGGGTTCGTTCATGATGATGAAGGCGTCATTGGCGATGAGATCGGCGATGATGGGAAGCTAGAGCCTGGGGCGTACGACTGTGGTGACGCGACGAGCTCTAGCGGATCGTGGCGGCGGCATCGATTGATTGAAATTGAACATCGACCAGTTTTAAAGCATGGCTTAGGTTGTAAACGTAAAATAGAAGAAGTTGATTAAATTTAAAACTTAATTAATTAATGTTAATTAAATTTAATTATCTCAAATGTTAGCAAATTCGTATCTTATTCATACAAGATCGAATTTGGATGTGGTCAGTCGCGTTAGGTTCACATCGACAAATACTATGTTATTGAACTGCATTGGATGGATTTGGAGCTAGCAGGAATTTTTTTCAAAATCGAATCCCCATTCGATTTTAATTCAAATAGGAACGCTTTGGCGATAACTGGAATTTTGGTGTACCTTTCTGGCCCACTTATACTTTATATAAGTGCTAATATTTTTATTGATCTTATTTGTTGCTTTTTTGGATGATTTACTATTTTATTAGTGGCTAGGATTTATTCCCGCCCTTGGAGCGAATGACCTTTTATATATACCCACCAAGTTGCGGATGATCCTTGTTATAGGATTATATACTGTACGTGATGCAACAGAGAGACAAATTATAGGGATCCAACAGGATTCCTCCCCACTATTGCTTTTACTTTTCATATATAGTGTGATGTATGATTTGTTGGATGCCATATTTGATGACAAGGATATGATTTTGCTTATTTAGTGTTATAGTAGCACTTGGCTGTATTTTTGGTATTTGAAATAATATAAAGTGAAGATTTTGATTTAACAGGATTTTAAAGTGATTTTGGAAATTTTATACGTTTTTAATAATTATTCTAGAATTATTAAAAGAAGGAGCTTATGTTAAATAAAATAAAAAGAAAGTTTTTAGTATTATTAAAATGGTAGTTTGTGAAATATGTTAAATAGATATTATTGAACTATATTATAAAGGTTTTAAAAACTTAATAAATAAATCTATATTTTATTTTAAAGGAAATACAATTTTAAAGAAGATAGAAATCGTTTGAAAACTAATATCTCTGAAATGGTTTATATAAAGGAATTATAAAAGTAATATTTTATAAATAAAGTAATAGATTTATAAATATTAAAAATAAATTTGTAATTTATATTTTGTAAATAGATTTATAAATGGGATTTTATAAGTAAATGAGATTTATAAAGGAACATAATTATAAGTAGAATTTTATAAATAAAGAGATTTTATGAAGAGAAGTTATTGACACCAAAAATGGGCATCAACACCCGTAGAATCTTATGGATATTAGAAAATTAATGGAATCTAAAGAACAAAGCATAAATGTAAAAAAACACGAAGATTTTATGGTGGTTCGGCAATCTTGGCCTACATCCACTTCACATTTTATTAATATTT
Source organism: Allium fistulosum (assembly GCA_030737815.1). NCBI lineage: Eukaryota > Viridiplantae > Streptophyta > Magnoliopsida > Asparagales > Amaryllidaceae > Allium > Allium fistulosum. The sequence continues at coordinate 872,031,418 of CM060907.1, read as the reverse complement.
CACTCGATTACAATCACATGAGCCGTTGGATTAGCTAAAATCCATTGATACAAGTTTATAAGAAAAATAGCCATGGCAGAGCTTCTGGAGGAGGGAGAAGGAGAAGATCCAAAAGCCCCCCTTCCTCAAGCTATGACCACTTTATTTATAGTCGAAGACGCGCATGGATCGGGCTGAAACTTTGCAAGAAGGTTCCCCAAGCCCAGTAGAGCCCACCAAATCAATCGACCATGCTCATTCCACAATCCATAACGATCAGCACATCTAAGACCGATTGTTTTTTCTTGCCCTTAGCAACTTACGATCATTATTGGAGGATCTTGTGGACTTCCTGATCTTGCTTCCAGAACATGGGATTATATTGGGTTGCAGATCGTAAGCTATGAGCTGTTTTAACCTGAAGGTAGAGTATATACCAAACACGCCGATCGTTAGGTTATAGCCATCACGAACGATCTGCCTATATCGATCGACCTTCTTCTTAACTTTATTTTGGGATGCGCGATCATCATGATACACTTTGCTTGCTACTTCGTTGATGTCACTGAAGTCTTACATGGATTGGCCTCATGGTTGCTCAGATATTAACTATTCTTCAATGATTCGAGCTATCTTCCTCGATCGTCCTCTGGTCGATCCAAACGAGTCATTGTTTAATCTATAGCTTGTGTATATGACTTTAATCAATTCCAAACTTGAAATATAACTCCACGGGTCATGCTAGCAACTTCATGTTTGCCATACTTCAATTTGGTTTCAGTTCGAATCTATTCGACTATCATCTATAGTACCATATGCAGCTGGCCCTTCAAGCTATCGACTGTTCATCCCTGGTCAAATCGATGATATTACGACTTCGCCAAAAGGAGGGATAACATTTGCCCCTCAAAGTACGTCTTGTGATTAACATGACGTACTTTGAATCTAAAAAGGCCTGAATCGCTATAAAGAAATCCATTCAGCTTCCTGATCAATTACTATTCCTCTACCGTCTGTCGATAGTATAAATCCAGAGTCGTATTCCGCTTGTATATTCAAATATGGTTGTGGGGAGTCTACAAGCCCTCATTCACCTGATCCTGCCTCCAAACCCGTTAGCTCCAGGTTGGTTGGTAATCTTTTATTAATTATAGAAAACTGAACTTTTAACCCAGTTTGCACACACTTTCATACATGTGTTCATGTTGCTAGCTCCAGGTGGTGCTTATTTTCACAGGTCGTAGCCAAATTCTACGATATCCTAACTATTCACGTACGTAATCGAATTTCTACGAACATTTGCTATTCTTCTCGTCTACCATAGTTTCACTTACTTCATCACCTTTCCATCCATCACCATGTTTATCTGAGTTATAGGTTAGTGCACGAAGCAATCATCTAAAGGATAGAGATGAAATCGATCGGCATAAGGATAGGTCGGCGTGCTTGGCAGATTAGACGTGGAATGGGTCGGCAATCATATTATCTAGGGATGGATCGGAGTAGCTTTCTGGTGTCATATGATCGGCCCTAAGCTTCGAAGCAAAAACAATCGGCTAGACTTTTCAAGGCGGAAACGATCGGTATAGTGGTATTCCCTATATAAAGCTTGACATTTTGCCATTTTGCTCATTTCTCACTTTTGCCTTTAAGTTCTGAAATGAGACAAATACTCTTCGCCTTTCCATTGCTGATCCTCATAAGATTATCCATCTTCTCCTCCGAATCCATACTTCAAATCGACCTCGACTCTTTCATTTTTCAGATCACGAACATATGTAAAGCATTACTCGAGTTTGTTGCACAACTCTCTAATCAATTCTGAGTCTAGGACAGTTGGCATGGGCCGGTATCTCTTTTTCCTTCTTGTCCTTGTAATTGTGTTCAATCGATGTGAAGTGATTCTCCTGGAATAAGCTAGCAACTCACTGCTATCAGGCCTATCGTCCTGGAGGGAAATGATGATGCAAAGATGAAGGGTCTTGAGTGATGGGTATGAATGATTCTCATGATCGTTCATGGATGATCCGTGGAGATTCGTTGTTGGATGATCGGTGGATGCTGCCTCAGGAGACGATCGTCATAGTTGAAACATTCGGCCAAAGATACTCCACGGATCATTTGGCCTACACTAGCTATTAGAATGCTCGGCCCTTAACATATTTTAACGATCATACTATACAACATCACTATAACCCATTTACGCTTAACTTAGTGCTTCGGCATATACTTAGTGCTTTTACTCGCTCATAAGAATATCACCTACAACTTGAGCATGAACTTGAGCCAAGTGACTAGTTCTGACTCCTTGTACATGTTTGAACATAAACGTGACCATCATATGACATGACCTTCATGACTAATAGCAGGTCGCCACGACTAATAGCAGATCGCCTTAGAACAAGTTCCATAAACGATTTAACTACCATGTTAAAATCTATGCGTAACTCAGACAATAGCTTGATTTCCATTAACCAATGACTGTCTTTTGAATAAATTTCTAGGCCTTGTTGCCTTTTATTGTCTTCATTTAATCCATTAACACTTCGATTAGCACTTTTATCACACAACACTCACACTCAGAATGCACTGTGGGGTACGAGTCATTTTTTCTCTAACCATGGCTTTTAGTGAGTTTGATAGTAAAGGGAATCTAAGTGTTTCGGATACTCCACAATCATGCCAACCGGATCTTCATCTCGTAGGACTAACTCGGATGTAGAGTCCAGTTCAGCAACTGAGTCCGACAGTCTGCCACTCAGTCATAGTCCAGGGCAACCTGAAAGCTCGGGTTCTTAGCTTGAACTTTCTAAGATTGTTCCCATCTTTCCATCAAAGTTTTCAAACCAGCGCCCGACACTTTAGAAGATGCAATCGTTCTTGATAATCCTCATGATTCGGTAGCTTCAAAGATCAAAGAAGGTGCTCTCCATAGGATTTGCGCAAGGCACGGGATCCCTTTTGACAACGTATTAGCACCATCACAAGGTGATATGGCTCACAGACCTTCCGAAGGGTACACAGCCTGCAATAAATTCCTATGCTGGGCGGGATGCATCCTTTCGTTCAATTCGTATATCCGAGAGATTTTAAATTATCTACGGATTGCACCTGCATAGCTCCATCCAAACGGTTATGCACTTCTCAACAGTACATACATAATATTCATGGAGCTTCTGCACCATCCACCCACTATCAAAGACATTCGATTTCTCTTTGCTTTCAAATGGCGGACAGGGAGTCTATCATTCACCTTTCTTGAATCGATGAAGAAATGCCAGATTCTGATGGGTACTTGGAACAAATTAAGTGCTTTCAAGAGCGAGTGGTTCTTTGTTCGTTGTCCGTCCGGCTTCGCTCGATTATGGCCAGAGAGACGTAAGTGTTCCTCACCAATTTCATAAATATACAAGGAAAACATATCCAGGCCGCATTCTAACGATGTTATTCATTTTTAGACGTCGTTACTCGACCCAGTGGCGATATTTATGAAAAAGCAGTGTCTATTTTAAAGAACGCTCCAGCCGAAGATAGAAATATTGAACTTTTGCTCAGTGACGAACGTCTTATCACTTTCGGCTTGATGTAAAAGGGCCTCATTATAGGGTTAACCAAAACTGCTCGGCCAGCTAGTACCAGAATGCAGGTCGCAACTGGTCAAGGAAATGTTCAATCCTGCCCTGTGGTGCCCCCATGCAGGAGCACCCATGAGTCCGCCGATATCAATGCCAGAGGGCATAGTGAAGATGTACCTGGTCGTTGTGATGATAAACCCGATCTCGGGGTTGGCGTCGGACCTTCACAAGTTCCTTAACTCCTGATCGTGACTAAAAAAGGGGAAAGCGACCGCGCACAAGCCTTCAAGAACTCATCGTTCCGACCCAACTAAGCCATCGATGAGCCTATCACTAGATCCTTTGCTCGATCGACCGATTCCACCCGATGTCGACGCTTATCAACTCACTGACGTGAGCATTGGAGGATTAGAGTCTCACATCAGAACTAGCTCAGAAATCCCTACTCTGGAGGGGAGGTTACACCGACGAGCAAGGCTCCTGCACCTGTTCTATTAGGGGGATGCACTAGGACACTCACATACATTCACGTGTCTAACACTGCACTGTGCTTAATTTGTACTTCTTAATACTCAAAGTTGATCATTATCCATTTCTCTCTACAGGAACGATGGTGAGGAAAGGAGTATGTTTGATTCCCAACATCAATCTTCTGGGTCACGGTCTAGCTCTTATCGCGGCAGGTGCGACTATTATGACATTAGCCATCACCCCGGCCGTGGTCGTAGTTACCAAGAAAGGGAGGACAGGGATTGGCCTGCTCAAGACATTCACAGATCGAGATCGATATCTCCTCCTTATAAAGGTCCTGAAAGATTAGCAAAGAACCGGGACTTGCCCACCGATCCTCCTCATGGCCCTCCGATAGTTCCCATGCCTCCAAAGTCCTTGGTCTCATCTCAGTCTCAACGGTCGATCGATCATCGTAGTCATGGCGAACTTGCTACAATGCACAAGCCTGACAAGGAAGGTGCGGGGGTCGAAATTATTTCTAAAGATCCCTTAGTTGACTCGAATGTTTGCATGGTAGAGCTTCAAAAAAATTTTCCGAACTTATGCTTCAATGGGTTCTACTTTCCCCCCAATCTGAAGAAGGTTACGGATGATGTTCAAAAAATGACTATCAACCGCGTCACCGACATCCATATGCAATATCGGGAATGGATGAAAGCCATAGAAAAAATATCAAAGGTTTCCTTCGAACATGCGGCAGAAATAGAGAAACTAAAGCGATAGGAGGTCCAAGATAAAAGGATCATTGAAGCTTTGACAAACGAACAGGAGGCCTCTAGAACCGCCTTGACCGCACCTGAAGAGAAAGCCGACGCCGCTTTAAAATCTATGGAGGAGATGAAAGCTAGCCATCTCGAAATGGTTCAAGTGTTGCACCACCGGAACCAAGAGATAACGCTTGAGAGAGACGTGGCTCGGGACAAAGAATCTGTAGCCTTAAAGGAAGTGACCGACCTCAAGTCCCAGCTTGAGGATGCGATAAAAGACAGGGATGAAGCTCAAAGGATCGCTCAAGATTCTTGTGAAGAGCTGGTTCGCACTAGGCTTGAGAGAGACGAGGCCATCGAAAAAGCTAAGAACGTTGATATGCTCATTCAACGTGAGATAGAAATGGTCTCGAATAGGGTAAGAGAGGACGTGATGAATGAGCTCGACCTACTTCTCATCCTCTACAATGCTGATGTCCTCAAACATAGGAATTTAACATGGCTTGGCGAAGACTATCCCTACCAACTCCATCGTGCCTGGGAATTACTTGTGTCGGAGGAGAAAAGACTTTATGGCACTGAGAATGTTGACGTAACCAAACTTAAGAGCAAAATACTGATGGGCAATGAACCCAATATTCTACACGACATTCAGTCTTCTCTCCAGAAAGAGTTCATGATTGCTCCTTCACATGAAACAGGCGAAGGATCTGGGTCGGCACATTTTGATATTGCAACTGAGCTGCCTCCGGTGTCTCTAATCACGATTGGACCCACGACTAGCTCCTTAACTATCCTCGAGTACGATCCTGAAAAACCACGACTATCTTCGATCCTTGAGCGTGGTATTGAGGACGCTTCGGTCCAGCCCGAAATCCACACTACAGAAGGTATCTAGTCGATTTTCCCTTTACCTTTTAAATTTGGTATGTTATTAATCAATCTTTCTAATTTTTTAACCTTTCTCTTTTTTAGCCTTAGACTCATCGAATATTGCTTCTCTCCCTCCTAAAGGACCTCAGTTGGAGTCTTAAATGACCATGACTGAATCTGTTACGGTTCAACTTCGGCCGCCACTCAGAGTGTCCGCGAAGAGGCCTTATTTTTCGATGATCGGCTTATGGAATCATTATTTAAGGAGGGAGGAGACCCACATCATGAAATCCTATTTGACGCATAAATGGTAATCACGGGCTCCTCTGATGCTGCTGGCAGGCCCAATATGAAAGAAAGGATTGAGCGAGAGGGGCTCGGGAAAAGGAAGGTGAATGGAGAGCCAGTCGAACAAGTCTCAGAAGAGCCAATGCCTTCCCCTCTTCAGATGATTCCTCCCGAAGGTGCGACTCCTTCGGAAAACGTTCCTCACACTTCTGGTGCCGAAGATGCTCCTATCCCTCCAACTTCCAGAGACGATACCACATTGGTCCACACGACTGAGGAAACTCCTTCCAAAAAAGGCCGAGGTGGCAAGGGATCGAAGAGGGAGCCTAGTGGTAGTTCAGAGGGAGCTACCCCGAAGAAGCAAAGAAGGGACAAGAAATCTAAAGAATGATCATTGGACATGCAATTAATTCACATAGTTGCCTCTCTTTTTGCTGGTTGTATACGTTTGGGCATGGCTCTTCAATTTTGTTTTGTATTTTGTACAACTTGATTCCATGTGAATAAAAATTCCTTTGCTCATGTGTATGATCTCTGTATTTAATCGTTTAAATGTTTGAATTGCAGCATCTCTCATTTCATATACTTGCAATTTGTTGGTTCATGAATCGAACACTAATTTGATTGACACATCTCGCGGCCTTTCTACGGTCATGGCCTCGAGGCGTTGTGAACATGAGATGTGAGCCACAGTGATAGGCCATCACAATCATTCTCTAGACAATCACATTTCTATCCCCGGTATTCGGGTCGGTAAATGCACTACTTGGACGGTTGAGTCTCGTCCTAGTGGTGTTAATATTCCAACATAACCTCCAAGAAACTTAAAGCCGATCGATGAATGGTCAATTCACATACATCGTGTTTTCCTCGTGCCCCCAAGTCTAGGGCATATTTCAGTAAGTAAGAGAACGTGTCATGCTTACTTCAGCTTTTACACTTTGTCCCGCCGTATCGTGGGATCGAGTTAATAGATAATAAACTAAGTCATGCATAATCTAGCCTTTAACGGTCTGCATTTTCTCCACCGATTTTATGTCAAAATTACTGGAATAGAGAACGGTTGAGACCCACTCATCAGTTCATGAAATTTATACTCTAGTCCGAGCTCCGAGGACTTAGAGTACTCTAATATACACTCTGGGGATTTAGAGGCTTTTGTGAATCATTTATACTCTAGTCCACGCTCCGGGGACTTAGATTACTCTAATCCGCACTTCGAGGATTTAGAGATTTCTATGAATCGTTTATACTCTAGTCTGCGCTCTGGGGACTCAGAGTACTCTAATCCGCACTCTGGGGATTTAGAGATTTTTGTGAATCGTTTATACTCTATCCGTGCTCCGGGGACTCGGAGTACCCTAATCCACACTCTGGGGATTTAGAGATTTCTATGAATCATTTATACTCTAGTCCATGCTCCGGGGACTCAGAGTACTCTAATCCACGCTCTGAGGATTTAGAGATTTTTGTTGAGAGCACTCGTATTTCCGCCCGTTTGATTTGTACTTCATTTACCGTGTCAAGGTGAAAGTTGTCGAATGAACGGTCAAACCATGTTTGCTCATGGAATGGGATTCTGCCCCAACATTTAGGATGAAACTTGGCAATCAAATGGTCGATTCTTATCCACTTGGTAGTTAAGGCTCTTCCCATTTAAGTTGAGGAAGGTGGGTGACGAATGATTGGATCGTATCCATGCCGGGGTCGGATGATTTAGTCTTGCCCAATTTGCTTCGTATTTCTTTCTAGCAAATGAAGATAATGGATTATCGAGGAGACAAATTGAGTTGCATCCATTCCAAGTTGCATTCATGCCCATTCGTTGAAATTTGTGGCTAACGAGCAGGCAATCAACATTTGCTGCTTCATGTCTAATACGGGGGTTGTCAAATGAACGGTCAGTCGCGTCCACGTTCTGTAGGATTGTGACCTTGTCGAATCTTCTCAATTCTATGCTTTGATGTCCCAAGTCAGGGGCGCATGGGGGATGGATGAATAGTCGAATCATGCTCATCTATATAGAAGTTTCCACAGGTTCCATTACGGTCTGCGGAGATTAGTCGGCGCCCTTCCCTAGGCATTCAGATACCAATAAGCAAAACATCACTACGCGTTAGCCATTCCGCTTTACCTCTGGCTTCTTTTAGCGGGGTATCGACCGTCGTCGGTCTGGTTGACAATCAGGGCTCTTTATTAATAGGGTTATGATGTTTCTGCCATTGTCGAGCCGATATGTTCCTCGGCTAAGGCTACTCGTTTCGCTCGCCAATAACATCTTCATGTACAGGACATGCACAGGGCTAAGCAGTCTGGGATCGATGATTAGTGCTCCATCACTTGGGGTCAGACCTGGGAAAATTTGATGGTTGCTTTGGGTTTCCCTTTGGGTCTCTTGGGGTCGTATACTGGATTACTTGGAGCCTGAAGTTCACAAGGCTTGAGAGTGGGCGCTCCGGGTCTCTTTGGGGTTTGCTTCTAGAAAAATACCATCCTACCCCAGCCCTACTTTGGGTCACGACCCAATGTTAAAAAATCCTCCTTGTACTTGTTGAAATTTTCATGCCACTCCTTCATGCTTGCTCCCCACGAGGATGGACAACATCTCCTCTGGCATTTGATAACTCAAAACATCTTGTCTAGGAAGATGCGAAATCAGTTGACTCAAAGAGATGGAGGCAGTTCTCAATACTGCTGGATCGGCCTCCAAGCACAAATTCATAGATGAAAGTCTCATCGAGAAGCATGAAGATAAAAATGAGCGGTCAAAACTAATGACCTTGGAACGATCATACTAGGATCGATCGTATAGGAGCAACCAAAGTTCTATTGTAAGTAGGTAGAGAGGCTGATAGGGAACGATCAGCCAAAAAGACCATAGTTGAGCGATCGTATTTAAAATTATCATAGTGAAGCCTTCACACATAATAAGTTGCTAGCAATCTATTTCGAACGATCATGCAAAAACGATCGTATAAAGACAATGGATTATTCTCAGCAAGCAAAGGTAATGATGAGGTATGGCCGGTCATTCTCGACCCAAATCGATTATTTCCTAAAGACAAAGCTGGGACGATCATTCAAAGAATAAAGGCATAGGAACGGCCGAAGATAAACAATAGCATAAGTACATGACTGGCCAGATTCACGTGGTTAAAGTGATCGACACTTCCATTGTGAAGAATGATCGTATATGGTGGTGGTGCACAGGGATTCATGGAGAAACTATAAGGATGGGATTGGAAACGATCGGATGGAGGACTTATTAAGGACGATCGTACATGGAATGAACGTATGGAATCAGTTGACAGGGGTATATGGCCAAATGCCGATCGTCTCTTTGCCTTACAATCTTGAGATTGCTAGGGTACTCACGAGCCACATGGCTACTTGGTTGTTGATCTCACCATTGCCTCTTTCGGCCAAGATAGTAGATATGATTCCATGGCCATTTAAAGTAAGTTTGATCTATACTTTTTCCAAATTTGAATAGAGTAAAAAACTTATCAATTAAAAGTAGGATCTATTTTGCAAACGTAAGAATTCACCAGTAGATAATGAGATCCAATCTGACTGAGAAATCACTTTTCAGTGAAAGGACCAAAATGTGACACCAAAAATGGACATCAACACCCGTAGAATCTCATGGATATCAGAAAATTAATCGAATCTAAAGAACAAAGCATAAAAGTAAACAAACACGAAGATTTTATGGTGGTTCGGCAATCTTGGCCTACATCCACTTCACATTTTATTAATATTTCACTCAATTACAATTACATGAGCTATTGGATTAGCTAAAATCCATTGATACAAGTTTATAAGAAAAATAACCATGGTAGAGCTTCTGGAGGAGGAAGAAGGAGAAGATCCAGAAGTCCCCCTTCCTCAAGCTATGACCGCTTTATTTATAGTCGAAGTCGCACATGGATCGGGTTGAAACTTTGCAAGAAGGTTCCCCAGGCCCTGTAGTGCCCAACATATCAATCGACCATGCTCAGTCCACAATCCATAACGATTTGCACATCTACGACCGATCGTTTTTTCTTGCCCTTTGCAACTTTCGATCGTTATTAGAGGATCTTGTGTGCTTCTTGAACTTGCTTCCAGAACATGGGATTATATTGGGTTGTAGATCGTAAGCTATGAGCTGTTTTAACCTGAAGGTAGAGTATATACCAAACATGCCGATCGTTAGGTTGTAGCCATCAGGAACGATTCGCCTATATTGATCAACCTTCTTCTAAACTTTATTTTGGGACGCACAATCATCATGATACACTCTGCTTGCCACTTCGTTGATGTCACTGAAGTCTTACATGGATTGGCCTCATGGTTGCCCAGATATTAACTATTCTTCAATGATTCGAGCTATCTTCCTCGATCGTCCTCTGGTCGATCCAAACGAGTCATTGTTTAATCTATAGCTTGTGTATATGACTTTAATCAATTCCAAACTTGAAATATAACTCCAAGGGTCATGCTAGCGACTTCATGTTTTCCATACTTCGATTTGGTTTCAGTTCGAATCTATTCAGCTATCATCTATAGTACCATATGCAGCTGGCCCTTCAAGCTATCGACTATTTGTCCCTGGTCAAATCGATGATATCACGCCTTCGCCAAAAGGCGGGATAACAGAAGTTTTATAAAATAGAATGGAGATTATAAATGTAGTTCTATAATTATAGAAATGATTTATGTTGAGATTTGAATATGGATTTTTGTAAATGAAATTTATTCACGTTTTAAAAGTTAAAATAATCTTTTAAAGGAATGTTTTAAAGCGATATTTTCCGTTCGAGTTAAATGGTTTTAAAAGGTGATTTAAAATGAACTAAGGGAGGAAGATATAGATTTCGACATTTATTGTTGTGATAGCTGTATTCGAAAAAGCCAGGAAGGCACAAACTATAACACTATTGTTATATAGTAAGTGATTTTCGAAAGTAAATGTTTTATATAGCATACGGAATTTAAATAAATATAAATAGTAGAATCCCTATACTATAGTTTTGTTGTAACGATGTTTTACGAAACATTCATTTTGACCTAATAAAGCGTGTTTTGGAAAATATGATGCTTTCCTCAAAAGATTTGTCAATATACTTATTACAGATTTAAGTATATAGAAATATTTTGTTAGTGTTGAAAACGAATTTTTTTATAGATATACTTATTAAGGATTTAAGTTTATAGAGATATTTCCTAAGTGTTGAAAACGAGATGGTTTGTGAATATACTTTTATCGTTGAAATAAGTATATGGAAATGTTTTCCAAATATCAATAGATTAAAATGGTTTTAAGAACATATCTTTTTAAAGATATTTTGAGATAAATATTTGGAAAGTGATTTAATTAATAAAAGATTAATTAAACAGGTCTAGTGACTCCTTGTGTGCTAGATTCTATTTTTGGCCATCTTTGGTTTGCTTGACTTGATGTGGGAACTGATTAGTCATGCATTTAGTACGAGGCCAACTAAGTAGGCTTGATTATCGTTTGATGTTAAGAATATTGATTCGAGTAGTGCAGAGTGACTATGGTACTCCAATCTACTAAGCTTCCTTCTTGGTCGAAGGATAACAAGTTGAGAGTTGGAAACATGATAAGTCTACGAGACTTGGTTTCCTTATGAGGTTGAGGGCCTCTTATTGATTGTTGGTCCGGAGAGATAGGGATTGGATTTATTTGAAAACCACTTCGGACCAACGTATGCGTCCAAAAGTGCAGATTGTTGAAGACAATGATTCTGAAAATGGAGATTTTTATGCTGTAGGGCTACTTGCCACTAGCCCCACGATTCCTTATTATATATATATATGGTGGCAGTAATGCTCTATTTTGAAAATCTTCGATGCAAGGACTGCTTGCTACTAATCCTAGGGTTGATTCCCGACAATATGTAGTAGGAGAGTGCCTTCGATTTGTCCTGTTCGTGGACAACTTGTATGGACGAATGTTTGACATTGCATTTCTAAGAACAACATACATTTGCTTTTACACACGTACACTTGTTTGGTGGTGTGGGAGGTAACCCCTCTTGAACTTAACACCCTTCTCTGAGGCGTATGAACTCAGAGGTTGTACTTTTGTGGAAACCAATTAGCGTGTTGCTGGAACTGGCAATGTGGCATTCAAAGTGACATATGCTATGTGAAAGGTAAACGTCACTTTAGGCCTCACACTTGGAAATGGCTTAAAGAGGGTATGCCGTAAGGCTAATTGGGTCGCTCCCATAAGGGTATGGTCATCACCTTTCTAGATTATCCTCTATATTTAGAGTGTGTTGTGTATGCTTGTGGCCATGGATAGGTCGGGAACGACCGGGGTGATGTCATATTCGGTTCTATCCGCCACCAGATGGGTCTGTTGGTTGGCCGGTCTTGCCAGATGTAGAGGTTTCAAAGTTGTTGATCCTCGGTACATTCCTCTAGAAATATACTGTACGGGAAGGTAGTTCCTTACCTGCGATTGTATGGAATCCATTCTCCAATATGAGCCATTCAATTTTAGTTGCAAACCTATTATGCTAGAATTTAATAACGTAACAATTTCAGCTATTATTACTATGCATTTGTAACCTAAACATTATTATAATATCATAGGATTTGATATGAAGTGTTTTGGTTATCATAAGGTAAAATCCCGTCCGTGTTTATGTGTGGTGTGGTCTTACGAGATACCTTTGTTTTGAAAAGTTTTGATAACTTTAAAATCTAATTAAGATGTTTTCTCATGCTGGTTTGCCAGACTGATTAGGGTGTTCTCCATTTTAATGCTCGGGTCAGACCAAGTATATTTATAGATTCAGTTTGGATGCTTTGGAGCTTCCGAAGACGAGCTAGAGGTCTTCAAGCTGTATTCATGTATATGTTAATTTTTCACTGCATTGGTTGTTTAAAATCATCAGCATTTGTGAGGACAGATTGTTATAACTGTCCAGGCTGATGATTAGTGATTTTTTGTTATACTCAGATTGATGTATGTATGTTACAGTTGCTCTTTTGTAAAGATCATTAATATTATATTATATGTTGTTCTGCTGCGTTATGAGATTATGTGTTTTTTGGTTTTCCTTCACTCTTCTCTCTTCTCTTCTTTCTTCTTTCTCCTTTGTAACGACCCGTATTTTTACGGATCGAAAAGTTTGTCAAAATCTGGAATTTTAGTGTTGTTAAGCCATTTCAGATTTTAGGCAAAATATGGCTAAGTCCTAAGTCGTTCATGACTTAGTATAGGTCGTAAGTCGTATACGACTTAGGAGATAGGAGCGACCTAAAGGTTTTGGTGAGTTAAGTGTTAGGTCGGCAGGGCGGGTTAGCGACCTAAGGAACTGACCGACTTAAGGAGAGGGCGACTCAAGGGTAGGCGGACCTAGTGGAGTTAGCGACCTAGTGGTTACCGGGTTAGCATAGTTAGGTCGGCAACGACCTAGAGGAGCTGGGGTAGCAGGTTAGCGACTTAGTAGAGTGAGCGACCTATGGGATTGACCGACCTAAGAAATAAGCTAGTTAGCGACTTAGTAGTTAAGTCGTTGGACGACTTAAGGAGTTAAGTCGTACGAGTTAAGAGTTAAGTCGCTAGGAGATAGGTCGCGTGCCAGCGTTGTTGAGTCGTTGGGGCGCGCTAAGTCGTAAGTCGCTAAGTCGCGCATAGGCTAAGTCGTTAAGTCGAAGACTATTATGTCGCGCGCTATGTTAAGTCGGAGACCCAGTTGAGTCGTAAGTCGTAGGACTGCTAAGTCGTATAGGAGCAGGTGTTAAGTCGCAACCGACTTAGGGGTTAGCTGCTAAGTCTTATGTCGTAAGTTCACTAAGTCGTAGTCTGTTAGGTTGGAGGCTTTGTTAAGTCGGAGGTGTCTTAGGTCGTAAGTCGGAGACGACATAGGAGATAGCCAAGTTACGACTTAGTGTATTTTCAGCTATAAATAGGAGGGGTTGTTCTCACTTTTTGGGATCCGGATTTCGAAGCGACGAAGTGCTGCCATTTTGAGAGCTCGACTTCTACACTTCTTCACTTCTTTTCTCCACTCTAATCTAGTGATTCCTTCCATCCATATCGAAGATCAAGATTGAAGATTCAAGAGCTTAGATTGAAGATCTTCATCTTTTCAAGAGAGATTTCTTCGTTTAAAGCGGATTCGTGATAGATCAAGCTCGATCCTTCGCTGTCCAGATCTGAAGCGTGTAGATTTGGGTTTGTTTAGGTGATTTGGTGAGTGGTGATTATCTCTCACACGGATCCAAAGGAGTAGATCGGATTGTTGGCTTGATTTGGTGTTAAAATAGTGATTTCTATGCATTTTTGTAAACCTATGTGTAGATCCATGTAGATCCATTGTTCATGATGATTTGACAATCATTTTTGTATATGATTAACCTATGCAAGTTCATTCATCAAGTTGTAGAGATAATTCTCATGTTTTCATGCTTGTTAGACTTTCAACTCCTTGATTACGAAATTGCCATTATTGTTATAATTGTCCATTTTGCTTATATTTGAATGCTTGGTTACTTGGATTGATGTTTGACATGATTGATTGCTGTGAATTAGATGATTGTTGATTGGTTTTAGACAAGGTGATCGAAGATGATTCAAAAGCTAAGGGAAAGGCTCTTGAATTGGGAAAGCTGCTCGTGGCATATGTAGCGGGATGATGAAGCTCTTATGCATAGATTTGATGATGTGATGTTGAGATGAGGATTTGCGAGGATGTAATGAAGCGAGGCAATCATGTGATGAAGACTTGGTCTAATCCAGACGGGATCATTCCAAGCATGTTGATAACTCGGTGATATGATTCGAGTTGAGGATAATGAATGGATATGAGAATAGTCATCGAGGAGGATGACTAGGAGGCTTGGATAGCATCGTTGTTGAAGGTTCTAGCATGCTCTAAGCAAGAGTACGTTTGGGCAGATTCGATAGTCCCAACGGCCAACTGTTGATGGTCGAGTACTCTGGGCAGATTCGATAGTCTTGGGCACGGGCTGCGACGACGTGCGGGAGTTATGTCTAGAACTGGGGTTTCCATTAGCCCTTGACGGACGGCTGAAAGAATGTGCCGGTCATTCAATTAATGGTGATATCGAAGCAGTGATAACAGTGATAGCCAGAGTCATGGATGTTTGGTGGTATCGTCATTCGGACTCAAGAGCGGTATTTTCTGGGTGCTTATCTGATTTAGGCCTTGGTACTTGGAAAA
Organism: Allium fistulosum; assembly: GCA_030737815.1. NCBI lineage: Eukaryota > Viridiplantae > Streptophyta > Magnoliopsida > Asparagales > Amaryllidaceae > Allium > Allium fistulosum. The sequence goes on along the minus strand of CM060907.1, from coordinate 872,016,274 downwards.
CATCGCCCTTGACTCGAATGATTATTACTTTACTTTAAATTGTATGCTCTGCTATGTTGCTTCTGCTTAGTGTGTGTCTGGGGGCTATCACTGTAGAAAGAGGTGGAGTGGGAGGGTTGTATTCCTATTCCTTTTCCTTTATGCTCTTTTGGTATGTTGTTAGTTAATTTACTGCTCACTAAGACTGTTGACTGACTCAAGGCTTTATGTTTTAATTCTTATTGCCTTGGGCTGTTCGTCCATTTTTGGGACGGGCAGACTAGGTAGCAGGTGACAGGTGCTGTTCTCTTCTCACGATGCTGATATCGAAGACGAGCTGGAGGGTTGCATATTATCTTCTTATTATATGTACTGGATGTTCCACTGTTTTGTATTCTCTGAGTGTTATGTAGTGAGGCTTGATGTATTGGCTATTTGGATGCTTGTATTCAACTATTATGGAGTTTTATATGATGTCATTTTGTTCTGTAAAGCTTCACTATACATATGTTCTATTGTATTTTGTCCATGCGCTGTGAGTAATACGATAGATTCTGTTGTTTTAATCTACCCTGACAATCGTCCATGGTCGCCTGGCACACTTTACAACGCACTATCTCTAGATTCGGTGCAGGGGTCATGGGCGGTCGTCACATCCTTTCTTTTCCCTAACTATTCGCCTTTTCATTCAATTCGAGTTGGACATGTGTGGTTTATTGTCAACTTGAAATGGGCGGAATTGTGGGTCGTTGCAGCTGGTATTAGAGCTTAGGTTAGCGAACACCTAGACTTTTGTGGGGTAATCATTGTAGATATGGTCGGTAGGACGCTAGAATGAGTTTGAGTGTATATATATGAGTGCTTATTTGTTAGTGATATAAAAATGATTTATATTATGTTGGTTGACATGTTGAGTGGCTTATGGATTCTGGTCAATACGAGTAATTAATGTTATTGATAGGGATCTCTAAACGCTTGAACATAGCAATTTGATATAGTATTGTTTTGAAATTGGGTAAATCAAATATTTACCTTGATTATATTTTATATATAAAAGAATAATTTTTCAGAAATTATTATAGTTTTATATGGTATGTTCATTGGATTTAAGGTGTAATGTTAATAAAAGTTGTTTATTATAATCTAAACAAAAATAAACATTTGAAAAATGAGTTATATAAGAAAGTGAATTTATAAATGTGAATTATAAAGTATTGATTATAATTAAAATAATCAAAATTGTGAATTGATATTATATAAGAAGTGAAATTGTATAACTATATTTATAAATATGGGTTATAAATAAAAAAATGGATTTAAAACAAAAAATAGAGAATTTAAATCTCGGTGATTTTGAAAATTGTTTTACAAAGGTTTTGGAAGAAATAATAATAGTATTATTTTGAAAATATTTTGATTAGAAATATTTTAAAATAGAATTTAAAAGTGATAAGAAAGCACTGAACTCACTTCGGTCGCTGGAAAATAATTCGGGTGATGACTGCAGCATCATCCGTATTCATTTTCGATTTTCTAAGAGATAGATTGCTACCATTAGAGTTTTAATTTGGTAAAACAAGTTTTGATTTTAAAATCAAAAAGTATGATTTGATATACAAATGAGTTATGAATATATTATGATTTCAAAGTGTTTTGAAAAAAAAACCAGGTGCTTGAATTTTGAAAATTTTGATTTAAGTGATTTGTGAAAATATAAGAAAATAAGTTTTTATAACTTATAAGTTGAAAACTAGTAAGTTTAAAACAAATTTTATATTTGTTAAATATTTTTGTTAAATAAGGCAATTTGAAATGTTTATACACTCTTAGGATGTAGAAGAGTGTGAAATGAATATAAACTTAAGTTTTAAAGTGATTATATAACCACAAGTTGTAATTATAGAATGTGGATGAACTAAAGTAAAGATTTATGAAATTATAAGTAGATAAGTTTATATAACTTATAAATTTGAGACAATGAAATGTAAAACCAAATTTTAAAAATGGTTAAACATTTTGGTTAAGAAAAGAAAATCAAAAATTGAGCTATGAAATGAAATTTAACTTAAGTAAAGTTAAATGAAATTTATTATGATTTAAAATGAATATGAACTTAAGCTTGGAAGCGATAATAAAATTAAGTTGTGTTGTATAAAATGTTTATAATAAACTTAAGTAATGATTTTATGGAATGGTTCCTAAGTGATATTAGTATTAAAAGTAATATAATAAGAATGAAATGAATAAGAATAAAATGAATGTGAATAAAAAGAATTTGGTATAGTTAAGAAACTAATTGAAATCAATACGTAAGTTGTACATAGATCATTTTATTCGCATAACCATTTGATCCAGATTCGAGTACATGGGTTTGAGGTGATTTACACCGGTCCAAGTTAGGATTTTTTATTCGATTCTCGACAGCGAACACTGAATATGGATTTTTGATTTATTATGAAATTCTCTATCATAGTATATGGCTATGCAAGGAGAATGACAATTTCTAAGCAAGGAACCAGATCAGAGTCCGCACTAGAGAAGTGCAGTGGGTGATACTAGTTCGGAAGTGAAATTGTATGATCGAGAGATCAGATTAGATATTGCATATTGATGGTCTATGGACATCGTACGGGCTTTGTTATGATTGTATGTTATGATTAACTAACTTTGTTTACTAGTAATTGTAAATACTATTAAGTAAGGGTGCATGATATTTCTTTGGTTGCATATGGCGGTTATATTAGTCTATGTTATATAGTGATTTTACTTTCCATATACTTGTTCTCATTTGCTGCTAGGTGTTTAGTAGGTACGGATGGTGTATGCTTCACATTTGGTGCTCGCTTTCACATTATATTGCTTGTATGTGCTTGCTAATATTAAGAAAAGGCACACATCTCAGATTACATATTGTATTTTCATGTTTTTCTCTACGGGATGCCTCATCCTTAAGATAAGATGTACATTATATATGTAATGTAAATTTTCCGATTGAGCCGTGCAGAGTAGAAATTGGCGAAATTTTCCGTAAAGTTAAGGCGTAAATTTTTTTTTGAGAATTTTGAGAAATTTTGATAACTAAAATTTGATTTTTACGTTATAACTTGGAATAATATTAGTTGGTATTGGTGAATGAATTTAAAGACTTAGAAAATTTAATAATCTATTTCAGCTAATTGATTTTGGAAATTTAATGGGTGTTGTGGAATTTTTCTTACATTGGCAATTTCGAGGATGAAATTCTTTTAAGGAGGAAAGTCTATAATGACCTAGGATTTCAGTCATTTGAATTTGAAATATTTAATTAATTTTAAATATTGAAAATTTAATTTTATAAGTCAAACAACTTAAATTTCAAATATAGCGATTTATTTGATAATGTGAATTGTTAAATTTAATAATTGAAATTGTTAATAATTGAGTCTTGAATTTAATTTGAATAAATGGATATTAAAAGATTGTTTAGTTTCAGTTTTAAATAATAAATGGTTGGTGTAAACATTAAATTATAATTTAAAGTGATTAGAATGGTTTTAATAATAATTCGTTTAAATTAACGTGTGAAAATAGCCTTCCGGGGCACTATCTCAGATTTTGATGAAACTAGTGCCATTGGATCCATAATAGTGGATTATTATATGTTAATGAATTTCATGGCGATCGGATGAATCGTTTAGTCGTGCGAGCTTGAAACGCGTACAAATTAATTAAAGGAATTTAATTTAATATAATTTGAGTTTGAAAGCTAACTTCTGTATGATGGAATTGGGTCCCGATATTAGTTCTATTGTGCTCAGAATAGGGGTATTACATATAGAATGCCAAGCGACATGCCTCGTTTGGAGTTCGAAAATATTAGGGATGAATAGTGCTTTGAAAATTCTCTATAAAAGGACCTTAACTTCCTTAATTTTGTAAAACCCTAAAACTAAAACCCTAACCGCCATTAACTCTAGCTCAATCCAACGGCCGAGATTTTGTACAATGATCAGAGCTATTTCAAGCCTTAGCTCTAACTAGAGAAGTGTGCGCATGGCCAAGGTTAGTTCATCCATGGTGGCCAATCATCGAACGACGAAGCATGGTAGTGGCAATCTGTAGATGAACAGAAATCGCATTTTTGGGTTCATCCTTGATGATGGAGGCGTCTTTGGCAATGAGATCGGTGGCAATGGGAAGCTAGAGGCTGAGGCATTCGGCAGTGGCGACACATTGAGCTCCGGTGTCTCGTGGCGGCGACGATCGATTGAATTTGAATGGCGGTTAGTTTTAAAGTGTGGCCTAGGTTGTAAATGTAAAATATAAGAAGGTGATTAAGTTTAAAACTTAATTAATTAGTGTTAATTATAATTTAATTATCTTAAATATTCACAAATTCGTACCTTGTCCATACAAGGTTGGAGACGTGGACAGTCGCATTAGAATTGTATCGACGAATACTATGTTTTGGAATTGGATGGATTTGGGCTAGTAGGAATTTGTGTTAAAATTGAACGCCCATTCGATTTTAATTCAAATCGGAATGCTTTGGCGATAACTGGAATTTTGGTGAGTTAAACTCGCTTCTCCGGCCCACTTATATTTTATATAAGTGCGGATATTTTTATTGATGCTTGTTTGGATGATTTATTATTTTATCAATTGGTTTGGATTTATTCCCGCCCTTAGAGCAGGTGACCTTTTATATATACCCACCTAGTTGGGATGACCCTTATTATATGATTATATACTGTATGTGATGCAGGGAGACATGTTAGAGGGATCCAATAGGTTTCCTCACTACTATTGATTTTACTTTTCATATATAGTATGATATATGATTTATTGGATGCCATATTTGATGACATGGATATGATTTTGCTTATTTAGTGTTATAGTAGCACTTGACCTTATTTTTGGTATTTTCAAATTAGATAAAGTGAAGATTTTGATTTAAAAGGATTTTAAAGTGATTTTGGAAATTTTATATGTTTTTAATAATTATTCTTGAATTAATAAAAGAAGGAGTTTATTTTAAATAGAATAAAAAGTAAGATTTTTGGTATTATAAACTGATAGTTTGTGAAATATGTTAAATATAGATTTTTGAACTATATTACAAAGGTTTTAAAAACTTAATAAATCAGTCCATCAAAGAAATATAGTTTTAAAGAAGATAGAAATAGTTTGAAAACAAATATTTCTGAAATGGTTTATATAAAGGATTTATAAAAGTAATATTTTATAAATAAAGTAACAGATTTTTAAATAGGGTTTTATAAATATTAAAAATGAATTTGTAATTGATATTTGGTAAATTGATTTATAAATGGGATTTTATGAGTAAATGAGATTTATAAAGGAACGAAATTATAAATAGAATTTTATAAATAAAGAGATTTTATAAAGGGAAGTTTTGTAAAATAGAATGGAGATTCATAAATGTAGTTTTATAAATATGAAAATGATTTATGTTGAGATTTGAATATGGATTTTTATAAAGGAAATATATTCACATTTTAAAAGTTAAAATAATCTTTTAAAGGAATGTTTTGAAAGTAATATTTTCCGATGGAGTTAAATGGTTTTAAAAGGTGATTTAAAATGTACTAATGGAGGAAGACATAGGTTTCAACATTTATTGTTGTGATAGCTGTTTTCGAAAAAGCAAGGGAGGCATAGACTATAACACTGTTGTTAAGTAAGTGATTTCCAAAAGGAAATGTTTTTATAGTATACAAGATTTATATAGATATAAATAGTCGAATCCCTATACTATTATTTTAGGTTGTTGTAATGATATTTTACGAAACATTCATTTTGGCCTAATAAAGCGTGTTTTGAAAAATATGAAGATTTCCTCAAAAGATTTGTAAATATACTTATCACTAATTTAAGCATATAGAAATATTTTCTAGTGTTGAAAACGAAAAGATTTGTATATATACTTATTACGAATTTAAGTATATAGAGATATTTCCTAAGTGTTGAAAACGAGATGATATGCGAATATACTTATACCGTCGAAATAAGTGTATGGAAATGTGTTAATGCCAAAAATGGGCACCAACGCCCAATAGAATCTAGTAGAGATTAAATGAAGAATGAAATTAAAACATAACAAAAATCATCAAAGAACACAAAGATTTTTATAGTGGTTCGACAATCTTGGCCTACGTCCATTTTATATTTTTATTGATCTTCCATTTGATTATGATTACAATAATGTTTGGATCAGCTAGAATTCATTAGTATAAAAGTGAAGAATAAAAATGACAGAGCATCGGCAGAGAAAGTAGGATCCCTTTTTAGACTCCATGCCCGCTTTATTTATAGGGGAAAATATGCATGGATCAGACTGAAATTTCAACTGAAGGTTCGAGAGACTAAGAGGAGGCCACCCAAAAATTTCCAGGCCCATCAGGGCCCATAATAAGGATCGGTACCAATCCCTATTGGTGTGTCCAAATGGGTTGCGATTCCTATGAGCGGTGCCCCATTATGTTAGCTACTTGCTTCTCAAATTTCGTGCAATTCTGATGTACGGTTTGTGAGATATCACATTTTTTATGAAGTAGTGTTGCTTGAATTTTGATTTCTGCCAATCCTTGCAAAAGGAGTTATGCCGATCCCTCCAACTTCCTCCAATTGGAATGAGATTCCTAGGGGGTGTTCTACATGTTGTAAGCTTGTACTCCAAGTTTCATGTTGATAACATGTGTAGATTTTGAGTTATTGACCGATCATTGCTGCAAAATTGAGTTGTGGAATCGATACAATACGATCCATAGTGTAGAATACGGATAATACCTGATCCATCTTCAAGGAGTAATGAGCTTTCATGCTTTTGCTTCATATTATCATCTATGCTTTATTTTTGGACCCCGTAATCATCACTTTAGGCTAATGGCCTTGATGACGGTCAGGTCTAAGTTGTCCAGTCAATTCGGATATAGCCGGATCAAAATGCTGGATAACATTTTCCCCCCAAAGTACATCTTGTTGCGTACATGAAATGCTTTGAATCGAAGCAAGGTAGAGTCACCGAAAAGAAATCTATCCAGTTTCCTGAATAGTCACTATCCTTCCGTTGAGTTATCTTCCTAAAGTGTTGTATCTCTCTTCGATCGTCATGACGCATGGTCGATTTCTAATAGTATAAATTCTGGGTTGTATTCCAGCAGTTGTTATCTGTGCCTTGTTTTATAAAGCTAGTAAGCTTTGGCTATCCGATCCAGTCTTTTCTTTAATAACTCTAGGTGAAAATTCAATTTCTGTCGATTTCAAGAAATTGAATTTTTTTATATACACGTGCACGTTTAGGTACACGTTCTTGTCATTGGCTCCCGGATGTCTCCGTGATGTGTTTGTACGCTCATGAGTCGTCACCAATTCCTTCTAGTTTAATTGCAATTCGACCACAATTCCTTGTTTATACTTTATTTTATAATGAAATAGGGGCTGTAATAAGTCACTCGATGAGAGGGGACTTCAAGTTCTACAGGGATGACGGCCTCGGAGCCGTAAGCAAGGACGAATGGAGTATGGCTAATCATGGACATGTGGGTGGTTCTGTAAGCCCATAATGCTGTTGGGAGTTCATCCACCCACTTGCCTCTAGCCTTTTCCAAACGTTTCTTCAGAATGAACTTTATGATTTTGTTCACAGCTTCGACTTGTCCATTTGCTTGAGGGTGAGCAACTTCCGCAAATATTTTTTTAATATTATGTCATCGGTAGAAGTTTTTGGATTCAACGCTGTCGAATCAGGTTCCATTATCAGTTACAATGGTTCGTGGATGTCCAAAACGACAGACGATGTTCTGGACAATGAATTTGATTACTTTTTTTTCGTTGTGATCGCAACTAAAGGTTCAGCTTCGGCCTATTTGGTGAAGTAATCAACTACTACAATGGCATAATCACACCACCTTTAGCATTGACAAGAAGCTAATGATGTCAATACCCCAAGTGGCAAACGGCTATGGACTGGCCATTTGAGAAATTTCCAACGGTGGGGCTCTCAAAATTTTTGCAAACATTTAGCACTTATCGCATTGTCTAGTGTGATCAGCTGCATCTCAATTGACATTTAGCCAGTAATACCCGTAGCGGAGTATTTTCTTTGTCAGGGTTTGCCCCCTAGTGTGATCGCCGCATTCTTCATGGACTTCTCTCAAGACTTGTTTGATTTCATCATGGGTGATACACCAAAGCAAGGGAATGGAGAAAGCCATTTCTACACATTACTCCTTCTTGGATGATGTAGCGTGAAGCTTTTAGAAGGATATGCCATTTTTCATTCCTTCGTTCAGGAAGAATTCCCCACTGTAGAAAGTCTTTGATAAGAGCCATCCATGACTTCTTTTCGGCTCCGTCTCCATGATCTGTCGATTTCCATCTGTCAATGCTTGGAATGTTAAGTACTTCAATTGGGAGAAGTCTATTTGTTGCGCATCCCCCGAACTGGCTAGCTTAGCCAGTGACTCGGCTTTTTTATTTTGTTGTCTAAGGATGCATGTAATGGTGTAATACTCGAAGTCGGCTAGTAGCTCTTAGACCCAGCTGAGATAAGGAGTAAGACGCTGTCCCTTAGCAAGATAATCTCCCTGACTTGGCATACTACTAACCAGGAATCACAAAAGATATGTAAAGTTTCCACTCCCAGTTCTCTAGAAAGTTTGAGCCTGGCGATTAAGGCTTCATACTTAGCTTCATTATTTGTTAAAGGGAAGTGGAGTTTCAGGGCGTAGCAGATCGATCGTTCCTTAGGAGTCATTAACATAACTCCGGTGCTAGAACATCGATCATTGGATGCTCCATCTGTGTACATTTTCCATTGGTTGGTCGGTTCTCCACTGCTCTTCGGATAGTCGTCTGATGTAGTGAATTCTGCTAAGAAGTATGCAATGTTTGTCCCTGGATAGCTCTCCGAGGGTGATAAGTGATATCTAATTGGCTTAGCTCGATATTCCGTTTGAGCAACCTTCCAGACGTCTAAGGTTGTTGTAGGACCTCTCATGCTTGGTGTAGACGTTGATGGGGTGAGCCTAGAAGTAAGGGCGAAGCTTTCATGATGTAATCTATAGGCAGTACACAAGCTTTTCTAGCTTTGGGTAGTTTCTCTCAGCATCTGTCAATCGCTTGCTAACATAATATATAGGCCTCTGGATCTAATTCTCTTCATGTAATAGTATGGCACTTACGGCATGTACTGACACCGCTAAATAGATGTATAAGTCTTCATGATCCAGTGGGTTGGATAGGATGGGAGGTCTCTCTAAGTGATCTACCAGAGCTTGAAATGTATCTATGCAATCCTACTCCATTCAAAGTTCCTCTTCCCTCTCCTGATCAAGTCGAAGAAAGGAATACACTTATCGGTAGCCCTAGAGATGAAGCACCTTAGGGCGGAAACCTTCTCATTTAAGATCTATACCTACTTAATCATCTTAGGTACCTAGATGTTTCGAATTGCTTGAATCTTCTCGGAATCGGCTTTGATTCCACGAGAGTTGACGATGAAATCCCAAAATTTCCTTGACGCGATGCCGAAAGAGCATTTTATGGGATATAGTTTCATTCCATATTTTAGTAGAACCCTGAACATCTCCGCTAAGTCATCGATGTGGTCGTTTGATCGTCATGATTTCACGAGCATATCATCCACATATTCTTTCGTTGATCGCCCGATCTGATCTTTGAACATCCTATTGACCAGTCTTTGGTAAGTAGCTTCAACATTATTTAGTTCAAATGGCATCATAACATAACGATATAACCCTAGATCGGAATTGAAGTTTGTGTGCTCCTGGTCAAGGACGTGCATTAGGATCTGGTGGTATCCAGCGTGCACGTCCATAAATAAAAGCAGTTCATATCCAGTAGTTGATTCTACTAACTGGTCGATCCTCGAAAGTGGAAAGCTGTCTTTCGGGTATGCTTTGTTCAGGTAAGAGTAGTTGACGCATGTCCGCTACTTTCCATTAGCTTTTCTCACAAGAACTGGTTTGGATACCCATTTTGGGTAGAAGGTGTAGCGGGTAAACCTATTGTTTTTGAGATTATCCACTTCCTCTTTAAGTGCAGCAAATCCCTTTGGATCCATGCCGCGTTGCTTTTATTTCACTGGGACATGCCTCGGGTTGATATTCAATGCATGGCTCAAGATAGTTGGTGAGATCACATGCATGTCAGAATAGGTCCAAGCGAACACATCAAGATTCATTTGGAGAAAGCCAGCTAATTCCTTCATCATCATTGCATTGAGTTGTGATCCGTCTTCAGTACCCGCAATGGGTCACCATGGCTGACTGTAATGTCGATTGTCAGCTCAGCAGGTGCAGCCTTAGATTCCTTGAGTTCAAACGTAACTATTTCGCATAACAATCAATGTGAAATTTGGTTGGGACGGTCAATGATGACGGTTACTTCGATCGAATCCCAGAGTCTTGTCATAAGCTATTGAGTCTGATAGTGAAGGGCTCTAAATGCTTTGAGCGACTATCTGCAAATGGCCGAAGAACGCTTAGAAGCACATTGAATCAAATGTCGAGTAGGGTTTAGCCTCGTGTTGCGTGCAACTACATAATTGGCTCTTGCTTTGAGTTTGAATCTGCTTGTATATTCGAGCAACGCACTTTCCATTTTCTGTTACTCATTTTTCGGGTTGGAGTGATGATCAATTGCCAATGAGCTTGGGAATTGATTCGATGATTCTATCTTTAGGCATCCTATCGGTCATAGCCTCGAGTCGTTGTAAAAACTAGGTATGAATCATAGTATTGAGCTAGCGCAGTTAGTCTTTGGATGATCACACTTCCACCCCCGGTCTCAGGTTAATACATGTACTGCATGGACGATCGAGTCTCGTCCTAGTCATATTTATACTCCCACCTAAGCTCTAAAGACTTAGAGTTGATCGATGAATGGTCGGTTCACATTCATCTTGTTTCTCGCTTGTACCCCCAAGTCTAGGGCATACGTCGATAACTAGGAAGGCAAGTCATGTCCAATCAGTGATTGATGCTCTCCCTATCATACCAAGGGCAAGGATTACTATGCGGAAGGTCGAGTCACTTCCATTTCATATTGCCCTTCTAGTCAGATCATGGTAGGTCAACGAATGAACGGTCGCATCGCATTCATTCGGAGCTGGACGGTCAGTCGTGTCCATTTTGATTCATATTCTCCTACCAGATCTAGGGATAGAGTTGGATTAGGTGCAATCTGGTCATGCTCATCCGTTTTCATACTCCTCCTGACGAATCAAAGTAGGGTGCTGGAGGATTAATGATCCAGTTACACTCATTCGTGGTTTATTCTCCTATTGCACTCTAGTGATCGAAATTTTTTGGAGGACATCTGGGTCACATCCATTTGTGTTTGATGTGGATCGATATTGACCGTCAACCCAGTAGGACAATATGGAAAGCTTGGATCGACATTGCTTGTCGACCCGATGGTACGATATAGTCGGTCGCCCATAACTTCGGACGTTGTTTTGATTGGTTTCATATTGAGGCCTTCTTGCAGTTGTTGCCTTAAGTTGTAAAGATCACCCAGCCGGAGCTATAGTAAGATGTCATATTCGGCTTGTAGTAGTTTGTACTTTCGTTCCCATTCTTAGGTTAGAAGAATTAGTTCGTGGATGGTCGAATTCCATCTGTAGTGAGTTTATACTCCTTTTATCGCGTTCACGTCGGAGTTTACGAAATATTGAGTAGTCGAACTGCACTCATCTATTTGTTTATAATCATATCCGTACTCTAGGGATAAGAGTTTGTTGGCGGGTGGTCAAACCACACCTAATTTGTGTTCATACTCCAATCCGCACTGGGGGACCATAGTTATTTGCTGGACGGTTGTACCACGCCCATGTCTTTGTTTGGATTTTGGGCTTGCCGATGTATGGGCAACTTGGATAGTTCACCGTACCTCAGGCGCAAACCAGGTCATGGATGGACATATCATATCCTCTTTGGATTGGACGGTCAAACCACGTCCAATTTAGGCTTGGGCTCTTAAACTGCCTCCTACATCCAAGGCAAGAGTCGATGCATGGACAGTCATACCACGTCCACTTCCATTTGGATCTAGTTTCTGCCGAGCCTTGGGAGTAACATGAGTGCTCTGAAGAACTTCGAGCTCGAGCAGGGGAGGAGATGGTCAAATTGCATCTAATTTGAGTCATGTGATTGCCCTCAAGTAAAGGGCAAGAGATGAGGAGCGGACAGTCAAACCGCGTCCACCTTTTATGTTTATATTCTGGTGCACTGGGGCCAGAGTTTTATGATGGGTGGCCAGTCACACCCTTTTGATGTTTATACTCCGGTCCGCGCTTTGGGAACCAGAGTTGATCGATGGACGGTCGAACCACGTCCATCTTTTTGTGTTTATACTCTGGTCCGCACTCTGGGGACCAAAGTTTTATGATGGGTGGTCGGTTACACCTGTTTGATGTTTATACTCCAGTCCACACTCTAGGAACCAGAGTTGACCGATGGACGGTCAAATCGCGTCCATCTTTTTGGGTTTATACTTCGATCCGCACTCTGGGGACTATAGTTTTTTAATGGGTGGTTAGTCACACCCGTTTGATGTTTATACTCCGGTACATGCTTTAGGAACCAGAGTTGATCGATGAACGGTCGAGCTGCGTCCATATTTTTATATTTATACTATGATGTGCACTCTAGGGAGCAGAGTTTTATGATGGGTGGTCAGTTACACCCATTTGATGTTTATACTCCGGTCCATGCTCTAGGAACCAGAGTTGATCGATGAACGATCGAACCACATCCATCATTTTTTGTTTAAACTCCGATCCACACTCTGGGGACCAGAGTTTTATGATGGGTGTTCAGTCACACCCGTTTGATGTTTATACTCCGGTTCGCACTCTAGGAACCCGAGTTGATCGATGGACGGTCTAATCACGTCCATCTTTTTGTGTCTATACTCCGATCCGCACTCTAGGGACCAGATTTTTGTGATGAGTGGTCAGTCACATCCATTTGATGTCTATACTCCGGTCCGCGCTTTGGGGACCAGAGTTGGTCAATGGACGGTCGAACCATGTCCATATTTTTGCTTCGTACTCCTCTTGGCAAGTAGAGGGAGAGAGTTTTTGGATGGATGATCAAGTCACATCCACCTCAAGCTGTAGTCGTGTCCACATGTTGAGGGTGGTGGTTGATGAGTAGGAAGTTAGTCACGCCTAATTTAAGTCGAGCTTTCGAACTGCCTCCTGTGTCCACGACAGGAGTTAATGTGTCGGTCAAATCGCATCTACTTTAGTTGGACCTTGGTCGTGCTGAGCTTTGGAAGAGGCATACATATTTTGGCAAACTTTTAGTATGAGCTAGGGAGTGGATGGTTGGGTTGCATCCACTCCAAGTCTTTCTTTGGTCTCCAAGTCAAGTGTCGATTTTGATGAGTGGATGGTTAGTCATGTCCACTTTGTATTAGATTCTGACCTTGTCGGGCTATGTGTAAGGCATAGATGTTCTATCAGAATTGAAGCACCGAGTAGGAAGTGGATGGTCGAGTCGTACCCATTTTCCATTTCGAGTCCTTGCCCCCAAATCTGAGGCATATGATAGCTGATGAGCGATTGAATCATGCTCATCTTGATGATCCTCCAAAGTTCCGACAATGGTCCGTAGAGGATGGTTGGCACCCAAATCTAATTACTTGGTCACCTGCATCATTTGGAAGTAGGTTAGTTCAAGTTAGTCATAGTTTGCAACACAATTGAAAATGAAATAAATCTTATTGATAAGTGAAGTAGAATCGAGTGCTCGCTATTCCACTTTGCCCTAGCCCTCCACAACTGGAAGTCGACCTTAGGTGGTCCAATTGATAATCAAAAGTCATTATTGGTAAGTGTCGAATGTTCCTGCCCACCATTCCATGGGGCTAGCACATGTTGTCGAAGCTTTTCTTTCTAGATCTGCTTTCCGATTACATCTCGGAGGTGTCTGCAATCACTGGTGTTATGACCATGTGTATCTTGAAATATACAACATATCTCGGATTTCTTCTGGGTTTTGGTGGACTCTCTCGAGGTTGGTTTCCAGTATTGCTTTGGGTCGTGAGTCTCCAAGTGGATTTTTTTAACTAAATCATTCAAAGGAGTATATGAGTCAGATTTTGGGATTCTGGGTCGTCTCCTAGAATCGGAGTCCTCATCTAAGGCCTCAATGTTGCCCTCGTTTTGACTTCCTTTAGCCAACGGGCCTGCATCATTCTTTCTCCTAGTTTGTTATACCTTCTGCTTGCTTAGGTTCTGGTTCACTTTGCAACATAAATGATTCAAGGTCATATGAGGCTCTGTAGGTAACCAATCACCAAAGTGTCTCGTGGTTGATTTCCCTTGTCAATGCCATCAATATGATATTCTCGCTGGGATTGCTCACTTTAGTGACAACGGTGTTAATCTCTACCAAAAGTCATTGAGCAGCTCGCCAGGCGCTTGGGCTAATTTTGGTAACAACATCGCATCCTTGGGGCAAGTCGCATGCATTCTAAATTGCTCGGTGAAATCCTTAGCCAGCTGACTAAATAAGGAGATGGACCTAGGCAGTGATCACTCAAAAAACATGATCGATTACTACTCCCCCAAGGAATATGGGAAAGAATAAGCTTTTAATTGCATTCGTCGCTCTGGTAGAATTCATACGCCCTTCATATTTCATGAGATGCTCTTGGGGGTTTGTGTTTCTAGAATACGCCGGCTTGGTTGGCATATTGAATCTCTTGGGATATTCTGCATATTGAATGGCTTCGGTGAATGGCTTTGACTAGGGGAAATGCTCCAGTCATCGCTAGTCCAGTCTATTTTCAAGTTACGGCTGTTTGTAATGCTTATGAATGTTATATGCATGATTGTCCAAGGTGTGACAGATTGGTGATAATTTACTTGGAGTTCGATCTGAGAAAATTTTCTATTTGCTTGGGGTCAACCCCTGGTTCGCTCGGAGTCGCTGAATTTGAAGTGTTGGGTTGATGACGAACGGTGCTGGAGTCATACTGATGCTTTCTTGGAGAAAATCTAGGTTTTACCCGAGTTTGACCTTAGGCCAGAACTTCCTGGATTCGCTTCAAGTCGAATGGGTGGCTACTTCATGTTTGACTTTGATGATGGATAGTTATACTTTGAAATAGCGTAATAAGCAGCGTAGGGCGGTCGTCACATAAGCCATCTGATTATAGCTAGCAAGTCAGGCATTTGGAAGCTGGTCAGTTGAGTGCAGACGTAATCTACCCTAGAAGCCTGATCCAGTAACCAATCCCAGTTCTTGTCATATCATATTGGTTCTCTAGCCTTTGGGTGTACCGTTTAAGTAGCAGTTCCTTGCCCATTCCTTGGCTACAATTTAGCAGTTGCCGTTTGATCCTCTATGCCCCAGTCAGTCATAGGATATAAGGGAAGTGGATAGAACGCACCGTCTTTAAGTTGAGTTTCGAATACAGAATGTAGGTGCACTGCGCTGCGGCGTGTTATTATAGCTATTATTTTAAAAAAATGGATCATACCCAATCCATTTTTTTAAAATATGGATCGTACCTGATCCATATGGGGATCGATCGAATTTCTTTGGTAAGGGATCGGTGGTATAGGGTTTGGTTCTGGACGAACGTGACATAGGGATCGACAGTGGATCGACCGATCATTTGAGGGATCGGTAATATGGAGGGATCAGTTATATGGAGAGATCAGTCATATGAGGGATCAGTTATATAGAGGGATCGGTCATATGAAGGATCGGTAATATGAAGGGATCGGTCATATGAGGGATCAGTCATTTTTGCTAAGGGATCGGTATATACACCTTACAGAGGGATTGGTATATATAACTTGAAAAGGGATCACAATATATACCTTAAAGAGGGATCCGTATATATACCCTTTAGAGTGATCGGTGTAGATACTGGAGGGATCGGTATTGACGTCTTTGGAGGGATCGGTATTGAGCATGTATATGTATCTAGGACTCGGCTTAATTGCCTTGGTGAGGGTTCGATCATTTTGGCTAAGGGATCGATTGCAGCTAAGATTGTAGGGAACACCCATCTAGGCTATGAGAGAGGGATCAACCATTTTGGCCTTGAGAGAGGGATCAACCATCTAGGATTCAAGAGGGGGATCGGCCATTTTGGCTAACTCGAGTGCAAACTTCAACATCTGATCCCAAGAACTTGCATACATGAGTGAATCCGATCCCTTCCAAATGGACATGAATACATGAACAACTCCAAACAAGAACACTAGCATAATCAAATCCTCCAAAAACACGAGAAGTATACTTAGTTCCTCTAACCATGGCTATCAGCTTCCTTTAGATTTCCTTCAAATCTGAGTAGAATAGGAAGTTTGAAGGTTAATAACTGGATCTATCTCATGAATATGGGAATCCATAAGTAGATGATAAGATCCAATCAAGCCGAGAATTCAATTCTCAGTGAAAGCACCAAAATGTTGATGCCAAAAATGTGCATCAACATCTAATAGAATCTAGTAGAGATTAAATGAAGAATGAAATTAAAACATAACAAAAATCATAAATGAACACACAGATTTTTATAGTGGTTCGACAATGTTGCCCTACGTCCAGTTTATATTTTTATTGATCTTCCACTGGATTATATTTACAAGAATGTTTAGATCAACTAGGATCCATTAGTAAAAAAATGAAGAATAAAAATGGTAGAGCCTCGGTAGAGAAAGCTGGATCCCTTTTCCGACGTCATGCCTGCAGTATTTATAGGGGAAGACGTGCACGGATTGGATTGAAATTTCGGTTGATGGTTCAGGAGACCAAGACGAGGCCACCTAAAAATTTCTAGGCTTGTCGAGGCCCACAATGGGGATCAGTACCGAAACCTATTAGTGTGTCTAAATGGGTTACGATCCCTATGAGCGGTGCCCCATGATGTTAGCTACTTTCTTCTCAAATTTCATGCAATTCCAATGTACGGTTAGTGAGATATCGCATTTTCCGTGAAGTATTGTTGCTTGAATTTTGATTTTTGCCAATCCCTTCGAAGGAATTATGCCGATCCCTCCAACTTCCTTCAATTGGAATGAGATTCCTAGAGGGTATTACACATGTTGTAGTAAGCTTGTACTCCAAGTTTGATGCTTATAGCATGTGTAGGTTTTGAGTTATTGACCGATGATCGCTGTAAAATTAAGTTGTGGAATCGATACGTTAGGATCTATAGTGTAGAATACGGATAGTACCTGATCCATCTTCGAGGAGTAGTGAGCTTTCATGCTTCCGCTTCATATTATCATCTATGCTTGATTTTTGGACCCCACAATCATTGCTCTGGGCTACTGGCCTTGATGACAATCGTGTTTAACTTGCCCAATCAATTCAGATATAGCCGGGTCAAAATGTCGGATAATAAAATGTTTTCCAAACATCAAAAGATTAAAATGGTTGGAAACATATCTTTTTAAAGATATTTTGAGATAAATATTTGGAAAATGATTTCATAAATAAAAGATTAATTAAACATGCCTAGTGACTGCTTGTGTGCTAGATTGTATTTTTGGCCATTTTTGGTTCCTTGACTTGATGTGGGAACTGATTAATTGTGCACTTAGTACGTGGCCAACTAAGTAGGCTTGATTATCCTTTGATGTTAAGAATGTTGATTCGAGTAGTGCAGAGTGACTATGGTACTCACATCTATTGAGCTTCCTTCTTGGCCGAAGGATAGCAAGTTGAGAGTTCAAAACATGATAAGTCGACGAGACTTTGTTTCCTTATGAAGTTAAAGGTCTCTTATCGGTTGTTAGTTCGAAGAGACCAGGATCGGATTTATCTGAAAAACACTTCTGACCAACGTATGCATTCGAATTTGAAGATTGTTGAAGACAACGATTTTGAAGACGGAGATCTTCATGATGTAGGGCTGCTTGCCACTAGCTCCACGATTCCACATTATATATATGGAGGTAGTAGTGCTTTGTTATGAAAATCTTTGATTCAAGGGCTGCTCGCTACAAATCCTAGGGTTGATTCCCGATAGGATGTAATAGGAGAGTGCCTTCAGTTTGTTCTGTTCCTAGACAACTCGTATAGGCGAATGTCTGACATTTGATTTCTAAGAACCATGTACATTGGCTTTTACAAACATACATCTATTTGGTGGTGTGGGAGGTAACCCATTTTGCACTTAACACCATTTTATGAGGTGTATGAACTCAGAGGTTGTACTTTTTTAGAAACCAATTAGCGTGTTGTTGGAATTGGCAATGTGGTATTCGAAGTGAAATATGCTATGTGAAATATAAACGTTACTTTAAGCCTCACACCCAGAAATGGGTTAAACTGGGTATGCCGTAAGGCTACGTTGGTCGCTACCATTAGGGTATAGTCATCACCTTTCTGGATTACCATCTATATTTCGGGTATGTTGTGTATGCTTGTGGCCACGAATATGTTAGGAACAACCGGGATGATGTTATATTCAGTTCTATCTGCCACCGGATGAGTTTGTGGGTAGGCCAGTCTTGCCAGATGCAGAGGTTTCAAAGTTATTGATCCTCGATACATTCCTCTAGAAATGTACTATACGGAAGGTAGTTCTTTACCTACCATTGTACGAAATCCATTCTCCAA
Organism: Allium fistulosum; assembly: GCA_030737815.1. Taxonomy (NCBI): domain Eukaryota; kingdom Viridiplantae; phylum Streptophyta; class Magnoliopsida; order Asparagales; family Amaryllidaceae; genus Allium; species Allium fistulosum. Next base: position 871,997,678 of record CM060907.1, on the reverse strand, counting down.
TATGAGCCTTTCAGTTTTAGTTGTAAACCTATTATGCTAGAATTTAATAATGTAACAATTACGACTATGATTAGTATGTATTTGTATCCTAGACACTATTATAATATCTGAGGATTTGATATGAAGTGTTTTGGTTATCATAAGGTAAAAACCCGTCCGTGTTTATGTGCGGTATGGTTTTATGAGATACCTTTGTTTGGAAAAGTTTTGATAACTTTAAAATCTAGTTGAGTTGTGTTTTCTCACGTGGGTTTACCAGACTGATCTGGGCGTTCTCCTTTTTAATGCTCCGATCAGACCCAGTATATTTACATATTCAGTTTGGATACTTTAAAGCTTTCGAAGACAAGTTGAAGGTCTTCAAGTCGTATTCACATATATGTTTATTTTCCCTGCATTGGTTGTTTAAAATCATAAGCATTTGTGAGGATGAGTTGTTATAACTGTCTAGGTTGATGATTAGTGATTTGTTGTTGTGCTCCGATTGATGTATGTATATTATAGTTTCTCTTTTGTAAAGGTATTAATATTCTATTATATGTTGTTTCGCTACATCGTGAGATTCTGTGTTATTTGGTTTTCTTTCTCTCTTCTCTCTTCTCTTCTTTCTTCTTTCTTTCCCCTAACTATTCACCTTTTCATTCAATTCGAGTTGGACATGTATAGTTTATTTCCAGCTTGAAATGTGCGGAATTATGGGTCGTTATAGTTTACCTATAATAACAGCTATCTGGCGAGCATTGCGATGGCACCATTTGAGGCATTATATGGTAGACCTTGTAGATCTCTGTCGTGTTGGTGGGACACTACAAATAGGATTATTCCTAGGCCAGATATGGTGAAGGAGACATTGAGAAAAGTAGACTTGATCTACAGAAGGATGAAAACCGTGCAAGATAGACATAAATTTTATGCCGATAGGAGAAGTATGGAGTTAGAGTTCGCAGTGGTCGACATGGTATTTATAAATGTCTCACCGCTTAGGCAAGTCATGAGGTTTGGTAGTTCGGGGAAGCTAGCACTGAGGTTCGTAGGACCTTTTCCTGTTACGGAGAGAATAGAGAAGTTAGCACATAGAGTGGATCTTCCTGAGAAGTTTGCGGGAATACATGATGTTTTCCATTTGTCGCACTTGTGAAAGTGCTTACATGATTCAGCTTCTATAGTCGAGCCGAGTCAACTAGAGGAGGTGGAGGTAGAGAGGGAGTCACTTTTTCTCCATGCACCCAGTAGTATTCTTAAGCATGGTACAAATGACTCCACAATAAAGAAATCAAACTTGTTAAGGTCCAGTGGGGAGACGATCCAGCGGAGAGTACATGGGAGCCTAAGGAGAAGATTCGAATTACCTACTCATAACTCTTTTATGGTACATTTCCAATTTAAATTTAATAAGTATAGATTGATTATGCGTTAGGTCTTAGCCTGGTATACCTTTTAGGTAGAGAACATTGGATGATAGGGATGATTGTAAACATGTCATTAGGACATGTTATGAATGATGGATGCTAATGGATGTATTAGTTGGATTGTTTTTTTACACATTTAGAATAGTATATCCTCTAGATAGTACGCACAATCACATTATCACTTGTTTATTTATATATCTTGTTGAGCATACTTCATATGGATGTTGCATATGGATTGAATGGTTGTGCATACATGTAGAATTGCAAGTATACTTACTTAGGATGTTGCATACATTTTGGATTCATGGTATGAGCACTTGCATGATAGGAGGTCGACTAGATCGAGAGCTCACTTACTCTTTATAGGTTTACATGCATTTCACACTTGCATATACATATACCACATTAGAAATTGATTAAGGACGACGGTTGCTCGTGGATGATGGATGAGTAGATGGTTGTAGCTATTGATTGTTGCGCATACGAGTTACATTTTTTTCCATCCTTTGAGATTTCAAGGATGAAATCCTTTTAAGGGGGGAGAATGTAACTCCTTGGAAATTTAGTGAAAATTTTAAAAATTAAATTAAATTTAAATAGAATTGTTTTACAAACGTTCGAATTTGGCTACAAAACTTGCACTATTGCATTAGTAGCGATTTTCTGGATAATTTTCATATATAACACTTTGAAACGGAATTATTATAGAGAATTTACGGACATTTGAAAAATGAAATAAATAATAAATAAAAACTTTCCTAATAAAAAAATGTCGTTGGTCGATATCTTAGGTTGTGTCGATCGACATAAAGTGGCCGATAAGTCCGCCCTAGCAGTCGACCGATCGATATATGTTTTCTGAAATATGAAGCGACTATTGGATGAATCAGATTGGACAAAATATTTTTCTTTGATGCCAAGTAACTGATGTGCATCCAGAATGAAACTAAAGATTTCCTAGGGTAAATCTAACGCTCCATGTTAACTCCAAACCCCTATAAATAAACACCTAACCTAACTCTAATTGCATTAGAAAATTAATAGCATACTGAAACTCTACCAAAATTTCTTCTCTCCACTTATAGAAATTTGTTTAATAAAACTAATATCAAAGTGAAGTGAAAACTAGTAAATTGGATCAATAAAGGGACAAGCTAAAGGGTGTTGATTCTCCGATGAAGCATTGTGCTAGAGCTTGGATCGAAGCGGAGTGGGTACAAGTTTAACAAGTTGATTATTTAAAGTTAATTTTAATCTATTCTATCTAATCTAGGATGTTAGTAATTAAACTATAAACCTTAACTGTTTAAATTCGAGATTTGAATTAGTAACTGGAATTGTTATAAGTTAGCTAACATAATTTTAACCCAAGTTAAACCCCTATTGTAATTGAATAGAAATCCCTAAAAATTGGTTAACCCTAAATTAAACTATTATATTCAAACTAGTATAAATCTATAAATTTGAATTAATCAAAAGTGGGGTAATTTGCAAAGACAGGTCACTGTACTTAGGGTCCAGTGTATAAGTCCCAGTTGATAGTGCAGAAACATAATCCGAACCTTAGCCTAAGGCCCAGGTTGGAAATGAAATTATTAATTATATGTATAAGCGTATTTTATACATATGTGTGGATGTTAGAGATTGCAGAGAAGCTAGGTCCCTATGAGATGATGCTACGACATTATGGGGTTGAGTAAATGTACTTTACCTAATGGGGTCGATTATTCGACTAGGGACGGTTCTATCGCAAATAACACTCACAAGAGGTTCTACGGTGGAAGCGCAACACTGCCTGATGTCTGGTGAAGTGTGTGGGCCAGGCACAATGGGACTCCTTGGTATTCACGATTCTAACGCTGAGTGATACCGTGTTGTTGATGGATCCCGGTGCTTGCAATAATAGGCGTATACTACAATTTAAGAGGTGGACATGGATATGAACGATGAAACACGCCGCTGAGTCGGCATTGCAGTCTCCCCCTCGATGCGTAGTTGGGGTACGTGTTGTCATAGTCGTGGGAAATTTATTTCCATGTAGTAATTATAGGAAACCTATGTGAGGTAGTTGCGCGTAGGCGTAATGTGAGATAGTCTCATACGAGGAAGTTGGAGGATAGTCACATGCTGTATAGCTCTAGTAGCAATGGACGATCGTTAGTTATTGAGATTTGATCCATAGTTTGATCATTGTAGGATTATGTACGAGTTGTAACTGTAGTTGTGTAAATAAAATCCTTAAGTAAAGGACCCTAGGAATGCACGAACACTTATAGGAATCCCTAGGTCACATAGGGTAGAATTAAAGTTAACTTCACATGATCACCATATATTAAACATTTACTCATTCACCTGACTTTTGTCTGACCCAACCTTTTTCCTTTCTTTCCCTACCACAAAAGGACAAGGCAATAGGTGATTTGGCCCGATCTCAGTACGTGGAGAGGTGAGTCATTATATGAGTTGCTTATCATTATCCGACATTTTGATTCGGCTATATCGAACTGATTGGACAAGTTAGATTCGATTGACGCCAAGGCCAATAAGTCCAGGTCGATGATTGTAGGGTCCAAAAGTCAAGTGCAGATGGTAAAATAAAGCCGTGATCGAATGAAATTGAGAGATATGCAATGCAGAATGTTCGAAGTATGGAATATGGTTCAACATATAGGAGGGATCGGCTATAATCAACCTCCAACATAGGGATCAATATATTTAGTTAGCAAGTGCAGTTCAATAGAAAATGATTAATATATCAATTTCCACAAGTCCAATGCTTATGAAATTTTGTGAGCAAGATGTGGGGACCCTCGGGAGCCTATCCTAGGGATCATACTCAAAATTATGGAGTAAGAGGGATTAGCCATCTTCCCCCAATAGTGATCGGCCGAAATCAAAAGGAAATTCATATTGAAGTAAAGACCAAGTAATAACTCAAGTTCTACTAATCCAATTGGCATGAAAATAGGAGGCTAAGCATGTTTCAACATGGATAAGCTACCATAGGGATCACACCCCCAAATTCCTCCAAAATAGGGATTGGTACCGATCCCTATTCTTTGGGATTTGGGCTATGCGATCCCTCCTAAAGGTCCATATGGTTCTGGAGATCCTATTGCCGAATTTTCAAGGAGATATTTTGCCAACTTCGTCTATAATGCAGCTTGGTTGTTCATTTTTTGGACTTTTATGCTACTAGGTGCTTTTACTCTATTGTAACTAAGGATTTTCATTTGGTCCTTATCGTACTCATTTTACAAAGTGATTAATAAAGCAATCTATTCAAAGTGGACGTAGGTAAACAATGCCGAACTACTATAAATCATTGTGTTTGTGTTCTTGCATGTATTTTCTTCTATTTAATTGCTTAATTCCTCTGTTTTCATTTTATATTCTTCATTTATTTCTCTTTAAAACTTCTATTGGATGTTTATGCCAACTTTTGATGCAAACATTTTGGTGTTTTCACCGAGAAAGCTTAATTCTCAGCCTATTCAGATCCCTTTGTTACTACTGGATTGCATAAATCTCCGAAAGAAATCCACAACTATCATCAGGAAACTTGCATGCTCTATTTAGATTTTCAAAAGTCTAAGTAAATCTATCAAAATTGTTTAGGAACACTAGATTTACTTCTCAGAACGCAAAAGGAAACAAGAACGCTAGCATCCAACAAGGAGGCTCGAGCAATCAACCAGTGTATGTGAATGCTACCAATCTGGCTAATTTCCAGAATCTAGTTGATTTCATTATAAGAGCTGAATTCCAAAATCTGATGAGGGAGCTAGTGGATAGCCATCGATAATTGAAACAGCAAATTCAAGCCAATATCGATCTAATGAACCAACTCAGTCTGCAACAGCGTCGAAAAGCTAGGAGGGACCTTACCCTTTATTTGGCATCAAAGAGTTCTGGTTCATCAAATGGTTATCACAGGCGTAGGCATCGCAGAATTGACGAATAGCGCGCAGAAGCATTGGGGCATCAACATGCAAATTTACCTTGTCTACCAAGACCGATCGGTGCCGATCCCTCTATAGGGATCGGTATTGATCCCTCCTCCAAAGGAGGGATCTTACCTATTCATGCTGGAATCCAAGCCAAAGCTACTGCGACAGATTTGGATGCTGGAGTTCAAGTGAATGTTGACCAATTGCTTCCTCGGAATGACGATGAAGTGAATGTGCGTGATATACACAAGAAGATATCGAGCAAAGAAGGCATGGAATGGCCTATAGACATCGATCAGACCATTCCCGTGAGGTGGAGCACGACTACCGCTTGGCTCCAACTATCCAAACGTCAGACTTGTTGACCATGGTTAGATAGATGGTAAGGGAAAGTCAAGGCTTACCTAATGATGATTGTTTGATTTCGAGAAGCCATACCTCGTTCACTGATAATATCTTACCTACAGCATATCCAAGGAGGCTTAGTATGCCGTCGATGCCCACCTATGAGGGAAGATCGACCCCAAGAAGCATATGATGAGATATGAATGGCTGATGGATTCCGCGCGAACATATGATGCAACCAAGTGTGGATGTTTTCCTATTACTCTCTCTAAAATAGCAACAATGTGGTTTACGAGATTACCCCCACGGTCGATCTCTAGATTTGATGATTTAGCAACAAAGTTTGTGGAGCAGCATGCAAATCGCCCCAAAAATGCAATGTCCCTATCCAGCGTGATCCAGGATCTAGGAGAATCGGTGAAAGATTATTTGGAGAGATTCCTTACGGATACCATAGAAATCATTAATCCCAATGTCCATGCAATATTGATGGCGGTAACAAGAGGGATTGATCCAGAATAAGATTTTGGCGATTGGTTAGCTGGCAAGCCACCCGCAGCATTGGAATGCTTCTATGCAAAGTTGGCTCAGTATTTGAGAAAAGAGGAAGCCACATGCTTTAGAAAGAAGGATGGTGCGAGACCAAGTGGAGAAGTAGTACAAAGCAACATTGTAGTGAAGCAGACTAGTGATAGTTTTGGAAAAGTTCAAATGAATGTGCAAAACAAACCCAATCAGCAAAAGAAAGGTAGAGATAGGAGTCGAGAACAGAAGAGGGATTCTGGAAGAGGAAAGCCTAGGATTCCGATGTACGATACCTACACAGTACTAAATACAACCCTAGAGAATGTCTATTTGTCTACCTGCAATACCATGTAATACATGAAGCCGCCTCCAAAAGAATTAATAGAGAAGCAAAAACAAACCGAAAAATATTGTCAGTTTCACAATTGTTATGGTTATAACACAAACAAGTGCAGGCATCTCTAGGATATTATAAAAAAACTGATTCGAGAGAGAAAGTTACAGTAGTTTCTAAAAGCCCCATAAGATGGCGGGCATGGGCATCCGACCCCAATCGAGGAGAAGCACCGCATAGGGCTGAGGAGATTGCACAAACCGATGAAAGATTAGTAATCAATATAATAGTCAGAGGACTGCATCCAGCAGATAAGAGTTGGCATGAGATGGAGCACTACGCTAGCGCGATCAAGCATGTGAATTTTGATTGTTGTTCAAGTACAGAAGACAGAGCTCCGACAAAGTAGCAACGTACAATGACAGATGACATTATGTTTAGGAATAGAGATGGAGATAAGGTGGAGGCACCGACGATCGACCCAATGGTCATTTTGGCCATGATCGACCCCGCCTTGGTGAGGAGGATTTTGGTTGACCGTGGAAGCTACGTGAATATAATTTTCAAAAAAGCTTATGATCAAATGAGGATGGAAGCAAAGGACTTGAAACCAATTAAAGCCCACATTCATGGCTTTAACGGTGCTGCGATCGAAGCTGTTGGTTATGTTGAATTGCCCATGGAGTTGGGAGAAGGTGATCAAAGAAGATTGCGGATGTCGCCGTTTGTTGTCTTGGATGTTGACTCTCGATACAATTTTTCTCTGGGCCGATCAGCCCTAGCTGAATGCTGAGCAGCTCTTGGCCCCTGGTATTTGACTTTAACGTTTCCGACAGATAATGGTGTTGGATTTGTTCATGGTGATCAGGCGACTGGACCTGCCTGCTATGTAGCTGAATTGAGGAATGCTCAATAGAATGAGAAATGTAAAGGTGTGGACAAGTCAGTCTGCATCTAAGCCACTGAAAATTGACAACCAGCGCCCGAGCCTCGGCTCGGGCGCCATAGTCGGCTCTATAAAGACATAGATCCAAGGGATGATAAGGAGGAACCCAAAGAGACCAAGGTTGCACCGGTTGAGCTGACAATTGATACCACGGTCTGCCACGATGACCCGTTATGGATCCTAAAGATCATATCGCAGCTCAGCCTCCCAATGATGAAAGAACTTGCTGGATTTCTCCGAGCGAATCTCTATGTCTTCTATTGGACTTGCTTTGACATATGTGGCATCTCACCTACCATTTCGAGCCATGCATTGAATATCGACCTAAGGCATGTCCTGGTGAAACAGAAAAGGCGTGGCATGGATCTGGAGAGAACCGCTACCCTTAAGGAGGAGGTGTATAGGCTCAAAAGCAATGGGTTTATTCGTGACTCCCTCTACCCTAAGTGGGTATCTAATTTTGTACTTGTGAGAAAAGTGAATGGGAAATGGCGGACATGCGTTGATTACTCAGACTTGAACAAGGCATGCCCAAAAGACAGCTTCTCCTTTTCAAGAATCAACCACCTGGTAGACTCAATCGTGGGGCATGAATTTCTATCTTTCATAGATGTTTACTCAAGATATAAACAAATCCCAATGCACATTCCCGATCAAGAATACACCAGCTTCATTACCGATGTTGGATTATATTGTTATGTGGTGATGCCATTTAGATTAAAAAAATGCTAGAGCGACCTATCAACGTCTAGTCAACAAAATGTTTAAAGATCAGATTAGAAAACGATGGAGGTGTATGTGGATGATATGCCCATGAAGTCACGACAATTTGGCGACTATATTAGAGACTTAGTAGAAATGTTCAATATCCTTCGATTTTACAAAATGAAGATCAATCCTTTGAAGTGTTCTTTTGGCGTTGCATCAGGAAAGTTCTTGGTTTTCATTGTTAATGCCCACGGAATTGAAGCTAATCCCAAGAAGATCCAAGCTATTTGCAACATCCAAGTCCCAAAGACCATCAAACAAGTACAGAGCCTGAATGGGAAGGTTGCCACCCTAAGTCGATTTATTTCCAAAGCTACCGATAAATGCATTCATTTCTTTGACTTGATTAGAAGTGGGAAAAGGAATTTTGAATGGATGCAGCATTGTAAAGATGCATTCCAGGCTTTAGTGAACCACTTTAAGAGACCTCCCATCTTGTCAAAACCAGTAGATCATGAAGACTTGTATATATACTTGGCTGTGTCAGTACATGCTATAAGTGCCGCATTACTTCGTGAAGAGAATAAAATCCAAAGACCGGTTTATTATGTTAGCAATCGATTGACAGGAGCTGAAAGGAACTATCCGAAGATAGAAAAATTGGCATACTGCTTTTTAATTGCCTTACGAAAGCTCCGCCCCTATTTTCAGGCCCATCCTATCAATGTTTACACCGACCAGCCGTTGCGACTGGTCCTACAACGACCTGAGACGTCTGGAAGGTTACTCAAGTGGAATATCAAACTGAGCCAGTTTAAAATGGTTTTGTGTTCATCACTTTGTTTTAATCGATTTTCATAGCAATATAACACAACCAATTTACTGACTTCTTTAGAAGTTAACTAAATTGCATAATATTGGAATTGAGCTCATATTCAATGATTTTATGGTCATGAGTTCAAAACTCCATATAGATACATGTGTCCACTTATCATTATATATTAACATAATTTTTATATCAAATGAGTAAGTAATGAGGTTGTGAGGAACATATACTTATGAAACATTTTAGTTGATGTTATGATCATACAAATATTAATGAATTCTTAATTACCTTTTACAACATCAATGTAAGAAGTTATATTTTTTATATTATCATAACTTCAAGTATGTAGCTTACAAGATCTTCTGGTTCTTAACCTTTTAGATTAGGGTTCATAACTTTATAAGAATCCAATATTCTTTACATTCAAACTTGGGTCTTAACAAAATATTTTTGATAACTATGACTTTATGTTATAACATGATATTTTGTGCCATGAATTTAGAGTCCATATAACAATATAACATATGTTGGTTTTATATAGGTAATAAATAAAAAAATTATAAGAACCATAAATTGGTGATAATTGCATAAGTGTAAAGAAAGAATTTAGTTGTTGAATCCACTTCTGGTAGATCTATTTCGATCATTATTATGACCTTCAAGGGTGTTTTAGCAATCATAATCATGTCCTCAATAATGCTACCTTTTCTAGAATCATATCACTATTCTTGTTTATGACAATATAGTTAATGTTCATATGCTTTAGGCTCAATATTTTGGTTGGCTAGATAAGTTTAATATTTTTATCATTATAAGTATGCTATTATCAGTATGTATATTGTAATGTTTCAATCATAATAAGTTTTAGAAATGCAATAGATCTCAGATAGTTATTTCTCTCTTAAATTTGTCCAACGGAACTACAGATTCATAACAATGAGAATTGAATTTTGTATTGTATTTTGTATCAATCACTATGAAATGCAATAGATCTTCTGGAGATAGTTTATATACACCACTTATGGAATGTGACATTAGAACTGCTATTTCAATGGTGTTTAAGACCACTAGTCTAGAGTATTGTATTACTATATATTATCTCTTTTAGGAATAATTTATAAATCTCTTCAACGGATATTTTACTTATCACATCTATTATGCTACATATCTCTTATATATATATGTATATATAAATACACACACACATAGATATATATATATATACACACACACACAGACGTGTGTGTGTGTGTGTATTTGCACTACTTTCGGAATGACGTATCAATATACAATATCTTTTCCTACATATATTTCATTAGCTTAATCTTCGAAAGGTTTCTATCACAGTCCAATGGAGCAGCATTATTGCCATATTGCATGAATCAGACTTACGCACTCCTTTCCTTGCTTGGGTTTACACTTGCATCTCCACTCCAAGTTATTCTCTGGCTTTCAGTAGTGAGATTTTATGCTATTTTGCTAGCACTCAAGGCATAAGGCAGGGAGATCCTATTGCAACTTATTTATTCATTTTAGTAATGGAGAGTCTAACTAGTTTGATCAACAAAAGTTTTATTGACAGAGACATGGATATCCACCCCCATGTATAAGAACCCAAGAATATCTACCTTGATGTTTGCGATGACCTATTTATTTTCATTAAACCGAATAATGAATCAGTTTCTAATTTGTTGAAGCTCCTTGATAAGTTTTATTTAATTTCTGGTTTGCTAGTGGGAATTTAAGCAAATCAAAAATCCTAATAATTGGCAAAAATAAAAGTGAAACTTCTAATATAACTAGCCCATAAATTAAACTCCTCTTAATACAATTCACTTAGGAGCCCTCTAGCAACCTCTAGGATCTCTACAAGTCAGAGCTTGTCTATGTATGACAGAGTAACAAACAAACACTCCTCTTGGCCTACTTCCAAACTATCTATTTATGGTAGACTGGTTATTTTGAAATTCATTTCTACCCGAATATTCTTGTTTTATACTCAAAAAGTACTAGCTATCGCAGGTTAAAAATAGGCCATCGTAGATTGATAAGGAAAGAAGTTATTGAAAGGACAGAGCCACAAACAAACTATTGCAAATTAGTGAAAGATGAACTATCGCATGTTGAAGAGAGCTATTGATGTTTAGTGATCTCAAAGCTATCACAAGTTGACTAAACAAGCTATCAAAGGTTGGTGATCTCAGAGCTATCGCAAGTTGACTAAACAAGCTATTGAAGGATGGTGATCTCAATGTTATCGCAAGTTGACAAGACAAACCATCAAAGGTTGATGATTACAAAGCTATTGCATGATGATCAATGAAACTATCGAAGGATGATACCTTAAAGCTATTGCATGGTGGTTAATGGAGCTATCTAATGGTGATACTTTAAAGTTATCACATGATGGTCAATGGAGCTATTGAAGGATCATACCATAAAGCTATTACATGATTGCCAATGAAGCTATCCAAGGATGATAGCTTAAAGCAATCGCATGATGGTCTAAGGAGTTAACGAAAGGTGATATCGCAAGGCTATCATAGGGTGATCAATTGAGCTATCAAAGATTGATGTTGTTTAGCTTTTACATATTGATTTGATGAGTTATTGGAGGTCGACTGTACTAAGGTATCACACGTTGTTAAGGCGAGCTGTCAAGTGTTAATGCTTTTGTATTATCACATGTTGACTAGTCCACATGAAATCAACATCCAGCTAGCCACATGGTAAACTCTGATTAGGTTAGCAGCACCACATCATCATGACTCAAAAAGTAAACTGTGCCATATGTCACTTCGAACATGTGCCATGTCAGTAAATTATGACCATTCGTTTCTAACAAATGGTACATTTCATGAATCTAGTAGTCCATAAATAGGCATGTGCACCCTACTAGAAAGAGGTCGAATTCTGAGTGATCCTCATTTTTATTTATTTTTGATGTAAAGAAAGCTTGTAATTGGGATTTCCTTTGCCATTATGTCAAATTGGAATTGGGATCTCGTAACCAACTACTTGAATCAACGAAAATCTGCATAATTGTTTCCATTTGAACTCTTACTTTGCATATGAATTTGTGACTTCCTAACGAACGAATAGGACTTGTTATTTTGACTTGCATATTGATAATCATATCTACCTCCATAGTTGGACATTTGAGTAATGAGACTCTCTCTTAAGAGTTAAGCATTTGACCTCATACGAGACCTAATATTTAACCTAACATTTAATGATGCTTTCATTGAGAGTTGAACTCAGGGAGCTTAATAATAGGATGAAACCTGTCTCTTTCAAGCTGTGACCATGATAGTCAAAACTCAACAAGGGTCTTTGGAACCTTATCTAAATACCTTAGGCCATTCACGAAATATCCTACGATTCAGCAAGGAGAGTTAAGCCTAAGGAACATAGCCCTTTGAAATTTAGAAGAAAAGAAGAGGATCACTAAACATAGCCCAAGTAGATAGAGTTTAAATCCATTTCATGTAGGGAAGGAGGCCATCTTTGCCTTAGCAAAAAAACTGAGTAGAGAGAAATGAAACCGAGGACATATGAGTGATACCAAATTGGGAAATGACTCATTTTCTCAAGCTAGAAGAAGCATCCAATTTCAAGCTCGAGTAATAATTTTAGAGACAGAAATAAACCATGACTTCGATAAATTTGCTTAGTAATGGAAAGACCTTATCAGTTCAACCCTTATTGAAAAAGGAAGAAATTCTCAAACAACGAAAAGGTGATTTGATGATAATCATGAAGAAGTTGTGAATCCATGAAAAAGGCACCAAGGTGAGCAAAGAAACCAGGCAACTAGAGGACCAAAGATAAAAATTGTTACTTCATTTTGTATACTGAAGAAAGAGTGTATTTTCTCATAAGCGCAAACCATATCATTGGACTTCCAAGAAAACCACAAGAAATAAAGAAAATAATAAAGGAGAAGAATACTATCACTATCATAAAACGGGCACCATACTGTTTGCACCAAAATTGGTCACAAACACACAAGAATAGTTTTTGTAGAGAAGTAAATGAAGAGAAGTAAAATTAAACTGAGTAAATGAATAAGTAAGTAGCAGAGAATAAGCAGTAATCAATGATACAGAGGTTTATAGTGGTTCGACGTTATGTGCCTATGTCCACTTTGAAGATTTTCTTTATTACACTCTTATGAATCTGATTACAATAGTAGAACAAAGCTATCACTTGATTACAATGGAGTCTAAAGTAACAAGCAGCGTAAAGATCCTGAAAATGAACCAATAGGTATGTATTTATAGGGTGAGCTGATGAGATATTTCACTAAATTTCGATTGTGGGTTTTCCAGGTTTATAGGGGCCTACCATAGCGATCGATGGTCATTGCTCATTGTTTTGGAACGATCGGTAAGAATTACACCGATTGTTTTTATTGCATCTGATTAACATGTGATCATTTCTGAGGCGTCCCACATGCCTCTAGACCTTACTCCTAAAATATTAAGTCATTCTGAGTTGTAGTTTATGAGATATGGATCAATCTTTGTTGTATCTGAATTGCTTGCTGAGATACACCAATTGTTATGAGCGTTCAGTATAGAATGATTAGTGATTTCTTGAACCTGAGAGTTTTGACATGCGATCATTCTTGAGGGCTCCACTCTTCAATATATTGATGCTCTGAAAGTTTCAAGTGAATTGGCTTTGTAGATTTTGAGATATCGATCGATCATCGTTGATTTGCGCCGTTTTATGGAATGTTCCCGATCGATCCATAAGAATCGTTGTTTTGTCCATAACTTGAGCATTCGAACTCCAATTGACTTAAAATTTGAAATATAGCCTCATGGAACTTTCCTTATCACTTCATACCGATTACACTTGACTGGGATCCGGTCCAAATCTATTGACCATCATCCATAACACTGTATATAGTTGATTCTCAAGGTTGATAACCATTTGTTTTTAGCCAAGTCGATGATATCACGGCCTTGCCAAAAGGCGGGATAACATTTGCCCTCCAAAGTACGTCTTGTTTAAATATGACGTGCTTTGAAAAGTTGTAAGCTTCAATTGTTAGCAGGGATTCCGTTAAGTTTGTTGAATAGTCGTTATCCTTCCATTGAGTTGTTTATTTGCTGATAGTCGCGTTTCTTCTGTTTGTCGTAACCATTGGTCGATTTTTAGCAGTATAAATACAGGATCATGGCTTGTTAATGATCATCCGGTTTTTTTTCCAGCGATTATTAGGCTCCAACAATATAATTTTTTCCTGTCTCCGATTAGTTTCAAGCAAGTATTCAGTTTCTGTCGATTTCAAAAAATTAAAGTTTGAAACACATACTAGTATGTATATGTGTTTGTACCTAACTCCCGATTACGGTTCCACGTTCACGAGTCGTTGTCAAGTTTTGAAGTTTCTTTAATATAAATGATCATGATCGATCATTATTATTGAATGGATTTTCATATCCATCCATGTACGTTCATTGCTATTTATTATTAATTTTTCTCTCTTTTTTACAATCTTGTCCGATCATTTCTAGGCTTGTAGAATTTCGGATCTTTTAAAACGATCGGTGCAATTTTCTGGGCTACAAAGGGTCGGTCTGTTTGTTCATATAAAAGCATTTCACTTAAAAACTTTCATTTCCACTTCTCATTTTTGTATCGTTCCAGCTTTTAACCAGAAAAGAAAACGAATTGTCCTCCCTCTTCTCCTCCTTCGTTCCAATGAATGATCCAAATTTTCTAAAACAAGAATTAATCCTCCTTCATACTAAGTATTGTTGTACTTGCTCCTTTAGATCTCGCATAGATTTGAACCTGAACTGACTCATTTCTTCGAATTCTAATTTAGTAGGTCGATTTCGATTTGTTTCATTTTAATAGTGAGACTTTGGGTTTCATAGATCTCATAATGTTCGAATCGAGCCATGAATTGAGTAGCAGTTGGAGGAGTAGCAATTGGAGTAGTGGTTGAACTTTTGGACTTGGTGAATTTTGAAGTGGATGGATCGATTAGTAGAACGATCATATGGATTGATCGTATAAAGTTAAGGTCGGGCGTTGTTTTGGGATGAATCGATTGCATCAGATCGATCTATGAGGGCGATATATAGTGCAAAACGATTGCACAGCAGGATTTAACCCAAATGATTGGCTAAATGTTGATAGTATGAACGGTCTAGTAGTGATGGGTTAGATTGAATGAACCGATGGAATGGTTTAAATGAATGATCGGTGAGAACGTTGGATTGAACGATCAAACTTTTAGGTAGTGTGAACGATTGGATGAAATGGATAGGGTACGATCGACATGTTTGACAAGGTTGAACGATCGGTTGTCAGCTATCAAAACCCAAAAATGGAATCTAAACAAATGAATTTGGGTTTAAAGATGAGCTTCGACCTTGCATATTTTAGTTAACGCATATGACTCATATATGACTTGAACTGCACATTCGGTAATATATGACATTTGAACTTTGACATGAACCAATGCCTTTGACTGTCCTATTGAAACTCATCGGTGGCTTGAACATAAAAATCAAACTTTTACTTGCTGACAATCGATCGTGAAACTCAAACTGCATTGTTCCCTAATGATATAGAGAAACAGTTGAGATGGTCAGGAATGACGGTCACTCCGGTCGAACCTCGAAGTCTTGTCGTGTTTTCCGTCTTTAATTCCATACAACTTATTACGGTATTGTATAGCACTACACCACACTACACTAGCACTCACTATGCACTGAGGGTATAAGTTACTTTATCTAATCATGATGTTTACTGAGTTTAATTGCAATGGATCCTAGACGTTCCGAGCTTCTCATGGCTATGTCTGCTGGACCATCTTCTCAGGAGGATAATCCTGGTATGGAATCAAGTTCTACAACCGAGTTTGATAGTCTATCCTCTAATCATCATTCAGAACAACCAGAGAGCCTAGGACCTCAGTTTGATTTTTTCTCTGCAGTTCCAATTCTTCCAATAGATGTTGTTGATCCTGCTCCCAACACTCTGGAGGATGCAGTTATTCTAGAGGATCCTGCTGATTTTGAAGCCTCTAAAATTAAGGAAGATGCTCTTCACCAAATCTTCATAAGGTATGTAATTCCTTTTGACGATGAACTGGTTCCGTCACAGGATGATAGGGCTCATAGACCACCAGAAGGATATAAGGCGTGCAACAAATTCATGTGCTGGGCCAGATGCATCCCGCCATTTAACTCATACACCCAGAAAATTCTCCATTATTTGAGGATAGCTCCAGCACAGCTTCATCTGAACGGCTATGCTCTTCTTAATTGTATTCGTATGGTATTTATGGAGTTCCTGCATCGTCCTCCGACCATTGCTGACATTTGATTCATATTCTCTTTCAAGCGACGGACATGGAGTCTTTCATTTACATTTCTTCAATCAGCGAAGAAGTGTAAGATTCTAATTGGCACATGGAGTAAATTAAGCGCTTTTAAAAGCAAGTGGTTCTTTGTTCGATGTCCTCCCAATTTTGCTCGAAAATGGCTGGAAAGACATAAGTGTTATCCATCATTTTTTTATTAACGTGGAAAATCAATATCCAGGCCATACTCCGGACTAAGTAATTCTTTTTACAAGCATTGTTGCATGGCCCAATGGTAATCTTTATGAGGAGGCAGTCACGACTCTTAAAAATGCACCACCTGAAGATAGGGACGTCGAATATCTTCTCACAGACGAATGCCTTGTTAATTTTTGTTTGATGGAAGAGGGCCTTATCATAAGGCTAACAAAAAGTGCTTGAGCTGCAGGGGTAAGACCATGGGCTATAGTCGGTCGAAGGGGCTATCAAATCGATCATGTCATGTCCCCAGCTATGGGTGCTCAGGAATTCATTAACATTTATGTGATGTAGATAAAGGCGATGTGCTTAGTCACAATGATGACGGATCTAGTCTTTGAGTCCAGGTCAGATCCTCACTGACCTCACAGCCTTTGGATCTCGATAAAGGAAAAGAGAAAAGACTTGTTTATAAATTTCCCAAAAGTCGTCTTTCTGATCAACTCAAGTTGTCATTCACTCCCAAGGTTGTTCAAGATGAATCCTCTTCTCAACTGTTGGAGCGTTTAAGTCTGTTGCTTGATTCTTCGTCTATTTTTCCAATACCACATGACTTTGACACTTTCCACTTCACTAACGTGAGTGTTGAAGGGTCGGAATCTCCCACCAGAACTGGCACTGAGATTCCAACTTCTAAAGGGGAAATGACTTCGATGAGCAAAGCTCCTGCATCTGGTCCGTCGGAGGGAAACACAAGGAGACTTGCACACACCTGCACCCCTCAACATCGCATTGCACTCAACTTGCCCCCTTTAATGCTTAAAGTTGATTGACTTTTTTTTTCCTCTGTAGGAATAATGGTGGAGAAAAGGAATATGTTCGATTCCCTTTGGGATATATACACCACCAATCCTCTAGTTCACGCTCTAGCTTGTACCGTCAAGGTGGTGGTCGAGAGTATTATGATTTTAGTTATCGCTCCGGTCGGGACCGGGATCATCAGGAATGGGGTGATAGGGATAAACCATTTCAAGATAAGCATCGATCAAAATCTAGGTCCCTTTCTCCAAAGGGTTCTGATAAGCCAACTGATCGTCGGGACCCACCTGTCGATTCCTCTCGTGGTCCCCTCATGGTCCCCCTCTCGTTTTAGTTCCTCCACAGCCTTTAGTTCCTTCTTATTCTTAGCGGTCTAGTGATTGTTATCACCACAGCAAACATGTTGTTGCTCATAGACCCGGCAAGGAAAGCACTGAAGTCGAAATCGCTGCTGAAGATCCTATGATCGATCCAGTTGCTCGCATGGCACAGCTTTGAGAAGAGTTTCCAAACCTATGCTTTGATGAGTTATTTTTCCCTCCTAACCTCAAGAGGGTCCCATACCATGTCCATAAGATGACTATCGATTATGTCACCGAAATCCATAAGCAGTACCATGAAAGGATGAAAGTAGCGGAGAAGATCTCGAAAGTATCTTTCGAGCATGCAGTGGAAAAATTGAAAAAGTTAAAATGCCAAGAGGCTCAGAATAAAAAAATTATCGATACTTTGAAAAACGAGTTAGAGGCTTATAGAACCTCTCAAACAGAGGCCGATAGTAAAGCTAATGCTGCCATCAAATCTTTAGAGGAGATGAAGTCCATTCATCTAGATATGGTCAAGGTGTTACATCATCGAAATTAAGAAATCGCACTCGGGAGAGATACAGCTCAAAGTAATGAATCTGTAGCGTTAAAGGAGATAGCAAAACTCAAGGCTAGGCTCGAGTACGCAAACAAGGAGAAAGATGATGCTCAGAAAATCACTCAAGATGCTTGTGATGGATTGGTGAATGTTAGACTTGAGAGAGATACAGCCGTTGAAAGGGACAAAGATGTTGATGCACTGGTTCAGCGTGAAGTAGAAGCTATCAAGGATAAGGCTAGGGAAGAGATGACGAACAAGCTCAACCTGCTTCTTATTTGTTACAATCCAACGTTTCAAGCACAGAAATCTAACATGGTTTGGCGATGACTATCCCTACCAGCTTTGGCGCATGTGGGAATTTCTTTATGCAGAGGACAAGATACTCCTTAACACTGAGGAAATCAACCTGTATAGGCTTGAAGGTGAAATGCTATCGGGCAATGAATCTAAAACCTTGCACGATATCTGGCTTACACTTCAGAAAGAATCTGTTGCTGCCTCTTTACATGAAGTGGGTGAAGGATCCGAGTCAGCACAACCCGGTGTTACAACTAAATTACCCCCAGCATCCCAGGCTATCCCTAGCTCCATGGCCGATTCTTCAACCATCCCCGAATATGATCCGGACAAGCTTCAGCTTTCTTTATTTCCTTAATGTACTTCTGAGGGTATTTCGATTCAACTTGGGATCCACACCGAGGAAGGTATTTCGTTGACATCTTCCGTCTTTCAAAAGGTTAGGGTGTCACCAGTTGATATTTCTAATCTTTTCGCCTATTTTTCCTCAGCTTTAAATCTATCAGGTATCGTTCCTTTTCTCACGCAAGAGCCTTAATTGGGATCATAAGCGGCCGTGACAGAATCTATTACAGTTACAACTTTAGCCGCTGCTCAGGGTGCTCAAGAAGAAACCTTCGTTATCGATGATCAATTCATGGAGGCACTGTTCAACAAAGGAGGCGACCCACACCATGAAATTCCTTTTGATGAGGATGTCGTAATCATGGGCTCTTCCGACCCTACTAATGAGCTCAGCTTGAAAGAGTGTGTTGAGAAGGAAGAGTTGTTGAAAAAGAAGACGAAAGTTGAGCCTGTTGATGTGCATTCCAATGAACCAATTCCTATTCTGCTTTAGATAATCCCATCTGGCGGGACAATTTCCTAAGATGAGGTCCCCCTGCTTCCAGTGTTGAGAGTGCCTCGATCCCCACAACTGAAGATGTTTCTTCGAAGAAAAGCCAAGGCGGAAAAGGATCAAAGAGAGGATCGAGTGGTAGTTTGGATGGAACCACTCCCAAGAAACAAAAGAAAGAGAGGAAATCCAAGAAGTAATTGTTGGGTTGATGTGATGTGTAAATAGTGTAGCATCCCATATCTTGAGGCCCAAAGCTAAGCGCTACAGATGCTGTAGTCATCTATAGTATTAACTTCCGACGACAAAATACGGTAATGTTAATGATATCCATAATATCAGAAGCACATGAATATGAAACAAAATCACAGATTTCAAAACAACTTTTCTGATTATATTTCACAAAACATGTTTCATATTCCATTACATAATCCCAAACGTTTCCAAGTTCAGATCAAATATGATTATTACATAAATACGCCAAGAGCGACATATGAAGTTGCCCCCTTGGATGATCAGAGTACTAAATAGACATATAAGTCTTAATACATCACAACAGAAATAGAACTAAATAGCAACTCCTAAATAGCTCACGTCTTTGGAAGCTTTATTCGTCCACCTACTAAACCTGTAAAACCTTAACTCTCAATCTACTCAAATTAATTTTGAGCACCCGAGAGTTTAAGGGGAAAACATAAACTTCGAGTCAGACATAAAGCCTAGTGTGAATAATACTATTACATCTCGGTTTACTGATATTATGTGAGACCATGCCGCTTAGCGGAACGGGTTTCCCTTCACTAATATCCCTTTTAAACATATCTTTTTGCAAATCAAAACCCTGCAGCCAAACTGGTTGATCAAACTTATGTATCAATAATTGCAAATATCATATATGCTCAAAAAAAGGTAATAAAGGGATCATCTGTCCAAAACAATGTAGTGTTATTTGGCTAACTACTAACCTCTGGCTGACTTGGGCCTACCAGACAAACTAAAGAAATTATCTAACAACTGTTAGACATACTTCTGGATGGTCTGTCCTTAACTTACTTCTCCAAAGGTCACTTGATCCTAATGGTTTTCCGGGCTTACCAATAACCTAACCTTCTTCTCTGTATGTGTATATATATATATTCCTTTCTGTGTGTAACCATCATTTAAGTCTTACTTGTGACTAAGCCATGCACACTGGAATTTTGGACTAAATTAGCTAGGGGCTAATAGCTAATGTATAGGGCGCGACCCTATACCAGTCCCATCTGGTATACAACTGTCTGATTCATTTTACTTAGGGTTAACTACCCTTTAAATTTTCCTTGAAAACCGTTTCAAATTGATTTAACTCTTTAAATCATCTTAAACAAGGAAACATACAATTTGCTTTACTCAAATCTCTTTGCCATGATATATGCTTTACTCAAAATATTGTTGATGAAAACATTTGAAACCTTTGTTTAAACCTTTAAACAATCACTTTCGAAACATTTGAAAGTACCCCTTTCGACACAATTAAATTACTTTACTTTATAAGCTTAGGCCTAAAGGCCAAAACATATCCTTCGAAACCATTGACCAAAGTCTTTTCGAAAACATTGGAAACATCTTCCTCGAAAGCTATATAAACCTTAGACATCCTTTTCTAAACACTTTAAATATGCCTTTCCAAACCATTGGATTCTTCCATTTAAACACAAAGGTAAACCTTTCGAAAACATTGGGGAATCACCCCTTTGAAACCTTTATACACACACATACACACACACCCCTTTCGAAAACACTGGGGAACATCCCCTTCGAAATTTCTTGTTACCTTTCGAAAGCATTAAAGTATACTACTTAAAACAAACCTTTTGAAAGCATTGGGTTCAAGTCAAAATATGTGGAAAAACCTTTCGAAACCATTTCTTTCGGAACATTTGGGTTTAACTTTCAAAATATCAAAAAGGGTCTTAAAACAACTATCTCGAAAGCAACTCTTTCGAAAGCAATTTCCTAAGTAAAGAAGTTGATGGTATCGAAACCAATCCCTTCGAAAGCATTGGAGAAGCGGGTTGGGTTTTAAAACAAAATAACCCTTTTGAAGGCATTGCTTCGAAAGGTAAGATGCGGTAGCAAAGGGGTTTCGACCCCTTCGAATAAAACAAAGGCGCAACCTCTTTCAGAACCATTCCTTAAAACAATTTAACTAAGTCGAAAGCTAATTAAGTCAAAGCAAAGCAGGCGCATTTTCTTTTAAAAGCCAGGCCAGGCTTCGACCCCTTCAGAACCTCTTTTTTTGACTACATACCTTTCGCCCCAGTCCAATTCTCTACGTACCAAGCCCTTGATACCAAGCGCATTGGTTTCGATGGTGATGGAAGCGGAGGTACTAGGTCGAAAGCTAGGTGCCAAAAGTGGCGAAACAGGTAAAGTAAGGTAAAACTGCATTTTTACTTTAGAAAGTAATTCTTTTCAACTATCCTGCCTTATTTGTCAACAAATGATTGTTTTCTAATTTCTTTTCCAAATTATTTTCTAAAAGTGCTGCCAAAATTTCAGAAGCAATTTAAAACATTACAAAATACCCCTTCTCCTTTTATAAATATATAAAACATTTAAGTCCTATACCTTAAATAATTTTATATATCTATTAAAACACTTAGGAAAATTCTATAAAAATTTCCATAAATCACTTTTAATATGTTTTCTAACATATATAAATTTCGGACCCAAAATCATCATAAAATATCTGTAATTAATTTAAACCCAAAATAACTATTTTCTTCACTAGAAAATTCATAATAAATCCACATTAATTCAGAAAATTATGAAATTTGAAACCCATTTCCAAAATATCATTTCTGACCATATACTAAAATCACAAGGCATTTGGACGTAAGTAAATTGGTTTTCAATCTAAAACATATCATAAAACCTATATGATATCATAAATAATCAACAAGCATATATAGCCATTTTAGTAATAAAAAACATGGCAATATACTTTGCAAAATATTCGAATCTGATCTAGAAACCAAAACATAAAAAATATGAGATGTAACCTATTATCCACCTTTAGCTTTGTTGTGAAGGTGTTGAGATTTGATCTTGGATTGAATTTGATTAAACTTTTCCTTTTAATTCTTGCTTATCTTCCCCTTACTTCTCTTCAATGGTGGCCGGCCTTTGGTTTAGTTTTAATTTGCTTGTGAACGTGAGAATGATATGGTATGAGGGTTTAGGGTATAAGTATATAGCTTATTCCTATATTGCTCTTATCTAATCTTCCATTTCTATTTCATTTTAAATTCCATTTAGTTCATTAGTTCAACTAGGTATGGCTCCCCTTTATTTTATAAATCTCATTCCCTTAATCATTTACATTATTTCAATTAATTTAACTAATTAAATGTCTTAAATAATGTTTCTCAAAATTAGGGTCGTTACAAATAACTTGGATGGCTATTTTTTCTTTCTGTTGGTCGTGTTTGTTTGGGCATGATCACCACTTTAACTTCTCATTTTGGGTAAATTTGTATTGTGGATAGAAGTTTAGTGTGAATAAAAATTATTTTGCTCTTGTGTAAAATTTTCATACATGCTTGTCTAAATGATCAAGCTATTACATTTTCCATTTAATGTATTTGTGATTCGTCGCTCGTTGGGTCAAACATCGATTCGATTACCCATCCCAAGGCCTCTCTGAGGTTGTGGCCTCAAGTCGTATCCAAATGTTATGCTTTAGCCCTAACATTACGTTGTCGAATTCAGCGATCAAGTCATCGTGCCTCTACCCCCGAACTTGGGTTGGCAGGGTTGATTAGCGGATGGTCGAGTTCCATCTCCACTAACTTTATTCTCATCTTGTCATAGTCAAGTCTGAGTTATTTAAATAATAAGTGGTCGAATCACACTTTTTTTTTCATTTATGCTCATATCCGCACTCTGAGGACGAGAGTCATTTCATAGGTGGTCGGTCACACCCATTTAGCATTGGAAAAGTTTGGCTCACATCCTTTTTAAGTTTTAAAATGTAGAAAACATCTTTCATAAAACAAAGTTATAAATTGCATTCCTATTGTTTACTATAGGTAGTTAATTTCCAAAACTACCCTTACGCTATCTTAAAACAAAACCTAAAACCCACCAAATTCCTACTATCGACATTTTTCAAAGCATACCCTAAATTCCTGAAATCCAAAGTTGTAAGCGAACGAAATTTAGACAGAAGATGAAGTCGAAACAAATCGAAAAGAAAAGCGAATTGCAGAAGATGAAATCAATTAAAATGGTAAAATCGAAGGTAATCGCGTAATTTTCTTCCTGAAATCGATTCTTTTTCAATTATAATTGATCGATTTGTTTTAAGGATTCATAGATAGCTCATTTCACATTATTCACACATATACATGATATTATTTACAAATTTATATATGTAAGCCAGAATCTGGAAGATTGCCACATAATACCAAAAAATAAGAATAATTGCAAAAATTTCTGCAATTAAACGAATAATTGAAGAAGTTACAGCAATTACCTGGAAAATTCAATGCATGCAAGCAAGAGCACGGAAAATTTCAACTTAATTCGGTTATCCCGCCTTTTGCCAAGGCCGTGACACCAAGGAATTGACTAGTAACCAATGACGACCCATCCTAGAGATCAGTTATACACAGACTCACTACGGATATTGACGAATTTTGTCCGAGTCTGGATCGAGCCTAAATTGGTAGGACATGACAACCTAAGACACAGGAGTCAACGTTCCAAATCTCAAGTCAATCTGAGTTCGTATGCTCGAGTTATGAACGATACAAAATTGGATGAGAACCAATCACCGATCGACTCGCTCCCTTCGACTCGCTTCACATCCCTCAGAAGTAACTCCTTCGAATCGCTTCGCAACCATCAAAAGCGGCACCTTCGACTCGCTCCACTTCGCCTCCATCAGATGCCTCCTTCGACTCGCTCGATCAACGTACACTTCGACTCGCTCAATCAGTGCTCACTTCGACTCGCTCCGCCTCGAGCCATTCTTCGACTCGCTCCACTTCGTCGACTTCACATCCATCTAAAGGCTTCTACTTCGTGTCCATCGATGTGGAGCAAAGCACATCAGTCAATGCAAGTTAGCGCCACGTCACTGAGACAAACAGAACCGAGTCGAATGAAAAGCGATTCGAATCAGAAGCGAGTCGAACCAAATAGCCACCGAGAATCCCATTTCGTATCGATCATATCTCTAAATCTACAAGTCCAAATGCTATGAAATTTTCATAGAAGACTACGTGCATTCTAAAGAATGTCCATGCCAAATTTCGACTCCATTGGATGAAATCTTGATCGATACGAAATCTGCTCGTATCGACTACGGATCGGACCGAAACTTCATGGGCTTGGGCGTGCGGGCCTGGTCACGTGCCAGAGAGGGTCTCCCGAGATCTGAGAAAAATACCAGCCTCCTACACCTATAAATAGACCCCCAATGCCAACAAAGAAGGGGTTCTTCTTCTTCTTTGAGATCTCCAACGCCTAGACTCTACCAAACACGGATCTGAACTCCATAGCTGCTGCTACCAATGAATTTCATTGCTGCAAATCATTGTTATTCATTGTAATTTGCTGAAATCAATTGTAAACATCAAAGAAAGATCAATAAAGCAAACTACTTCATAGTGGACGTAGGCAATACGCCGAACCACTCTAAATTCTTGCGTCTTCCTGCACTTTAATTATTCTCATTTCTGATATTTGGAGTTTTTGTTAGATAAATCCTCTTTTTACATTTAATTTCTTCAGTTTATCTCTTCAAAGACTTCCGAAGAGTGTTGTGCCCAATTTTGGTACAAACACTTTGGTGCTTTCATTGAGAAAAACCCAATTTTTCTCCTGCTCTTTGGATCTCCTATCTATATTGGATTGCATAAGTCTAAGAAGAAGATCCAGATCTAGAACTTTGAAGCCCTTCCATTCTATTCATATTTGCAATTAGATCTAGGAATGGACTTCACCAATTCATTATGGTGAGCACACGTACCACTTCTACAGTTGGTGATTAAGGAGCACGGGATCGACAAAAACCCGTGCAATCACCTCCATCCAACCAAAATGCTGCAGGACCTTCAGATCCATCAGGTCCAATCACTAGAGATGAATTCCAGACATTGCTTCAAGAGTTGACCCAGAGTCGACAACAGCTAACTGAACAACTGCGCGCCAACACAGAGTTGTCCAACCAGCTGAATCGCCAAAGGCGCAGAAGATCTAGAAGAGACCAAGGTTCCTATTCTTCCATAGAGAGTTCAGCCTCCTCTAATGGACAAACCAGATCCACACGCCCACGGCTAGGTGTAAGCTACACCCAAGCCGCGAGACACCAACCCGCTTCAAATCTTGGGCAACCTAGAACTAGCCCATCCGCCAGTCTCCGTAAAGAACCTTCGTCTCGAGGAGATGCTGCTCCCTACCGTGTTACCGACAACATTGCTACTACTGAACAAGGAGGTGATGCTAGAAACCAAGCTGATCCTCAGCGTAACCAACGGGAATAGACTCCTTAGCCTTATGTCCCTGAGGATGTTGAACCAAGGAGGCGAGGCACGGATCGTCGACCACGTTTGGTCCAGACTCATGCTGTGGAACCCGACCACACCTTGACACAACATGCTCCAAGTATTCAAGCGCCGGATATACCAGCGATGATCCGCCAAATGATCCGTGAAAGTCAGGGCCTCTCTAATAAAGACTGGGGAATCTCCCGAAGTCATACCCCTTTCACCGATGACGTTTTATATGGTGAACCACCTCGGCACTTCAGGATGCCAGCTTTGCCAGTTTACGAAGGAAGTTCTGATCCTAATCAACACGTCCTGAAATACGAATGGTTGATGAATGCTGCTAGAGCTGATGACGTAGTAAAGTGCCGTAGTTTCCCCATTTCCCTAGGGGGCATCACTACCATGTGATTCACTCGTTTGCCACCGCGATCCATTTCTAATTTTGATCAGATGGCCATAAAGTTCGTTGAACAATTCTGTATGCACGTGGCAAGACCGAAAGACGTTAACACTTTGTCTAGTGTTACACAAGCTCCAGGAGAAACACTTAGACGTTACTTGGAGCGATTCCATGTTGCATGTGCAGAAATAAGCAATCCCAATGATAACTCTATCCTGATGGCATTGACTAAGGGGATTGCTGCTGATTCCGAGTTCGAAAATTGGTTAGCCGGAAAACCACCTACGTTATTGGACCGTTTCTATTCCAAGGCAGCCCAATTCTTGAGAAGGGAGGATGCAAAACAGTCTAGGAAACAGGATGATGCAGGGCCCAACATCGAAGGAATCCAAAGTAACATCGCTATTAAACAGTCCGGAGATAGTTCAGGAAAAGTTCAGTTGAACGTACAAAATAAACAAAATCAACAGAGGGACAATGGGAATCAAAACAAGAAATGCGATCAGAATCGCGGTCCATGGCGTAGAGCTTCTATGTATGATAACTACACTCCGTTGAACACGATAATGTGTATTTGCAGACCTGCAATACCATGCAATATAAGAAACCTGCCCCTAAACCACCAACCGAAAGACAAATCCAAACAGGGAAATTTTGTAGATTCCATGAGAGTTATGGCCACAACACCAATAAGTGCCGTCACTTGCAAGACCTTATTGAAAAACTGATACGTGAACGAAATTGGATCAGTATGTGCGGGCGCCGCAGTCTGGTGGTGCGGGCCCGTCAAATCAGAATCGTGCGCCGAATCAGGAAAGACAGGAGGAACCTGCTCGTACAAGCGGGAGGTTGATCAACAATACAATAAGTGGTGGTCCTCACCTAGCAGATCGAAGCTGGAAGGAAATGGAGTCGTATGCTAGTTCTATCAGGCATGCAGACTTTGAATGTTATAGTAACTCTGATGAAGGGGCTCCGGCCAAGCAACAGAAGATGATGACAGATGATATCATGTTCAGGAACAGAGACGCTGATAAAGTCGAAGCCCCCACTATCGATCCACTGGTCATCTCAGCATAGGTAGGTCCCGCTTGGATGAAAAGGATCTTAGTTGACGGTGGAAGCTCTGTGAACATTTTGTTCAAGCGAGCTTATGATCAAATGAAAATGGAAGCCACAGACTTGAAGCCTTGTCAATCCCGAGTCCATGGTTTCAACGGAAGTGCTACTATACCCACTAGAATGGTGGAACTGCCAGTAGAGTTGGGAGTTGGAGAACGACGGAGAGTACAGATGCTACAGTTCATCGTTTTGGACATAGACTCCCCTTACAATGCGTTCTTAGGCCGATCGACCCTCGCTGAATTTAGGGCAGCCATCGCCCCATGGTGTTTGACTTTAAAGTTTCCCACTGATCATGGAATAGGAATCATTCAGGGAGATCAGGCTACTGCCAGAGCCTGTTATGTTGTCGAGCTGCAGGAGGTGCAGTGAAAGGAGAAAAGAAATGGCGTAGAGGAATCTCTCTGTGTCCGTTTCGCCGATAATTGACAACTAACACCCGGGCCCAGGCCCGGGCACCCTAGCCAATTCCTCAGGGATCTTGACCCAAGAGAAACTGAAGACGAAGGAGAATCTAAAGAAATTCAAGCATCCCCGGCCGAACTAACGATTGATGTCCCATTTGATGATGGCGATGATTCGAAAATGATAAAGATTAGATCTCAGTTAAGCCAGCAAACTCAAGAGGAATTGGTTGAATTTCTGTGGGCAAATCTTGACGTATTTGCCTGGACACATTCTGATATGTGTGGGATCTCGCCAGACATCGCGAGCCACACTCTGAACATTGACCCGCGGCATGTCTCGGTCAAACAAAAAAGGCGCGGTATGGATCCAGAGAGATCTGCCGCCCTTAAAGAAGAAGTAGAAAAGCTTGAAGCAAACGGATTCATTCGAGATGCGCTATATCCTGAATGGGTGTCGAATCATGTGCTCGTCCGAAAGCCGAATGGAAAGTGGAGAACATGTGTCGATTATTCCGACCTGAATAAAGCATGTCCCAAAGATAGTTTCCCACTTCCCAGAATTGATCAGCTAGTAGATTCGACGGTTGGACATGAACTCTTATCCTTCATGGACGCGTACTCTGGCTACAATCAGATACCAATGCATTTACCCGATCAAGAACATACCAGCTTCGTAACCAATCTGGGACTTTATTGCTACAAAGTTATGCCATTCGGACTTAAGAATGCCAGGGCTACTTATCAACGATTGGTCAATCGGATGTTTGCCAATCAAATCGGGAAAACCATGGAAGTATATGTAGACGACATGCTTGTGAAGTCACGACTCTCCACTGACCATGTTAAAGACCTGGAACTATGTTCAACATACTTCGAGAATACAAAATGAAGCTAAATCCACTGAAGTGTCACTTTGGAGTTGCATCCGGGAAGTTCCTTGGGTTCATCGTTAACACTCGGGGAATCGAAGCTAATCCTGAAAAGATTTGGGCAATCAGAAATCTTGAAACTCCCAAGACCATAAAGCAAGTCCAAAGTCTCAATGGGAAAGTAGCAGTATTGAGCAGGTTCATTTCAAAGTCCACTGACAAATGCATTCCCTTCTTCGATCTGATCCGAAAAGGAAAATGCAACTTTGAATGGACCACGGAGTGCGAGGGCACTTTCCAAGCGCTAGTTCAACATCTATCCATACCACCTATCCTGTCGAAGCCCATCGACCATGAGAAGTTGTTCGTATATTTGGCGATATCAGAGAACGCTATCAGCGCTGCATTAATCCGAGAAGAAGACAAGATACAGAAGCCGGTATACTACGTTAGCAAACGATTGACTGGGGCTGAAAGGAACTATCCAAAGCTAGAAAAGGCCTACTGCCTTGTGATTGCATCAAGTAAACTCCGACCGTATTTCTAGGCACATCCCATTGTTGTTTACACCAACCATCCGTTACGACAGGTCCTGTCGCGGCCTGAGACGTCTGGTAGGTTACTCAAGTGGAACATCGAACTGAGTCAGTTTGATATTACTTACACTCCAAGACGAGAAATCCAAGGACAAGTCCTCGCTGATTTCCATAGTCGAATTTACCATTCCAGAAGACTTGCCTGAAACCAGTAAATCCCCAAATACGTCTGGAAGCTGTATACTGATGGTGCATCAAACGACCGGTGCTCTGGCGCTGGTGTTGTACTCGAAACCCCCGAAGGCCGATCCATATGCTATGCTGTGAAGTTCGATTTTCATGCGACTAATAATGAAGCTAAATACGAAGCCCTCTTGGCTGGCTTAAGACTTGCTAGAGATTTGATAATTATCGTAGTAGAAATTTGTTGTGACTCACAATTAGTTGTGTGTCAAGTTCGGGGGGAGTATCAGGCAAGAGATCGAAGGTTGGCTGCTTACTTAGCTCGAGTTCAGGAAGTACTAAATCAGTTTGATTTCTATGCCATCTATTGCATACCTCGAGAACACAACCAAAAAGCTGATTCATTGGCAAAACTAGCCAGCACCGGTGAAGCTCAGCAAATGGGACTCGTTCCCGTAGAAGCGTTATCCTCCCCAAGCATTGACCGGGCAGAAATAAATAGGGTATGTGAAACCATCCTCGAAAAGGATTCATGGATGACTCCACTCAGAAACTACATCGAACACGGAATCCTGCCGTAACGCAGGAGTGAAAAGAGACAAGTTCTCCGAAAGGCCTCACGATTCGTCATTCAGGATGTGGTCATGTATAGAAGAGGGTACTTGTAACGACCCGTATTTTTACGGATCGAAAAGTTCGTAAAAATCTGGAATTTTTAGCGTTGTTAAGTCGTTTCAGATTTTGGGCAGAATTTTGTTAAGTCCTAAGTCGTGACCGACTTAGGGGAGATAACGACCTAAGGGGTAGGTCGGCGACGACCTAGTGGAGTGGAGCGACTTAAGGGTTAAGTCGTATAGAAGATAGGTCGAGTGATGGCTTAGGTTGTGATGGTAGCTTAGGTCGTAGGGTGTTGGAGCGACCTAAGGTAGTGGACGACCTAAGGGGTAGGTCGGCGACGACCTAAGGAAGCTGGGTTAGCAGTGGGACGACCTATAGAATTTGGCAACCTAAGATTAGTAAGCGACTTAGGAATTGGGGTGACCCAAGAAAAAGTTAAGTGTTAGGTCGACTAGGCGAGTTAACGACCTAAGGAATTGACCGATTTAAGACATAGACGACTTAAGGAGTTAACGACCTAAGGGATTAAGCTAGTTAGGAAGTTAGGTCGTTTGAGCGACTTAAGGATTTTAGGTCGTAAGTTGTTATGTCGTGAGGCGATAGGTCGTAGGTCGAAGTTAACTCGGCAAGTGTTAAGTCGCGCACATAGGTTAAGTCGTAAGTCGTATCCCCTATTAAGCCGCAAAGCTGTTAAGTCGTAGAAGGTGATTGAGTTGCTAAGTCGTAGGTCGACATAGCAGTTAGGTCGTGGCATTGTTAGGTCGCGATCTGTGTTAGGTCGCAAGGAAGTGCATGTGCGCTATGTCGTAGGTCGTATGGATGCGGTTAGCTGCTAAGTCGTTAGGTCGTATAAGTGCACATGTGTTAGGTCGGAGGTTGTTAGGTCGAAGACTTTAGGTCGGTGGGGGTTTAGGTCGTAAGTCGGGGACGACTTAATTCCGAGTGACGACTTAAGGGGGCGGACGAGTTAAGGTGAAATCAGCCTATAAATACTCGTCCATTTCTTCATTTTTGGGATCCGGATTTTGAAGCAACGAAGTGCTGCCATTTTGAGAGCTCGACTTCTACACTTCTTCACTTCTTTTCTCCACTCTAATCTAGTGATTCCATCCATCCATATTGAAGATCAAATCGAAGATCGAAGAGCTTAGATTGAAGATCTACATTCTTCGAAGAGAGATTTCATCGTTTGAAGCGGATTTGTGATAGATCGAGTTAGATCCTTCGCTGTCCAGATCTGAAGTGTGTTGCTTTTGAGTTGTTTTGGTGATTTGGTGAGTGGTGATTATCTCTCACACGGATCCAAAGGAGTATATCGGATCGTTGGCTTGATTTGGTGTTAAAATAGTGATTTCCATGCATTTTTGTAAACCTAAGTGTAGATACATATAGATCCATTGTTCATGATGATTTGACAACCATTTTACTACATGATAACCTATGCAAGTTCATTCATCAAGATTGTAGAGACATTTCTCATGTTTTCATGCTTGTTAGACTTTCGACTCTTTATTTACGAAATTGCCATTATTGTTATAATTGTCTATTTAGATCATATTTGAATGCTTGTTTACTTGGATTAATGTTTGACTTGATTGATTGCTATGAATTAGATGATTGATGATTTGATTTAGACAAGATGGTCGAGGATGATTCAAAAGCTAAGGGAATGGCTCTTGAATTGGAAAAGCTGCACGTGGCATATGTAGCGGATGATGAAGCTCATATGGATAGATTCGATGATGATGTTGAGATGAGACTTTGCTATGATGATGATGAGGCGAAGTATGATATGAGATAGCCTTGGTCTAATCCAGACGGGATCATTCCAAGCAGGTTGATAACTCGGTGAAATGGTTCGAGTTGAGGATAATGGTTTGCTCGAGAGGCGCTTGAGCTAGTATGGAAATAGTCGTCGAGGAGGATGACTAGGAGGCTGAGATCTCATCGTTGTTGAAGGTTCTAGCATGCTCAAAGCAAGAGTACGTTGGGCAGATTCGATAGTCCCTGAAGGCTAATGATTGATAGTCAAGTACTCTGGGCAGATTCGATAGTCCTAGGCACGGGTCACGATGACGTGCAGAGTTATGTCTAGAACCGGGGTTTCCATTAGCCCTTGACGGATGGCTGAAAGAATGTGCCGGTCATTCAACTTAACGATGGAATCAAGGCAATGATAACAGTGATAGCCAGAGTCATGGATGTTTGGTTGTATCGTCATTCGGTCTCAAGAGCGGTATTTTCTGGGTGCTTATCTGATCTTGGTTTAGGCCTTGGGGGTTTGTACTTGGAAAACATCGCCCTTGACTCGAGTGATAATTGCTTTACTTTAAATTGTGTGCTTGCTATGTCTGCTTCTACTTAGTGTGTGTCTGGGGGCTATCACTGTAGAAAGAGGGGGAGTGGGAGGGTTGTATTCCTATTCCTTTTTCCTTTATGCTCTTTTGGTATGTTGTTAGTTAATTTACTGCTCACTAAGACTGTTGTCTGACTCAAGGCTTTATGTTTTTAAATCTTATTGCCTTGGGTTGTTCGTCCATTTTGGGACGGGCAGACTAGGTAGCAGGTGACAGGTGCTGTTCTAACTTTCCACGGTGTTGATGACGAAGACGAGCTGGAGTATTGCATATTATTTCTTACTATATGTACTGGATGTTCCGCTGCTTTGTATATTCTCTGAGAGCTATGTAGTGAGGCTTGATGTTGACTATTCAGATGTTTTGTATCCAACTATTATGAAGTTTTATTGATGAGATTCTATTCTGTGAAGCTTCACTATATATATATCTTTTATTGTATTTTGTCCATGCGCTGTGAGTAATACGATAGATTCTGTTGTTTTATTTTACCCTGGCAATCGTCCATGGTCGCCTGGCACACTTTACAGCGCACTATCTCTAGATTCGGTGCAGGGGTCATGGGCGGTCATCACAGTACTCTGTTCCTCTACTCCGGTGTATCGCTCATGATGAAATTAAACGAGTATTGCACGAAGTGCATGAGGGAGAATATGGCGATCAAAACGGGGGGCAAGCACTTTCCAAGAAAGTACTTCGATATGGATATTACTAGCCGACGTGAATCACGATGCATCGGATTATGCAAAGAAGTACGATAGGTGTCAGAAGTATGCCCGAATTCCTAGAGCTCCTCCTACCGAGATAACACAAATGGTCAGCCCATGGCCGTTTGCAATGTGGGGCATCGACATCATTGGAGCCCCACCCTTGGCAAAAGGTGGTGTGAAGTACGCCATCGTCGCAGTTGACTACTTTACAAAGTGGGCTGAAGCCGAAGCTCTCGCTACCATTACAATGAAGAAAGTGATCAACTTTCTGGTTCATAATATCATCTGTCGATTCGGTCTCCCACACACCTTTATTACGGACAATGGAACCCAATTCGACAGTGTTGAATTTAAAGATTTCTGCAAATGATTTCACATCCAAAAGAAATTCTCTGCAGTTGCACACCCTCAGGCAAACGGACAGGTCGAAGCTGTTAATAAAGTTATAAAATCCATTCTGAAAAAACGACTGGAAAAGGTCGGTGGCAAGTGGGTGGATGAACTTCATATGGCTTTATAGGCTTACCGAATAACCCACAAGACTGCGACCAGTCACACTCCATTCTCTCTTTCTTACGGTTCAGAAGTCGTTATTCCAGTCGACCTAGAAGTACCTTCTCATCGTGTGATGTACTATGATCCAAAGACGAATGCTATATTACTTGCTGAATCTCTTGATCTACTAGATGAGAAGCATGAAGAAGCTGATTTGAGGGCAGCTACGCATCGAAGTCGAGTCGCCCAATTGTACAACGCCAAGGTCCACCCACGAACCTTTGAACTAGGCGATCTCGTCCTCAAAAGAATCTATCCGGTTCCTTCGCATATGAAACCGACATGGGAAGGACCGTATGTTATTGAATGAAGGCTCGGAGATGGCACATTCAAATTATCGACTGTCGACGGTCTAACTCTGCCAAGAGCCTGGAATAACGAGAGCCTTCGCCGCTATTACACATGACAGGCTATCTCTATCCATTTAGATTACTTTCCTTTTTTGCAATTTGTTTCTGCATTTCGAAATTAGAACTTGTAATGAGGCAACTGACTTTGCCATACTTTCTTGTTTCAGCAATAAAATGCAATCTCTTCGAGCCAGAGCTGTGATTTACTTGAAATGCTTTATATGACCATCACTATGCACAAAGAGCTAAGTTTCACCATACGGTGGAATTTATTCAAATAGAGAGTGACTGCGATGCAACCAATCACTCACTAAGTGAAACCCAAGCTCGGGGACAAGCCATCACATCAAAGTCAAAATAGGATTGATACACGACGATCCTTCCTCAACTCCGAACTCCCAGAGCACGAGTCGGAGTATAAACATCAACTCTGTATTCCCAGAGTGCGAAGCGGAGTATAAACATCAACTCTAAGTTCCCAGAGTGCGAACCGGAGTATAAACATCAACTCCGAGTTCCCAGAGTGGGAACCGGAGTATAAACATCAACTCCGTATTCCCAGAGTGCGAAGCGGAGTATAAATCAACTCCGTATTCCCAGAGTGCGAAGCGGAGTATGAACATCAACTCCGTATTCCCAGAGTGCGAAGCGGAGTATAAACATCAACTCCGAGTTCCCAAAGTGCGAAGCGGAGTATAAACATCAACTCTGTATTCCCAGAGTGTGAAGCGGAGTATAAACATCAACTCCGTATTCCCAGAGTGCCAAGCGGAGTATAAACATCAACTCCGAGTTCCCAGAGTGCGAAGCGGAGTATAAACATCAACTTCGTACTCCTAAAGTGCGAGTCGGAGTATAAACATCAGCTCCAAATTCCCAGAGCGCGAATTGGAGTATAAACATCAACTCCGAGTTCCCAGAGCGCGAACCGGAGTATAAACACCGACTCTAGATTCCCAGAGTGCGAAACAGATCGTAAACACCAACTTCAAGTTCCCGAAGCGTGAATCGAAGTATAAATGTCAACTCCAAACTCCCGGAGCGCGAGTCGGAGTACAAATGCCAATTCCAAGTCCCCAGATTGCGGACATATGATTGAGACTTAAGCCGGCGTAACGAACCGCCGATAAACGAATGGGAATCCCCAGAGTGTGGATATGATCATCGACAATCAAATGAGCATGGATGAACTACTCAATCTTCACTTGCCTTAGACATCCGTTCAGTGGCACTAGACTCGACATGCTATAAGGGAAGAGCGATCGCTGACTGATTATTCACAACAGACCATCAAGACTGGGGGAAAGACTTAAGCATCGACCATCGACTGAAGCAATGCGACGTCAAAATTCAACTCGCTTCCTGGTCGCAGACCATGTCCATAGTTTCCGAACTTGGCAAACAAAAACAAACTTGATTCAAAAGCTAGAACTTCACAAGTACATTTCAAATATTGAAACACTTGGACAAATACACAATGACAGAAAAGAAGCCAAAAAAGAGAAGTTTCATTTCTATTGTTTATAAAAGAAGTTCGTGTACAAGTTTCAAAAATTCCTACTAGCAGGGGCCGAACCCGCATCTATACACGGCAAACAAAATGCAAGTCAAAATACACCGGATGAGCATGCCTAATCTTTCTTCTTCCTTTACTTCCTCCTCGGTATGGACCCGCTGGAGCCATCGCCAATCTTTCTCCTCGAGCCTTTGCTTTTCGGCGGTTGGTCTTCAGGCGAGGGCATTATGTCAACATCCTCCTCCGAACTCAAGTGGATAGGAATGCTCCCTGCAGGCGGAGTCGGAGGAATAGGATCGAATACAGAAGGGGGAATGGGCACGCTGGTGAGAAAAACAGCACCACCAGGAGATATCATTCTGAGCGGAGTAGGCCCTGGTGCTGCCATCCCACCTCCAAAGCTGCCACCATGAGCCGCTGCTGCCATTTCAGCGTCAATTTGAGCAAACATCTCCTCTTCTGTTACTGCTCGAGCCCCGTTGGGGGCATTGGCAATCGGCATTGAAGAACTTGTAGCAGGATCAGTTCCACTCATGACATGTGGCAAGTCAACAAGAGGATCGCCGTGACGGCGAAAGAGTTCATCCATCAGTTGCTCATCAAACGCCATTGTACTCCCCTGCATATCATCGAGAGGGGCAGCTGTACTCATGGTGATTGCTTCGGTCACGATAGCCTGCTGCGTTTGATATGGTTCTTGAGTAGCAGGAGGCATGGCCGGTGCAGCATCGATCACTAGACAAAGAATAAGAGAACTGTTAGAACTTGACTTAATCGAAGATTTCGACTTAAGAAAGATATGTGGAATGTCCAGAATACCTTTCTTAGTTTGACTCGTAGACGGCAGGGCGGCATCAGTGACTTGCGTTGCAGCCGAAGACATTTGCGGCTGATCCGGATTATAAGCAGGAACGACCTGGGGATCGACCACGGATGAGGATTCGGTCTGGGTCGATGCGAGAACTTCGAAACTTGCTTCATGATGGTCGACTCCAAAACCCTCTCCCACTTCAAAGTGCTGGGCGCCAAGTCTTTCCTTCTCACGCAGAATCATTGACTCATGGAGAACCTTCTTTTCATCTTCGGTCAGAATGTGGTTCTCGAGTTCAAATTCATCCATAGACTCGCCCTGATGCGCCTCCTTCTCTTCCTCAACTATTCGGCTCCAAGCATTATAGAGATGCGTCGAAAAATCATCGAGCCAGGCTAGACCCCTATGCCTCAGCACATTAGCGTTGTAAACGACGAGGAGGTCTTCGATGTCAGCTTCTAGCCTGGACTCGGCCAACTCCACCCTTTCCTCGACCTCAGTCTCCACCTTCTGGACTTTAGCCACAACCGAATCCCATTCACCCCTGAGCAGAACAGCTTGTTCGCACGCCTCCTGGGCTGTGTTGTTCGCATCATCTTTCTCCTTAGCCATATCAGCAAATTTGGCCTTGAGTTCTTTAAGCTCCTTGATCGCCGCATCCCGCTCGGCGGTGACTTTAGTATTCCGGTGGCCCATCTCCTCCACCAGGGAAACGTGAGTCTGTCCCAACCTCTCCATTGCCGCCTTCGCTTCGTCAGCCTTTTTAATGGCCTCAATCTCAGACTTCCGAGAAGACTCGGACTCAGCGGTAAGCACCTGGATGATCCGATACCTTTAAGTGAGCTCGGTCTCCATCTTCTCGAGCGCTTTGGCTCGCTCAAAGGCCACTTTGGAAGCTTTTTTGGCAGCCTTTGCCCACTCTCGGTACTGGGTGTATATGTCGTGAACGTAATCGTGCATCGTGTTTTCCACCCCTGATGGAATTCCTTTTAAGTGTGGTGGGAAGACATAACCGTCGAAGCAGATATTCGGAAAATTCTTCCTCATCTGAGCCAACTTAAGAGCCCCTTCTCCTGTGGGTTCAGCTGAGACCTGCTTTGTAATCATGGAGGATGTAGTCTCGACTCTTTGAAGATGAGTCTCAGGTCTAGAAGAATGAGAAGACGGCCTGTGACGAGGAGGTTCAGACGGATGTGAGACAGAAACATGCGGCGGAGATGGAAGTCTAGGAGGAGGAGAGCGTGATCTGGATCGATGTCTATACTCTTTGTCACGCCTATACCTATCCTGGTTAGAGTATTCACGATCGCGATCTCTATCTGAATCACTCCTGCGGGAATCATAGTAACCAGAAGCTTTTCGGGCAGAGCAAAGATTCCCAAGCATCGATCCTCTTCCAGACATAGTACCTGAAAATGAGAAACAAAGAGAGAGTTAGCGACTTCCTAAGTTGAGCAATTTACAGTTGTGAATCATGCAGTGTAGTGAAGTGTATGCATGTGCAATCCCCCGACCAACCGGAAATGTTGGCCGCACTCGTAGCAAGCGACCCGCTCAGTTCAAGAGCGTTGTCAAGCTCCTCCATACCGTCGTCGTGTTGAGACGACACAAAATCCGGAATCGGAACATCGGCAAGCCCGTCAAAAAGGTTCTCTACTAGCGTGGAAGAAGCCTCTGAAATTCTAATCCCCTAAGCAGGCAGGGACATAATGACAGATTTGAACCTCTCGGATTTAGAGCGTTTGTGAGCAGCAGCCTTGCCTTTTCTTCTTCCACCCGAATCCTGGACATCGGTAGAAGGCCCAGCTGGGAGCTCGGTATCAGTAGGCGTTCTTTCTGAATCAACTTCTTCGGCTATCATGACTGCGGGCGCTTTGCGCTTCACCCGTTTCTTCGGGACCACTCTATGTGTCCCTTCCAGTTGTATGCTCTGCCCCCGTTCTATCAGCCCGACGGTCCTCAAATTTCTATTAGTCAGGACCAAGTCGATATGCCTCTCTTCGCCCGGATACGCTTGAAGAATCCGAACAAGCTCTCTAAAGTATGCGCCATTAGGACGAGAGATTGCAGCTATAAAAAAGGAAAAGTATATTAGTTTTGAAGTCAGTTACTAACATCTCAATGATTGGAGAGGAAAATGGCAACACTTACGTCTATCCAACAACCGCTTAGCAAATCCAGGGGGGCACCGAACGTAGAACCATTCAGTTTTATAATAACTTAGCCTTCCCCAGGAACCCAGTACAATGTGGCAGTTTCTGACCGCTTTCAGGAAGGTGAAAGAAGGGCTTTTTCCGTGGCTCTTGACATTGAAAAAATATCTGATTTTGATCGGCTTCGGCGGTCGAAAGAGGATCTCCATAAACAGGACGAAGGTGCTGTTCAATAAGGCATACCCGTTGGGATGTAGCTGAGATGGAGCTATGCCCAGAAATGATAACATCTCGCTTATATATTGGTTGAAGGGAGGGAGTGTCCCCGTTGTGCAAGCGTGACGGTTGAAAGCAGTAAACCCTTCCGGGGGATAATGTGGCATGTCCTTTGGCCCAGGTAGTAGCACGTCGTCAAGCGACAAACCGTGCCTTAAACAAATCTGTCCTAACATATCTTCGGAGATACCCGACGGCACCGAATCTGGTGGACTACAAATAAACCGAGCTCCTAGACGCTCGTTCGGAGCTGGCTCTATAACTTCAGCTTCTATAACCGGTATCTCTATGGTTGGAGGAATAGAACTCGGGAGTTCCTGCTGTTGAGAACTTGAGGGTTCCATGACTAGCTAGCTTATGAAAAGTCATTGTTAAACAAACGATAACGCTCGTACATCCCCCAGTGTAAAGTGTGTGAGTGTGTGTTGTGCGATGCAGTACGGTATATCATTTGAAGAAGATCTACAGGATTAAGGAAAGCATGTAAACGATGAGACTTCGGAATTTAGTCGGAAGGACCGTCATCGTTGACCGTCACAACCGTGCCATCCAGTTATTAGCTATCAGTCCGAATTAAAGTGTGTTATTATTTTAGTAGGTTCTGGTTTCATCGACGAACTTCAATAGGCAATCAGGTGTGCGGTGAAACAATTAAGTCCAGTTAAGCAAGTCTGAAGCTCGTCGAAGTTAAGTGGTCAAAGGCACTAGAATTTTCGGTATCGTCGAAATTAAATCAATGGTCAATCATCAAAAGTTCAAGTTCAAGTCAATCACTCAGGTTCAAGTTCGAATTGCTTGCTAAGGCTCGAGTTTGAATCGACGTTCGGGGTTGTGCAGTTCGACTCGATCCAAGACCACGTGCTTCGACTCGGTCCAAAGCCACGCGCTTCAACTCACTTCGAAGCCTCTACTTCTACTCGATCCCAAACCACGCGCTTCGACTCGATCCAAAGCCTCTGCTTCGACTCGATCCCAAACCACGCAGTTCGACTCGATCCCAAGGCACACCACTTCAAACCATTCCAAGGCCACTATTTCAACTCGATCAAAAGACATACTTTTCGACTCGATCTAAGGCCATCGTTTTGAGTCCATCAGACACAGCCTCTTCGTATTGATCCACAGATTCAAAGCATTCGACTCGATGCGAAGCTCCACCATCGATCGATACGAAGGCCTACGCCTCATCATCTCGAAACCCCTACTCCAGATCGACAAGAAGCTGAGGCCAAGGAATTTTCGATCGATCACAACTTTGATTGATTTGGTGTTAAGAATCGATTCTCATCGTTTACGCGATGGTTTCGCTCAATGGATTACCTAAATCTGTCAATTAGTTTGAGTAATTGAAGGTGTGAATCAGTTCGAAGGCAAGAGTGTTTTTTCTTCTTTGTTTTCTCGAGTCTCAGAGCGATATGAAGGCAAGGCAGGAAAACGAAAAGTAAAAAGTGAAAAAACGGCTAAGTACGAAGTATTTATATGGACTCGAAAGAAAAGGGAATAAACGTTTTATATCCCGGTGGATTCGAACACACGTTTCGACTCCGTTTCTAGTACATCGATGCGAAGCTCCCCTTCGTATCGCTTGACTTCGACTCCGTCTCCGGTGCAGCAAAACAAGCAGTTCGAATCAAAGACCGAGTCAAACAAACAATTTGTATCCATCAGGGAAGTGTACTTCGACTCGCTCCATTTCGACTCGCTCAGTTTACAGCCATCAGGAAAGTTTACTTCGACTCGCTCCACTTCGACTCGTTCAGTTCGCGTCCATCATCGAGTCGAACAAGCACTTCGTATCCATCGAACCCTGTGTCCATCAATGCAAAATTCCTATTCGTGTCCATAGTTTCCAACTCCTTCCCTAGAGCATCGATACGAACAGTCAGTTTGAATCCATCAAATCATGGCTTCCAAAGGCCAACTCCATCGAATCGAAATACTCACTTTACATCCATAAATTCAATGAAAGACGTCCTCAATGCTTTAACCCTTCACATTGATTCAGGAGAGGATCGATACGGAATTCCATAAAAAATAAACTGACAACAACTCGTGAACGTACACACGTCAACAAGAGTCAAGTTAACATATATGCATGTATGTCGGACAAGTATTCAATATTCCAGATTTCCAGGAATTGGAAGCTCAGTTGATAACGAGTATAACAAAAAACAGCTAATCATTAGCGTACATCAATCAGTTGCAACAGTACAGGGTACAGCAGTTGACCGCCGACAGCTTACATTTTCAAGAAAAACAGTCGAAGATTACAGCTTTCATCGAAAAAACGATAACTATTCAGAATGAAGATTGCAGCACTTCAAAGCACATCATGTTTTCACAAGACATACTTTGGGGGGCAAATGTTACCCCACCTTTTGGCAAGGCCGTGACACCAAGGAATTGACTAGTAACCAATGACGACCCGTCCTAGAGATCAGTTATACACAGACTCACTACGGATATCGACGAATTTTGTCCAAGTCCGGATCAAGCCTAAATTGGTAGGACATGACAAGCTAAGCCACGGGAGTCAACGTTTCAAATCTCAAGTCAATCTAAGTTAGTATGCTCGAGTTATGAACGATACAAAATTGGATGAGAACCAATCACCGGTCGACTCGCTGCCTTCGACTCGCTCCCTTCAACTCGCTTCACATCCCTCAGAAGTAACTCCTTCAACTCGCTTCATAACCATCAAAAGCGGCACCTTCGACTCGTTCTGCTTCGCCTCCATCAGATACCTCCTTCGACTCGCTCGATCAACGTACACTTCGACTCGCTCAATCAGTGCTCACTTCGACTCGCTCCGCCTCGAGCCATTCTTCGACTCGCTCCACTTCGTCGACTTCGCATCCATCTAAAGGCTTCTATTTCGTGTCCATCGATGTGGAGCAAAGCACAACAGTCAATGCAAGTTAGCGCCACGTCGCCGAGTCAAACAGAACCGAGTCGAATGAAAAGCGAGTCGAATCAGAAGCGAGTCGAACCAAACAGCCACCGAGAATCCCATTTCGTATCGATCATATCTCCTAATCTACAATTCCAAATGCTATGAAATTTTCACAGAAGACTACATGCATGCTAAAGAATGTCCACGCCAAATTTCGACTCCATTGGATGAAATCTTGATCGATACGAAATCTGCTCGTATCGATCATGGATCGGACCAAAACTTCATGGGCCTGGGCATGCGGGCCTGGTCACGTGCCAGAGAGGGTCTCCCGAGATCTGAGCAAAATACCAGCCTCCTACACCTATAAATAGACCCCCAATGCCAACAAAAAAGGGGTTTTTCTTCTTCTTTGAGATCTCCAACGCCTAGACTCTGCCAAACACGGATCTGAACTCCATGGCTGCTGCTACCAACGAATTTCATTGCTGCAAATCATTGTTATTCATTGTAATTTGCTGAAATCAATTGTAAACATCAAAGAAAGATCAATAAAGCAAACTACTTCATAGTGGACGTAGGCAATACGCCGAACCACTCTAAATTCTTGTGTCTTCCTGCACTTTAATTATTCTCATTTCTGATATTTGGAGTTTTTGTTCGATAAATCCTATTTTTACATTTAATTTCTTCACTTTATCTCTTCAAAGACTTCCGAAGAGTGTTGTGCCCAATTTTGGTACAAACAAATTCCAAATAAAATATGAATAATTGCAGACTAACATGCAATTAATCAAAATAATTGAAGAAATTACATCAATTATACAGAAAATAGAATGCACATAAGTAATTATCTGGAAAATTGCACACATATATCAGAAAAAATATAAATAATTGCAGTATAATCTACGATTAATCAAATTAATTGAAGAAAGAACATAAATTAGATGAAAAATTGAATGCATGCAAGTAAGTATTTGGAAAATTACAGACATATTTCCAAAAAATAAGAATAATTGTAGAATAATCTATAATTAATAAAAATAGTTGAAGAAATGAAAGCAACTATATGGAAAAATGAATGCATGCAAGCAATTATCTGCAAAATTGCAACATATTTCCAAAAAAATACGAATAATTGCATAATAGTCTGCAATTAATCAAAATAACCGAAGAAATAACAGCAATTATGTAGAATATTGAATGAATACAAATAATTATCTAAAAAATTACAACATATTTCCAAAAATATGAATAACTACAGAATTGTCTGCAATTGAATAAAATAATTGAAGAAATAACAGCAATTACTTAGAGAATTGAATGCATGCAAATAGTTATCTGGATAATTGCAGACTTATTTCTTATAAAAATAAATAGCTGCAGCATACTCTGCAATTAATTAAAATAATTGAAAAACATAACAACATAATTTTGAATAATTTATGAGAAAAATAGATACACTTCTTATAATTGAAGTGAAATGATATTAATGGAATATCTGCAGAAATATAAGCAATTTATGTAACTAAATACATTTTAAAGGCATTTGTAATTGTAAATAACAAAATAAAAAATTTAAGTTCAATTGTGAAGATTGAATTCATGTTTCTCTGCAATTATTTATAATAATTGCATATTTATCAACACTTATTCACTAAATATCAATTATTATCATCTTTCTTTGCAATTATTCATAATAGTTGCAGAGATGTATGTCTGCAATTATTTACTCTACAGTTATTGAGAATAATTGCATCTATCTCTACAATTATATTGATTAATTGCTTATTTATCATCAACAGTTCAAAAAATTTCATGCAATAATTCAAAAAAGTGCAGAAATACATGCAATTATTCACAATATTTGCAAAAAAATGCACCAGGTTTAAACATTTGCTACAAAACTTTTGCACATCATTTCTTATTATTGTTTCTAGATATCCAAAAATTTTGTGTACATTATTGCAGAAAGTTACTCAGAAAGGAATTGAAGAAAAAGAAAACATCACTGAAGAAAAATCTGTAATTCCTATGCAAGCTAATGTTGAATCCGAAGAAGATAATAATATAAGAACAAAATGAGAAAAATAGCTGATGCAATAAAGTCTCCTACTAAACAAGAGAATTATAGAAATAGTCTGAAGCCTTTTCTTGAACTGATGATGAGGATTAAAAAGGAAAATTGTCTTAGGAATTCTCACAAAAAATATCTTGAAAGTTTACCATTTTACAGATTTATTGAAATGATTTATAATGGAATAATTTCAGTTTAAGAAACGACCAAAACTTTGATCTCTATTAATATAATCGTCAGAAACTATAGAAAGCATTTGAGATATTTCTAGTTTGGTGATCAGAATATTACATTTTCAAAGCTTGACATTGGACAATTGCTTGGTGTTCCTACAATAGGCGAATTGGTCAAAACATCTGACCACATTAAAAAGCAAGATAAAAGTGACAATGAGTATAATTCTTTCGTCATCAGACATTTTGAAGGGGATGCCAATGTCCACAAGAAAAAGATAGAAAAACAGTTATTTTCTACAATAAAAGAAACTACAGAAGAGGACAGAGAACACACAGGCAAAACTTCTCCTCCTATATTTGGCTGCAACATTTCTTTTATCAAATTCTAACTCAAATGTATCATGGAACATGGTTCCATATTGTGTATGTAATGCAAAAATGTCACTAATTTCATGGCCCAAAACAATTCATAAGCATCTTATGGATCAAATAGAAAAATATATCGACAAGCCAAGAAAAATCACAGCTTGTGTAACAATATTATTGGTATGATATTTCAACTTAAATAAATAAGTTGCCAAATTATTTATATTTTTTTTGATATTCATTATTTTCCTTTTCAGTGGTGGATCTGTGAAAAGACTCATGTGCTTAAGTCACCTAAATCTGAATACAACATCTCATACCCATTAGTTGGAAAATGGAACATTTCAAAGCTTAAACGAATTATGCTGCTGACAATGAGATACAAATCTGTAAGTCTAAAAATAATAACACTAGAATTTGCAAAATTCTGAAATTATTTGAAGGAAAGATGTTTTTCAGGGCACTTGTTGACATATCTGTAAATATAAAACATACTTTCAGATATAACTGCAATTATCAGCAGTAGTTGCATACATATCTGCAATAATCTATGTTACTTGTAGACATATCTACAAATATAAAACATACTTCAAATATAACTG
Source organism: Allium fistulosum (assembly GCA_030737815.1). Lineage (NCBI taxonomy): Eukaryota > Viridiplantae > Streptophyta > Magnoliopsida > Asparagales > Amaryllidaceae > Allium > Allium fistulosum. The sequence continues at coordinate 871,952,773 of CM060907.1, read as the reverse complement.
CAATTATTAGAAATACTTGTAGACATATCAGCAATAATCGATAATACTTATAGACATATCTGCAAATATAAAACATACTTTCAGATATAACTGCAATTATTAGAAATACTTGTAGATATATCTGCAAAATTCTATAATACTTGTAGACATATCTGCAAATATAATACATACTTTCGGATATAACTACAATTATCAGAAATACTTGCAGACATATTTGCAATAATATATAATACTTGTAGACTTATATGCAATTAAAAACATACTTTCAGATATAACTGCAATTACCAACAATAGTTACAGACATATCTGCAATTATCTATAGTACCTGTAGACATATTTGCAATTATAAAATATACTTGAAGAATAGGATGCAAATATTGAGAATAATTGCATAATTGATGTATTATATACTCCCTAATAACTGCAAACATATCTGCAATTATTAGTAATACTTGTTGTTTCATATGCAAGCAATTATTACTAACAAATTCTGAAGTACTAAACAAATATATTTCAACTCTTTGTTTCAGGATACTAAAGGGAAGCAAATTGACATATTAAAAGATGCTTTAGGAAAAGACAATGACTATGAGAAAATATACAAAGAATGAGAATAAAAATTCCATGAAATAATTCAAAGGCTTGAAATAGACAACAAAAGGCTTCAAAATCAAAATGCTTGCCTAAAAATGGAACTAAGTAAATACAAAAAGAAAATTCTTCCACTGAATCTGATATGATGACACTACCTGTTAACCCGCCTTTTGGCAAGGCCATGGACAGGCGGATTTAACTAAGTCGACTGCTCGTTTGTCAAGACCGGAGTACGACGGGTTGAAGCTAGCTGGATGGATAGACGGTCAGTCAGGGATGGTTCGATATACATGGCTCGGCTTGATGGAATGGTTCGGCCTTGGTAATGTTGTTCGGTTTGGAAGTCACGGGTCGGTTGACATTGGTGGCCCATCATGGAAGGTGGTTCGGCCTAGTTAGATCATGGGTCGGCCTAGGTTGTCGCTCGGTCGAGGAGGGAAGTTCGCGCATGGATCGGCCTAGGTGGATCGGCAGGTGCCGCTCGGTCGAGGAGGGAAGCTCGCGCATGGATCGGCCTAGGTGGGTCGGCAGGTGCCGCTCGGTCAAGGAGGGAAGCTCAATCATGGTTCGACCAAGGGTGGTTCGGTCTGTGAGGTGTTGTTTGGTCAGAGTGATGTGGTTCGGGAGGTGTCGTTCGGTCGGGATGGTGTGGACCGACGTATTGGAGTGGTTCGGCAAAACGATGGGATCGGCATTGGATGGAGCTCGGCTCGGCATCGAGGAGGACTTCGTGTTGGCGACGCACGAGCTTCAGGTTGACACTGTTGGGATGGATCGGTATAGGCGAGAGGATGAGCTGCTTCGAGTCGTGGTGCAGTTTGCCTCGAGTCAGTATTAGGATTGCTTCGGGTCGACACCCAGGCTACTTTCGTTCGGCATGACAACTCCTCAGGTTCGTTCGTAGTGTTAAGTCTGGTTCGGCTATGGGCTTGATGGGCCTGGATTACTCAAGAAGTCCGACAACTCCAGTTTTTCCTATAAATACAGCATGTAGGGCTTCATAAAGGGGGATCTCCATTCTATCTCCCTTCCTCCTCTACACTAAAGCTACTCTGCCATTATCGTTCTAAAAACTCTGGATTGTAACTGTAATTGATTATAATATCAATAAAAAGGAAATTTCTGGAGTGGACATAGGCTAGAGTCAGCCGAACCACTATAAATCCTCTGTTTTTACTACTTTCTTTTTAAATTTTTACTGTTCTTCACATTATTACTCTCTACATACATTCTGTCTGTGATCTGTGACTGTTGTTTGGTGCTTTCAACTGGAGTTGGGTGTTAGTGACCAATTTTGGCGCTAACACTACCCTTACAGAAGTAAGTGGTACTAAAGATTATTTCTCTGAAAGTGAAGAAGGTGGAGAAAGTGAAAAAAGTGAAAGTGACGATACTTCTGATCAATTTGAAGTGTTGACAAAGAAAAAGGCTGATAAGGAAGAAGACGATGAAGAGGATGATGAACATGTTGCAGAGGAAGATGATTAAGCATGTGATGAAAGTGTTAAACAAGAAGATGAAGATGATGCACAAGAAGATGTTTCAAATAGTGTGAAAGAGGAGCTAAATTTTTTTGAGAGTGTTGAGCCAGAAGAAAAGAATGAAGATGCAGAGGATAAAAATGAAGAAGAAGAGAAGAAAGATGATGAAGAAGAAGAGAAAAAAGATGATGATGAAGAAAAGAAGGAAAATGAAATGAAGCAAAGTGACAAAGATAAGAATGTTGATGAGAGCAATTTGAATGAGGATAGAAGCCTAGTTGAGGTAAAGAAAAATGAAGATAAAAATGTTGCTACAGCAAATGACCCAAAACAAACAAAGCCTTCATTTGGTAATTTTCTGAATTATTCTCTGATATATCTGCTCTTATTCATAATATTTGAGGGAAAAAAATGCATTTATAAAGAATAAATGCAGATGAACCCTGCAATAATTATCAATAAGTGTTGCATATTCTGCATTTTTTCCTATTATTCGGGGAATAACTACATATATTCATTGTCATTTCAAAAGCACTAAATATTTAAATTTCAAACGTATTTTTCAGTTCAAACCACTAAAGGAAATAAAGATGAGATTGATCATGCTGTTATAATGAAACAATTGAAGTTGAACACAATCTTGAGAATGTAGATACAATTCCTTAAGATAAAATGGAAGAAAATATTGTTGGGAAAGAACCTACAAAGGAAAGCTATGAAAAATGGAAAAAACTATTAGAATATAACCCAAACTTTAAAATTCTTTCAAGTGAAAGCAGTAGTGAACCCCAATGTCTCAGAAGCAGTCAAGAACTTGACGATATCTTTAAAGAGGCAGAAAAAGAGACTGAAAAAAAAAATTGATAGAAAGCAAGGAGGAGAAGAAAAAAGATCAAAATTAATAGAAGAAATTGAAGTTGAAAATGAAAAGGAGATCAAAAAGCAAAGAAAGAAAAAGAAATCCAGCCAATAATAGTAGAAGAATATAAAGCAGAACCAAGATCAAATGAGTTGCCTATAGATGCAAAAATAAATGTCAGACAATGTCTGAATGTACAAAGGCTAGGCAACGAGAAAACCAAATTGCTTGAACAATTCTTCAGAACCAATGACCTCAAGTAAAAATAATTGCAGACATATCAACGAAGTACAAAATTTAAATAATTGTTTAAATTGTTGTGTTACCTGAAAAATAACCCCAATAATTTCTCTGTTGTTTGAAAATATACTCAAAAATTGCAGACATATAAGCACATATTAGAAATGTTTGCTGTGTAGTCAAATTTTCCTTAATAGCGGTAGACATATCAGCAAATATTGGAAATAATTGCTATATTATCTGGACATATACCTATTAATTGCAGACATATCAGCAAATATTGATTATAATTGCTGTATTGTCTGAATATTGATAATAATACTAATATTCTTCAATAATTTTATAGCAAGGGTGCATATCTCAATTGAGACAGAGATATTATAATATCTGGAACTGCCCTTGGTGAGTTAATTCTTGGAAGATTCCTTGATGGCCAGGTACATAAGTTGAAAATAGGTTTTTATATTAGTTTACAAAGAATAATCTACAATTATTCATAATGATTACTGTAATTTTTCATATTAATGCTGATAATTGTAGAAAAATCTGCAAATTTTCATATTATTTGCTAATAAGTCAGTAATTATTCATAATTTTTGCATATAATTCTGCATAAATTCCCAAAAATTCAAAAATATATGATTATTTAATAAAATAACTATTCTTGTAGATCATCGATTGGTACGCACATGAGTTGGAAAAGATGCATTCAAAAATTTTGTTCTTCAAAATCTATGCAACTGTATGTTTTATAACTTTTTAATGAAATATTTGTTTAAAAATTTATAAATTCAGTTTACTAATATATATTACTACAGACTTTCCTACTCAGCAATACAAAAATGTCATGCAAGCTCTAATTGATGATCCAATCAAAGATAGTTTTACAAACTATGATAAAATGTTCTTCCCAATTCACCTAAATGGACATTTCACACTTTTGGGATTCATAAAAGAAGACATACGGTGGATTCATTATGATTCGATGAAGCCAAGACATGAAGGTCCACAAGCCAAAGCTGCAAGAAAAGTGGTATGTAAATTGAAAAAAAGAATATATTATTTAAATTGAAAATAAATTTCCTAATAAAAACTTTTAATTTTTACAGATAGTTTATGTAACAAGCTTGTTAACAAAATTGGAAAAGAAAGATCACAAATCTTCAAGTTTAATTACATTTGCAGACAGTCTACAATAACGTAGTGACTCGTAAGTACACCGCAACAAATAAACTTGAAATATTTGCATATCATGTTGCAATTGTTCTGACTAATTTGAAAATAATCTGCAATTATTGCAGGGTTGATTGTGGAATATTTGTAATGAATATCATGAGAGAAAGATGCGAAAACAAGGTTATAAACAAAGAAGATATTCAATATGGATATGATGCTACCGAAATACAAAGAGCTGAATTAGCATGTCAAATTCTCTCGTGCAAACCATATAGCTGGAACATTGAAGAAAGTCTAACATAGCTATTTTTTATTATCAGAAGCCAGCAAACAGTAATGATGTTTTGTAGCTATGGTGTTTAGTGTAGAACTTATGAAATATATATATACTGGCAAACTTATGTGTTTGAAAGCCAAAGTTAATGCTTTAATATGATAATAGTTATCAAAATTACTAATTAAGCTGAATTGAGTTATATGTATCGTTGAAGGAAAAGTAAGAAAATATATTGAACTATTGCAGAAATTTACACAAAAATTTCAAATTATTGCAGATATGTATGCAATTTATCCTGAATAACTGCAGACATTTACGCAATTATTCAGAACACTATTAGAAAGGTTGCAAATTATTAGAACATTTAAGCAATTATTCAAAACATTTATGCAGATATGAAGCAAAGTATTAGAATGGTTGCAAAAAGTATGCAACAACATTTACAAAGTGTAGAAATATACACAATTATTCAGAAAAATTGCAAATATGACAGCAATATTGCTCAACTATTGCAGAACATGCTAGAATTATTCTTTTCGTTCACTTAAAAAAAAGTAAATATCCAATATAATTGCAGCAGAAATTAAAAAAACTGAATAAAGAAAACATGATGTTTTAGTAGTACATTAAAATATTTCCAAAAGAAAAAACAACAGTACTACATGTGTTTCAAAGGACAAGTCCTTTTATTGTGACCTAACTTCTTACATAAACTGCATCTAATAGTCTTTGTAATTTCACATGTAGATTTAATTCTCTTAGAAGCTGATGGATGGCCAGACATTCTTCTAACTATAGGAGGTGCTATATCAACATCTTCAGGCAAGACATGTGTTTGTGCCAAAATTAGTTACAAACACCCAATTGTCGATGAAAGCACCCGTTTACAACGACAAATCACATATAGAAAATTTATAGAGAATAAAATATGAAGAACGCTCAGAAAATTAAAAAGGAAAGCAGTAGAAACACACAGATTTATAGTTGTTTGGCGTTCTAGCCTACGTCCACTTTGATGAATTTCACTTTATTGATTTTTGCTTGCTGATTACAACGTGTTACAACATTAGAATTTGAGTACAATGGTGGTTTTGACAAAATCTGGATGTAGAAGAGCAAAAGGTCCCTTTTATGTAGGTCCTGGGTTGCAATTTATAGGCGTAGGCTGTGAATATCTCGCTCAGAACTCGGGAAACCTCTTCTGGCACGTGAGTGGGCCTACGCGATCGATCCCATATGATTTGCACACGATCTGGGATCGATAAGAACGAGCTTTGTATCGATCAAAACTTCATCCAATTGAGTCGAGATCCATTGTGAGTGTTGCTGAGGATGTACGCAAGCTTATGTGAAAGTTTGGTAGCATTTGGACTTGTAGATTGTGAGTTTTGATCGATGCAAACTTGTGTTTTCTCTAGGTTGTTTCATTCGTATCGATACCCTTCGCATTGCTCTGTTCGTATCGTTCCAAGCACATGCCTACAAGTTGACGTGGCACTTGGTTCTAGGATCGATCCATATTTCATTCCGAATCAACCGAATCTCTCCAAGGTTTATACCTCGTTTGCATCGATCTGACTTGGCGTTGTTCGTATCGATGATAATTCTTCTGTTCGTATCGATGATAATTGTTCTGTTCGTATCGATCAGTTGCATCGTTCTGCTCGCATCGATCAATTGCATTCCACTTCGTATCGGTGGGGAATGTTGATTTCGTATCGATTTGTGGTTGATCGATATGAAGCACGTTCGAAGCTTAATCGATATGAAATGGACATTCGTGTTGCAGTCGATGGATACGAAGTAGGTGGGTCTGGATAGATACGAAGTAGACCCACTTGCCGCTGATCGATACGGAGTGAGCTTGTTAGCTGATGGATATGAAGAAGACTGTTTTCGATGGATACGAACAGGACGATTGCATGGCGATGGATACGGATATATGGATGAGCGATGGATTCGAATTCGACCGATGCGAAATGATGGATGCAAACGAGTTGGTCTCCTTGGCCTGTAACGAACATATCTTGAGCATACGAACTCGGGTTGACTCAAAATTTGGAACGTTGGCATTCATAGCTCTGCTTGTCATGTCTTGTCAATTGTTGCTCGATCCGGACTCGGACAAAATTCGTCGATATCCATAGCGAACCTGTGTATAACCGATCTTCGGGACGAACTGTCTTTGATTTCCAGTCAACTTCTTGGTGTCACGGCCTTGCCAAAAGGCGGGATAACACTTGCCCTCCAAAACATGCCTTGCGATAGGAAGGTGTGTTTTGTAGTTCGATAAGGTAGATATTCGTATCCTGTTAATGACCTGTAAAGAGATTGATAATCTTTCTAGGTTGATATCCAAATCCGGGACCGCTCTGGGACTATTTATCCCAAACCAAAATCTGAATTCATGATCTCTCCGAGTCGAGTTATCCTGTTTTGACCCCGACTCTCCGGTCAAGGGCTTTTATGTTCTCCGACCTCGGCTCTCCGGCCGAGGACTTTTATATTCTCCGGCCTCGGCTCCCCAGCCGAGGACTTTTATATTCTCCGGCCTCGGCTCTCCGGCCGAGGACTTTTATATTGTGTTCGAGTCCATTCCATCACTCTTCGGCGAAGGGTCTCGTAACTTGCGATCACTGCCCCATCTCTCCTGTCGGGACCGTAATCGCGAGACCTGTATTATCTATTACATTAATGAAAGCCAATTATTACAGAATCAAAATAAAAGTTCGTATAACTAAGTAAACAAATAGCCACAGTACCAAAAAATAAACTAGAGTCCACAGTAAATAGAAAGAAAATAAGATTTCATAAACCTGAGCATTATGGTTTATCATCATCTCAGAGCATGCCTAGGTACCGTCCTCGATCCCATACATGTGTAAGTGACTTGGCCGCATCACTTCGGGGTTTATTACTTACTCAAAGCCATAAATCCATTTAGTTGATAACAATCTAACGACGTTGCCTAGATCCAGTGCCATCTGCGCTCGAGGTGGGCGGTGGCCGCTCCTGCTCCATTGCCACAGCACGATTCCTTACATATTGTTGTAGATGGCCATTCCTTACATGCTCCTCAATGATATCCTTTAAATGCCTGTAGTCGTTTGTGTTGTGCCCATCCAGCTCATGGAATAGGCAATGCTTTCCTGATGCCTGCTCGTAATCAAAAGGTTCCCTTCTTGCTGGCATTTGATACTGGAGGCGCCCTCGAGTATCCAAGTATATCCTTTCTAGAGTTTCAGTTAGATCCGTGTAAGAAGAAAACTTTGACTCTCTCTGTGGCCTTTTTGAAGTGCTACCGTTGTCATTTATTTTCCTTTTGCCTTTATCATCTTTGTTTGGATCCTCCTTGGGTAGGCCTCCACCCTTTACTGCATAAGCTTCAGCCTCTCTCCCTTCTTTCTTAGCCTGCGCATCTTTCTGCCTTGGAAACCTTTCTGCCTCATGGTAGAACTCCCCAAGATCCATCGGTGGGTCCCGTTCCAATGATATCTTGAAATCCGAATTATTTGCAATTTCTGAAACTGCCGCCATCAAAACCATCGACGGATCAGGTCGATCCACCGAAGCCACTGCCGCATTGAATCTGGTTAGGAAATCCCTGAGCGACTCTCCTTTCCATTGTTTCATTGATGTCAAAGTCATCACATTCTTAGGTCGGACTATGTGGACCCGAAACGTCCTCATAAACCTTTCAACCAACTCCATCCATGTGTCAATAAAGCCACTCTCTAGCTGTCTGAACCATAATGCCGCTATGTCTGTCAAATACAAAGGGAAACACCATGCCATGACCTCCTATGATGCCCCCAGTACCTCCATGTGCCTCATATACCTTGTTAGATGAAAAACAAGATCCGTCCTCCCATCATACGTCTCCAGTGTTGGTAGCTTAAATTCAGGTGGGATCCTGGCCTGCCTGATTACGGGAGCGAAGGGGCTCCTGTCCACATCCTCCAGATCTCTATTCACTAGTCCGCCTCTCATGGCTCGCCTAACCATCTCTGCTAACCTATCATTGTCATCAAGCTGAAAGCCTTGTCCGTTGCCTCCAATCTGCCTCCCGAGTTCACGAGGGATTCCTGTAATCTGCTCTCCTGGACGAGCATCCATTCCTCTATCAATGCCGTGTTGCACAGCTCCACCTGGTATTCTGCCCGAGATTGGATCAACATGCTCTGGGTGAGTGCCCCCTAGTTCTGGTGCTGCTTTTGATGGTCCCGCTCTAACTTGACCAACTTATCGAAGTAGATTCTGCATCATCTCTTCTTGCCTTTTCAGCATCCCCTCCTACATGGCTTCCATCATCATCTCCATCTCGTCTCGGGTGATGAAAACTGAGGCCTGATTCGCTCCTGAGGAAGCCTCCTAACTCCCTTCATGCTGACTCCTTTCAGTTCTTTGTCTTCTTGTTGATTTCTTGGCCATGATTGCTTCTAGATCTGATCCTCTAGCTTTCCAAATCCGAACTCCAAGCTGTAGAATCCCTGAGTGCTAATCTTCTCAGTGAAAGCACTTAAGTGTTTGCGCCAAAATTGGTCACAAATACCCAATTGCTGATGAAAGCACCCGTTTACAACGACAGATCACATATAGCAAATTTATAGAGAATAAAATACGAAGAACGCTCAGAAAATTAAAAGGAAAGTGGTAGAAACACACAAATTTATAGTAGTTCGGCATTCTAGCCTATGTCCACTTTGATGAATTTGAATTTATTGATTTTTGCTTGCTGATTACAACGTGTTACAATAATAGAATTCAAGTACAATGGCGGTTTCGACAGAATCTGGACTTAGAAGAGCAATAGGTCCCATTTCTGTAGGTCCTAGGTTGCTATTTATAGGCGTAGGCTGTGAATATCTCGCTCAGAACTTGGGATACCTCTTTTGGCACGTGAGTGGGCGCACGCGATCGATCCCATGTGATTTGCACGCGACCGGGGATCGATACGAACGAGCTTCGTATCGATCAAAACTTCATCCAATTGAGTCGGGATCGATTGTGAGTGTTGCTGAGGATGTACGCAAGCTTCTGTTAAAGTTTGGTAGCATTTGGACTTGTAGATTGTGAGTTTTGATCGATGCAAACTTCTGTTTTCTCTAGGCTGTTTCATTCGTATCGATACCCTTCGCATCGCTCTGTTCGTATCGGTCCAAGCACGTGCCTGCAAGTTGACGTGGTACTTGTTTCTAGGATCATTCCATATTTCATGCCGAATCGACCGAATCCCTCCAAGGTTTATACCTCGTTCGCATCGATCCGACTTGGCCTTGTTCGTATCGATGATAATTCTTCTGTTCGTATCGATGATAATTGTTCTATTTGTATCGATCAGTTGCATCATTCTGCTCGGATCGATCGATTGCATTCCACTTCGTATCAGTGGGAAGTGTTGATTTTGTATCAATCTGTGGTTGATCGATACGAAGCATGTTCGAAGCTTAATCGATATGAAATGGACATTCGTGTTGCAGTCGATGGATACGAAGTAGGTGGGTCTCGATGGATACGAAGTAGACCCATTTGCCGCTGATCGATACCGAGTGAGTTTGTTGGCTGATGGATACGAAGAAGACTGTTTTCAATGGATACGAACAGGACGATTGCATGGCGATGGATACGGATAGATGGATGAGCGATGGATACGAATTCGATCGATGCGAAATGATGGATACGAACGAGTTGGTCCCCTTGGCCTGTATCGATCATATCTTGAGCATACGAACTCGGATTGAGTCGAAATTTGGAACGTTGGCTTTCATATCTCTGCTTGTCATGTCTTGTCAATTGTAGCTTGATTCAGACTTGGACAAAATTTGTCGATATCCATAGCGAACCTGTGTATAACCGATCTTCGGGACGAACTGTCTTTGGTTTCCAGTCAACTTCTTGGTGTCACGGCCTTGCCAAAAGGCGGGATAACAACATGTTCTTTGTGAAGTTTATTACTAGATTGATTGCATGAGAATAAGATGATCGAAAATACACAACTTTGAAATAATCTTTAATGTAATCATACACATTCAGCTTTTCACAACTCAAAATACATCTAATAGCATGAGCATAAGGAAAGCCGTAGATTTGCTACAAATTACAAGAACAAACTCGATTATACAAATCAATAGATTGTCGGACCGGAGAATGAACTTCAAATACATGTTCACTTGATTTAATAACAAACCATGTAACTCCCTCCAAATGTAGATTTCTTGTAATGACCCGATATTTTGGACCATTCAAATCGACAATAAATCCACACATGCCGGACTTGAATAATTCAAAACAATGGATTGTAAATAAAATTTGGCAAATATTAGAATATACAGTAAATAAATATAATCACAGATCATAGACACAGAGTAAAATAATGCAGCGGAAGTAAAAGAAATAGTAGTTCATGAAGCTACTATATAAATATATCAGAGTTACATAAGATATAACAGAAGAAATAAAATACAACAGAAGTGTCAATATGATAACTAAGTACAAGCTGAATAGAACAACAGAACTGAGATAGATAAAACTAGATAAGCAGATAATCTCCAGCGATTCCAATCTCCAGAAAGTGGAATCCAAATCTGTGAATACTCAGGCTGACCCGAGCGTAAATAAAAATACAAACACTCGAGTTAGGACATACATACTTATATAATGTAAACTAACTCAAGTGAACTGTAATAAAGGTACAAGTAACTTAAAGAATGCTTGGGATCGCCCATTCTTTAAGGATCCGCTAAACTATCTACTATGTAGTAATATTCGCTATTATAATAATGTCTAATCATAAAATAAACATACTTTTAAATAGCGTTAAGGCTTTACATTTTCCACCTTAACACGTAATATGCCAATTGTCTACACAGTACCTGCATACCTCGCAAGGCTATGAGAAGATACTCCATAGGTACGACACAAATAGAAACTCGTAGTAAAGCTCGATATGGTAGGTGACACGGCACACAAGGCAATGCCAGGGTAGATATACCAATTACGCATCCGGACTGGTGGTGACGCATAGCAGCCACTACCGCCCACCTCGAACAACACTCCTAAATCAAGGGTGCGCACCAAATCAATCAAAAGTAATAGAATGGTATCGAAGAAGTGTGTCTGATCAGAGGTGCTACCTCCTTGGTCCGTCAATCGCTCATGTTTTAGCCACCTTATGCCAACTCACGGGAGTTGGGTCCACGTATATACCTTAGGATCGTCGCCACCATCCTACTTCATTCTGGAAACTCCACCGCGTACACAGTTGTCAAAGTGGTTTTCGGTATCGACAGAGAGTATGTCCATATCTGATCCCGGTCTCTTTAACAACCAATCGTTATTATAACCTGTGGTTATAATTTAAAACGGTTTATACTTCAAAATAGAATATCATTTCAAATCCAAATCTTTATCAAAAATAAAGATTAAATCAATTCCAAACCATTTCAATATATTTAAAATATCATTTTAAAACTTCATTTCAAATCATTTCAATATATCAAAATATCATATCTTTCCAAAACTTCATTTCAAATCATTTAATATATTAAAATATCATATCTTTCAAAAACTTCATTTCAAATCATTTAATATATCAAAATATCATATCTTTCCAAAACTTCATTTCAAATCATCATTTGAGTTCAAATCCAAATATTCAAATTTAAATACCTTTTTAAATTTAAAGATATCATTCATTTACTATCATTTCAAGTCACCTTTTAAATAGTTTATATTTCAATCAAAATAATTCATTTAAACCATTTAAAAGTGTAATTATTATACTTTCAAATCAAGTATTAAAATTTCCAAAGTTTCAATTCAATTCAATCATTTATTTCAATTAAATTTCCATAGACCATTTCATATCTTATAAATTTCAAATATAGATTTAATCCACAAAATAACTATTCAAATTATAAAATAAATTCCAAAGCTTTATTATCCTATATTTCACAAGTCCAATATCTTTTAAATAGATTCAAATTACAAGTAAACCAAATATTTTTCATACTAATATAAACTTCAATTATTTATTCCAAGATTTAATATCATTTCAAATTCATTTCAAAATATCATTTCAAAACATCATCTATTTAATTTAAATTTAAATTCCATTTAATCATATTTCAAAATAGTTGTATTTCCCAAATCAACTATTCCATTTAAATCATTTAAAGTCAATTCATTATATTTAATAATTAAATATTTAATTTCCAAAATTTAATCCTTTTCAAAGATCATTTATTCATTTGAATTTATTAAACAAAGAAAATTCAACTTTCGCAGCACTTAGAAAATGCTACGAAATGTTATGTTTAAAAACAGTTCATTAACAAAAGACGGCATTTAAAATGCTGTAATATCTTAATTTAGTTTCAATTAAAATTTTAGTTAAATTTAACAAATATAGCACTAACAAAGTGCTATAATAACCCTTAGTTCAAATTTGCTATTTGGTTCACTTAAAACAACTACAGCATTTTCCAATGCTGTAATATCTTTACATTACATTTCAAAGATGTTGTCAAATCAAATTCAGAGTTTTATTTACAATTTCACACATAATTAAATTTTAATTTAAATCATTTTAACTTATAAAATCATATATTTTCACATTTTAAACAATCATTTATATACCCTTATTCTTTTGGTTTTATAAAGTCAAATTTCCATAAAAATCCAAATTAAATAACAGTTTTCTTATTTATTTTCAAGTATTAAATTTTCATTTCTTTAATAAAAAATTTAAATTAACACTTAAGTTTAAACTTCCAAAATATAACTTATTTAATTTCACTTTTAAACAAATTTCACAAAAATTCAATTTAAGTTATATTTCCAAATTCAGCTTAAATATTCATTTATTTCATATTTTAAGTTATACAAAATCATTAAAGCTTTATAAAATCATTATTTCTAAATAAAATCATTAAATTCATCTTTTAAATCAAATTTGTCATATTTTCTTACTTTACATAAATTCCATTTATAAACAAAATCATAAATTCCAAAATTAGCTTATATTTCAAATTCTACTTCACCATTTACTTAATTCACTTATTTAATTTGTAGAAAATCACTAATATTTTATAGAAATCATTTTAATAAAATTTAAATCAAAATATTATAATATTTACATTTTTAAAATATTTTAAAATTTTCAGAAAAATATATAAACCACGGGTCTGTATATGATTTTATAGACTAGGTCAAGTGATACAGATATATATCATTTCAATCCGTAATTTACAAAGAAAAACCGGGTTCTATCATTTCAAACCCACAATCCCAAGTTAAATAAAATAAATAAAAACTGTTCAAGCCTATCATTTCAGCCCATAACGATTTTTCCCTATTCTAAAGTCCGTTCGGGTATGTATCATTTCAACCCATAGTGATTCTAATCTACAGGGAACTTGCAGTGTGATAAACTGATATAAATAACAGAATAGCATGAGATAACAGTAACATATGGTATAACAGGTGCAAATACAGGTGTGAACATCATATGATTATAATATAGCAGTTATAACAGGATGACATGCATTTACATATTCAAGTGATGTCAGTTTATCACTATATAAGTACATATTAGTCTGGTGAGATTTACTCACTTGTTTAAGCCGGAGATGACAACCACAAACACACAACAAAGATTTCCAGAGGCACGAGAGCACGATAATGATTTGAGTGTGGGAGATCCAAAGCTAATTGCCTTGTCACATTCAAACCAAACAATTACAAACAACATAAGATTTCAACCCAAAAATTCAATAAACAATGCTAGAAATGGATGCATAAACAAAGTCAAAGTGTTTGCACTTGCTTCCTACCATCTATGCTTCAGCTCCAGATCTGAAATGCATGGCTAAGGGGTGGGTTTGGATCTGGTTTTGGGTTCCATAGGGTTGGCCTAGCATGCATTAACAAAGTGGTGAAGTCTAGGTGCAAAAACTAGGCGTTCAAGGCTAAACAATGCAACATAACCTCACATCTTTGGCACAAATAGGTTCGGCCAGAGGTCATGGGTCATGGCCAGTGGGTGCTGGTGATGGTGGATGATGTGGCAGAGGGTGGAGGTCAGGTCAGAGGTGGTGGTGGTGGTGGTAGTGGCGGCAAATGGTGGTGCTAACAATTTAGGCTCGGCTAGTGTAATATGTGGTGGTTTTTGTTGATTTTGGTGGTGCTCCTTGCCATGGATGTGCTTGGCCTGCCTTGGTGGTGTAGTAGGGTGGGTAATGATCAGAGAAAGGGGGTGGTGGAGGGCGGACCAGATCTGGTTGAGGAGGAGCCAAGCCTAGAAGAAGAGAGCAAGTGCAAAAATCAATGTAAACAAGTAGAAAAAGAATAAGAAAAAGTTGAAAATCATTACCCAAAATTTCCTCAATAGCAATGGCCGAAATTCTTTTGTTTCAGAAATGAAAAAATGAAGTTTACGTGAATGATAAAAGAAGTATGCGGCTGAAGATGTGAGGAGTAATGTCCAATTGAATGAGAAGTTAGGTTAAAATGTGAAAAGGTGGAATATAAAAGGCCTTAGGAAAATCAAAAGTCATAAACCTTTTCAAATTTACTTTATTTCTTTATATAAGTTTAAATAACTGAAAATACATATAATTTCAGTTAAAATTCGAAAATATAACAAATATACAAAATATAAATAAATAAATATTAATTATATATGATTAAAATAAGAAAATAGTACAAAAATGAAAACTAGTCTAGAAAATTTGAAAATAAATTCAATACACTTTGGAAAAACTATTTTAAACTTAAATACATGAAAAATGAATATAAATAGAGTAAAACACAGCAAATAAAAGTGAATGTATAAAATAAATAAATAAATTTTAATTATATATAATTAAATTAAGAAAATAGCAAAGAAAATGGAAACTAGGTTTCAAAAATTGAAATAAATTCAAGTAAACTTTAGAAAAATTATACTATCGCTTTAAAATTATTAAAAGATAAAAATATACATAAAATAACATATTAACACATATTAAAATAAAATATGAAAAAGAAAATATAATTTATACAATTTAAAATAACAAAATTGCAGAATAAAACAAATTGCACTCAATATTGAAATATACATAACTTTTACAGTTTAACTCCGTTTTCAATGAAACAAAAAGCAATGTTCAAGTTATTACATCTATTTTCATAATAATAGATAAAATTTAAGATTTTATATAATTTAAATATGAAGTTTAAAAGTCAAAGATTGAATAGTTTGACCAGAATTTAACTTTTCAGTAAAATATTCAATTTATATCAGTTTGAAACTATAACTTACATAAAAATTAACATTTATTTAAAAATGAAATGTTTGAAATGAAACAAGTTTAAAATAATTTCAAAATAAAATAAAATCAAATTTTAAAATATAGGCCAAAATCTAGGGTTGTTACATTTCTCAAACGATTTTCATTGACTGGACATAGAATGCTATTCCAACTACCGGCAAGTTCTCAACGATCAGACCTAGCTTCATTAACTTATTTCTAATTTTATTCAAGCAAGCAGTGATCGGTAAATTCCTTTCTTCCAAAATCCATTTGTTAAAACTCTTAGAATAATTAACGACATTTCACCATAACGGCATGTAGGAAAAGAACATTACCAAACTTCTCAAAAGGAATTCCATTCAAAAAGTTTGCCACGGTAGATCCATTAGCATCCTTAAAATTTCTCACTACTACATTGATATCATCCAAGTTAGAAGCATATGCAACACGTGCAAACAAATCTATCAACCATTTCTTCATAGATTTGGAAAATTCAGATTTTAGAGCAACTTTCAAATTATTGTTCAAATGATAAAAACACGAACCATGAGTTGAATTGGGACACACTTTTGGAATAGCAACCAGAAGACCAGGATGACGATCAGAAATGAAAATAAAATTTCTAAGATCGTCCTTCAAAAAGTCTTTAAGTTGTTCATAATACCAAATCCAATTATTTTCATCTTTACCAGAAATAATTGCAATTGCTATAGGGAAAAAACCTAATAAAATAGTAAATTTATAAATAACTATGTAAAAAAACAATATTACATCGGTTAATCGGAATAATTGCAAAAAAGTAAGCAACTATTGTAAAATAGTGCAGAATAATATGCAATTATTTAGAATATATGCTGATGATAAGGAAATAATTATGAATAATTGCAGCCAAGTATGCATACAATCTGCATAATTGAATTAAAATGATAATATTATATCATGTACAGTATGACTTGTTTGAAAACAACTACATAAAATACAGGAGAGTAAGAAGAAACAAATATACAAGTCTATTATATTAACAATTTCAGATTTTCTATAGCTAATATGAAATTTTGCAGAAAATTCAACAAATTTTAATATTAATTGCTGACATATCAGCAATAAATTAGAATGATATACGATATTGAAGCAGATATATAAAAAAAGTAAACAACATACCTTCATTGCCATTTTTGCCAGTAGCAGCTATCAAACAACCTTGAGCTCTGCCCTTCATAAAAATAGCATCCACAAATATTAATGGCTGACAAAATTGAAAACCATGAGCATAAGCTTCAAAACCGATAAAATCCCTCTCAAATTGATGAGTACTAGAATTATGCTCCAAAACAACTTTACTGCCAAGATTAGTTTCAAGAACAACGTCCCAATAAGACTTCAAGTGATGATAAGACATCATATCACTTCCATGTAAATCCCCAACATCTTCCCACTATAAGAAAAATAATATTTCAAAATAATACTATACTCAGTTTGAAAAAGAATAATAATATCCTTGGTCTTCGTCAATGGATTAGCTTGAATATGATTATAAACCAACAATTTAATCGGTTTACTTGTGACTAGAGGATCATTAATATCAAGAATTCCAGCACTACAAGAATGCTCAGGTTGAAATCTCTTTATAACAAAATAGCCAAGAAGATTAAACTTAATAGAAGCATGAATCCTGAAGCTACATTTAGATCGAGAACAAACAATAGTGACTCTTTCCTTGTCATTCTTAACCAAATCAAGCTTGTACCCATTCTATATACTATATATCATCAAATTGAGCCTAAATTCAGTAACACCACCTGGAAACTGTTGACCAACACTGGTAAAGACAGATCAATTGGAATCATTTCTCAATTACTGCCTGAAATGAATATTAGAATCACCAGTTCTAACAAAGGAGGAATCACTACTACAAGTAACTGCATCTGATCTAATAATATCAACATTGTTTTTTGAATGACTAGAAGGAACAATGTCAACAAAAGTAACCAAGTAATCCTTATGATTATGAGCAGACAACAACAAGATAGATTGAAGATTAGAATTAGTTTCAATATTCCTTCTCATACCATCTCTAACATAATATAAATCAAACGAAAGTGGACTTAAATCAGACCATTTACCACAAATAGCATTTCTCAACATATCAACTGTATTATCAAAATGAACACATAAAGAAAAGCTATCATGTCTAAACATCAAAAGCACTAAAACACCAATATTGCCAACAATGCTATAAATTAAAAAACAAAACATCATTATAATTACAAAATAATAAATAATAAAAAAACCAAAAAAGAATGCATACCATTACAAGTAGAAAATAGATTATTTGCTGATACATATGCCATTATTATAAATAACTGCAGAAAAATCTGCAAATAATATGAGAATTTCAATTTTAAAATAGTATTATTATTACGATAAATCTTTCACCTATAAACAATCATAAAAATCATAAATAACTAACGGCATATAAGTTTACATGTATTTACAAAAATTGCACACAAGTCTTTATTTATTTACATTAATTACAGACAAGGCTGTAATTATTTACAATCTTTGCAGGCAAGTCTGCAATTATTTACAATCTTTGCAGACAAGTATGCTTTTATTTACAATTGTAACTAGTATAATTCAATTAACACTTCTACAACTACGATCAAAATTTATCCTATGAACACTCGTTAAATTTTGCAACTATATACAATAATTAATGAGAAAAGAAACACAGTCAATTAAACAGAAAAACTATCGATTAAAAAGTAGATAGCATGTTTACCTAGAAGATGATGAAGCCATAATAAATCCGAAATATGATTTCAAAAAGTAGATCGAACTAAATCTAAATTGGAAACATAATTTCAAATCTTAGTTGCAATTAAAATCACCACAACAAATAAACGAGGGTATTTATGAAAAAAATTTAAGCTGAAACAAAAATAGGGACTCGATTTATAAAGTTTGAAACGGAGGGATTTTTGGAGGATTATGTTTGGTTTTAGGGATGTGGACCCAATTTTCACTTTAGCATTTATACTCATATCCACACTCTGGGGACATGAGTAATATCATAGGTGGTCAGTCGCACCCATTTAGCATTTATACTCATATCCGCGCTTTGGGGACGTGAGTTATTTCATAGGTGGTCAGTCCCACCCATTTAGCATTTATACCCATTTCCGCACTTTGGGGACATGAGTTATTTCATGGGTAGTTAGTCACACTCATTTAGCATTTATACTCATATCCTCACTCCGGGGACGTGAGTTATTTAAAAAACTGTTGATTTCAGTTCTCTTTGGTCAGTCGTTGTGCCCTCAAGTATGGGGTTTGATTCAATAAGTGATCGATCGTATCTCAATCTCTCCCATGTTATGTCGGTCCCATCGAACAGTGGGATTTAGTTAGTCGTATATCGCAACTACATGTACTACTATGGCAGGTCATAGATATGATGGAAAATTCAAAGCTCTATTGATGAATGGAAAGAAATGACATAATTTTCCTATTACATATTTGAAAAACCAAATGCTAAAGAAAATCCTAAAATTAAATACAACTAAATGAAAACGAAAAAACTAAATGAAACAATGTCATAAATGCTCGCTATTCCACGCCCTTGAGAGTGTGAGCCGCTAGCTTGAAGGTTTCCTCTCCAAACCTCTGCTCAATGACATACGGTCCTTCTCAGGTTGGATTCATATGCGACAAGGTAGGAAAAAGCCGTTTTAAGAAAAGATCACCGATTTCAAAGATTCTAGGTCAGACTTTAGTGTTGTAGTATCGAACAACTTGGTGTCGGTGTGCAGCTGCCCTCAAATCAGCTTCCTCACGCTTCTCATCTATAAAGTCTAGAGATTCCAAGAGGAGATCTTTATTCATTCTGGGATCGTAGTAAGTCACTCGATGAGAAAGAACTTCGAGCTTAATAGGAATAACAATCTCGGAACCATAAGCAAGGGTGAATGGGGTACGACCAGTCGCTGACTTAATGGTGGTCCTGTAAGCCCATAGTGTTGTCAGGAGTTCATCCACTCACTTGCCTCTAGCACTTTCCAAACGCTTCTTCAGAATGGATTTATGATTTTGTTCACAGCTTCAACTTGCCCATTCGCTCGAGGGTGAGCGACTACCGCAAATCTCTTTTCAATACGATGCTGATGGCAGAAGTCTTTGAATTCAACACTATCGAATTGAGTCCCATTATAGTTCATGGAAGACCAAAACAATAGATGATGTTCTAGATAATGAAGTTGATTACTTTCTTGGTTGTGATCATGGCTAAAGGTTTCACTTTGGTCCATTTGGTGAAGTAATCAACTCTGACAATAGCGTACTTTTCACTACCCTTCGAGATCGATATGGAATCGATAATAAATATATCTCACATGGCAAACAGCCACGTGCTGATCATTTGTGTAATTTATGTCAATGGAGCTCTTGGCATTTTTGCATATATCTAGCACTTGTTGCATTGCCTTACATAATCAGCAGCATCTCGATTAACGGTCGACCAATAATACCCATAATGGAGTATTTTCTTTGCTAGGGTTTGCCCCCCAGTGTTATCGCCACATTCCCCTTCATGAACTTCCTTTAAGACTCATTTTATTTCATCCTGAGTGATACACCAGAGAAGGGGAACGGAGAAACCCTTTCTGTACATAACTCCTTCCTGTATGATATATCGTAAAGCTTTGCTAAGAACTTGTCACTTTTCATTCCTTCGTTCGGGAAGAACTCCCTGTAGAAAATAGTCTTTAATCAGAGTCATCCACGATTCCTTCTCAGGCTACGTCTCTAGTACCTAGTAAATTTCTATCAGGTTTATGCTTGGAGCATTTAATACCTCGACTGGAACCAAGCCCATTTATTGTGCGTCCCCAATGCTAGCAAACTTTGCTAATGAATCAGCCTCTCAATTTTGATCCCGAGAAATGTGCATAATGTCATAATACTCAAAGTCAGTCAACAACTTTCAGACTTGGTAAGTTATGGAGAAAGTCATTTTCCTTTAGCTTGGTAATCTCCCCTGACTTGGTAAAATACCAATTGTGAGTCGCAAAAGATTTTAAGAGACTTTATTCCCACTGCTCTGGCGAATTTTAGTCCAGCAATCAGAGCCTCATACTCGGCTTCATTGTTTGTTGCAGGGAAATCAAGATTTAAAGCATAGCATATTGACTGATCTTCGGGAGTTACAAGCACAATCCCAGCTCCAGAACAACGGTCATTGGATGCTCCATCTGTATACAACTTCCATGGTATGGTAGGGATACCACCGCTCTCCTAGAAATCATCATGTGTAGTAAATTCTATTATAAAATATGCCAATACCTGACCCTAGATAGTCCTTTAAGGAAGATAAGTGATGTCGAAACGGCTAAGCTCAATATTCCACTTGAGTAACTTTCCAGATGTCTCAAGTCGCTATAGGACTTATCGTAACGGCTGGTCGGTGTAAACATTGATAGGGTGTGCCTAGAAGTACGGGCGAAGCTTTCATGATGAAATTAGCAAGCAGTATGTCAGTTTCTCTTTCTTCGGATAGTTCCTTTCAGCCCCTGTCATTGCTAACATAATAGATCGGTCTCTGGATTTGATTTTCTTCGCAAAGCAATGCGGCACTTATAGTGTGTACTGATACGGCCAAATAGATATATAAATCTTCATGATCCAGTGGCTTTGACAAGATGGGAGGTCTCTCCAAGTGATTTATCAAAGCTTGAAATGCGTCTTTATAGTCCTATGTCCATTCAAAATTCCTTTTTCCTTTCCTAATCAAGTCAAAGAAAGGAATGCATTTTTCGGTAGCTCTGGAAATAAATGTCTTAGGGCAGCAACCTTCCAATTCAGGCTTTTTACTTGTTTGATAGTCTTTGGCGCTTGGATATTGCGAATAGCTTAGATCTTCTTAGGATTAGCTTCGATTCCGTGGGTATTAATGATAAAACCCAAGAACTTCCCTGATGCAACGCCGAAAGAACACTTCAAAGGATTAATCTTCATCTTGTAATGTTAGAGGATGTCGAACATTTCTGCCAGGTCTTTGATGTGGTCGGTTGACCGACGTGACTTTACGAGAATATCATCCACATATACCTCCACCATTTTTCTGATCTGATCTTTAAATATTCTATTAACTAAGTACTTGTAGGTCGCTCCTATATTCTTTAGTCCAAACGGCATCACCACATAGCAATATAATCCAACATCGGTAATGAAACTGGTGTGCTCTTGATCGGAAATGTGCATTAGGATTTCGTTATATCCTGAGTATGCATCCATGAAAGACAGCAATTCGTGTCCCGCGGTTGAGTCCATTAGCTGGTCGATCCTTGAAAGTGGAAAGCTATATTATGGGCATGCCTTGTTCAAATCCGAGTAGTCAACGCATGTTCTCTATTTCTCGTTTGCCTTTCTCACAAGTACAGGATTAGATGCCCATTTAGGGTAGAGGCCGTCGCGAATAAACCCATTTTCTTTGAGTTTATCCACCTCCTCTTTAAGAGCGGCAGATCTCTCCGAATCTATGCCACGTCCTTTTTGTTTCACCGGGACATGCCTCGACTCGATATTCAATGCATGGCTCGCAATGACAGGCGAGATCCCACACATGTCAAAGTGAGTCCAAGTGAACACATCTAAATTAGCTCAGAGAAATCCAGCACGTTCTTTCATCATCGGGGGGCAGAGCTGCGATTCGATCTTTAGGACCCATGACGGGTCGTTGTGGCTGACCATAATGTCAATGTCAGCTCAACCAATGCAGCCTTGGTTTCTTTAGGCTCCTCTTCATTATCTGTAGGATCTATATCTCTATAGAACTGATTGTGGCACCGAGCCAAGGCTCAGGCACTAGTTGTCAATCTTCCATGGTTTGAATGCGGACTGACTTGTCCACACCCTTACCTATCACCTTCCGTTGAGAATCCCTTAACTCAGCTACATAACAAGCACGTCCGGTCATCTGATCACCATGAAGAACTCCAACACCATTATCTATCAGGAACTTCAAAGTCAAACACCATTGGGAAAGAGTTACCCGAAACTCGGCTAGGACCGGTCGGCCCAAAAAGGTGTTGTATGGAGAGTCGGCATCCAAAACAACAAAAGGCAGAATACACACTCTCCTGCGGTCACCTTCTTCCAACTCTACAGTAATTCAACGTAACCAAAAGCTTTAGTTGCAGCACCATTAAAGCTATGAATGCGAGATTTAGACGGTTTCAAGTCCTTGTCTTCCATCCTCATCTGATCATAAGATATTTTGAAAATTATGTTTACAGAACTTCCACATCCAACCAATATCCTTCTCACAAATGTGGGGCCGATAATGGCCGAAATGACCATTGGGTCGATCATTGGAGCCTCTACCTTGTCTGCATCTCTGTTTATAAACACGATGTCATCTGCCATTGTACATTGTTGTTTTATCGGAGCTCCATCCTCCGTATTTGAACATCATTCAAAATCCACATGCTTAATCGCGCTAGCATAGCGCTCCATCTCATGGCAACTTTTATCAGTCGGATGTGGTCCCCCGACTATTGTATTAATTACCAATATTCCACTGGTCTACGCAGGCTCCTCGACCCTATGCGGTGGTTGTCCTTGTTTGGGGTCAGATGTCCCCTACCCACCATCCTGTGGGGTTTTTACAAACTGTTGTAACTTCCTTTCTTGAATCAGCTTTTCGATAATATCCTGGAGATGCCTGCGTTCATTTGTGTTATGCCCATAGCATTCGTGAAACCGACAATATTTTTGGTCTTTTCTACTTCTCTGTTGATTCTTTTGGAGGCGGCTTCCTGTACTATATGGTATTGCATGTAGACAAATAGATATTCTCTAGGGACGTATTTAGTGGTGTATAAGTATTGTGCAACAGAATCCTAGGCTTTCCTCTTCCAGAATACCTCTTTCGTTCTTGGCTCCTATCTCCACCTTTCTTTTGTTGATTCGACTTATTCTGGACATTCACTTGAACATTTCTAGAGCTATCATCAGATTGCTTTACAGAAATATTACTTTGTACTCCCTCTCCACTCGGTCCTGTAACATTCTTCTTCCTGAAGGATCTGGCTTTCTCCTTCCTCAAAAATTGAGCCGCCTTTGCATAAAAGAGTTCCAACATTGTAGGTGGCTTACCAGCTAACCAATCGCCAAAATCAGATTTTGAATCAATCCCTCTTATTACGGCCACTAATATTGCATGGTCATTCGGATTACTGATTCATGTAATAGTTGTATGGAATCTCTCCAAATAATCTTTCAACGATTCTCCTGGAGCCTGGATTATGTCGGACAGGGACATTCCATCTTTAGGGGGAGTTGCATGCATTCGAAGCTGCTCCACAAACCTTGTTGCCAAATCATCAAATCTAGAGATCGACCCGGGGGTAGCCTTGTAAACCACATTGTTGCTATTCTAGAGAGATTTATGGGAAAACATCTACACTTGGTTGCATCATCTGCTTGTGTGGAATCCATCAGCCATTCATATCTCATGATGTGCTGCATAGGGTCGGTTTTTCCCTTGTAGGCAGGCATCGACGGCACGTTTAAGTTCCTTGGATACTCTGCATATAGGACACTATCAGTGAATGGGGTATGGCTTATCGAGATTCCCCAATCATCATTGGTCAAGCCTTGGCTCTCCCTCACTAACTGTATGACCATAGCCGACAAGTCCGGCGTTTGGATAGTTGCCAAGCGACGGTAGCGTTCCACCTTACGTGAATGGTCCAGTTGATGTCTATGAGCCATTCCACGCCTTCTTCGTTCAACATCTTCCTGATGTATATCTCATAAATTCACTTCATCGTCATTTTGGGGAAGCATTTGGTCAACATTTAACTGAACTCCATCATCCAAATCGATCGCAGCAGCTCCAACTTGAATCTCAGCGTGCATAGGTAAGTTCTCTTCTTTGGAGGAGGGATCGGCACCAATCGTTCCTGGCAGACCACGATGGTCTGCCTATTGACACCCCGGAGTTTCTTCACAATATCCGTCTATTCTGCGATGCCTATGTCTGTGATACTCATCCGATAAACTAGAACTCTCCGATGCCAAGTAAAGGGTGGGATCCCTCCTAGCTTTTCATCGCTGTTGCTGACTGAGTTGGTTCCTTAGGTTGATATTGGTCTGAATCTGCTGATTTAATTGCCAACGGCTATCCATTAGCTCTCTCATTAGACTCTGGAATTCAGCTCTTGCGATGGAATTTGTTGGATTCTGGACTTCAACTGGTTCAGCATTCACATCTATTAGTTGACTGCTCGGGACTCCTTACTAGATATTAGCGTTCTCATTTCCTTCCATGTTCTAAAAAGTAGATCCAGTGTTCCTTACCATTATTGATAGCGGTGCTTTTTTGAAAATCTGAGTAGAACGGACAAACTTCCTGAAGATAACTATGGATCTCCTTCTGGGGAGATACGCAATCCAGTAGCAACAAAGGGATCCTAATAAGCCGAGAAAGGTTCTCAATGAAAGCACGAAAATATTTACACCAAAAATGGTCACAAACACCCAAAAATAGCTTTTGTAGAGACGTAAATAAAGAGAAGTAAAATTAAATTGAATAAATAAATAAGTAAGCAATAGAGAATAAACAGTAATCAAAGACACGGAGGTTTATAGTGGTTCGGCGTTGTGTGCCTACGTCCACTTTGAAGATTATGCTTTATTACTCTCTTATAAATCTGATTATAATAGTAGAACAAAGCTAGCACTTGATTACAATGGAGTCTAGAGTAAAAAGTAGTGTAAAGATCCTAAAAATAAACTAATAGGTCTGTATTTATAGGGTGAGATGACAAGATATTTCGCTAAGATTTTGGCTGAGGGTTCTCTAGGTCCATAGGGGCCCACCATAAGGATCGGTAGTCATGACTCATTATTTTGGAACGGTCGGTAAGAATTACACCGATCGTTATTATTGCATCTGATTGACATGTGATCATTTGTGGGAGGTCCCACATGCCTCTAGACCTTTCTCCTAAAATGTGAAGTCATTCTGATTTGTAGTTTATGAGATATGGATCAATATTTGTTATATTTGGATTGCTTGTTGAGATACACCGATCATTATGAACGTTTGGTATAGAATAATCAGTGATTTCTTGAACCTGAGAGTTCTGACCTGTGATCGTTCTTGAGGACTCAAGTCTTCAATATATTGATGCTCTAAAAGTTTCAAGTGAATTGGCTTTGTAGATTTTGAGATATCGATCGATCATCATCGATTTGTGCTGTTTTATGATCGTTCTCGATCGATCAATACGAATCCTTGTTTTGTCCATAATTTGAGCATGTGAACTCCAATTGACTTGAAATTTGAAATGTAGCCTTATGGAGCTTTGCTTATCACTTCATACTGATTACATCTTGACCGGGATCCTGTCCAAATCTACTCGAGCATCGTCCATAGCACTGTATATAGTTGATTCTTAGGGCTGATAACCATCCATTTTTAGCCAAGTCAATGATATCACGGTCTTGCCAAAAGGTGGGATAACACATACTAATGGTTGTAGAGATTTATCATGGATCATCGAATAATATATAAGTAAAGGAGAATTATTGGAATTCATCAAATATGGGATTTTAATGAATTAGAAGAAAGGACAAACGAGATCTCAAATAGTAAAGGATGAAATTGGTGAACAAGACCATATTTTTAAATAAAGAAGGCTTTGAATGAAAAAGAACAAAAACTAAGGGAAAGCCTTTGGTCCCATGGCAAGGGCTGGCCGAAGCACCCATCCAAAGAGTGATAGTCAATTAAGCCTTTTGTCCTTTTGTCGAGCCTGACCAAACACCCCATCCAAAGGAGATGGACGAGAAGCCTTTAGTCCTACCGTAAGGCATGGCCGAAGTACCCATCCAAAGAGTGATGGTCAATTAAGCCTTTGGTACCATCGATGTGCCTGGCCAAACTACCCATCCAAGGGAGATGGACGAGAAGCCTTTAACCCCACTACAAGGCCTAGCCGAAGCACCGATCTAAAGAGCAATAGTCAATTAAGCCTTTTGGTCCCACCGCTAGGCCTGAGCAAAAGGCCCATCCAAGGGGGATGGAAGAGAATCCTTCGATCCCGCCGCAAGACCTGGGTGAAGCACCCATCCAAAGAGTGATGGCCAATTAAGCCTTTGCTCCCTCCGTCCAGCCTGGCCAAAGCACCTATCCAAGGGAGATGGACGAAGATAGATAAACTTTGCTTCAAATCCTTATCGAAAACATCTATGCAAAAGAAATAGACGATAAAGCCTTCCAACTCCAACATTCAATACAGTCAAAGCATTAGTAGAAGAGCATAAGGGTTATATCGCAAGATACAAATAGATAACTCATCAAGAGGTGTTATGAAGCAGGAACATAAAATTTGTATTACGTAAAATTTATACGACATAATGATTATCCTTTACAATAAAATTAGCATTTACAAAATTCATGGTTCTGCAGGATGAGGAAGAGGGTAATCTTGATAAACAAGCTCTTTTCCTTTCCCCTCAACTTCTAAAGAGCAAAAGTTGATTTCATTGGTTGAACCCACTTTATTGCATAAAACTGCGGGACCACTAGTTTCATAAGAACATCAAAGCGTCCATATCGAAATAAATGTCAATATCTTTGGTAGTTGGAAGTGACGGGCTTCCTTAGTCAGCAATCTCTTTGCGAGACAAAATATGATAAATCAATTTTTAATCAAAATAAACTATGACTTCAACTAAATGATCTACTAGTAAATCGAGCTGAGATGCCCTAGTAGAGTAAAATTGCATTAATTCTAGTTGTCCCTTAAACTCCTTTTCCTCTTTCATTAGAATTTATAATGTAAAAGGAAGGTCAATAATATGTTGTATCACCACCAGGAGGTATTTCTTCAATTTTTTCTCCTTATGACGAATGACTTTAAGAGAGTCGATGGAATCGAACTAAACTGCTAATGCCTTCTCGTAAGTTTTGTTAGCATTTCTTTGTTGGGAAACTTAACGAAACAAGTCACTTTTGTCAACCTCAAGTGTCTAGATTATTAACATAAACTTATTCTTCGTGCATTCCGAAGGCTCGACCTTAAGTCTAAGATCCAAGATCGCCTTAGTAAACTTTTATTCCAATAATCCTTTATTTTTTAGTTACACTCACACTTAAAGGAATTGCTCAATCCAGAAAGTTTGCCAGATATTCATTTCGATGGCAAAAGAGTTGGAGCAATTATACTGCTACTAGGTGTCAAACAACCATGGGATAAAGGAGAAATTTGTGAAGGTGCCTTTTTGAAAGACTTTGTCAGGATCAGGCTAGGAAGTCTTTCTTGACCCTCGGTCAAGATGAGTTCGTATGATTGACATTCATTTCTAGCCTTCAATAAGTCTGTCTCCAAACCAAGAATACATAGATTAAGTTGTCCAAATTTTGCATCATATTATGGCTGTTGAGGATCAGAACGTGAATTAAGTTTCTCGGTTAAATCCAAAATCTCTTCGTCCTTATTAGAGATTTTCTTTTCAAGATCCTTGACCATCTCTTAAGCAGCTTTTAAAATAGATTTCATTTGAATGTACTTCTTGTACCATTTGTTAGCTTTATCATTATCAACAGCTGACGAGACAAAAATAGAACAAGTGAAACGATGCTCCATGGTTATCACCAATTTGGACTGAATGTCTCCAAGACATTGATTAAGGCTGGGATCATCAAGAGATAAAGACAACTTTTTATCTTAAAAGAAGAAAATGAATGATACTTAATCTTAGTAAAAAAGAGAGAGGAAAAGCAGTAATAAAGAATTTTATTAATAACTTGGAGAACAACCAGAATCATTACATTATATAGAAATGATAACAATGAAAATTACATTCATATTATAATTTAGCTAATTCTTAAAATGTGAAAAGATATCTCAAAGTTTTTGAAAAGAAGAAGGTGAAATTGAAAATGTAGTGCAAAAGGGAGCTCCAATTCTAACGGGAGTATTAACTAGAGGAAAGCCTCAATAATCCCATTTTTTAGAACGTGGGCTAAGTTCCCGCACATTAATTTGGCATGGTTAGTTCAAATTTAATGGAGGAATTTGTAATAACTCATATTTTACATATCAAAGGATTGTAAATATTATATTTTTATTCATTTAAGGTCGTATGACTCTATAACTTTAGCTAATATCTACTAGGGACATTTTCTACACCTTGATTTTTATCGGACAATTCTAACTTTAAAAATCTTAAAAAGCCTATAACTTTTGGTAGGAGGTGAATTGAGGTCTGAAATTTTTTTCATTTTATCGGGATAAAGATTTCTCTTTCCGTAAAGTGGTCATAATTGGAAAATGACTTACCGTTTAAGAGATATGGTTTTTTGAAGTTTAGATTGATTTTGATCAGCTTAGTGGGTAATTAGTGGATTAGTGGTTAAGCCTAAAGGTCCATTTTGGGATTAGAGCCAAGTAGGGGCTGATGGGACTTTCTCTAGTCATTTCACACTTCCTAAAAATAGTTAGAGAAGTCACCATTAATCTTCTACAAGCCATAAACCGCCCTAATCCTTACTTTAATTAGCCAGATCTTATCATTAAGAAGGGGATTAGTGCAATTAGCACTTGATTTTGGAGATTTTTCTATTTGGAGTTTCTTGGATTCTGAGCTATTACTGTTCATCTTAGGATTTTGATCATTTTTGGGATTGCTTTGGATTTAGTTAAGTTTTTAGAACTCCTCACTTACTAGTTTGTCATTATATGCTTTAAATGATGTTCTGAAAAAATATTCTAGACATTAAAATATGATTTAAGTCATAACTAAACACCTATATCATTTACAAACAATTTTATAAGATTTTATGTAAAGTTGGAGCCAAGCTCGTTTATGTGTTCTTATGACTATCCCATCTCCTTTACATTTAGATTTAGGTTATGATTTGATATGTATGTTTTTTTTGTTTGAAGGCATGATAAATGTTAAATACTAGTATGTATGTTGTGTATTTGGTTGAAAACATCGATCGAATGGCCTCTTAGAAATAAGGGATGTGGCGTTACAGGTCATCATAGACTTGAGAAATGGAATTGTGGCCAAAATGAATGCGAGTAGGAGGAGGCTACAAGGAAGGACGTATGAAGCCACATTTTAAATTTCAAGTCATTTGGAGTTAATTTGCTTGATATATGGACAAGGGGAGTTGGATCGATTCTGATGTGATGTATAGGATCGGTGGGCTATTGCTTCGAGTATCAAAGTCAAGTATTTCGGGTCTTAAAAGGGGATGCTTCGAGTCAACTTGGGAGATGGCTAATTAGATCCAGGTTCGAGAACTTAGCCAAAATTTGGCTAAGTATATGACGCGGTACCACAAGTCGGAACCGAGTTGTAAAGAGGGATAAGTTATGGAGTTGGACTTGGAGCATGCACGTGGAAGGATAGAGGCAACTTGGGATAGACTTAGCCAAAATTTGCTAAGTATGGGGAGTCAACTCGGGTACCCAGGTGTAAACTTTGGCGAGTTATGACTTGATGATGGGAGGTGATGGCTTCAGTGATGGATAGCTGCACTTCGAGACTCAAAACTAAGAGCTTAGGGCTAGATCTAAGGGGTTAGTAGAGGATGTTTTTAGGACATTATTATGGCCACTATAATGAATGATGGATGTCAAAATTTGTCCCTAATTTAACAACTCAATGATGGGAATTTTATGTTGATCCCGAAGACGAGTTCTAGATGTGCTCTAACATGAGTGACACGTGCAAAGTGACCATTAGTACTCGAAGGTTTCAAAGTGTACTCGTAAATCAAGGGAATGTGGGGGCACCCACTTGGACTATGACAGATCCAGATCTTCATGACAGAAGGTCTTTCTTACCTTAGATCAGCAATGATGGGCGGTCTACTTCATGGCCTACTAAGTAGCCTAGATTCGAGTACTGAGAAACCAAGATATTGCCTATCAGATGGGTGGTTTAGTCACTCACCACGATGGGTCATACCAGTTATCATATATCTAATGCACGGAGTGTGTGATGTAGGATGAATGATGGATGCTATGTTTGCTTTGTTTTATTTGGGATGTCATATGACATAGTTTTCCTGATGTAGATACTTGGTGTTAACCCAAAAAATGGATTAACACCCAAAATCAAGATGAAAGCTCCAGTTCAAATTAAAAGTAAAGGAAAGCGCAGAAAGTAGATAAGAACACACAAAAGTTTTTACAATGGTTTGGCATAATCTCCAGCCTACGTCCACTTTAATATTTTATTAGTTGTTCACTCTCTGGATTACAACTAGTTTTCTCAGATCTAACCACAATCTAGTGGATCTTAGATTTACAATGATGTTTCTAGAGAGTTTGAGAGTCACTAGTACTAAGAATTTGCCGATCTAAGTTCTAAAACAACATATTGTTGTTTCCTAGGTGACTTTAATGGAGGTGAGGTTAAAGGTGAAGAAGTAGAATGGTCTCTGAAATTAAAGAATTCCCTCCTCTTTTTGGTTGTTGGTAGGCTTGTATTTATAAAGGAAATAGTCAAGTTGGGCCAAAATTCCACCTGGGGTAGAGTCTTCGTATTTGTTTGAAATAGTGTGTAAAAGTTGTAGAATCTCCTGAGCTAACACCTGATGTTGGCGTTGAGATGATCATGTCGGGGTTGAGTTCTCGTCGTAGTTAGAATCACTTCTATTCTTCTTTCATCCTTCATTCTACTTGATTTTAAGGTGTTCCATGTTATTTCCATCGATCGTTGGTTGTCCAAAACAAGTCAGTACCTACCTCTCTCCAAAACAGCCTGATATCAACCTTTTTTCCTTAAGGTCGGTAGTGACTTTTTTTCTTAGCTCTGAATGACTTTTAATTATTATAGTGCTCTTATAATTCCATATGGAGGCTCCCTAAGAAGTCGTAGCATCTACGAAGTTAACATGAGAGGTCGGTGTTGACATGAGAGATCGGGGTTGACATGAGAAGTCGGAGTTGACTTCTTCCCTTAATGTATTTTGATCCCAAATTTCTTGAGCACTCTTAGAATTGGTAAACAATGACTCCTGTGAAATTTGAGTGAGAAATAAGAAACCAGGAGAAGTCACCACCGATATGATCATGTCGGTACCGACTTCTCTCCTAAGCATATTTTGGGGTGAAACTTCTTAGAGCCATTTCTTTGTTTCATCTAAGTGTGATTGCCAATTTTCAAGTTGTTTTGTCCTCGTTTGATTCTTCTATGTCAAGTTAAAATCTTCTTTGCTAAAAAGAAGGTTAACACTTTCCCTCCAAAGTACGCCTTTTAAATGTAAGGTGTGTTTTGCTCAAGAACAAGTTCTAGTAATCAGTCTTCGATAGTTGAGCTCTCTAGCTGCTTTAATCTTGGTGAATCGTGCAGTTCCTTCAGATTCTCTTGTTAATCACAGGTCGTTCCAAACCTGTTATAGCCTAAGACTCTAGACTCTACCTAAGTGTAGTTTATACATCATAATCATTTCAATTTCAGTCAGAGTTATTACATCATATATCTCTTATTACATCACATATTTGATTCATTCATAGTTATTACATAACATATCCAAAATCGTCCTGTGTTCGTCTGAGATTCTCAGTTTCATCCTAATTACCAGGCATTCAAATTCTTTCATCAAATCTATATTTGTGCTAAGGTTTATTCTCTCTAGATCATTCTATATTTAGCTTAATGTGCAATCTCTCTAGATCATTTATATTTAAGTTGAGGGGAAGATCTCTTCCGATCGTTTATTTCTAAAGTTGGGGGGTGGCAATCTCTCTAGATTATTTATATTTAAGTTAAGGTTTTGGTCTCTCTAGATCCTTGCTGATTCCGTTCGCTCTCTAGCAAAGGAACTCAATGACCAAGTAAGCCCATCCGCTCACTCTCCAGTGAGAGGACTTACTTTTAGTATAAGCCCATCCACTCGTCTTTGGTAAAAGAGCTTGCACTTTGTACTTCGGTCCTGTCTCTTCGGTCGGGAATCTAAGGCAATCAATATCAGTCATCACATTCAATGTGAATTTTTTAAAATTCAAATATTCAAATCAGAGTAAATAAGAAAAAACCCTAAGTGTTCATCCTAAACATCCGACTTATAGCATGACTAGGGACTAAATCTAGGTTCCGTGCATGTCTGAGTGGTTGGGGTTATTATTATCCCAAGCAATCAACCCAGACATCTAGCATAGAGTATGACTAGGTACCAATCTAGGTTTTATACACCTCTAAGTGGTCTAGGGTTATTATTTCCAAAATAGTCATCTCAGGCATCCGATTCAAAGCATGCCTAAGAACCATTTGGGAACCCATATATGTGTAAGCGGCCTGAGGTTATATTGCATCATTTATTAAAAATCAGGATAAAGAATCGAACCTGACCTCAATTCATCCAGATCATGGGGATATCATCCAACGGAAGTCTTTAATCCATAACTTAATTCTGCCTCATGTTCTAATGGTGGGCTTCTAGTTCTAGCTCATGCTGTTAAGTATTTGTATTCCAATTTTCCTCTCTGGCTCCAGCATCGCCTGTTCCAAGCATTAAAGCTTATCCTAGATCCAAATCGATCTTGCCCCCAAGTCATGAGGGCATTATTTCAGTTTTCTTCACTCCGATCCCAGATGCTCCTGCATTACCTCCTTGTTCTTGGTTCTGAATTTCAACAACTCTAGTTATTCCTTCTTATCTGATCCTTTGGTAGAATCCTTCAAGCATTTCCTACTACCTAGCCATTATCCCATCTTACATTTCCTTCATCATCCTCTCTATCTTATCTTTGGTCACGCGGTTAGAATGATGAGAATCTAAGGTCACCTCTTGGCTGCCCCCAGGCTCTGGTTGACTTGATCAATTTTAGATCTAGTATTAGGCCTCTTAATCTTCTCCAAATCCCAAATTCAAGATTCAAGCCTTCAAATCTCGCTCTTGGTTCTCAATGAAAGTACCAGAATATTAACTCAATAAAAGGATCAACACCTAAAATCAAGATAAAGCACTAGTTCAGATTAAAAGTAAAAGATAATGTAGAAAATAGACAAGAACACAAAGAAGTGTTTATAGTTGTTCGGCGTAATCTCCAGCCTACGTCCACTTTAATTTTTTAGTAGTTGTTATCTCTCTGGATTACAACTAGTTTTCTTAAATCTGACCACAATCTAGCAAATCTCAAATTTACAATGATGTTTCTAGAGATTTTGAGCGTAAGTACTAAGAATTTGCTGATCTAAGTCAATGAATAGCAGATAGCTGTTTCTTAGGTGACTTTAATGGAGGAGAGGTTAGAATGCAATAACCCTTCTTGCATTCTTCATGCTACTCGATTGTAAGGTGTTCTATGCTATTTCCATCAATCGTTGATCGTCCAAAACAAGTTGGTACCTACTTCTCTCCAAACCAGCCTGATATTAGCCTTTTTGCCTAAAAGGTCGGTAGCGATTTTTTCCTTAGCTAGAAATGACTTGTAATTTTTACAGCACTCTTCCAATTCCATATGAAGGCATCCCAAGATGTCGCGGCATCTACAGAGTTAACATGAGAGGTCGGGGTTGACATGCGAGGTCGGGGTTGACTTCTCCCCTTAATGTATTTTGAGCCTAAATTTCTTGAGCACCCTTAGAATAGGTAGATAATGATTCCGGTGAAATTTAAGTGAGAAATACGAAACCAAGAGAATTCACCACTGACATGTTCATTGAAAGTCTAGTGGATCGTATACAATTTATCTTGTGTATAATATTCAAGTATATATATTAATTCAACAGTAGATAATAAATAGAGAATATAACAAGCGTGCAAAGTAGAATTTTTATACTGCTTTGGACCTCCCGTCCTATGTCCAGTCCCGAAGCTCCTCTTCTGTATTTCCTTAAACAAACTACCCTCTCTTCGCTCAGAGGAATAGGCTTAGTACAAAAAGTGTCATTGACAATCTTGTGCTCCAACAACACAGTTTTTGACTTACAGTACATATCTTTCTATGATCTCCTTTGAGTATATGAATATGATTGCTTTGAGTTTTTAGGAAGTGAATTTAACTAAAAGTTTATAATCGATTGAGAGTATGTAAACAGTGTATTTGTAAGATAATGCTTATAAATCAAGAGAATATAGAATTGATCAAAAGCAAGTTAAGTTAGTTCTCTATCAAGATGCTTATTTATAGAGTTGGAGAGGTGCAGATGAAGGGTTATTGCTTTTTGAAGAAAACCTTTTGTTTTAATGGCTGCAACTCTTCAAGAAAGAAGATTTCCTTTGCTTTAAAAAAAGGTGTCTTTTCGAAGATGACTGTTTTTCCCTTGACAGACGTCTTTTTTTTCTTTATTTTTTAACCCAAAACTTGTCTAAGACGTTTGTGAGTATACCCCAGACGTCAGTTAGTATTTTTATTTTTAAATCAAAACTTTTCACAAATGTCAGTGGGTATACTTCAGACGTTTGTGAGATGAAGTTGTTGTTTTTTATGCGTTTTTGATGTATATAAGGTTGTGTATGCATATATACATAAAGAGACCTTAACAACATATTATCTACGTCTCTTTTACAATAGAATTACCTTTAGTACGATCAATGAATCTTCGTCTCTCTTTGAATCTTAATATCTTTGATAATTTCTTCGATCATGGTGTCTGCTTGTAGTATATACCTGCAATTTTTGATAAAGTCTTTTTATGTGTATGATTGTGTAGTTGTTATCATTAAAACATAAGTTGG
This sequence comes from Allium fistulosum, assembly GCA_030737815.1. Classification (NCBI taxonomy): domain Eukaryota; kingdom Viridiplantae; phylum Streptophyta; class Magnoliopsida; order Asparagales; family Amaryllidaceae; genus Allium; species Allium fistulosum. The sequence continues at coordinate 871,917,138 of CM060907.1, read as the reverse complement.
AGGTTCTAACAATCTCCCCCTTTTTGATGATGACAACTATACAATCATAAACCAATTATGCGTTCATATAATCAGATATTAACAGTAGAAGTATTATTATGTTTATCTAAGTTTTGACTCCCCCTATGTATATGCTTCTCCCTCTATGTCTATTAATAGGAAAAATGACCAACAAATATTAAACAATAAAAGCACACAATCATTAAGTAGTAATGTTCAAAACGGAATGGAAAAATAGAAGTTGTAAGAACAGATGGGTATTGGAGTTATACAATAATAGAAAAATAAAATAAAATCTAATTAAATTGATTGTGGGAATAAGAAAATCCACCGTAATTTGTAATATTCCCAATAAGAAGATGGCTCCTGATCATACGAGCCTGGCCACTGTGTCTGGTCATTGTACTCCTCATCTTCTTGAATAGAAAGACCTTGAAATTCCATGTATGGTTGTTGAAAATGAGGAGTGTCGGACACATACATCTCATCACTGTCTTCTTCCTCTTCCTCAGGCTATATAGGAGTTTTCCCTCAAGCACATCGATCGTGTGATGTACCTACTGGAGAGGGTTGTGCGTGATAGACTGGTGTTTGTTCCCGAGGTGGAGGTGTTGGGGAAGTTGAGGATGATGATCGTAAGGAAGAGTGGCCATGGACCTTGCACATTACCTTTCCTAATGTGGAGACCACTTTGTCTAATGTCTTCTCCATGTTTGTCATTCTAGTGGATAAAGACCATTCTAATCCTGTCATCATTCTACTTAATGCTCTCTGATTTGCCATGATTATTCATTGATTTTTAATGGCCAAGTTAGAAATAGATTCTTCCGCCATTGGTTCAAGACGAGCTTCTTGTAACTCGAAGTCGGAAAAATATTCTGCATGATGACTAGATGAAGGTGGTTGTCAGGAAGTATGAGAGTAGCTTTGTCGAAGAGCGCTAGGTGGAGGAGGCTCATGGTCTTCTTCTTCTTGTTAATGTCGTTGAGTCCATTGACTAAAAGGGATAATACGAGGAGGACTTTTTTGAAGACGCATCAACGATAGATATCGCGGACCACTATCTTTGGTCGGAATTTCTTTGTATTATGATACATACAAAGGAACATTAAGATCTTGTAGGATGCGCATGATATAAGGAGCATAATCGATGGAACGATGATGTTGCGACCAAAATCCTTTAATTTGGTCATGAATAAATTTTGCCCAATTAACCCATTGTTGAGAATATATGGCATATAAGGCTCTATGATCATTGGAGTAAATTTGTTCATGACTACCAAGACAAGGAATAATGGTATTAATTATCATACGATTTAAAAGCCTGGCACGAGGTCGAAGATAAATAGATTTCCATCGTGGCATATTATCCTCCCATATTTGATGTGTAATTTCATCTCTAGGTAATAAACTATGATCCAGTATTTCTGTCAAATCAACTCCTTTATGGAAACAGCCCAATATTCGACCAAGAGTATACACATCTATTTTAATGACTTTACCATATACACTAGACCATAACCAATCCTCATCGTTCTCATGATTCCAAATCTCTGAACTACATAAATTTGAGTAGAAGAGATAAATAGCAAGGGGGTCAATGGTTACCTTTTTAGCATCGTAGCTAACCAAGTTGCAGCATCCGCTAGCCGTTGTAATTATAAGAATCTCATATTCCATGACATTTGCAAGGCAGTAAAAAGGCCCGGAGTGAATCTTCTTTTGGGTAAGAGACTCAAACCGTCTAATTGCGTTTGGATTATTATGAAGCCATTGATTAATATGAGTTTGGGTAACCGATGCTTGAGTGGAAGAAGATGATTGGCCTTGTTTTGGCTTCTTGGAGCTGGAAATATTTTTTGGGAGCCACTAATTTGAAAATTCGGGAGTTTTGAGAATTAGGGTTTTACAATTTTGAGGTTAGAATGAAGACAATGGTGAAAGAGGGGTAAAATCCTTTATATAGGGCAGCTGACTAAGCCACGATAGACGTCTGCCAATAAGGAAAAGACACTGTGCCATTAGTAAATTTTAGGCCGAAAGGGTAGACAGATATCTATGTTGCAGCAACAGACGTCTGTGGCTGAAAGAGTTTTAAACAAAGAGTTCTCACAGATGTATGTCGTGTATCCACATACGTCTGTGACTACAGAGAAATTTTTCCCGAAAGTGTTGACAGACGTCTGTACAGGGAAATTTTTCCTGAAAGTGCTGCCGGATGTTTGTGGTCTGGTAACAGACGTCTGTGACATGCATATTTCCAATATATGGAAGAATTTCAGTATTAATGAAGACAATTTATTAAAATTCAATGTTTATGTGAACCAAAATACATATCCACCATTAATGAATATATGCTATATATATATAATTTTAGTGTTTATCAGAAGAATCAGAATTATTGTGTTGTTGAACATCCCACGAACTCGGTTCAACTTTCATATCGTCAAGCAACCGCTTGAATGGAGACCAACTTGGACGAGCTGGGGAGTCAATCCAAGGTTGGTTTGAGGGTCCTAGTTTGCATAGGTTTCTCGGAGTAATGTTATGTGCTCGTGTTGGAGTTTCTCGTAATCATGGAGACTTTTGATGTATGCAATCTTTTGATGGTAAATGACCACAGATTGCAAGAACAAATTTTTCGAGAAAGTTTAAATGGGACCCTTGACGACGTTGCTCATAATGCATCTCACGTTGAATGCCAATCATCTCTTGTTGATAATGATGTATCTCATCGACTTTGTCGGAAAGAGATGATGATTTCAGATCAATCGAATGTTTAGCTTTCTTTTCTTCTGGAGAGAAGCCAGTATGGTATGTTAGTGAAGTGATGATGTTTAAAGAAGGAGATGAAGTAAGAGGGGTTTTTGTTGGAGATACATAAGTGCTGCTGGATGAAGAGGATTTGTAGCCAATAGCTGAATAGGTGGAGTCGTGATCGGAAGGCATTGTTTGTATTTACTGTTATAAAATTTTCTTGTGTTTTTTTATTTCTAAGCAATACACAACTGAATTTATAAGCTAAAATTTAGTTATATTAAGAAAAATAGTTGAGGTAATTTAGTGAAACCATAGGATTTAAATGGTGGTTATTTAATTGCTTAATTTTAAATGGTTATTATTAAAAACATTTTATGCTGTAGTAATTAATTCAGAGTTATAAAATTAATTTTTGGTTGAAATTTCATATAGGATATCACAGACTTAAGTGAACTATTATAACTTTACTTAATCAAATTAGTGTACGAACAAATTCCTAGATTATGTCTAAACTTAATAAAGGTTTGTTCACTTAATGGTTTTGTAAAATTATCCGCTATTTGATTTTTGATATTTACAAATTCTAGAGTTATTATCTTTTTTCAGCATTATCTCTCAAAAAATGATGAAGAATATTTATATGTTTTGTCGGAGAATGATTAATTCGATTTTTAGATAAATTTATAGCACTCATATTATCGCAATATATTGGAGATTTGTTTATTATTTTACCACAGTCTTTAAGAGTTTATTGCATGTAAATAACTTGAGCGCAAACTAAGGCAGTAGAAATATATTCAGCTTTACATGTTGACAAAGAAACACAATTTTGCTTTTTACTAAACCAAGAAACTAACGATAGGCCAATAAAGTGACATGTGCTACTTGTACTTTTTCTATCTGATTTACATCAACCAAAATCCACATTATTGTAAGATACAAGTTCAAACGTACTGCCTTTTGGATAAAATAAGCCATAATCTTTAGTATTGATAAAATATCTTAAAATCCATTTAACTGCACGATGATGTGATTCTTTAGGTTATGCTTGAAATCTTGTGCATAAACAAGCACTCATCATAATATCTGGTCTACTAGCAGTTTAGTATAGTAGGGATCCTATCATGCTTTGATATAATTTTTAACCAAACTCTTTTCCTTGTTCATCTTTGTCAAGATGAGTGGTAGTACTCATTAGAGTGGGCTTACTTGATGTATTATCTATTCCAAAATGTTTTAATAGTTCTTTACAGTATTTTTCTTGATTTATAAAATTTCATTGTTTAATTTTTTTATTTGTAATCCTAAAAAGAAATTTAATTCACCCATATGAGACATTTCAAATTCATTTTTCATTATTGTAGAAAATTCATTACATAAATTTTCGTTAGTAGATCCAAAAATAACATAAATTTGAACCATTAATATATCCTTCTGTTCTCTTTTAATAAATAAAGTTGTATCTATTTTACCAATTTGAAAACTGAATTAATTAAATGTGATTTTAATCAATCATACCAAGCATGGGGTACTTGTTTTAAACCATATAAAGCCTTTTCAAGTTTAAAAAAATAATCCAGATATTTTTCATGAACAAATAGTGGTGGTTTTTTTACGTAAACATTTTCTTTTATAAAACCGTTTAAGAAAGCACTTTTAACATCCATTTGAAAAGGCTTAAAGTTATGATGACATGAAAAAGCAAGTAATATTCTTATGGTTTCAAGACGTGTGATTGGAGTAAAATCTCTTCATAATCAATGCCCTTTTCTTGATTATATCCTTGTGCAACTAATCTCGCATTATTACGTATGATATTTCCATTTTCGTTAGCTTTATTTTTAAAAACCATTTTGTTCCAATTATTGATTATCAGTTGGCCTTGGTACTAATTCCCAGACGTTTTTACATTCGAATTGATTAAGTTCTTCTTGCATACCTAAAATTTAGAAATCATCATTTGATGCTTCCTTATAATTTTTTGTTTCAAAATTAGATATAAATCCTACATTACTCATTTGATTTATTTGTCTTCTAGTCAAAACTCTATTATCTAGATTTCCAATTATATTATTAATTGGATTATCTTTTAAAATGCGAGGAGGTGATTTTAAACCATTTTGATTACCATTTTCAATCATATTATTTTGATTATTATTATTATTTTCAATTATATCATTTTGAGTATTATTGTTTTCAATGATTTTCATTTGATTAGAGCCAGAAATGACTTCATCATCATTGTTTATATTTTTAAAGTTTTCATCAAACAAGACATGAAGACTTTCCTATATAATATTTGTTCGTTCGTTAAAAATTCTGTAAGATTTACTTTGATCAAAATAACCAACAAAAATTCCTTCATCGGCTTTTGAATCGAATTTACCAAGATTATATTTTGTATTTAAAATAAAGCATTTTGATCCAAATATTCGAAATATGATACCTTTGGTTTCTTTTTGTAGAACATTTCATAACATGCATTTTTAGTCATAGGTCTAAGAGTTACTCGATTTAAAATGTAACAAGTAGTAGCATCTGCTTCGGCCCAAAGATTCTTTGGTAAGTCACTGCCATTTAGAAGAGTTCAAGCACATTCTTGTAAGGTACGATTTTTTCTTTCGACTATCCATTTTGTTATGGTGTTCATGGAAATGAAAAATTATGAGAAATTCCCTTTTTATTATAAAAATTAGTAAATAATTAATTTTCAAATTCTCCACCGTGATCGCTTCTTATACTCTTTATTTTCAAATCCATTGAAGTATTAATTCATTTAGCAAAAATTTTAAATATTTATAATGTATCACTTTTATGTATTAAAAATAGTGTCCAAGTATACCTTGAAAAATCGTCTACAATTAAAAGACATATTTATTATGATTTATTGAACATACTTTAGTTGGACCAAATAAGTCCAAATGCAGTAATTCAAGAGGTTGTTTAGTAGAGATTTCTGTTTTAGATTTAAACGAGCTTTTCTTTACTTTTCTAAGTTGACATGCATCACATAGATTTTTAACTTTGAAATTTATTTTGAGTAATCCTCTTACCAAATTGTTTTTATCCAATTTGTGTATATATTTGAAATTTATATGACAAATCTTTTATGTCATATCCACAGATCATCATGATTTGCGGATAAACATAAATCATTACTGTGATTAATATTCATGCTTAGAATAAAAATATTTCTATTTCTTGTTCGTTCAAAAATTAAGTTTTTATTTTGATCAAAGATATTGCGTTTATCTTTTTCGAAATCAATTCTAAATCTTTTATCCAATAATTGGCTTATTCTAAGTAAATTATGTTTTAAATTTTTAACTAACAGAAAATTTGAAATAATAGGAGAAGTAGATGTACCGACATTGATGATGTTTCCAATTCCGATAACATATCCTTTGTAATTATCCCCAAAGGTGACCATGCAACCATCCATTTAAGTGATATTTGATACCATGTGTGCATTTCCCGTCATATGTTTGGAACATCTACCATCGGGTATCCATTTCTCCTTATTTTTGGTTTTGGATATCTGTAAAATAATAAAAAGTTTTAATTGGTACCCATAACCTTTTTAGGGTCTTATGGGTTAGTAGGAGAAGGTAGTCATACCCATGAGAGTTTGAAACCTTTAGAAATGTAATTTTCATCATGAACTATTTCTTCTAGATACATATCTATGTGTTTTTGTCTAACCAATTTGTTATTTGTTTTAGGAATCTATATCTTAGTCTTTTTTGTTTCCTTATTCTCATTTTTAAGTTTTATTTTTCTAAAATTTGTATATAATGTACTATACTTCTTTGAACTCTTTTTATTAGAGATTACATTATTTCTAGGATGTTTATGATTATTTTTGTCAAATCCTAAACCATTTCTATTTTCTGATGGTTTTGAAATCTTTATCAAATTATCAAGATTTTGCTTTCCTTTATTAAATTTTGAAACATTGTTAGCAATTTTATCTAATTTATTTTTGAGATCTGAAATTTCTATATTAGCTAATTCGAAATTTGGTTTTAATTCATATTTTTCTTTTTCAAGTTTATGATTCTCTATTTTGTTATTCTATATATCATGTTTTAGAGTAGTATTATAAGATGATAATTCTTTGCATTCTTTTGTTCTAATTCTAATTCTTCTTCTAAAATACTTTTTTCATCTTTTAATATTCCAATTTCTGATTCAGCTCTATTTAATTTTCCTATATTTTCTTTATTTATTTGCTTTAATTCTCTATATTTGTCACCTAATTCCATACTAATTTCCAGAAGTTCTTCATATGTTAATTCAGGACGTACCTCATTTGTGCTAGCCATGAAGCAAACATTTGCTTGTTCTGAGTCACTGTCATTGTCGGATGAAGGGGAAGAGTTGGAGTCATCCCAAGTTACTTGAAATGCTCTTCTCTTTTTCTTGAAATTTTCGAATTTATTTTTGTTTTTATCATTGTTGAGTAGTGGACGGTCTTTCTTCATATGGCCAAATCTGTCACATCCGAAGCATTTTATTGATGTTTGATTTGAGGAATTAATGCTGTTGTTGTTTTGAAATTTCATCATCTTTTTGAACTTCTTGAATTTGTTGTAGTTTCTAGTGATGAAACCAATCTCCTCTTCTTCCAAGTCAGAGTTGTCATTGTTTGCCTGAAATGCGATGTTTTTCTTTTCTTGATTCTGTTCTTTTCTTGCTTGTAAATTAGCTTTATATGACATCAGATTTTCTATTAACTCTTCGACTTTGAGTTGTGAAAGATCGTTAGCCTCTTTGATGGCTAAAACTTTTCTTTCCCATTCGTTTGTCAAAGAGTTCAAAATTCGTGTGACTAAATCAAAATTAGTGAATTTAACTCCTGTGCCATTAGATCGTGTTGTATTTTTTGAAATCTAGCATACATGTCAATAATTGACTCATTTGATTTCATTTTAGAAGATGAAAATTGATTTTGTAGAATTGAAATTTTTGTTTGCTTGACTTTATTTGTGCCTTCATGAGTAATTTGTAATGTATGCAATATATCATAAGCAGTAGTGTACAATATGACTCGAGAAAATTCATTTTTATCGAGTGAACAAAATAAAGCATTCATAGCTTTGGCATTGTTAGATGCATGTGGTTTTTGTGCATCAGTCCATGTGCCTATATCAGTGTTAGGTGCTTCATATTTATTTTGATTTGTTAACCAAATTTCTAGACCATTAGCTTCCATAAAATTACGAACGTGTAGGCCAGTAAGCATAATTAGATCCAGTGAATGGTGGAAGACGTGCAGTAGATTGACCTTCTTGAAACGCACTTGCCATGTTAAAATAGGTTTCAATTACGTGTTACTGTAACTTGAAATAACCATGCTCCGATACTAATTGAAAGTCTAGTGGATCGTATACTATTTATCCTGTGTATAATATGCAACTGTATATATATATATATATATATATATTAATGCAACGGTAGATAATAAATAGTAGAATATAACAAGCGTGCAAACTAGAATTTTTATACTGGTTTGGGCCTCCCGTCCTATGTCCAGTCCCGAAGCTCCTCTTCGGTATTTCCGTTAAACAAACTACCCTCACTTCATCCGAAGGAATAGGCTTAATACAAAAAGTGTCTTTGACAGTCTTATGTTCTAACAACACAGTTTTTGACTTACAGTACAAATCTTCCTATGATCTCCTTTGAGTATATGAATATGATTGCTTTGAGTTTTTTGGAAGTGAATTTAACCAAAAGGTTATAATCGATTGAGAGTATGTAAACAATGTATTTGTAAGATAATGCTTATAAATCAAGAGAATATAGAATTGATCAATAGCAAGTTAAGTTAGTTCTCAATCAAGATGCTTATTTATAGAGTTGGAGAGGTGCAGATGAAGGGTTATTGCTTTTTGAAGAAAACTTTTCATTTTAATGGCTGCAACTCTTCAAGAAAGAAGATTTTCTTTGGTTTCAAAAAGAGGTGTATTTTCGAATATGATAGTTTTTGCCTTGACAGACGTCTGTGGTTTGATGACAGACGTTTGTGTCTATTTTATTTTTTAACCCGAAACTTGTCTAAGATGTCTGTGAGTATACCTCAGACGTATGTTAGTGTTTTTATTTTTAAACCGAAACTTGTCACAGACGTTTGTGGGTATACTTCAGACGTCTGTGAGATGAAATTGCAATTTTCTATGTGTTTTTGATGTATATAAGGTTGTGTATGCATATATACTCAAGGAGACCTTAACAACATATTATCTACGACTCTTTTACAATAGAATAACCTTTAATGTGATCAATGAATCTTTGTCTCTCTTTGAGTCTTAATATCTTTGATAATTTCTTCGATCATAGTGTCTGCTTGTAGTATATACTTGCAATTTTTGATAAAGTCTATCTATGTATATTATTGTGTAGTTGTTATCATTGAAACATAACTTCGAGGTTCTAACAATCATGTCGGTACCGACTTCTCTCCTTGGCATATTTTGTGGTGAAACTTCTCTGAGCTATTCTTTGTTCCATCTAAGAGTGTTTGCCAATTGTCAAGTCGTTTTTTCCTCGTTTAATTCTTCTAGGTTCAATTGAAATCTGCTTTGCTAAAAAGCTAGTTAACACTTGGGCACCTATTTATACATTGACGTATAATACAACTATGATTCTTATGATATAGAGTAGCTTATATCCTCCGTCATGTGCTAACTCTTTGGATGTAGGAACAAGTCATGTATGATTCTCCATACCCTATTGTTGAGCCAAAGAATGGCAGAACACCCAAAATCCTACAGAAAATAGTAATCTAGCAAAAAATTGTGAGTAAACAGAGAGAACCTCAAGATTTTTAAAGTGGTTCTACAATCTCTTGCCTACATCCCTTATAGTTTATTGATTATTTGATTGGGAGTCACCAGTACAAGGGACTGACAAGTTCTTACAGCCTCGAACTGGCAATAACAACTTCCTTAGTGATTATGGTGAGGAGAGATAGAAGATGAAGAAAGAAAAAAGCCAAAAGTCCTTTCCCAATGCCATAAGTGCTATATTTATAGGGAAACTATCCAGTAGAGTTGCAAATCTATAAAATACCAGGTCCAGATCCAAGAATGAAAAAGGGGTATTAGGAGTCCCCTAGGTTATAAAATCAACTCATTACCAACAAGAAGTGGTCGGTATCGACCTGATTTTTGGAGGAGGAGCTACTTCTTCCTTCCTATGGTCTTCTATCTCCATTCCATCATACTTTGAGTGCTTTTCTTTTGAGACCACATTGTTTTAGAGAGAATCTGATATCACCTGCGCTTGTCTGCTTTCCTCTTGAATTTACTTAGAGTTGTTTGCCTATTCCTTGAGAAATGCACCTCAAGATGATCATACAAACCATCTATCTATGAACCATAACTTCAAAGTATCATACAAGGCACAAAATATGATCGGTACCGAGTAAATCAGGTTAGTACCGAATACAACCCCTAGCTCCCATTGTGTTGTAATTTCTTAAGTCCACTTCTATGGTCCCTTCAAACATGTTCCAAGTCCGTGAATCATTTCGTCTCTATCCTAACGTTCAGATTCAAGTGAAAGCAAGCTTGGCTAAAAAGTCGGATAACACTTTCCCCCAAGAGTATGCTTCTATGTAAATAAAGCATGCTTTGGAATAAGACAAGCATATGCCATTACCCATATTCATCGATCATTTATCCAAGAGTAGCTTCAAATCGTTGTCCCCATTTCGGGGGTATCCGTTTAACTACTTTATATATAGTGGAAATTCCGTTTTTCATGCTAAGGACAATATCTACACTCTGGAGATCATTCCATGCCTCAACTAGGTACACACTACCTTTTCCTTGCCTTTTGTCCACTTTTTGGCTAAAAATTATTTTTGTAACCGAGCTAATCTACTCTGTACCAAGAAATTTTGCCTAATCCTCAAGTGGTTTAAATACTTAGGACTTAGCAATTTTGCCTTTACTTTTTCTATTTTTTGGATACCTTTCTGCTTCCTTGCCGGTGACGATCTAAGTTGACCACTTTATCTTACCTCGAATCACTCGCAGTTGATCGTCCTTCTCCATCACCACCTCATTTTAGTTGCCGTCACCACCAAACACCCAATTTGATCCCCTTGCATTGCCAAGAGATCGCATTCTTAAATGCTCAAAATCTTCGCCTAGATCTAAAAGCAATCCAAGGTTGGTGGCGCTGTCACAGTGGTGAAGATCATCGTCGACGATAGCCAGGGGATTTCCATGGCAAGCGGGATGTTGATGGCTTTAATTTTTGGATTGGCATGTGCCTTCTTGGTTATTAAAAGTACACAAGGATTCTTAGGGAAACATTTATCAAAGCTCGAAGTCAGCACCTTCAACGATTTAGGTTACGGTGGGTTCCACCTGTTTAGTGTTGGCTTTGAAAGTTCCACAATCCTACTTTGTGTTGCCCTAAGTCATGCAATAGCTTTACTTCCTTTTCAATTTTCAAGTAGATGCATACTTCTATGGGACATGGTCAATCCCAAATATCACTTCAACATTTAACGAGATGGCTCTCTTCCAAAGAAGGGTCACGTTGAATGTGTTTTATTGTACAACATTTCCAATATCCGAATGACTTCATTGCACAACACTCTCGATTACTACACTTTCGATGTTCTTGTAAGAGAAAAACTCCCACATCACTCTGGATTGTGGTTCCATTATAGATTATCCAACGACAACCGATAAGATCTGATGCATAGTTCCATCGTGCAGCAAGGCTCGTTTTCTTGCACGAGCCAGCTATCTACACAGGATGGTTCATTCGTTGGGCATAGGACATGAGATTCACACTTCATAGATTGATAATTTCACTTTCCTCGATCAACATTTAGAATCCTATTAGTCAACACATGTCAACATCCATTGGATTCTAGACGTTAGCCAGACGGGTTTAAATCTAAAATAAAATTACAAAATAAAATATACCTGAGCCTGTTGAACGCCAAGTTTTCCTATTTAGAATGACTCACCATTCCCCCAGATTGCATACTAGTGATGGACCATCATCTCCTCTCGAAGCTGGGTATACTACTGCTCAAGCCTCAACTCATATGACTTTCGAGCCAAGGCGTTCAATTACTGCCAAATTGTGGATAATGATCGTTCTGGTAGAACGAATTCAAGAAAAACCTCCTTCCTTGAATGAGAATATTGGCTTGAGAGTCCTAGATGATCCACTTGAATAGGTGCCAACAATCTATATGTGAAGATGCTCAAAAATATATGTCGGAAATACAGGATCCTTGAAAATGATGTCCTGCTTCCGATGCAAATCCAACGAGCGCATGATCCCCCAATGGGTTATACGGTGAGCAATATATACATGTTCTTAGGCGGCCCCCTATCGCCTTTCAAATCGTTCATGTGCATGATTCTCTAAGAACTTGGGCTAGCTCCATCCCAAGTTCATCCCAATGGATATGCACTTCTGAGCTCCTTAAACATGTTATTTATGAACCAACTTCGATGGCCTACAAACTTCCAGGAGTTGAATCATATTTGAGTTTCAAACATCAGCATGATTCGCCATCCTATATGATTATCGAGGCCTGGTGTTGTTGCAAGGTCATTGAATAGCTCCATAATTAATGTTCATATTTCAAGAATGAGTAATTCTTCATCTAATGCCTGTATGGCTTTAATAGACCTAGGCCTTCCTATACTAAGATTTCCTTTCCTATTTCCTCTTTCCACACTTGAATTTCCACCATCCTAGTCTCTAACAGTTTGTCCAATTCCTTCACAGATATCCCGGCTCAAGACATAAGGGACGAGCATTCCAAAACTCTAAAAACTTTCAAGAGGGTTAGCTTTCGACAATGCACTACTGCTTATCTATTAACGAACAAGAACTTCCATTCGTGCAATTTACTAGAACCCGAACATTTTTTCGTTCATACCACTGTTGCTCCAAATAGTTCTAGAATGCTTACCAGATCTTCAACCCCTACTCATAGCTCTAGTGACCATCTCCAAGGGGAAGTTGAAGGCCAGTTTGGGACACCATATGTCGGCGAACCAGTTGATAGAGCAATAGAGGAAAATATTATTGGCGAAGCACTAATAAAGAGAGAAGAGAGAAGAGAGATGGAAATAATCGAAGAGGAAAGTGACAAAGAAGAAAGAAAAGAGGAAAAAGAAAAGAAGAAAGAAGAGGAGGAAAGCGATGAAGGTGGGGACAGTGACTACGATATCAGACAAGTGGGAGGTGAATAGTACGGCGAGATATCTCACGAAGTCCGTGAACATCACGCTTCACCTCATTCAAAGCGTAACATAACAAAACTTCAAAGAGAACTACTGCAATAAGAAAGACACCAATTGTCAAGGCGATTCTTCCAATAGGTTCTTCGACGATTTCTTTTGCTCCTTAAGCGACTTCGAAATTCCAATCGCTAATCTTCTTAAGGGCAGCTCTGCGGGATTTAGCTTCCCACCTGGGGATATCCTAACTGAAAGAGGCAAGACCCCTTTCTTATTTACTTTCGAACATGGTCCGTAGAATACTTAAGGGGACACCGTGATCTATGCACTTTTAGGATCACGAACGCATATTCCTTGCATTCACTTGAATTCTAATATTTCGAAGCTAACATAGCTCTTTCTCTTGTTTCAAGTACCATGGGTAAAGACAGATATAATAACCTTCAATATGGCATTGGTAAGGTGAGAAGACACACTCTTGAACTACCTCATTCCAGCTACCGGAGTCGTAAAGAAACACTGGAAGAATGGTTCCAAAGAAAAGAGAAAGAACAACAGGCGGAAGAAAACTGCCAGGCCGAGTGGGACCAGAAGAAGAGGCAGGCCGAAGAGAAGCAGCCTTATGACCGTAGAAACCGGCACAAAGACTCACACAATTGTCATGACTCATCTTATGGCATTCCTCTACCTCGTTCTCAAACCTAACTTCCAATACACCAACTAACATTGACTTCTCCTTCCTTGATCACAACCATGCCCACTCAATCCAAAGGAGTCACTACAATACCCCTAATTTTATTAATATTATTCAGGAGATTTAATTAGAATAAATTAAATAGAATAATGTAGATAAGGATATTGAGGTTGATTAATAAATTAGGTGGTCGTGCTTATTTAAAATCTAATGAACCTGTATAAATGGCTAGGAAATTAAACATAAGGGAATTAGGGTAAATAACCATACTTTCCACCCTTATACTATTCTCATTAGGTCATACACGTTCATTTTACTTAAAACAAAATTTTATGACCGCGAGAAGCAAGGCCGACAATTAGGAGGAAGAGAAGAGAAAATCAACTTAAAGCTTAGGATTCAAGTTAGAAGGAATCAATCTCAACCAAACTTCAATTTCCTTATCTAATCTAAGGTGAATGATAATTTCTACATCTCTATTTTAAGTTTTATGATCATTTGGTTTTGGATTTTAGTGTAAATCTGGTTTTATGATATATTGAATGATGATATGCTTAAATCATGATTTATATGGATTAAACAAGTTTGCTAAAAAGAGATATACACGGTTTTTGGGCAAAACCAAGATGAAATGATTTTTAAATGCTATGGGAAAATTTTATGTTATAGAAAACATGATTTTGGAAATGGGTTTCAATTTGCATAATTTTGTCAATTAATGTGCACTTTATATAAATTTTCTAGTGAAGAAAATGATTTATTGGGTTATAAATAATTTACGGCTAAAATAATAATTATTTGGGTTTGAAATTTTTATATGTTGGAAAACATAATGGAATAGATTTTCTGAGATTTTTTCGGATTTTTCCTAAGTTATTTGATAAATATATAAAATTATTTAAGGTATAGGACTTAAATGTTTTATATATTTAATTAAGGAGAATGGGCATTTTATAAAATAAAATGATTATTTAATTCTAAAAAATAGTGGCAGCACTTTTCTAAAGAGTATTTATTAACCAATGAGAATTTGACAAATAAAGGCAAGTTAGTAAAAAATTATCCTTTTTAAGTTAAAAACAAAGAAGTAATACTTTTGGCATGTTTTAGCCAATTTTGGCATTAAACCTTCCAACTCAGACCTTCCGACAAGGTCGAGAGGTTCAAAGCTTTCGACAAGGTCAAACCAATGCATATGGCATCAAGTTACTTTGTACATAATGAATTGTACAGAGTCAAAGGGTCCTTAGTCGAAAGGTTGGTTGCCAAAGGGGTTAAAGTATGTTTGTTATATAGGCCAAAGGATCACCTGCTTTGCTTTCGAATAAGAGCTTTTGACTTGGTTGCTTTTGACTAGGTCAAATGTTTAAAATAAAGGTTTTAAACCTTTTGACGCAGTCAAAAGGTTACTGCTGTTTTATCACTATTTTGTTTTGAAACCTTTCGACACGTTCGAAAGGTTACTACCGCTTTTGTTTCGTTTTGTTTTGAACCATTCGACAAAGACAAAAGGTCTACTTGTTTTATAACTAGCCGCTTCTCTATGCTTTCGGAAGAGAGCCCTTGACTTAGGTGATTTACCCTTGTTTTCTAATTAGATTATGCCCAAAGCTTTTGAAGCAGAGCTTTCGACTAAGTCGAAAGGTAGCTTCCAATGAAGTTGAAAGGTATTTAAAAAAAGATTTTCCACGTGTTTTAAATTAAACCCAATAAGCTTTCGAAAGGTTTATGTTTAAAAGGTTGATTGCTTCCGAAAGTTTTGAGTTCCAATGGTTTCGAAAGGTTTGATTTCCAATGCTTTTGAAAGGTTTACTTACAAATGGTTTGGAAGTTAGGCTTCCACTCTTGCTTAATGATACTTTAACTAAGTCAAAAGGTTTCGAAGGAGGGGTTTTAAAGTATTATAAAGGTTGGAACCTATTATTCTAAAATTTATGGTTTAGTCGAAAGGTTGCTTTCGAAAGGGTTGAAAGCAAAGCTTTTGAAGGGGATACTTTCAAAGGGGTTGGAAAATTGTTTTCTTTTAACCTCATAAAACAAATGTTGTTTAACCTTAGGGATACCGGGGTGGGTTTAATGAATTCAACATAATAGTTGGGGACATCAACACTTATATGTTTTGATAATCATTGGGGATACTAATGTAGATTATAAATGGATATAACCTAAATTAGGGACACTAATGGTAATAGGTTAATCATGTGGATAACATGAGATAATTAGATTCATGTGGATAGCATGAGTTAAATGGTCAAGTGATGGGTTCATAGTTAACCTAAGAAACTATGGGATGTATGATGGATAGTCAACATCAGATTGGAGATGGATAGTCTCCATATGATTGAAGAAAGGTTCATAGTAATCCTGGGAAAACTATGGGATGGTTGATGGATAGTCAACATCATGTTGGGGATGGTAGTCTCCATATGTTAGATGAAGGGTTTATAGTCATCCTAAGAAAACTATGAGATGTGAGATGGATAGTCCACATCCACTTGAGAAAAATGAAAATGGGATGGATAGTCCCTCTTTGAGGCAAATTAAAATATAATAGGGGATGGGGAAATCCTAAATGTTTGTAAGTATGCATATCATCATAATATTTTGAAATGTATGTTTTAACCATTGTGGATGCAGGAATAAAGAATATGGTTTTATAAAAGTTTTAAGATACTAGTGAGGGGAAAACCTGTTCCGCTAAGCGGTGTGGTCTCACTAGATATCTAAAAGAATTGAGATGTTAGATTATTATTCATACCAGGCTTTATGTCTGACTTGAAGTTTCTGCTTTCCCCTTAAACTCTCGGGTACTATACTGATTTTGAGTAGTTTGAGGTTTAGGGTCGTTAGGTTCTCTTCTTAGACGAATAAAGCTTCCGGAGGCATTCATGAGGCAGATAGATATTTAGAGTTTTCTTTCCACTGTGTTTTGTTTGTAAAGGCGGATTTATTAGCCTTACTATATACTCTGATCAACTAAGGGGGCATCATCATATGTCGCTCTTGGCGTAATTGTAATAATTATATTTTGCTGAATGTGGTTAACGTAATTTTGGGATTATGTAATGAACTTGAAATGTTTTGATTTGAATGTGGAAATATGTTTTTTTAATTGTGAATTTTTTTCCATATTTCCATGATCTGTGTATCAATGTATCTAGCACCGTCGTATTTGGTCGCCGAAGATTAATAACTATGGATGACTGCAGCATCCATAGCCGTTAGTTTTAGGCCTCCAAGTTGGGGGATGTTACAAGTTGGTATCAGAGTATAGGTTTATGAAACTTTAAAAGAAAAGTAAAACCTAAAAGATTTTTTGAACATAATCCAATAAATTTAAAAATAAGATCGGGGTTTGGGTAACGCTTTAGTAACGTACTTGTATTTGATATATAGTTATATATCTAAGAACGTATTTCCCTCTCTCTTAGACCGTTCTTTTGTATCTTACTAAGGCTTGTATGCAGATATACGAGAAAGAGGATATGGAGGCGGGAAACGGAAGAGGAAATCTAGGTGGAGGAAGCACCACTACTAATGGAAATGCTCGACCTAATACTCGGAGAAACCAAGGTTGACAGGCTAATGCTAACCAAAATGTTGAGGCCAATGTAGGTGCTGGAAATCTGTCAGTAGATGCGGGGATGGTGTATCAGTTGTTGGGTAATCTTTTGCAAGTGGGAGCTGCTGGTAATGTTGGTAGAGCTAATCTTGTAGTTCCAGTTGGTTATAATTATGCTAAGCTGTGTAGAGACTATATCAGTCTAGGAGGAAAGCCGTTTGTTGGAATGGAAGATGTTATTGAAGTAGAGAACTGGTTGTTGAACTGTGAGAGGATCTTTGCAGATTTAGGCTTGAATGATGGAGAGAAGAGAAGACTAGCCTCTAGACAGTTGCAGGGGTTAGCGCTTCATTGGTGGAACAGTGTGACGGTCGAAGTGCCAGAGGAAGAGTTGACTTAGGTTGACTTCAAGAGGAGGTTTGAGTAGAGGTTCTTGTTTGAGGTTGCCAAGTCGGCATTGATGAGGAAGTTTATGCATCTTGTCCAAGGAGATATGTCTGTGATCGAGTATGTTGCTAAGTTTGATGAGATATGGTTATGCATTGGCTGACACAGATGTTAGAAGGAATGAAAGATTCATTAGAGGATTAAGGCCAAAGCTAGGCAGAATGACTATGGCCCATATCCGAGATCCTTCTAATGTGGTGGTGGAGGTGGCCATTCGCCATGAGGAAATGCTTGCTATTTCAGCTAGAGAGAAGCCAATTGAGTCCCAAGGTCCTCAGGGGAAGAAGAGGAAGTTTTTCAAGAAGAAGGGCACTCAGAAAGGAGGAGCAGCCAAGAAAGGGAAAGCAGATATAGTTTGCTACAAGTGTGATAAGAAGGGTCACCATGCAAATGAGTGTCGTTCGGGAGTTGGAAGGTTGGTTGTGGGGAAGCAGAATGTGCAATGTTATAATAGCAACCGAAAGGGGCATTACAAGAACAAATGTTCCGAAGCTGCCAAGGTAGGAAAAGGAAAGGTATTTTCTTTGGAACCATCATCTTCTAGAACTACTGCAACAGAGAATGGGAAAACTATGATGGAAGGTACGCTTTTGATTTAGAATATACCAGTTAGGGTACTTTTCGATACAGGTGCATCACATTCATTTATATCTCAATATTTAGTTGATAGGTTATGTATAGAACCCACATACCTTGTTACTTCCTTAAGGGTTACGAATCCAATAGGAGGGTATGCAACTCTTGGGATTAGATGTGACCAGTGAGAACTTGATTTGTTAGGTCATAGGTTTGCATGTAGTTTATATGTTTCTGATTTCATGGATTTCGGGATCATTTTGGGTATGGATTGGTTGGGTAAGTATGAGGCTAGGATGTTTTGCCAGGATTGGGTAATATCATTGAGGCACCCAGATAGTTATAACCGAATCATCTTCTCAGTGGAGAATTCCTGTAGAAGTGTTGGTGCTTTGTTGAGCGCTATGGAGGTTGGAGATGAGCTTAGTCAGGTTCGTGTAGCACGAGAATTTGCAGATGTAATTGAGCCGGTTACTAGATTACCCCCGAAACGTGCTGTTGAGTTTCAGATAGACCTTGTACTGAAAGCTGAACCTATCAGTAGACCACCTAGTAGAATGACACCGAAAGAAATGAAGGAATTGAAGGTGCAGTTAGTGGATCTTGAGGAAAGGAATTTCGTTAGACCAAGCAGTTCACCTTGGGGAGCAGCTGCGGTGTTTGTGAAGAAACCAGATGGGTCATTAAGAATGTGCATTGACTATCGTAAGTTAAACAAGAGGATGATCAAGAATAAGTATCCTTTGCTAAGAATCAATGACTTATTGGATCAGTTGAGTGGAACCAGAGTGTTTTCGCAATTGGACTTGGCGACAGGGTTCCATCAGCTGAGAGTGGCGGAGGGTAGCATTCCTTTGACGGCATTTCTGACTAGGTATGGTTCGTATGAGTGGTTGGTGATGCCATTTGGATTGAATAATGTGCATGCTTTCTTTGTTGATTTGATGAACCGGGTTTTTCGAGAGCACTTGGATAGGTTCGTGTTAGTATTTATTGATGACATTATAGTATACTCAAAAGATGAAAGGGAGCATGAGATTCATCTTAGAGTGGTGTTGGAGACGCTGAGGCAGAATTAGTTGAAGGCGAAGTATTCCAAGTATCATTTTTGGAAGAAAGAAATTAAGTTTCTTGGTCATATGGTTTCAGAGAAGGGATTGTCAGTCGATCCAGACAAGATCGAAGCTGTGAACAAGTGGAAAGAGACCAGAAACGGTGACCAAGATCAGAAGTTTTCTTGGACTTGCTGGCTATTACCGAAGATTCATCAAGGATTTCTCATGGATAGCAGGGCCTTTGACTAAGTTGACCAGGAAAGACGTGAAGTTTGTTTGGTCCGACAAATGTGAGGAAGCATTCCTTAAGTTAAAACATTTGTTAACCAATGCCCCAATGTTAGTAGTTCCGGATGGTAACCAAGGATTGGTAGCATACACTGATGCATGTGGTACTGGATTGGGAGCAGTATTGATGCAGAGGGGCAAAGTTATTGCTTATGCATCTAGGCAGCTTAGACGCACGAAGTTAGATATCCTACTCATGACTTGGAGTTGGTGGCGGTGATTTTTGCCTTGAAGATTTGGAGGTATTATCTTTTGGGAGACAGATTTGAGTTGTATGTCGATCATAAGTCATTAAAGTATTTATTCTCTCAGAAGGAGTTGAATATGAGGCAGCAGAGATGGCTGGAGTTTTTGGCTGCTTATGATTTCAGTATAGAGTATACTCCTAGGAAAGGAAATAAGGTAGCTGATGCTCTCAGTAGAAAACATCATAACGTGATGTTAGCGATGCTGGCAGAATGGAAGGATCTAGAAGGTTTAGCAAGTTGTGGTGTGCAGTTAAGATCGACTGCTAATTCTAGTGGAGGTACTGCCGTGTTGTCTTGGTTAGAAGTTCGACCAGTGCTGATCGAGAGGATAGCTTCTAAGCAAAGAGAAAATCCAGTTTTAGTTGAAAGAATTAGAAGGCTTGAGGTTGGATCAGAGACTGATGACCTAAAGGATTTTAGTCTTGACCAAAGAGGATGGCTGAGAGAGAAGGGACGGTTATGTGTCCCAGATGTAGGGAGCTTAAGGAGATAAGTTATAGATGAATGTCATTGTTCAAAGTTTACGATTCATCCTGGAGGAACCAAGATGTATCAGGATATTAAGAGGAGCTTTTATTGGGAAGGCATAAAGAGGGATGTCGGCTTGTGGGTTAGGCAGTGTGTTAATTGTCAACAAGTGAAGACCGAACATCAGAAGCGAAGTCGGTTACTTCAGCCTTTAGATATTCCAGTTTGGAAATGAGATTCAATATCAATGGATTTTATAGATGGGTTGCCAAGGTTAAGGAGAGGAAATGAAAGCATACAGATAATTATGGATAGATTGACTAAGAGTGCCCATTTCATTCCAGTAAAGTCAACTAGGATGACACATATTTTGGTGAAGTTATTTATGAAGAATATGGTTAGACTACATGGGATTCTTAGTAGTATTGTCAGTGATAGAGATTCTTTGTTTACTAGTGAGTTCTGAAAGAGTCTACAAGAAGCTTTAGGAACCAATCTCAACATGAGTACCGCTTATCATCCACAGACCGATAGGCAAACGGAAAGAGTTAACAAAGTCTTAGAAGATTTGTTAAGAGCTTGTGTATTGAACTTTGGTGGATCTAAGGAAGATCACCTACATTTGATTGAGTTTTACTATAATAATAGTTATCAGACTAGTATAGAAATGACGCCTTTTGAAGCTTTGTATGGAAGGCCATGCAAATCACTAACATGTTGGTTAGAGACTGGAGAAAAATTGGTCTTAGGTCTGGATTTGGTTAGGGAGGCATTAGAAAAGATTGAGTTAATAAGAGGATGGATGAAGGAAGCTCAATCCAGGTAGAAGAGTTACGCAGATAAGAGGCGTAAAGACCTAGAGTTCTTAGTAGGAGACAGGGTTTTCATTAGAGTATCACCGATGAAGGGTGTGGTACGATTTGGAAAGTCGGGATAGCTGGCCTCAAGATATGTAGGATCATTCCAGATTATAGGAAGGATTGGAAAGCTCGCATACAGAATAGATTTGCCGGGCAGTTTGGTAGGTGTTCGTAATGTATTCCATGTGTCTCATCTTCGTATGTATGTACATGATCCAGAGTCTACCATTCCTCCGACAGAGTTGGAGGATATCATAGTAGAGCCTGATTTGACTTTTGTTAAACACCCAGTTCGGATTGTAGCAAGGGATGAGAAGAGATTGAGGACCAAGACAGTCAAGTTAGTGAAAGCCCAGGGGAGCAACAACGAGAAAGACTGTACTTGGGAGGCAGAAGACAAGATTCGAGAGGATTATCCTGATCTACTTTGATGGTATGTCTATAATAGATTTATATAGACTGTTGCTAGACTGGTAGGCTAGTATGGTTGTTAGGAGATGTTACAGATGATTGTTGTGTTTGCTAATTAATCCTTACTGAATTTCACGGATGAAATTCTTTAAGGAGGGGAGCCTGTAAACATCCCTAATTATATTAACATTATTCGGGAGATTTAATTAGAATAGATTAAATAGAATAATGAAGATAAGGAGATTGAGGTTGATTAATAAATTTGGTGGCCGTGCTTATTTAAAATCTAATGAACTTGTATAAATGGCTAGGAAATTAAACATAAGGGCATTAGGGTAAATCACCATACTTCCCATCCTTATACTATTCTCATTAGGTCATACACGTTCATTTTACTTAAAACAAAATTTTGTAATCGTGAGAAGCAAGGCCAGCATTTGGAAGAAGAGAAGAGAAAATCAACTTAAAGCTTAGGATTCAAGTTAGAAGGAATCAATCTCAACCAAACTTCAATTTCCTTATCTAATCGAATAATAATTTCTACATCTCTATTTTAAGTTTTATGATCATATGGTTTTGGATTTTAGTGTAAATCTGTTTTTATGATATGTTGAATGATGATATGCTTGAATCGTGATTTATATGGATTAAACAAGTTTGCTAAAAAGAGATATACACGGTTTTAGGGTAAAACCGAGATGAAATGATTTTTAAATGCTATGGGAAAATTTTATGTTGTAGAAAACATGATTTTGGAGATGGGTTTCAATTTGCATAATTTTCTGAATTAATGTGGATTTTATATAAATTTTCTAGTGAAGAAAATGATTTATTGGGTTATAAATTATTTATGGCTAAAGTAATAATTATTTGGGTTTGAAATTTTTATGTGTTGGAAAACATATTGGAGTAGATTTTCTAGGATTTTTTTATAGATTTTTCCTAAGTTATTTGATGAATATATAAAATTATATAAGGTATGAGACTTAAATGTTTTATATATTTAATTAAGGAGAAGAGGCATTTTATAAAATAAAATGATTATTTAATTCTGAAAATAGTGGCAGCACTTTTTTGAAAAGTATTTGTTAACTAATGAGAATTTGACAAATAAAGGCAGGTTAGTTGAAAATTATCCTTTTTAAGTTAAAAACAAAGAAATCATACTTTTAGCATGTTTCAGCCAATTCTAGTATTAAACCTTCCGACCTAGACCTTCCGACAAGGTCAAGAGGTTCAAAGCTTTCGACAAGGTCAAACTAATGCATATGGTATCAAGTTACTTGGTACGTAATGAATTGGACAGAGTCGAAGGGTTCTTAGTTGAAAGGTTGGTTGCTGAAGGGGTTGAAGTATGTTTGTTTTATAAGTCAAAGGATCACCTGCTTTGCTTTCGAATAAGAGCTTTCGACTTGGTTGCTTTCGACTAGGTCAAATGCTTAAAATAAAGGTTTTAAACCTTTCGATACAGTCGATAGGTTACTACTGTTTTATCACTATTTTGTTTTGAAAGGTTACTGCCGCTTTTGTTTGATTTTGTTTTGAACCATTCGACAAAGACAAAAGGTTTACTTGTTTTAAAATAGC
This sequence comes from Allium fistulosum, assembly GCA_030737815.1. Lineage (NCBI taxonomy): Eukaryota > Viridiplantae > Streptophyta > Magnoliopsida > Asparagales > Amaryllidaceae > Allium > Allium fistulosum. The sequence continues at coordinate 871,893,953 of CM060907.1, read as the reverse complement.
CGCTTCTCCATGCTTTTGGAAGAGAGCCTTCGACTTAAGTGATTTACCCTTGTTTTCTAATTAAATTATGCCCAAAGCTTTCGAAGTAGAGCTTTTGACTAAGTCGAAAGGTAGCTTCCAATGAAGTCGAAAGGTTTTTAAAAGAAGATTTTCCATGTGTTTTAAATTGAACGCAGTAGGCTTTAGAAAGGTTTATGTTTAAAAGGTTGATTGCTTTCGAAAGGTTTGAGTTCCAATGGTTTCATAAGGTTTGATTTCCAATGCTTTCGAAAAGTTTACTTACAAAAGGTTTAGAAGTTAGGCTTCCACTCTTACTTAATGATACTTCAACTAAGTCGAAAGGTTTCGAAGGAGGGGGTTTAAAGTATTATAAAGGTTGGAACCTATTGTTCTAAAATTTATGGTTTATGCTTTCGAAGGGGTCGAAAGGTTGTTTTCGAAAGGGTCGAAAGCAAAGCTTTCAAAGGGGATACTTTTGAAGGATTTGGAAAATTGTTTTCCTTTAACCTTATAAAATAAATGTTGTTTAACCTTGGGGATACCGGGGTTTAATGAATTCAACACAATAGTAGGGGATATCAATATTTATATTTTTTGACAATCATTGGGGATACTAATGTAAATTATAAATGGATATAACCTAAATTAGGGACGCTAATGGCAATAGGTTAATCATGTGGATAGCATGAGATAATTAGATTCATGTGGATAGCATGAGTTAAATCGTCTAGTGATGGGTCATAGTTATTCTAGGAAAACTATGGGATGTGTGATGGATAGTCAACATCAGGTTGGAGATGGATAGTCTCCATATAATTGAAGAAGGGTTCATAGTAATCCTAGAAAAACTATGAGATGGTTGATGGATAGTCAACATCATGTTGGGGATGGATAGTCTCCATATGTTAGATGAAGGGTTTATAGTCATCCTAAGAAAACTATGACATGTGAGATGGATAGTTCACATCCACTTAAGAAAACTGATATGGGATGGATAGTCCCTCTTTGAGGCAAATTAAAATATAATAGGGGATGTGGAAATCCTAAATGTTTGTAAGTATGCATATCATCATAATATTTTGAAAATGTATGTTTTAACCATTGTGGATGCAGGAATACAGAATATGGTTATGTCAAATTTTTAGGATACTAGTGAGGGAAAAACCTGTTCCACTAAGCGGCATGATCTCACTAGATATCTAAAAGGATTGAGACGTTAGATTATTATTCATACCAGGCTTTATGTCTAACTCGAAGTTTTTGTTTTCCTCTTAAACTCTCGGGTGCTCAACTGATTTTGAGTAGTTTGAGGTTTATGGTTTTCAGGTTCTCTTCTTAGTTGAATAAAGCTTCCGGAGTCATGCAGGAGGCAGATATATATTTATAGTTTTCTTTCTGCTGTGTGTTTTGTTTGTAAAGGCAGATTTATTAGCCTTACTGTATACTCTGATCAACCAAGGGGGAATTATCATATGTCGCTCTTGGCATAATTGTAATAATTATATTTTTCTAAACGCGGTTAACGTAATTTTGGGAGTATGTAATGAACTTGAAATGTTTTGATTTGAATGTGGAAATATGTTATTTTTGAATTGTGAAATTTTTCCATATTTCTATGATCTGTGTATCATTGTATCTAGCACCGCCGTATTTTATCGTCGAAGAATAATAACTATGGATGATTGTAGCATCTGTAGCCATTAGTTTTAGGCCTCCAAATAGGGGGATGTTTCAGTCACCGGTTCTTCAACTCCTATCCTAGATCCGTCAACTAGCATGCAGGCTACTTTCCCTAACCACTGCTTGATTGGTGTCATGTTTGATAGTGATATCAAAAACATTCCAAAGGAAGACGTAGAGCAGAAAGTCTGATGGATCCATGAGCTCATTGATCAAGGTTATGAGTGAAAGAAGCTTACTTATGCCCTCTATGGTTAACAAATCAATCAAACGAACATTCAGTCATTTGAACCTAAGAAGAAGACCTATGATAGCCTGATAGAGGGGTATAAAGCCGATTTAAAGAAAATGGGGGTAATGAGAGATGAGGCCCTAAAGTCTAACGCTGGTACTGAAAGCTTGATGAAAGAGATGATGAGAGACATACCAATCCAAAAATCCTACAAAATGATTTGCTAAAGACTGCCTATGAAGATAATGCCGCCTTAAAAACACAACTCATAGAAAAGCACTTGGCCCTCACCACGAAGGATGAAACTATCCAAGCCAAGGATAAATTGAAGACTAGGTACTTGAAATCCGAAGGCTCTTGGTTGAAAAAGATAAGCTAAAAATAGTCTACTATTAGCAAAGGCTGAAAAAATGGATATTGAAGTTGAATATTCCATTACCGCACATGATCCAAAAAGGCTCAAAGTGAAAAAGGCCAAAGAGGGAGAGGAACTTAATACCACTCTTCAGCAATTCTTTGTTAATGTAATTCAATATAAGAGTCTGAAGTTGCTATGCAGCACTTATGTCGTTACTTTTACCGATGCCTGGTAGGAAGTGGTACCTCGTTCGGAAGCGGCTAGTGAAGGCCTCAACAAAGAAGAACTAAGAGTGAAGTACCTTGATGTTGATGATATAGCGAAGCTTGAAGAGGGAAACACTATTCTAGCTGCTGAAGATGTTGCTACTACTAAAGCTATCACTGAAGCTCCTACTGACCCAAGTGCATTGGGTTAGGCAGAATTGTCAACTCCCAAATCCGAGGAGCTTACAATGAGCATTCCTACAACAAAGGGGGCCAGCTTCGAAGCCACGCAAATCGTTCCAGCTTTAGCAACTATCACTCCTGCTGAACCCTATATTCACCCCATCGTTGATCTGCTTGGTCATCATAGAAGATGGGGAAATTTCTAAATCTCTTATTCTGCAATTGAGTACGAGTGAAGTTATATCCCTTATTTCACTGGTTTTGGAGAAACTCAAGTTCTCGCCTGAATCCTTCTCTAACCTTTACCACTATATTTATCAACTTGTAGGTCATTCGTATCTTCCTCCTACACCATCGGCCACTTAAATCCTGGGTTCTTCAGTAATCTTTACTGCATCAACTTCTGTTTCTACAGGAACCATTACTCCCGTTACTCCTTTCAATTATAGTCTAGCACATGACTACTAGAAGATAGCTACTCTAGAGAACCTAGAGGACGTGTCTTTGTCCCTTGAGAAAGATGTTACTATTACTAGTGCTGCAGACCCAACTGACCAAATCACCATGTCGGAAAGACTGGAGACTGACCTTTCTAAGGTTAAGATTAAACTTGAGCCTGTTCTAGATAAGCCTTCAAGTGCCAAAGAGCCAAAATCTTCTTCCCGCATTCCTCCTTCTGTCATTCGTCCTTCTAAGAGCAGCAGAGTTGGTGCTACTATGGAGACTTCCAACTTCCTTTTAGTCGTCTTGAAGATTCCACCGTCATAGTTTCCGGAAGCGGTACTACCACTTTTGGAGGTAGCACACCAAATGATGGTCAAGGACAGAAGAGGCTTTGTGACAGCTCAAGCAACAAGGCCAGGAAAAAGAAGAAAAAAAGGCTATAAGAAGTAGACTTCTCAGGCAACCACCAATGAAGGCGATGCAGTCTCCATTTAGGATGTATTTTTTATTTTTCCTTTTGTTGTAAATAGGTCACATTTGTGCGGTTGCGGCCCCTGCAATCTCTATTTATAAAAGCTGAAGTAATGCAAGACTACTTTTCATTTGTAATCTTTGGTCTGTTTTACTTCTCCGTACTTTTAAATAGTGTACCTGCCTATAAACAACTTCCTGCATACATAATACAATTGTCTGTATTGCAACCTATCTATACAATACACGGTTGTATCTGTGTAATGCTTTTATTTACTACAACTATGTGCATATGAATGAAATTCCTACAATTGCTTTACTTATAGACTATTATTCAGTTCTACTTACGACCGTCAAAGTGCTCCGTTTAGCAAAACAAAATTATGATTTATCCAACTCCATGGTCATTCCTGTTTAAGTTAGGCCGAGTTCCCTTCGACCAATCATCAATTATGGATAATCCAAGTCATGTGTTGTTCCTTATTTCTAAGGAACATTGGTTTGAACGTCAATCTCTAGACGTCCCCAATCTCACCAAAAGTCGGGCATGATTGGTGTTATCCACAAGTTTACACTGCTAAACCTTGGCAAAGCAAATCATGCTAAGCCGCAAGTGAAACTGTAGCCTTTATGCCATTTTTTCGCATAGTGAGTCCTATTTCTAGCACTCGTGATTCCATATGCCAAAATCTGGGCATTATTTACTAGCCTTGCCTATTTTCGGGCAGTCGTCGATGATTAATCATGCAGGGCAAATTATATGGTTGTCCGCTGTTCGATTATACTCTCCCGATCTTGATCTTGGATCGGAGGAATCTAGATGTTCCTTTTTTTGTTATTCAATAACCATCCTCGGTTATCCTTGGCCAAGCATGTCCTATAGATTGTTAGCGCAATCGTGAATGTCCCAAATGTAGATCAGTTCATATATCTAAGAACCTGTACCTTTGGATGCCTATCTTTAAGCATCCTCTCTTGGTCCCACCTTTTTGTGGGTGTTGACCGAGAGTATCCATTGATATCCTTGCTTATCATCGATCTAGCATATCCTGCCAGGCCGCAAGCATGGTTAATAGAATTCCAATCGTATACCAGTTTCTATCTCCAAAAACTAATGCTTTAATCACCTTATCCTCGACGTTCCTTCTTGACGCTGCCTAATTTTGGGCAATAGTAATACCTGAAGGTTGGTTTTGAATTATCTGATCAACCCCTCTTGTTTACCCTCCTCGGTACTAATCATAGACCAAAGGAGCTGGTTGTTTTCCGAGTACCTAAGCACGTAGGGTTATATTTTTCGATCAAACCTTGAAATTATACTCAATGACCCTGAACTTGGGTGAGAGGAGTTTGTTCCTGACTATATTGTTGATTGTGTAGCATAGGATTTCGCTTCCAAGAACATGGTTCCATTAGTCCAAGAAGCTAGTTTTATTTATAAACAGAAAATGCGGCAATTCCTGCCTTATTACATTGCCCCTGGAATCCTTAGGTGGCTTATTTGAAAAAAGCAAATTAAATAAAACTAAAAAAATAGTGTCATATCAAGTCGTTATTCTATGCATGCGGAATTGAGATACCATCGATAGTTTCCAGCTTGAACGTTCCGTCTCCAAGCTTTTGCTCGATTATGTAAGGACCTTCGAAACCGGACCAAGCGCTCCCATACTAGGAGAACTAGTTTCAAAACGAGTTCCTTTACCTCAAAATTATGGTTACGAACCTTGGTATTAAAATGTCGTGCTACTCTTTTTTGGTAAGCAATTACCTTTGACTCTGCTTCCTTCCTTTTCTCATCAACCAAATTGGGAGACTCAAGCAAGAGTTCCTCGTTTACCTTTGGATCATAAAACTTTTTATGATGAGAAGGGACCTCCAATTCTATCGGGATCATAACCCCCTATTCATATGCCAAAGTAGGCGGCTTATGTCCAATCACAAACTTATGGGTCATTCTATAAGTCCATAATGCCAGTGGAAGTTCATTGACCTAGTAGCCTTGGGCATTCATTAACCGTTTCTTTAAGGTGGATATGATGATTTTATTCACCACCTCCACTTGTCTGTTCGCCTGTATATGTGTTATCGCTGAAAAGCACTTCTCAATTTCATACTAATTGTAAAAATCCTTGAAATTGGCACTTTCAAATTTAGTTCCATTGTCCATTATGAACTTTTGATGTACTATGAACCTGCAGATGACATTCTTTTCCACGAAGTTAATCGCCTTTTTCATTATTGTCGTAGCAAGTGGTTCCGCTTCAGCCCACTTCGTGAAATAATCCACCACAACTATTGCATACTTAGCTCCTTCTTTTACCACCGGTAGCACACCAATAACATCAGTTCCCCAAATGGCAAGTGATCACAGGCTGACCATTTGTGTGAGCTCTATCGATGAGACTCTTGGTTCCTTCGCAAATCTCTAGCAACAGTCACATTGTTTGGTATAGTTAGTTGCATCTCGATTTATTGTTCGTCATAAATATCCATAGCAAAGTACTTTTTTGCTAGTTTCTACCCCCGGTGTGGTCACATAGCTACCCTCATGGATCTCCATGAGGATTTTCCTAGTTTTTTTCTTAGTTACATACCTAAGTAAGAGGGTAGAAAATCCTCTTCTATACAGCACTCCTTCTTGCATCATGAATAGTGGGTCATTCGAAGGAGATTCCTTCGTTTACTCCTATTACTGGGGAGAACTTCTTATAGTAGATAATCCTTAGTGGGAGTCATCCATGACTCCTTTTCCTCCACAACCTCCAAAATCCAGTTGATGTCCATCTGATTGATACTTGGAGCTGTTAAAACATCCGGTAGAACCAAACCCATTGCCTTACTTCCTCAGAACTAGCCAACTTGGCCAACGAATCAGATTTTGCATTCTCCTCTCTGGGGATGTGTGCAATAGATCCAATAGATCCAGTGCCTTTGTCAGGTAAGGAGCAAGTCTCATAATTTTAGCCTGTTATTCCTTCCTCGCTTGACAAACCACCAACTGTGAATCATTGAATATTAATAGGATATTTATTCCTAATACCTTTGTTACCCTCAACCCCGCTATCCACGTCTCATACTCAGTCTCATTGTTAGTTGATAGAAATTCCAATCTCAACACATAATAAATCGATCGTCCCTTTAAAGTTACAAGCATTACTCTCGCATCTGAACTATGTTCGCTTAATGCTCCATTTACAGATAATTTCCAATGAGGAAGTATGAATGTATTGTCCTTCTCTTCACCATCTTGTGTGGTAAAATCATCAATGAAATCCACCAATGCCTGCCCATTTATCTCTCTTCTTAGATGGTAAGTAATATCTTGCTGGCTTAATTTAATGTTCCATTTCAAAAATCTCCTTGTGGTCTTGGGTAGATACAACACCTGTTTCAAGGGCTGAACCATTAGCACCTTAATCGGATGAGCTTGGAGATATGGTCGTAACTTCCTTGACGCAATCAACAACAAAGGCAAGTTTCTCCAACTTCGGATGATTATTTTTAGCTCTGGTAAATCATTTGCTAATATAATAGACCAGCCTTTGAATCCTCGCCTCCTCACGTATCAATGTTGCACTTAGTGCGCAAGAAGACACCACTAAAAAAACATAAGGTCTTCTCCGTCCAACGGTTTGATAGAACCAATGGTGTTTCCAAATGCCTTAGCAACTCCTTAAAGGAATTCTGACAATCCTTGCTCCATTCAAAATTCTTCTTAACCTTTTTGAGGGCATAAAAGAATGGTATGGATTTGTCCATTGTCTTTGAGATAAACCGATTCAAAGCGTCAAGCTTCCCATTTAAGCTTTGTAACTCCATTTTCATGGTCGGGTCTCTTACGTTCCTTAAAGCATTAGTATGCTCTTGATTGGACTCAATGCCTCTTTAATTCACGATGAATCCCGAAAACTTCCCCGATGTAACTCCAAAAGAGTATTTCAATAGATTGAACTTCATTCCATAGTTACGCAATACCTCGAACATCTCCAAAAGATTGTCGATGTGATTCCTCAATAGTCGTGACTGCAAAGGCATATCATCCACATACACTAACATCATCTGTCCGGTTTTTTTTGAACATAGAATTCACCAACCTCTGGTGTGTAGCCCCTTCATTCTTTATACTGAACGGCATCACTGAATAATAATATTGTCCTAAATTTGTTATAAAGCTGGTGTGCTCCTGATCAGGTATATGCATCGGTGTCTGCTTATAGCTTGAATAAACGTCTATAAATGAGAGAACCTCATGTCCTATTGTCCCGTCTACTAGTTGGTCAATCCTAGGCAAGCGAAATCTATCCTTCAGGCATGCTTTATCAAGTCAGAATAGTCAATACACATCTGCCACTTTCTATTTTATTTCTTGACCAACATAGGGTTCGATACCCATTTCGGGAATAAAGCATCATTGATAAAGCCATTCCATATCAGCTTATCCATTTCCTTCTTTATCGCAGTAGATCGCTCCAAACCCAAACTATGCCTTTTCTACTTTACCATTGGAAACCTTAGATCCACATTCAATGCATGGTAAGCTACCTCCAACTATATCCCATATATATCTAAATGTGTCTACGCGAATACGTCTACATTCCCTTAATGGAAATTAACCAATTCCTTCCTTGGTCCAATACTAAGCTGAGTCCATTTTTAGAAGTCCAAGTAGGATCATTCATACCAACCTAAACGTCGATTGTCAAATCAGCTGGTTCCATCCGCACTTTTTCTGACTTCTTCCTGGGATCCACAGACTTATTGAACCTACTATGGTTTCCAAGCCAGGGCTTGGGCTTTAATTGCTATACTTCCGAGTTCTTAATATAGAGTGCCTTCTTACATTCTTTCCTTTCTCTTGTCACTTTGCTTTTCTTAGCTCAGCAACATAACACTCCCTTTTTCTGCTCTGGTCTTATAGTACAGATCCAACCCCATTCTCCATGGGGAACTTCATCATTAGGCACCAAGGAGCTAGTGCTATCCTAAATTTTTACAAGGTCGGTCGGCCTAGAAAGGCATAATACGTCAAACACTCATAAATTATAAAAAAACGTTTGGATCCATAAAACCTTGTGATCTCCATCACCCAACTTGACCGATAAATACATCATCCTAACCGGTTATTTCGACTTGCCAGTAAATCCATGAATCCCAGATTTACAAGGCTTAACATCCTTCTTACAAATTTGCATTTGGTCAATGTCCTTTTAAATAAGATATTCATCGACCTTCCATTATCCACCAAAACTCGATGCACTATAGTAGGGTCAACAACAGCGAATTCACCATGGGACTAACAGTTGGCGCTTTGACTCCATCAAAATCCCTATTCTTGAATACAATGTCATCTATTACCATCCCTATTTTGCATAGCCGGAGCTCCATCCTCTATGGAAAAGCAACTCTCATGTGATGCGGGCTTCAACGAGCTGGCGTACCCCTCCATTTCTTTCCATCTTTTCTCTACTAAATGAGGTCCTTCTGTTATGGTATTTATGACTAATCTTCCATCAGTGTGCCAAGTTCCCTCTCCGCTGGGTCCAGGCTGGTTCCCTTAGGTATTTGGCCCTTGGAGTCTAGCATTTTGTCCGGCATCTTGGGGATCTCTGACATATTGTTGCAACTTTTTCTTCTTTATCAATTCCTTGATAAAATCCCTCAATGTCAACACTTGTTCGTGTTGTGTCTGTGAGTTTCATGGAAACGATGGTACATCCCTGAGCGCCTTTCCTCTTTGGTCGCGTCCTTCCTAAGTGGCCTTTTATATCGTTCTGTTCCTTGCATAGCAAGGTATATGTTCTCCATTGTGTCGTTTAGAGGCGTGTACTCATCAGGCCTTATAATCCTCGGATGCTTTTTGGATTTTTTTCCATCTACCACCAGAGCCTGGATTCCTTTTCTTCTGATGATTTTCAATTTCCAACATATATAGCTATATTACCGGAACTCTTGACGGTCTATTTAACTGCTACTTTACTTTGAATCACTTTCCTTGACTTTCCACTATTAGCCTTTCCAGCAGCCTAATTTTCTTCTTGGAATCGCAAGAATTGATTGGCCTTCCAGTGGAATTCCTCTATAGTCGTCGGTTGTTGCATCTTCAACTATTTACCAAACTTCATGTCCAGGTGCATGCCTCGGGCCAAAGCCATAAACACTAGATCTTCCTATGTATTGTTAACATCCATTACTATAACGTTAAACCTGTTCAAGAACCCCTTCAAATACTCTTTAGTCTCTTGAGAATGACTAGATAAGGACATCATATCCTTAAGTCATGCGATATGGAGTCTAAACTGCTCCATAAACTCCATTACCAACTCATCAAAAGTCGATATGGATTTTTGTGCAAGATGAGTAAACTACCTTAATGCCACACCTTCAAGAAAGATAAGTAAACATCTAGACCATACTACATCCATCGCCTGGCACCATCCATGTGTCATTCATATTTAAACAAGCGCTACTTAGGATAGGTAGTTCCATTGTACGATGGCATCGTTGGCATCATAAACCTCATGGGATACTCCTCCCTTAGAATGTTCTCTGTGAATGAATTTTTGCTCGGTGTAGAACCCCAGTCCTCATTCTTTCTCCATTTGTTTTCTTCCACCAACCACTTAACCACATCTGATGTATGCTCCTCACTAGCTTGGAACTCTAAAGGTTGACTGTCAGGAGTTATGATGAGTACTTGACTCTATAAACGACCTCGGCTTGCTCGTTGACATCTAGGTTCTCCAGTCCATGGGAGAACCACTCCTTTAGGATTTTTCCACTGCATGATTAGCTCTGTAGGGGTTTCTTACACTCCAACATATCGAACAGCAAAATCGAGTTCGTAATCACCACCATCATCCAGCAAATCATCCTCTGAATCAATCAAATCCACGGCTTTAACTCCTCATCCCCCCTAAAGTGCCAAGATTCTTCATGGTATCGACCTGATTATGGTTGGCATCGAGTTGAATTCCTTTCAAAGGAACCTTCTGACTTCCTCCAACAACTCCCTATGTTGCCCCAGTAGCCTTTTCCTCCTTTTGTTTTCTATTTCTTTTATTCTAACCAGAAATAGATGAGTTCTCATGCTCCTTCTAGTTCTCTATGACTACTGGGTTAGCATAGCTATGTTAGCATCCATCTTTTCCAATAGAGCTTTCTTACTATCAACCATCTATTGATTCGGCTCTTGCATCATCTTGTCAAATTCCACTTTTGTAACTATCTCCTAAGGAGCAGATGGTCCTGAAAACACTTATTGGTTGCTAATATCCATTGATGAGAAGTTCCTTCATCAGCACCAGCTAATGCTCCAAATGATCATCTAGATCTCCTAGGTGCCAATGGTTAATGTATGCAAATCCTTCAAGTCCCTAAATGAAAATCTTCTGAACCTAACTTCTAATGCTCCAATTCATAATAGAAAGCTAGAACTATGCCTGAGAATCTCCTTTCTTAGTGAAAGCACCAATATATTGAGCTTGAGAATGGCATAGCACCAAAACTCCTGTAGAAAAATAGTAATTTAGCAGAAAATAGCGAGTAAATAGAGAGAACACCAAAAAATTTAAAGTGGTTTGGCAATCTCAGGCCTGCGCCCACTATAGTTTAAATTATTTGATTAACAGTCACTAGTACAAGGGATTCACAAGTTTTTATAGCCTAGAACAGGCAATAACAACTTCCTTAGTGAATGGTGAGGAGAGATAGAAGATGAAGAAAGAAAAAACCCAAAAGTCCTTTCCTAAATGCCATATGTGCTATATTTATAGGGAAACCATCTAGTAGAGTCACAAATCTATAAAATACTAGGTCTAGATACAAAGCTAAGAATGTAAGAGAGGAAGATGGATCCCTGAGCTATAAAATCAACATGGTATCGACCAGAAGTGGTTGGTACTGACTTGATTTTTTTAAGGGGAGCTACTCCTTCTTCTCCCTTTGATCTTCTATCTTTATTCGATCTTACTTCGAGTGTTATTCCTTAGATCGCATGGTTTTGTGAGGTTCTGATGTCTCTTGTACTTATCTTCTTTCCTCTAGAACTTCTCTAGAGTTGTTTGCTTATTTCTTAAGAAATGCACCTCAAGACAATCGTACAAGCCATACATCTATGAACCATAACTTCAAAGTACTTACAAAGAACAAAATGTGATCGGCACCGAGTAGATCAGGTTAGTACTGATTACCACCCATAGCTCTCATTGTGTTGTAATTTCTAGAGTCCGCTCCTTTGGTCCCTTCAAGCATGTTTCCAAATTCATGAATCGTTTTATCTCCATCCCGATTTTCAAATTTGAGTGAAAGCCTGCTTGGTTAAAAATCCGAATAAAACCTATGTTCTAGTGCACTGACTTTATAATATTTTAGATCTTCTACTGCTCACACTAGACTATTGTCTGACTCGAGATTTTATGCTTTGCTCCTTATTATTTTCGGTACTCTTAAATGAGTAGACTAGACAGTATGTGCAAGTGACACATGGAGCCATACAGATGGACAACCAAGCAGCATGCTTTCTTATTATACTTTGGCTTGCTATTGCTTATTCCGCCGTGTGACACTATGGAGCCTAGACAGTGTCCGCTTAATATTATTTAGAGATCGTATATATATCAAGCTTATTATTAGTTATATAAACTCTACCACTTATGTTGCAGGCGATATCAATTTCGATATTGCGGGCGAAAGGGCTGGTTACCCTAGCGCCTATCCCTCGATCTCTTTGCTCCCGTTGGACACACTCTCTGAATAAGCGTGCCATCCTTTCATCAGAATTTGGAGCAGATAGAAATGAGTTTGGTTCTGTCCTGTGGGATTGATTCCGTCCAGATGACCTGTAGGGATGGTATCGTCTATCATTCCTCATATTTTCCAGTGGCTGCCTTTGATCTTCTGGGAGCATGCTAGGGTCAGCTACAGTTGGCCCTTGCCTTGATCTTCCCCTACCGGGTTCTGATCTAAGCACTTCCTCGGGTCCAACTTCGGGCTGGACTCTAGCTCGGCCCCATTCACTGGCGTTTCCGTGGTTAGGTAGTATGACAGGCTCAGTTACAGTTGACCTCCGTCCGGTACCTCCCCCGTTGGGTTCGGTACCAAACGTTTCCTCAGGCCTAACTTCGGGCTGTGCTCGGTCTCGGCTCCTACCATGGCTATTTCTGCCGTTAGCTCCTTCGAAGAAGGAAGATCTTTATTGTCTCTGAGATTCTCCAGACTGGGACTCGCCCCATGATTTAGTGTTGCGGTTGGATTCTTCAGCGTCCCTTAAGCGTGACATGAGATGGTCCACCAAGGCTTCCTGCTGGGACGTGAAGCGGTTAGTTACTTCAACCACAACTCTGTCCAAATCTGCCCTAGTAATTGTTGTAGGCTGTTCTGTGGCAGGAGTGGTTGGGTTAGCCTGTCCTTCATTTGTTACTGTTGTTGGAGGAGGACGATTTACTTGATTCGTGACAGTTGGATCTGGAAGACTACTGGATGCGATGTTTTTTCCTTTGTTAACATCTTTTCTCTGTTTGGGAGGCATGTTTTCCAAGTGGCAGACGATGCTGTTAGGAAAACTCGTTAAGTGGATGAAGCTGAAGCTTCGAGCTTCTAGTTCTCAGTGAAAGCACAAAAAATGTTTGCACAAAAAATGGACAAACACCTCAAAGTTGTATGATTTAGTAGATCTTATGTTGTTCTTAGTGATTTGGGTGATTTATGCAAATATATGAAAAGCAGGGACTAAACTGTAAAAAGACATGCAAGTTTATAGTGGTTCAGCCAGAATGTGCCTACGTCCACTTTATATGTTATTTCTCTTCTCTTGTTTTGATTACAAGTACAAAGCTTTGATACAAGTAAAAGAAAGTTGTTTGAAAGTTCTCTCCGTGCTTGAGCTCTCCAAACTTGTCCCCCATTGTTGTACCCCTGCCCCTCTATTTATAGAGTGAGGCTGGGGGTAGGGTTCTTGGATGTATACAATTGCTGGTGGGCCTGGACTGACGTGATCTGGTCTGGTGAAGTTGGTTCGGTAGTAGGTGGACCGGTGGTTGGTCCGGTAGTGGGTGGACCGGTGGTTGGTCCGGTAGTTGGAGTGGAAGGAGGGTTCATTCGGTAGTGGGTGGACCGGTGGTTGGTCCGGTAGTTGGAGTGGAAGGAGGGTTCATTCGGTAGTGGGTGGACCGGTGGTTGGTCCGGTAGTTGGAGTGGAAGGAGGGTTCATTCGGTAGTGGGTGGACCGATGGTTGGTCCGGTAGTTGGAGTGGAAGGAGGGTTCAGCGAAGGCTGGTCCGGTGAGGTCATGGATCGGCGAGGGTTTGGTGGTAGTGGAGGTAGCTGGTTCGGTGATGAGAGTTGGAGTGGAGTGGGGTTGATTTGGCGGTCTTGGTCCGGTGGGATTTCGTCCAACATTTGCCCCCCAAAGTGGGGCATATGCCAGCATGTGCCTCGCTTTGTTTTTAGTTCATTCGGTTTCGCTTGTCGAGATGGTTGGTTCGGTAGTCTAGATTTGTCTATAAGTATGGGACATATGCTTTCATGGTTTCTTGCCTAAACGAGATAGCCGAGCATTGACTTCCAGGAGTGTCGCCAACGTGTTTGACCGGACCAAAGCTCTAGTCGAACCAAGGTGCTTTGCCGAACCAAAGTGTTAACCGAACCAAAGTGATAGCCGAACCAAAGTGTTAACCGAACCAAAGTGCTAGCCGAACCAAAGTGTTTCTTTTCACCGAATCAGGTATTGATCCTCTCTCTTTTTGCCGAATGGGTTTTCACCGAATGGACTTGGTGACTCCGAGTGCCGAATGAAATCATATTTTTGTTTATATCTTCTGTTCTAACGACGTGATTTTCCGTGTTGCAGACAGATGTCTCAAAGAGTAGAAACCCGATCAGAGAAAAAGAGATCCCATGACAGAGAAGAGCCTTCCGCCATGCCCCCAGCTCAGCCAGGACCTGTCCAACATGGGCCCGCCCCGAGATCATTAGTGGATGGGTACGGCCCTCAGGAGCTTCTGAACTCCCCGCCCGATTGCTTTCCCAGCTCCCTCAAGGAAGAACAGCTCGATGTCATCTCCCGTTCTTTCGGAATTGATAGGGCGCGCATGCTGTTGCCAGGGAGAGAAGTTATGCCATATGACCCTCCCGAAGGGTACTTTGCCTATAGCAGATACCACTGTATGTGTGGTGCCATCCTGCCTCTTAATGCTTGGGTAGCCAGCTTCCTTACATATCTAAAGGTGGCCCCATTCCAGCTTCAACCCAACTCCTATGCTATACTGGTGAGCCTCTTCGTCATCTTCCAGAGGAAGTATGGGCGTGCTCCTTCCAACCGGGAGATCCGGTACTTATATAATCTGAGGGGCTATAAGAAGGGGTCCCCATATATCAGCTTGGAGTCAGCTGTAACCTTCAAGCCGGTCTTGGATCTGTATTCTAAGTTCAACATGTTCAAGAAGGAGTGGTTCTTCGTCAGGGACGACTCTGTTTCTATTCGGCGTTTCATCTCTGGATGTAATTCGATGCTTTATTTATAATTTCCATTCGGGCTGCGATACTTCTTCTCATACATTTCCATTTTTGCTAGCGACAGGTGGCTTTGCGGTTGTGGAGACTGATCGCCTGGTTCAGACGGCGGCTGAGATAGAAGCTATCCCCGGGAGAGATAGATCAGCTGCCTACCTGATCAGAAATGTGACCCTTCTGGAGTATAACTTGATCCTCCCACAGCAGTCAGTAGTCAAGCTGAGGGAAACGGCGGAGGAGAGGGCGGCTGCTCAGGCTAAGGGAGGTGTCACAGTTGAGAGTGGCAAGAGGAAACCTTTCGCGAAACCTCCAGCTGTCGGAGGTAAGAAACTTAAGAAGTCGGACGGTCCTTCCCCCAGCAATTGTCCACTTACCCGGGGGGAAGACGTATAGGAGGAAAGAGGTGAGGGTGAAGATGGTCGGGAAGGTGATGATGGTGGCGATGGCATCGGGGCCTTGCTTCCTGGGCAGGCAAGCGAGATTCAGGAGTGGACGGATGATGCATTTCGTCAGGCTTTTGAGGGGCTGGACGGAGAAACGGCTTTGGTAGAGAAATCCGGGAAAGCCGACAAGGCTGGGACCGGTGCAAGCGAATCTTCTCAGACTACTCCAGCCAAGGTGGCTCTGACGACTCAAGGTGAACTTTTGACTCCCGCAGGCTCCATTTATGATAGGGACTTAGGAATATTTTATGATCCGCTCCCGTCCTGGAATGAAATCCAGGACTCATTGCAGTATCCTGCTCCTCCCCAGGGTTTGTATAACAGATGTGTTTCCTTTCTTCTTTTAACTTTTAATTTACCGCGTTTCTTGAATTATGGATCAATGTAAGCTTGTGACACTTGTTCTTTATATCAGGAGCAGGTAAAACGGCCAAGGCCTCAGATCTTCGGCACACGCTTGAACAATACAAGCTTTCCAAAGCTTCCACCAAGCCGAAGCCTTCGACCCACCGTTCCGGGGATGTAGTCGGCTACCGTCCTCTTCTCGGGGTTATTGAAGAGGGTATTCAAAAGAGAAAGAGGAGTCATCCCTCATCTGAACCTTCACTTGGTCCTCAGCCCCTAGTTCAGCCTCTTCATGATATCACGGAGGAGGATAGCGAGTTTGCACTCTCTCCGCACCCGTCCGAAAATCCTACTGTTACGCAGATTGATCGTCCTGATTTGGCTCGTAATCCATTTGCGGGTCACCCTGATCTGGATCCAAGTTCTCATGATATTACCTTTGACGAGGTTACTGGTGAGCACCTTCTTCCCCGCAATCCCATGGTATGGGTGCTCGATGAGGCTAAGTCCTTAGATCTCAATCTACTTACTACTCGGATAGTTACCATGGGAGACGAGGCCAAGGCTAATATTGATCGGGTGGCGGAGGAGACTAGGAAGCTGATGGGGCATCATGCCCGGCTGGTTAAGGCTGGAGAGGAGATTGGGAGTGCCAACATCCGACTACGATTGATGGTTTCGGACCAGGCCAAACAGCTTGCTGATCAGGCCATTCAGATTTCTCAGCATGAGGCTGCCTCCGGGCGGTTGAGGAAGGCTATGGAGGAGGCTAGTAAGGCGGAACTGCGGAAGATGGAGGCTGCCTGCAAGAAGCAGATAAATATGGCCATCTCGACAGTGGATGAGGTTCGGAGGGCGGATCTTGAGCGGGTAGAGGAGCTGTCGGGGAAGCTTGAAGCCGCAGAGCTTGCTCAGGTTAGGCTGAAGGAGGAGATGGAGGCGATGCAGAAATCCCTTCAGGCCGACTGCTCGAGATACCGATTAGAGAGAGAAACTGCCGTTGGAAAGCTGTCGGCTTCCGAGGCCCGGATGAGGGAGTTTGAGGAGAATGAGGGGATGATGGATGAAATGCTTCAGGACATGTACTTCCGAACTTGGAAGCAGGGCAACCTATCCTGGATGGATGATTATCCTAGGGTCATGGCTAAGATTTATCTTCGGGCTCTGGAGGAGGCTAAGGCGGATGCGGATAAAGAGGGTGGCGTGGCCTTCAGCATGGATGTGGTCACTGCCCAGTTTACCAAGGAGGAGAAGGTGGCGGTAAAGGAGGGTATGCGGTTGCTTGCTGCTGAGGAGGCAGGCGTGCAAGTAGAGGATGACGACCAGGATAGTCAAGAAGCAGGTGCTGTTAAGTCTTCCTTTTTAGTCTCTCCATTAACTTGGTTGCTTATCACTAATGAATCCTTTCTCTGACTGGACAGGTGGTCAACAGGACAAGGATAAAACTCCAATGCAGCCGGCCCCTTGATCAGACCTGAAAAAACTCTTTTTGTGGACTTGACAGGGTTGTATATGTTAGTCTTAAAACAGTAGAGTAACTTCTAGGTTGTAATTCCTGCTACTTGTAATAAATAGCTCTATTCTTGATGTGTGATTTTTAAACTTAAGCTGATTTTGTCGTCCTTCGAATGTTTTTTGCTGTTTTGATATGTTGTATAAGAAATATAGCTATGCATATTCTAGTAATTAAATGGTGTTTGATGTCAGGTTCTTGTTTAAAACATGATTTCATGACTTGCAATGTTAGCGTGAGGTGTGAATAAACTATAGTCATGTGTTTATATATGAAAGAAGGAAGTACTGCCCTTTATATTTTGTTTGTAAATGGCAGCTTTGAACATCCTGTGCGACCGAGTAAGGGATGCGGTCCAGTATCTTGCTGTGGGTATTCGCTTTTATTAGTGAGTGTCCCATGTCCTGTGTCCTGTACTTCAAGAATTGTTACGAAGGATAGGAGAAAAGCTTCTCAAGTAAAATTGAAATATGTGAAAAAGTAAAAACTTCCAATCACGGAAGGCCTTCGATGTGCTCAAGTTCGTGGCAAACGGGTTTTGTAGTCATTTTCCCTAGCTGTGGGTCTTGGAGACATTTGTCACCCATCTTACGCCTCCGCGGGGAGTTAATTCTTTTTTACCACAGCCGCACTTAAGACACATCGAAGCCGAGATCGCGCACAGTAACTACCCGGGCCATTATGGCCCGTAATCATGGGTATTATTCGATTTACTGTGGCCGGCTAGCGTGGGTGCCGATCGTCAACTGTGAACTGCCCCTGGCTGGCCACACCTTATGTTGGGGCTTATAGTCGGTTCACAGTTGCCGACGAGCCTAACGCCGTAATGAGTTGCCTCGGCTATAGTCGGGCTTCTCGGTGGCTTATAATCAGCTCATTACAGTTGGCTTTAAGGGCCATCGCGAGCAATGAGTTAACCCGCAGCAGAGGGATGCTGGAGCAAAAGTGTCTCATTGGCGAGGGCATAGATTCGCATAGTACCTGTTAGGTTTTGCCCAGGTGAAGTTGCGCCGTGGAGTGCTTTGAGTGGAAATGCTATACGCATAGGATTTTGTTCAACAGAAAAGGATAAAGTTAACAAGTAGCCAAGATATAAAGGAACAAGTTAAAAAAGAGACAAGGTTTTTTAAAGTGGTTCGGTATGAAAAGGCCTACGTCCACTGATTCTCTTTGTTAATTCACTTCATATGGGCAGTACAAGTTAAGAAAAGTATCGACGGAGGTGCTGGATGTTCCATGCCCTCTGGAACACCTCTCCGTCCACTGTTGACAAAATATAAGCTCCATTGTGGAGATCTTTATGAATTACATATGGTCCATCCCAGATTGAGTCTAGTGCTCCGGGGCGAGGGAAGATTCGCTTGAGGACAAGATCCCCTTCTTGTAAGGTACGATGCTTGACTTTGGAGTTGTATTGTGCTGCCACTTTCTGCTTGTGGGCTGCTGTTTTAAGGACTGCATCATTTCTTCTCTCCTCAACTAGATCCAAAGACATGTGGAGGAGTTCTTCATTCTCTTCTGGGTTATAGTGGATCATACGGTGGGAAGGCACAATAGTTTCAACTGGGAGCATAGCCTCCGATCTGTATGCCAAAGAGAAAGGAGTGTGCCCCGTTGATGTTCTGAAAGATGTGCGGTAGGCCCACAGTGCCGTAGGGAGTTCATCCACCCAAGCGCCCTTTGATTTTTCGAGCTTCTTTTTTATCAGAGTTTTCAGAATTTTGTTGACTGCTTCGACTTGTCCGTTTGCCCGGGGATATGCTACGGATGAGAAGCTTTTATGAATTCCGTGCTCTCGGCACCAGTTGGCGAATTCCTCGCTGTCAAACTGAAGTCCATTGTCTGATATGATTTTGAGTGGGACTCCGTACCTGCATAGAACATTTTTGATCAAGAAGTTAATAACTTTTGCTGAAGATACTTTATTTAGAGGTTCCGCTTCCACCCATTTGGTGAAATAATCAACTGCCACTATAGCATATTTGGCCCCGCCTCGGCCCATCAGTAGCTCGCCGATTAAGTCAATTCCCCATATTGCGAAGGGCCAAGGGCTGGTCATTTGAGTAATCTCAGTTGTTGGTAGCCGCGGAATCTTAGCAAATTTTTGGCATCTGTCACACTTTTTGACGAAATCTAAGGCGTTATTGCTTAAGGTGGGCCAGAAATATCCGTATCGGAGTATCTTTTTTGCTAATGTTTGCCCTCCGGTGTGATCTCCGCAGCTCCCCTGATGGATGTTGGATAAGATTTCCTTGGCTTCCCTCCCAGCGACACACCTTAATAACGGGTTAGAGAATCCGCGCCGATAGAGGATGTCTTCTTGTATTGTGTAGCGGGATGCTTTCCTCAAGATTTTCTTGACTTCGTTACTCCCGTTGGGTAGTGTGCCACTTTGTAGGTAGTCTCGGATGGGAGTCATCCAAGTTGCTTCTTCGGTTGCAGCTACCAGATTCACTTGCTCAAAACTTGGGGCCAGTTTCTTTGAGATGGTTACTGCCCCGAAGATGGTGATGTCTCTCACACTTGCTTGCTTTGCCAATTCGTCGGCCTCTTGGTTCTCTTCCCGAGGGATGTGTTTGACTAAGTAGTGGTCCAATCGGCTGAGAAGTAACTTGGTCTTCTTTAGATATGCTATGAGTCGTTTTTCTCGAGCTTGGAATTCTCCTAGTATTTGATTAACAATAAGTTGAGAATCGCTATGAAGACACAAAGAATTGGCTTCGATTTCTATGGCAATTTCTAGTCCGGCTATCACTGCTTCATATTCTGCATCGTTGTTGGTGGCAGCAAACTCCAACCTTATAGCATAGTGCAGTTTGTTTCCCCTGGGAGTGATTATTACCACACCTGCCCCCGAGCCTTGTTCGTTCGATGCACCATCCACAAAGAGATTCCACTTGATATCTTCTGCTATTTCCAATTGCTCCTTATCTTCATTGGTAGTGAATTCTGCAATGAAATCAGCCATGGCTTGTCCCTTGATGGCGGTGCGAGGGTGATAGGTGATATCATACTGACTTAGTTCAATGCACCATTTAAGTAGTCGCCCAGAAGTGTCGGGACGATGGAGTACCTGCCTCAGTGGTTGATCGGTCGGAACTTTGATGGAATGGGACTGGAAGTAGTGACGCAGTTTCCGTGATGTGATTAGTAAACAGTATGCTAGCTTCTCAAGTTTAGGATATCTGACTTCTGCCCCAGTAAACCTTTTGCTGACAAAGTAAACTGGCCGCTGCGTGCGGTTGTCTTCCCTTACCAAGGCAGCGCTTAGGGCGTGAGATGACACAGCGAGGTATAGGTATAATTCTTCTCCTTCGCTTGGAGTTGAGAGTACCGGTGGTTTCTGGAGGTGTTCGATTAAGTTAAGGAAAGCGGTCAGGCATTCGTCGGTCCATTCGAACTTTCCTTTGTCTTTCTTTAGAGCTTCGAAAAAGGGGACACACTTGTCCATTGCTTTGGAGATGAATCGGCTTAGGGCGGCCACTTTTCCATTCAGGCTTTGCATTTCCTTTCGAGTGGAAGGTATCTTGATATCCCTTAGCGCTCGGACTTGTTCAGGGTTTGCTTCAATCCCCCTGGCATGGACGATGAATCCTAAGAACTTTCCTGATGATACTCCGAAGGAGCATTTTAGAGGATTCAACTTCATGCCATACTGGTGAAGTACTTGAAACATCTCGCCTAGGTGGCTTACATGATCGTCAGCTTTCCTTGACTTTACCAGCATGTCAACCACATATACTTCCATAGTTTGTCCTATTAGCCCTGCAAACATCTTGTTGACGAGGCGCTGGTAGGTGGCTCCTGCATTTTTAACTCCGAAAGGCATTACCTTATAGAAGTATAAACCCCGGTCGGTGATGAAACTAGTGTGGTCTTGGTCGGGAGCATGCATAGGAATTTGGTTATATCCTGAGTATGCGTCCATAAAAGATAGGAGCTCGTGCCCGGCTGTGCTGTCTACAAGTTGGTCGATTCGGGGAAGCGGGAAGCAATCCTTTGGGCAGGCGTCGTTTAGGTTGGAAAAGTCAATGCAGGTTCGCCACTTCCCATTAGCCTTCTTTACCAGTACCGGGTTGGCGATCCATTCCGGGTAGATAGCTTCTCATATGAAGTCATTGGCGAGTAGATTCTTTACTTCTTCATCGAGGGCTGCTGATCGTTCTGCCCCCATACTTCTCTTTCTTTGTTTTACGGGCGCCTTGGTAGGATCAATGTTTAATACGTGGCATGCTATGTCGGGGGAGATTCCGGTCATGTCAGCGGGTGACCAAGCGAATACATCCAAGTTATGGCGGAGAAAATCGATGAGTTGTTCCTTCAATTCGGCTTTTAGTTGGGACCCAATTTTCAATAGTCTACTTGAGTCGTGCTTGTCTACAGATATAAACTCCATAGCCTCTGCAGGCTCGGCGGTGGCCTCCTCCTCTTTGTCCCTAGGGTCTAATTCATTGAAAGGGTCGCTGGTATATCGAAGAGGAGGGGCTTTCTTTAGTTGCTATGCTTCTAGACTTTTTGTGCAGAGGGCAATCTCTACATCCTTCCCTTTATCCTTCCTGTGGTTGTTGCGAAGTTCAGTCACATAGCAGTCTCGAGCAACGTCCTGGTCTCCTTCCACTTCCCCTACTCCATTGTTTGTTGGAAATTTCATCTTTAGGCACCATGGGGCTAGGACAATTCGGAAGTCAGACAAGGATGGCCTTCCTAAGAAGGCGTTGTAGGCCGAATGGTTTTCTATTAGCACAAACGTCTGTTTTCGTACAGCGGAGCGGGGATGGCTTCCAATCTCAACAAAGAGGTCCAGTTGCCCAAGGGGCATCTTCGCATCTCCAGTGAAGCCGTGTAGTGGTTTATCGCAGGGAGATACATCCTTCATTGATAGCTTCATTTTGTCGAATGCGTGTTTGAACAGGATGTTTACTGAGCTTCCAGTGTCTACCAGGATTCGGTAAACCTCGGCGGGACCAAGTCGGGCAGAGATGACCATGGGATCCATGTGAGGGTACTGCCTTCCTTCTAGGTCACGCTTACCGAATGTGATGTCATTACTTTCTTTCCGCTTCGGGTGGCGCTCTTCTATAACCGAATTGACATAGTCTTTATTATCTCTAAGCGACTTTCTGTATCTTTCCATCTCTTTCCAGCTTCTGTCTGCGATGTGCGGCCCTCCTGAGATGGTATGGACCACTATCTTCTCTTGACTAGAGCTGCTAGCGTTGCGGTTTCCTCTATCGGCCCCCGGTGAGGGTAGCCTTGGGTTTTCATTGGCAGGAGCTGGGGTCCTGTCCTGACCTTTTACATAACGTTCCAGTTTCTTCCTTCTGATGTGTTCCTCAATCAGATCTCGGAGATGATGGCATTCGTTGGTATCATGCCCGTGAGATTCGTGGAAGTGGCAGAACTTTCCAGACTTCTTTGCGTTATCTGATTCCTTCTTGTATGGTGGGCGTTTGTATCTAACTTCGCCTTGGGTGGCAAGGAAGATATTTTCGACGGTCTCGTTCAAAGGAGTGTAAGTGTCGAATCTCGGTCCTGGCCGATATAGGCGCTTTTCTCCCTTCTTGCCCCTAGCATTGTCTCTGGAATCATTTCTTCGAACGTCCCTTGCCACAGCAGGGGCGTTGCTATGGGATGTCTTATTTTGTTGTCCTCACTGCCCCTCAATGGCAGCATCCTCAAGCCTTATGTATTTCCCGGCTTCATGGAAGAAATCGGGTAAAGTAGCTGGTTTTTCTTTTGTCAACCTTCTAGCAAATTTAGTGTCCGGATGCACACCACTACAGAGGGCCATTAGGATAAGCTTCTCATCGGCATCTTGGACTGCGGCTGCTGTGGCGTTGAATCTGGTTAGGTATTGCTACAGCTTCTCTCCAGGTTTCTGTTTGACGCTGGATAAGGAATAAGCGTCCTTAGGTTGCTCCACATGAATGCGAAACTGACTGATAAATTTTTCTTTCAACATTTCCCACGAGCTGATGGATCCCTGGGGTAGATGACAGAACCAGGAGGTAGCAAGATCTGCTAAGAAGAGCGGAAAGCATTTGCACAGTACTCCCTCTGTCGCCCCACTCATGAGCATATGTTGCGTGTACCTCTGTAAGTGTACAACGGGGTCGGAGGTTCCTTTGTAGGGTTCCATTGTTGGCATCTTCCATTCTCGGGGGGGTGATAGCAATTTCGATATTGCGGGCGAAAGGGCTGGTTACCCTAGCGCCTATCCCTCGATCTCTTTGCTCCCGTTGGACACACTCTCTGAATAAGTGTGCCATCCTTTAATCAGAATTTGGAGCAGATAGAAATGAGTTTGGTTCTGTCCTGTGGGATTGATTCCGTCCAGATGACATGTAGGGATGGTATCGTCTATCATTCCTCATATTTTCCAGTGGCTGCCTTTGATCTTCTGAGAGCATGCTAGGGTCAGCTACAGTTGGCCCTTGCCTTGATCTTCCCCTGCCGGGTTCTGATCTAAGCACTTCCTCGGGTCCAACTTCGGGCTGGACTCTAGCTCGGCCCCGTTCACTGGCGTTTCCGTGGTTAGGTAGTATGACAGGCTCAGCTACAGTTGACCTCCGTCCGGTACCTCCCCCGTTAGGTTCGGTACCAAACGTTTCCTCAGGCCTAACTTCGGGCTGTGCTCGGTCTCGGCTCCTACCATGGCTATTTCTGCCGTTAGCTCCTTCGAAGAAGGAAGATCTTTGTTGTCTCTGAGATTCTCCAGACTGGGACTCGCCCCATGATTCAGTGTTGCGGTTGGATTCTTCAGCGTCCCTTAAGCGTGACATGAGATGGTCCACCAAGGCTTCTTGCTGGGACGTGAAGCGGTTAGTTACTTCAACCACAACTTTGTCCAAATCTGCCATAGTAATTGTTGTAGGCTGTTCTATGGCAGGAGTGGTTGGGTTAGCCTGTCCTTTATTTGTTACTGTTGCTGGAGGAGGACGATTTACTTGATTCGTGACAGCTGGATCTGGAAGACTACTGGATGCGATGGTTTTTCCTTTGTTAACATCTTTTCTCTGTTTGGGAGGCATGTTTTCCAAGTGGCAGACGATGCTGTTAGGAAAACTCATTAAGTGGATGAAGCTGAAGCTTCGAGCTTCTAGTTCTCAGTGAAAGCACCAAAAATGTTTGCACAAAAAATGGACAAACACCTCAAAGTTGTATGATTTAGTAGATCTTATGTTGTTCTTAGTGATTTGGGTGATTTATGCAAATATATGAAAAGCAGGGACTAAAATGTAAAAAGACACGCAAGTTTATAGTGGTTCAGCCAGAATGTGCCTACGTCCACTTTATATGTTATTTCTCTTCTCTTGTTTTGATTACAAGTACAAAGCTTTGATACAAGTAAAAGAAAGTTGTTTGAAAGTTCTCTCCGTGCTTGAGCTCTCCAAACTTGTCCCCCATTGTTGTACCCCTGCCCCTCTATTTATAGAGTGAGGCTGGGGGTAGGGGTCTTGGATGTATACAATTTCTGGTGGGCCTGGACTGACGTGATCTGGCCTGGTGAAGTTGGTTCGGTAGTAGGTGGACCGGTGGTTGGTCCGGTAGTGGGTGGACCGGTGGTTGGTCCGGTAGTTGGAGTGGAAGGAGGGTTCATTCGGTAGTGGGTGGACCGGTGGTTGGTCCGGTAGTTGGAGTGGAAGGAGGGTTCATTCGGTAGTGGGTGGACCGGTGGTTGGTCCGGTAGTTGGAGTGGAAGGAGGGTTCAGCGAAGGCTGGTCCGGTGAGGTCATGGATCGGCGAGGGTTTGGTGGTAGTGGAGGTAGCTAGTTCGGTGATGAGAGTTGGAGTGGAGTGGGGTTGATTCGGCGGTCTTGGTCCGGTGGGATTTCGTCCAACAGCTTTGATTTAGGTTTCGTGGGGTTTGGTATTATTCTAGGTGTGGATTGGCTTTAGAGATACAGAGTAATGGTGGATTATGAGAGGTCATTGGTGATAACAAGGTAGATAATGGACGGAAGGTAGTGAGGCTACCTACCAGATATGAAGTGATGGTTAGCTTTCTGCATTTGCTCTATCTCCCACATAACGAATTATCAATAATACCTACTACTAGGGAGTATCTGGACATATTTGAGGAAGTGACCAGACTTCTTCAATACAGAGAGATAGAATTCAATATTGGTTTAGTAAAAGATGTCAGATCAGTGGTTATGCCTTTGAGGAGGATGGCGCCTAGAGAGCGAAGAGAGCTCAAGGTGCAAGTGAATGACTTATTAATAAAAGAGTTCACTCGTCGAAGTATTTCCAAGTGGAGAGAATCCATAATATTTTCCACGAAGGCGGATGGTTCCTTAGACTGTGTCGAATATCGTGAGCTGAATAAAGTGAGGAAGAAGTACAAGTATCCAATCCTGCATATTGATGACTTGTTCGATTAGCTCCATGATGCTAGTGTATTTTCTCAGTTGGATCTGGCAATAGGATTCCACCGACTGAGAGTAGCAAAGGAGAGTGTGTTGATTACATTGTTTCGTACATCGTTTGGTTTTTATGAGTGGTTGGTCATGCCATTCGGGGTGACAAATGCACTGGCATACTTTATGAATCTAATGAACCATATTTTCAGGGATCTACTAAATAAATTCGTGCTTGTGTTTGTTGATGATATTATTGTCTTCTCATGTATGAAAGAGGAACATAAGACACAATTGAGGATTGTACTTGAGGTGTTGAGAAAACACCGAATGAAGGCGAAGTTTTCAAAGTGCCACTTTTGGAGGAGGGAAGTGTAATTTTCAGGCCACGTCGTTCTAAAAAGGGCATTGTCATAGATCTTGTAAAAATTGCAATCATCCAAGATTGGAATAGACCCAAAAATGCTATAGATGTGAGAAGTTTCTTGAGATTAGCTTGATATTATCGATGATTTATCCAAGGCTTCTCTAAGGTGGTAGCATCGTCGACTCATCCGATGAAGAAGAAGTAGACTTTTACTTAGGATGCAAGGTGCGAGCATGCATTTCGTGAGTTTGAAAAAGAAGTTAACAAGTGCACCAGTGTTGACCATTTCGAGTGGGAATGAAGAGATGACAGTATACACTAATGTTTGCGATACCGGATTAGGCATCGTATTAATATGGAAGGGTAAGGTTTTCTCCTATGATAGTTGATAATTGAAGCCACAATAGAGGAAATGCCCGACCTATGATTTGGAATTAGCAGAGATCATGTTTGTGCTGAATATATAGAGCCATTATACCAAGAAATCCCTTTTTTGAATGATTTGAATCAGAAATAATTCGCAAGAATAACTCTTTTCTCGAAAGGAAGAACGTGAAATTCTTTTTCCTTTCCGCGGGGACTAGGGATTGCTCCACATATAGTTCCTCAAATCGAATTTTCTAAAAGAACAAGAGCCAATCCGAATTGATCTCATAAACTTGAGGTCACGAGTTCAAATCCTGTCTCCGCAACATTTTTTTGTCACAAATATTAATTTTTTTTATTTTTAGGTCTCTTTTAGGAGAGAGGTTCGAGTTGTTCACCGATTATAAATCATTGAAGTACCTCTTTTCGCAAGAGGTTCTTAATCTTCGTCGACAGTGATGGTTAGAGTTCTGAGCCTACTATGACTTTGATATTTCATATATGTTGGGGAAAGGAAATGCAGTCGCTGATGCATTGAGTAGGAAATATGCTATCTTGGAAGCTAAGTTCTTAGAGTGATTTGGTTAAAGTATATTGTTGGTTATGATTTTCGACCAAGATGTAAGTTAGATCCATAAATGTTGGCGAACTTGACTATCAGACTTACTCTAATTGAGCGGATCAGTGCTAGTTAGAGACATGACGCCAGACTAGCTAAGATTATTGCTACGATCAAAGGCAATGAAGATATGAGGGAGTACGGACTTGATCGAGATTGTTGCCTCCGTAAGTATTAGGGATTGTTTGTACTTGACGTTGATGGGTTGAGGAATGATGTGCTATGAAAGTGACATCATTCAAGATTGACTATACATCTTGGTGGTAATAAGACGCATGATATGAAGTAGACTATTGTTGGGAAGGGATGAAGAAGGACGTTTAGTCATTCATCTTGAAGTGTATGAACTACTAGTTGGTGAAGGCAGAACAGAAAAAGCCTAGTGGTTTCATGCAACCGCTAGAAGTTCCTGAGTGGAAATGGAAGCAAATATCGATGGAGTACAGTGGATCAAAGGGTGATATGCTAATATTTGGATCATAGTTGACAAGTTGACCAAGAGTGCCAGATTTATACTCGTAAAGTCTAATAGGACGGTAGCCAAATCGGTCAAGTTGTATGTGAAATGGATAGTGCGCCGAAGAGCATTGTGAGTGACTGAGACCCATTGTTCACTAGTGGGTTTTGAAAGAACTTACAAGTGGCATTGGGAATAGACCTGCATCTGAGTACAACTTATCACCCTCAAATTGATGGCCAAACTAGAGAGTGAATCGTATGTTGGATGATCTTTCGCGAGTTTGCATACTTGACTTTGGTGGCTCATGGGATAATCACCTACATCTTGTTGAGTTTGCATACAACAACAGTTATCATCAAGCATCGGTATAGCCCAATTTGAAGAATTGTATGGCTAACCGTGCAACTCTCCTTCATTATGGAGGGAAGCAGGTGAAAAGCAGATACTTGGATCAAATATGATCAGAGAGACTTCACAGAAGATTGAGATCATTCAACGACAAATGAAAGTTGCTCAAGATAGATGGAAAAGCTATGTTGATAAGAGACATAGAGATATAGCTTTCTCTATCGGTAGTATGGTGTTTGTCAAGATCTATCAATTTAAGAATGTATTTCAAGTTGGTAATAGTGGGAAGTTGGCATCAAGGTTCATAGGTCTATTCTCGATACTAAAGTGGATCAGGAATCTAGCTTACGGAGTTAACTTACCCAAGAAG
Organism: Allium fistulosum; assembly: GCA_030737815.1. Taxonomy (NCBI): domain Eukaryota; kingdom Viridiplantae; phylum Streptophyta; class Magnoliopsida; order Asparagales; family Amaryllidaceae; genus Allium; species Allium fistulosum. The sequence goes on along the minus strand of CM060907.1, from coordinate 871,865,680 downwards.
ATGGCAGACATGCAAATGTGTTTCACATTTCTCAATTGTAGAGGTTTTTGCATGACTCAGGCATGACAATCGCACCAGCTCAACTGGATGATATCGACATTGAACCAGAAACTTCAAGACCTTATAGGCCAATATTTGTTGTTGGACATGATATGAAGCAGCTTAAGGGGAAGACAGTGAAGCTAGTAAAGGTTCAATGGGGTGAAAGTGAAGGCAATTGCACGTAGGAAATCGAGGAGAGTATGAGGCTGCATATCCAGAGCTCTTTTTCATGGTAAGGCCTACTGTTTATCGTATTTACTTTCATTTTAATCTCATGGCTTTGTATCTTGCATGCTAGGATAGGTTCACCTATATTATTGACTGCATGACTTCCTGTTTGAGATGTTTGATGATTGATTTAGTTTGTTGGGCATGCATGGTGACTATGTTTGACTATTCTTTAATTTATTCAGAGATTTTGAGGGCGACATTTCTGAAGAGGAGGGAGAGTGTAACGACCCGTATTTTACATATCGAAGAATCGTAAAATATTATATTTTTATTCATTTGAGGTCATATGACTCTATAACTTTAGGGAATGCCTACTAAGGGCATTTTCTACCCTTATAAATTTTATGGGACTGTATTAACTCTAAATTTTTTGTAAATCCTATTACTTTTGATAGGACTAAAAATAAGGTCGGAAACCACTTTCATTAGATAACGATCATAATTTCTCTTTTCATAGAGTGGTCATAATAGAAAAACGGACTTGCCATTTAGAAGATATGGTTGTTTGAAGTTGTGATTAATTTTGGATGGCTTTGTGCATAACTAATGCATTAGTAGCTAAGCCCAAAGGCTAATTTTGAGAATAGAGCCAAGTAGGGGATGATGGGACTTTCTCTAGTCATTTCACACTTCCTAAAATAGTTAGAGAAGTCGCCATAAATCTTCTACAAGCCATAAACCGCATAAACCTTACTTCAATTAACCAAATCTTTTCATTAAGAAGGGCATTAGCTTAATTAGCACTTGATTTTGGAGATTTTCTATTAGGAGATTGTTGGATTCTGAGCTACTACTATTCATCTTGGAATTTGTATCATTTTTGGGATTGCTTTGGATTTATGTAAGTATTTAGAACTCCTCATTTACTAATTAGTCATTATATGCTTTAAATGATGTTTTTAAGACAAATTTTGGACTTTAAAATGTGTTTTAAGTCATAAATAAACACCTGCATCATTTACAAATGATTTTATGTAAAGTTCGATCCAAATTCGTTCATGTGTTCTTATGATCGTCTTGTCTCCTTTACATTTAGATTTAAGCTATGATTTGATAGGTATGTTTGTTCTATTTGAATGCATGATATATGTTGAATGCTCATAGGAATGTTGTGTATTTGGTTGAAAACGCTGATCGAATGGAGACGTAGAAATAGGGGAGGAAGCATTACAAGTCGTCACCCACTTGAGAAATGGAATTGTAGCCAAAATGGATGTGAGTTGGAGGAGGTGATAAGGAACGACTCTGGTATTGAGTTGTGAACTTTGGTGAGTTACGACTTAATGATAAGAGATGATGGATTTGGTGATGGATAGATGTGCTTGAAGGCTCAGAGCATAGAGCTTCGGACCAGACCTAAGAAATTCCTAGAGGATGTTTTTGGGACATTATGATGGCACTCTACAATGAATGATGGAAGTCAAGAGTTGTCCCGAATTTAATTACTCAATAATGGGAGTTGTTTTTTCATCCAAAAGACGAGTTCTAGGACATGCTCTATCGTGAGTGATGCATGCAAAGAAATCATTGACATTTGGAGGTTTCAAAGTGTACTCGTAAAGTAGGGGTATGTATGGGCATCCACTTGGACCATGATGTGTTTTGATCTTCATAACAGAAGATCTCTCGTACCTTGGATCGGCCATGATGGGCGGTCTAGTTCCTAGCCTACTGAGTGGCCTAGATTTGAGTATCGAGAAACTAGGACATTGACTATCAAACGAGTGGTCTAGTCCCTGATGGGTTATATGAGTTATCTTATATTCAACGCATTAAGTGAGTGATGTGAGGATGGATGATGGATGTTATGTTTGCTTTGTTTGATTTGGGATGTCACATGACGTAGTTATCTTTGATGTCGATACCTAGATTCCCATTTGTACATTGACGTATAGTATACCCACAATGATTATGATATAGAGTAGCATATATCATATTTATATGCTAACCTTTAGATTCAAGGATAGGTTGGGTATGATTCTCCATACCCTATGTCCTGTTATACTGACTTTATAATATTTGAGATCATCTAGCACTCACACCAGACTTTTTTTGACTTAGGATTTTATGTTTTTCTCCTTATTATCTCAGGTACTCTTAAATGAGTAGACTAGATAGCAGGTATAGGTGACACGTGGAGTTGTGCAGAAGTAACAGCAAGAGGCGATGCTTTCTCATACTTATACTTTGGATTACTATTGCTTATTCTATTGTGCGGCACTATGGAGCCTAGACGGTGTCTGCTTATATTATTTAGAGATAGTTCATTTATCGAGTTTATTATCAGTTTTATAAACTCTACCACTTATTCTGGATGATTATTTGGATCTAGGCACTCTGATTTTTATGGTTCATTCAGTTATTACTATCTTACCTGTTCAATATTATATGTGATGACTATTATATTTTATTCGATACGTGGTGGAATATTCGATAGGTTTTGTGATTGTTTAGTTAATTTTCAACCTTTTCAATCGTCCTACATCGGCCAAGCATCATGGCAGTGCACTCTCTAGGTTATATTGGGTGCAAAATTTTACGGCAGTTATCGTGCAATTAATCTCTTTGATCTCCCAAGAAACTAAAGTCCAAGTTAGGAAATTGAGTACACATATAGTGAAGGTCACGAATGAAGCAATATTTTGATAAACGAGACTTGTTAATCAAAGAAGAATTTTCTTCAAAGGATCATTTTAATATAACCAATTTACTTAAAGTATCTCTTGAAATAAAAGATAAGGAAAAAAACAAAGGTAAATTTGGAAACCTGTAGGTCAATGATGCAAAAATTAGAATATCAATTCAACGTAAATGCAGTAATGTAAATTCAATTTAAGTAAAAATTAAGTAAACAACAATATCACTAAGGTTAATAAAGAACAGACTCCTTATAGCACTCAACAATGAATCTTTCCTTACTAAACTTAGTCTTATCAGGAGGGAGAGAGTGAATAGTTAAAGAGGCGGTAGAAACTTTAGGTAAATTCCAACACTCTCATTGGTGGGAATCAGATCCATGGTCATCCAAGTACCTTTTATGGGGATGCCTGATTAAACTCCCACAACCATCACCTAAGAAAAAATTGGTCATGGTAAATTGGGTATAGACCAGGTAGAGGAATTCCATCAATTTAGCCATATCCCTAATCAACATCCAGAAAAGGATGGTAAGCTCTTCGTTGTCCTTTAAAAAGTTGGATTGAACAAAGCGAGATTTTCAAAGGAGAGGCGTGACTCGTTTATTCTTAAAATCCTCAAGGTATTTGAGGTGTTTTAGGAGCCTCATATACTTCTCGTTCAATTTATTTAAATCTTTACATAAGTTTCTCCTTCTCTGTTAAGTCTTAGAATTTCATCTATCTTTTTATCTAATAATATCTCTACATAATTTCTATTTCTCCTTTTATGCTAATAATCAAGTAATATTAAAAGCTATCAACTATGAAACAAGATAATCTAAGAAAGAGAATTCGAAAATAGGGATTACCTATGGAGAAGTCATCATGGCACTCGCTTTGATGGGTTAGGGCTCTTGAACTCCAAAGAAGGAGGATTTATCAAGGAGGGTGTACTACCTGAGTCTTTATCAACATGAGGAGAAGAGAAGTCAACAGCATGGCTTAAATCTTAGGAGCTACTAACCTGCTATGGCTAGAATCTCCATCTCTATATGTTCTCAATGAACCATCTTGAATATGGTCACCAACACCACTATTTCATCGTTATTGTCACCATCATTATCGTCATCTGATTTGTTCGATTCATCGCTTTCCTACTCTTCATCATCTGACAGATGATCATCGAAGGTGAAGAACTTTGCAGGATCAGTTGGGTAATCAACCTCGAACTCAGAAAGACCTCCAGAAATGCGGTCAAGTGAATGTCAATTTTTTCTCCTGTAGTCAATCCTAGTAGAAATAAGACAAGGAAAATTCTTGTCTAGGCATCGATCGATGTTGTCTTGGGAGGAAGTGAATAATATAGCCTTGGTACTTTAATTCTTCCAAAGAGGAAGGATTTTATTCAAGAAAGAGGATACCTTGGATTTAATATTGCACAAAGATGGTTTTGACCTCTTGAGGAAGACTCTTCTTTTCTAAGGCTTTCTTGTAGGTCAAGAATCTAGCTGAAATCACTTTAAGATGACAAATTTTTTATTGTGCCCGTGCATGATCACCTTCTAAAACTCTCACCCTCACCTCTAAATCTTGAGATTTCTTTTTCTTCGAATCCAACAAAGATGCAACTCGAGTATTCTTGGAGGTTAAGGATTTGTTATCAAATTGGATGTTTTTAATTTGTCCTTCAAGAGTATTTATCTTCTCAGATAACGAAGAGTTTAACTACTGTAATGATGACATGTTCTGAGAAGAGGGCAAAGACGATTGTTGAAAGTTGAATAAATGTTTTCCAATTTGGAAAGAATCATAATAAAATTAATAAGAAAATAATTAATCACTATGAAACGATAAAACAAAAAAGAAGTTGTACCAGGACAAGATGTTGCAAAAGAGAGGTAAGAAAACATGGAAGAAACTTCAGTAGAACCTAAAGAAGTAATAGTAGGACATTGAAGTGTTGATAAATAATTCTTCAAAGCTTGAACGGTGAGGACTTTTCATTCCAGGATGTAGAGGAAGAGCGTCCTCGAGAAGGGGAGAATTAATCCCTAGTTCGTGGTAGAGGAAAGCTATAGAATCATTAAGCGGAGTGCCGAGAATATCAATAACTGGACTTTAGGTATGTAAAGGTGAAGAGGCGATGGAAACACCAGAAGTAGAGACCAAACGTAGGGATAAACCTGGGTCAAATTCCTTCAATTTCTCTCCAAAGGCAGTTACAGAGTTAGTGGATGTAGATAAATGATTACATATGTATATAAGATATGAAACTAATATGAATAAGCCTCAAACTACCATAAAATGAGTGTTGATAATTTGAGCCTTCGCATGATGGTAATATAAGCTATCGCATGTAGAACAACTATAAGTTAAGCGAAAAGCAAATACAGTGGGTTGTTGCATGCCGATTCACCAATAAATAAATAAAATAAATTATCGCGTATTAAGCTATTGCGCGTTGATATTAAGGTAAAAGGAAAAGTTATTGCATATTGATCGATCACAAATTTAATAAAGTTAATAAAGTGAGTTGTAGCGTGTTGAGCTATCGTGCTTTGATAAAAAGATAAATAGGAAAAAATGTCAAATTTTAATCTATTATGAATTGAATAAAACAAGAAATGGGGCTGTCAAATGTTAAGCATTACATGTTTATAATAAACTAAATAAAATGAGTTGTCGATTGTTGGGCTCTTGTGGGTCGAACAAGGAAAAGCAAATGAGCTATCGCATGTTGAGATGGGAAAAAGAACCATTGAGGGTTGAGGAAATCAAGTAAAGAAAGTTAGCTTTCGTGTGATGAGCTATCGCATTTCGATATAAAGAAAATTAACCTATCATGGTGAGGTATTGAGTGTCGATAATAAGGAATATTAAGTTCTGAGCAGTGAACTATCGGGTGTTGGTAATGAAGAAAATTTGGCTTTCAAAGGATGGGCTATCGCGTGTCGAGATGGCAAATATGTCACTAGTAATAAAATTATTAAATGGATATTGGGTTAATAAAAATCTGAAACCCACTAGGAATAAAAATAGCTTAAGCAAATTAAAATAGGATCAAAAAGATAATTTGACAAGAAATTCAAGGGAAACTATTAAGAAATACAAAATCAACAAGTTCACAAAACCCTAAAGTTAGAGATGATTAAGCCAAATCAAATAACGATGATAAATCAATGATACAATCAGTATATAAATGACAAATAAATCATTACCAAATGAAGATATTTGAAGATTTGAAGTTTGCTTGAGAAATTAATGGCAGATTGATTTTAGAAGCTAGATGAGAAGAAGAGAAGAAGAGGAGAAGAAGAAAAGAAGAAGAAAAACTATTTATAGAAGAAGAAGGGACGTAGATTAACCGTTAGATCATAAGAGAGAGAAACAAATGACCAAGATATAAAGATTCGAGAATATGAAGAGTTTAAATCGAAAAGGTAAGTAAAGGAAGTAAAATTTTATACTAAAGTATAAAATGATATTAAAAAAGGGGGAAATGTTATACTCAAAAAGTACTGGCTATTGCAGGTTGAAAATGAGCCATTGTAGATTAATATAAAAAGAAGCTATCGAGAGGAGAGAGCCATAAACAAACTGTCGTAAATTAGTGAAAAGATGAACTATCACATGTTGAAGAGATCTATCGAAGTTTGGTGATCACAAAGCTATCGCAAGTTGACTAAACAAGCTATTGAAGGTTGCTGAGCTCAAAGCTATTGCAAGTTGGCTACATAAGCCATCGAAGGATGATGATCTCAAAGCTATGCAAGTCGACTAAACAAGCCATCGAAGGTTGATGATTACAAAGATATCACATGATCATAAATGAAGCTATCAATGGATGATATCTTAAAGTTATCGCATGATGGTCAATGGAGCTGTCGAAGGATGATAACTTAAAGCTATCGCATGATGGTCAAAGGAGCTATCGAAAGGTGATATCGCAAGGTTATCGCATGGTGATCAATTGAGCAATTAATGATTGATGATGCTGAGCTTTTACATGTTGATTTGATGAATTATCAAAGGTTGACTTTACTAAGGTATTCGCATGTTGATAAGGCGAGCTGTCGAGTGTTGATGCTTTTGTAGTATCTCATGTTGACTACCCATATGAAATCAGCATCCAAACGGCCATGTAGTAAACTCGATTGGGCCAGCAATGCCATGTTATCATGACTCGAAAAAACTGTGCCATATGTCACTTCGAACATGTGCCGTGTTAGTAAATCATGATCGTCCATTTCTAACAAATGGCACATATCATGAATCTAATAGTCCAAATCTTCTTCAAATAGGCATGTGCATCCTACTAGAAAGAGGCTGAATTTTAAGTGATCCTTCTTCCTTATTTTTCATTTTTATTGTGCAGAGAAAAGCTTGTGATAGGGATTTCCATGACCATTACGTCAAATTGAAATTGGGATTTTGTAACCAAGAACTTGAATCAATGGCAATTTGTATAATTGTTCCATATGGCAATTTGCATAATTGTTTCCATTTGAACTCTTACCTTGCATATGAATTAGTGACTTCCTGAATGAACAAAGAGGACTTGTTATTTTGAAGTACATATTGACAATCATATCTACCTCCATAGTTGGATATTTGAACAACTCCTCTCTTTCTCTCTCTCAAGAGTTGAGCATTTGACATATAAGACCTAATTTTTTACCTAACCGCTTGTACTATGGTAGAATCTATGTCATCCCCATCCCTCAAGAAACAGATTTCTATGATGAACTCCGCCATGAACCACCTCATATGGCATGAAAATCCTTGTTCAAAAAATATAATTCCCATTTCTTTCAGTAAATTACCATTGTCATTTAATAGAGGTGGTCTCCATATAATGGATATCAAAAATTGGAACATGGTTGCTATGTCTACTCATGTTGACATACTTATGACAAACTGTGGACCAATGTCAACATCATTAAAAAGCTAAATTTTTTAACAATGCCCACCCCTCTAGACTGCAGTTGGACATGGAGAAATATTATCAATTCCAAAAACATCTTCCTTCCTTTAGTCCAATGCAATATCTCCTTAAGCTCTAATTGCTATTTCTGGCACACTCCATAGATTTCTCACGGACTTGTTCTATCAAGTATCATTAGTAACAATCTTAGAGCTTTGAGTGGGATCCATGAATCAGCAAAAGTAAAATATTTCTTCTATGAAGCAAAAATCCCATCCCTCATTCTAGTTCTTAGACAGTTATGTGTTCCTTGAATCTGATTGAAGATACAAAATCTAAAAGCAATCCTGATGAGGTAAGACGGTGTGATAAGCACCACTCCATATCAAGAGTTTAAAAGCAACTACGATATTTAATCAAGAACCCCTTTTTCCTTGATATAATAGAATTTGGAACTCTTCTTATAAGCCCAAAGAAAATCTTTTACTACGGAAAATTTTGTTTAATGCAATCCACACTCAAGACAATCTTTAGATAAGGAGACTAGTCTCCTCATCAATCTGTGTGTTATGCCATGGAGCTCTTGAAAACAATCTTCATCTTTTGTTTGCCCACTTTTTCTCTTTCTCCATATCGCGTAGTACTCTGGGTCACATGAATCTGCATAATACTTCAAGAAATTCTAAAATTGAATGGTTCTCCATTGTCAAAGCAAATCGATGGAAATCTCACAATGATTCCCTCCTCACCCGCATGCTTAAGAAGGTTATATATGTTATTTAGGAGGCGAGAAATTCAAGAATCTTCAATGGTGGAAGTTGCTCATCGAATCATATAATTCACCATCTTGTATAACAATATTTTATTTTTATTTTCTTGGGCTTGGGCCTTTTTAATTATTATTTTGTGATTTTGGGTTATTGGTAGCTTGTTAAAAAGTTTTCCATTTGTAATCTCTATTTGTTCTAATTAGTCCTGTTGGGGCCCAATTCCACCCCGCTAGCCTTGACACTGATTTCAAAGTAGCATAAAATAACTCTTTTAGAGATATTATTGTTGATAATTCTGGAATGTCATACTAAATATCAAATATAGTAATAAAATTAGATGCAACAAATAAAACTTAGACTTGAAAGATAAAATCAGTATTTCTAAAGTGTAGTATCATTATATAATATACCTCTTTTAAAGATAAATTATTATCACTACTTCTAGAGTGTTATATGATATCCTTCAAGAGATATAATGTTATTTCTAGAGGAAGTTCAATTTATCAAAAGAAAAAAGTAAAATTTCTATAACATCTCTTCTGGGATGTTGGATTATTACTTCATGAATAATATAATTTGCAACATAACTATAAATAAATTTTAAACCATCTCTTCAGAAACAACAATTACTAGTCTGTAGAATAAATGAATTTTTTTTTACTAATATGTGACATATTTGATAATTATAATGAAAAATGGTGATATGAACATGAACAATTACGTATGTACATCTACATATCTAGATGCATGTTTAAACTCATACATTAGTTACAAATTTCCATATCGTTGTTGTAAATAACTTCATCATATACCTATATTAGTAATCCATTACCTACGTTTCTAAAGTCAAACCTAGTGTAGAGCATTTAGAAACAAATTAATTTATTCAACCTATAATAAAGTAGAAAATAAGCATCACTGCTTAGTTCTTTCCACAAGTGGTACTGTGCATGTAAAGGTGAGATCTATGTAGTTAATATCAGATAATATCACTGATATATCGTAAATATATCTCATATCGCTCCTAAATCGATATTTTTTCAAAATATCGCTTAAAATAACATTACTGATATAGCTTCGATATTTACTATAATACCTGATATTTTTTAAGAATATCATTCATTATTGTATGTGTTTATATTTACAAATAAATATCTTCATATTCTCAAAAAGAATTTGTATATAGTGAATGACAATATCTACCATATTAGAATCCCACTAATCTGATTTTTCAATTTTAACCATACTTTTTAAGTCTTTGTCATTAGTCTTTCAATAAAGAAAAATCTACTTCTTCCATTATTTAACATCTTTTATTTTTCGAGAAAACTTTACCACCAAAAACAAGATCATGAAGCACTACTTTTCTTTTTAGTTATTTTTTGTTCGCCATTCTAATTGGTAAGTTAGCTTATGAAAATTTATTTTATTATTTATTATCATGCACCAAGAACTAAATGTTAAAGAGCATTAAAGTTATATATTTGATGTATCGATAAGGAACGAGCTGAAGTAGTAATTAGTATCAAATCAACATTGCTTATTTGGTAAATTAAGTGAAAATGAAAATGACAAAAATGTAAATGTGGAAAATTTAAAATAATATAGATGATTAGATGACTAAAGGAACAATGAATATAGTATAAAAATGAGGAAAATACTAAAGATGTACATTATACGAATTTCTATGTTTTTATGAGCCTATACTGATTTGTATTTAATAAAATATCTCAATAAACGGATTGTAATATATAAACTACATGCAATCGGTCTTTAATAGTAAGTTGGCATTATTTATCCAACTATTTGAAAACTTAACATTAATATAATATTATTACATATTACAATATTGTTTATAACATGTTCTACAAATGTCCGATATTTTACCGATATATCCCGATATTTTAAAATATCTCATATCGGTACTTGACCGATACGTACCCGATACCGATATTAACTACTTAGGGTGAAATACACACAAACATTAAATGCAATACCATGTTTACGTAAAGTAAGGTATAGAAATCAAAAATGTAACCTGAATATATATATAGTGAATGACTTAGAAGACAAAATTTGAAGCATTCTAAAATTTACAACGAGTATATTAGTAACCTCAAATAATGATAATATGTCAAACAAGTATATAACTACTCATAATTTGTATATATTTTTTTTTGAATTTCCTAGAGAACCAAGCTTCGTTTGTAAATTCTAAAGAAGTATGTACCTACCAAACACATACTTCGGGTACTTGTTATAGGGTTGTCAATTACAAGGTTCGATCTCGTAACTTCCAGTCCCACAGTCCAAACCATTAATCAACTACGCCAACCCCGTTGGCTCATAATTTGTATTTATAATCATAATATTTTTTAAAGCTTGATCTACTATATATAATCATACCATACTTGTTAAATGTGGAAGTAATTAAATATAGTATTTTCAAGATACATTAAAATCAAATATTTCATAACTTGAACTCGAATTTCATTAAAATAATTAATAATCTTCTAGTAAGAATGGGAATATATACTTGTCAAGTATACAAAACTTTTGGTCCTAATAGTCAATTTAATTTAAAATCAAAATCAATCAAATTGGATTTATAACGTATAGAAACAAGTATATTAAAACATATCTAATAATCTAAATGGACAAATTAGATTTATAATATAGAACAGAGTCCACAAATCTAATTTATTGGATTTGGAAAAAAAAAATCAAATTAATATATTAGCTTTTACTTATCCGATCAACTTTAAAATAAAACTATATTGCAATGAACTTACGATAATCCGTTGTTTTAAGAGATGTAATAAAGAATCGTAGGTTGAAGTTTGAATTTAATAAACATCATAGCTTTATTTATGGAATAAATCTATATAACATATAGATCACTAATGTATATGAAACAGAAATCTTTGCATTAAGTCAAATCGAAGCAAACGTCATACGAATTTATAACTTTCTTTATATATATAGTCTGTAATGTATGAATCTATGTTTTATTACCCAACCATTTTTAAATTATAGCTTTTATTTAGATTTTGAAATTATAATGTCTACCAATCAAAAGTTACTTTCACAAATGATATTTATATATGTACACCTATTATTCTACTTCAAAATATTTTTAAAACCCAGTCTAATTTTAATATGAAATTAATTGATGCAAAAATATTTTTGTGTGTTTGGATGGTTCAAGATCTTATAGACCTATCCCAACCATTCAAAACACTTTCAATATTACTAAAAAAAATTCAAATAAACAACAATCTTCTTTACCGAATACATCTAGATCTCATAGATATATAGTTATAAGTAAACAACATTTGAAAAGAAACAACCTTTATCCAACTGAAATTCAAAAATTATCATGTTCAACACTTTATTTTTAAAACATATACAATTAGAGATAAATCATTTGAGCATGATATACTCGAAATAGATCTAGAACATGATATACAATAAAATGAAATCTATAATTGTTGCTTTCAATGTAAATGAAATGAAATTGCTTACTAGGTCCAGATCGTTCTAATAATATGTTATAAAGAATGATTAAAAGACATTAATATAAAATAGAAAAGACATTAGGAAAACAAGGGTAGATTTTATTCATTGTCATAAATATACCAAGTACATTAGTCTTGAGCTCTATTTATAAGCTCGGAGTGAATGTAATTTTACCATACGATAATTATTAATACAGTTAAGCATATTAACCCTTTGGATCTTACGTATTTAAACTTTTGTAACAAACGGCCAATTTCCAATATTTGATGAAGAACTAATAATAATAATACACTACAAATATATAATTTGAAGTGATCATTGAATTTTTCTACATCAAAAGTAAAGTAAATCTTGCATATTATTAAGACTTTACAATTCTATTCCAGTAAATGGAAAGCTAATAAGTTCTATTAAACATAAATAATTCTTTTTAAGTCCATTATGTTAGGATTTCAATATACTTTAGGATAGACTAAACATGAAACCCTAGATCTGAATAGGTGACCCATATTGATTTGATTGAGAAAAAATAGAGAAATTAAACGGGTTATCGGAAGCCATACCTGAATTCATAGTTGTTGTTGGAAAAGTAAATTTGGTTTGGTTTTCCATATTGAAACAAACCCTAGACCTTATATTAGATCTGACTTCATAGTTGCTGCTTTTATAAACTGATTCAGAGAAAGAGATAGATCTAAAGGATAAGAGTTGGATCTGATCCTCCAAATTGACATAAATCCTAGATCTGAATTATCTCCATAGAAGAGATTAGGAGAATAACTGGAGCTTATGTAATTTGAGGACCATAACCCCTTATTTATAATGTTGGCATTTTCTAATTTGGCCCTTCAACAAAATAGAATTGCCCCAGTATCTACACATTAATACCATGACAATTATACCTATAATCCTTTTAACTTTAATTCATAATTTGATCACTTTAGTTAGGCTTTACACCAAAATAGCACGACACATTTATTTTACATATGTGGCCCACATATTGAAATTTTCCAACAATCTCCCCTTTGGACCATATATGTAATAACCTTATAAATATGTTTAACTTTATGAGCTCCAAAATTTGCTATTTATAACATAAGGTGTTTCTGAAACAATCTCGTCCATTAACTATGCTGATAAAGGATCAAAGTGGCTTTCGTTACTTTTAGTGTAACTAAACCAATCAATGGTCACATATACCAACACAATCAAACGACATAGATCAATCATGGGTGCGTAGCATGGAAATTACATGAGATGTGATCTATACATGTCTATTTCCAACTGGTCCTACTTTAGTGAGATCAAAACGTTCAATATTTGAACAACCTAGAGTGCAAACAAAACTTTATTACTTTATTTCTGATCAGAAAAAAGAACTTGATATGTATCTGTAACCAAAGTATAGAGCAATGTGTCATTTGATAGTACCAAATACAAACTCCCCCTGAACAAAAATATTCTTACACAAAAGTTACACCGATTGAGCAAGATGCTCATGAAAGACCTTGGGTGATAATTCTTTTGTAAGCGGATCCGCTATATTGGAGTTTGTCACGGTACGCTCTATGAATTACAATCTATTTTGCACTCTCCCCTTACTGGAAAATAATATGTTGTTTATTGTTACAATATTACTTTAATAAACTTTCAATTTCTTTATTCAATAGTCCATTACTTTATGACAAAATTATACAATTATTTTCCATCGTTGGATGCTCTATAACGGAAAATACCAAAGAAGGCTATAAGTATATGTATGACAACTTTCCTTATATAGCTTCATCCAACAAAAAATAACAACAACAACAATAATATTATTGTTATCTGAAGTGGATCTTTTGTACTCTTGGCATCCAAAATAGTCGGACTGTAATGCCTTATGATCTCCAACCAATCCGTCTTGAGCATATAATCCTTTGTTTCTTAAAGATATCTCGTAACTATTTTGGTTACTAACAATTAATTCACTTTTAATGTCAGTAAGATATCTACCAAATAGTACACGCAATATCCATATGTGTATATGCTTTAGCATGCACTAGACTCCACATCGCAAATGCATGAGGAATCTTTTGCATTTCTTTAGCTTCAAGGATGTTCTTATATTACTATATAAGACAACATTTGTCTATTTTGGCAAAAGAGAATTGATTTACACCCAACCCTTTTGTGATAATCCAAATAGCACCCCATGAATAATAATGGTGTATTTGAATCCCTAATACAAAAGGGTAATCCATAAGTGGTTTTATTAAGTTGTTTCATCAATGTCTCCATTGAGAAACACGACTTTAATATCCTTCTAATATTGCTTAAAATCATAATCTATAACAAGTTTCAAAATAATTCTAAAGAGTCTTTCAGTAAAACCAAAGAGAAAGACTCTTTAAAAATAAAACATTGTTTTCCTTTTGAGTCTAGTCTTTTCTATAATAAGCCTTGTACATTTTCACATTACCCACTTGATCCCTTTTTGTTTTGAACAGTTACTCATAACCAATGATCTTATTATCATAAGGTGATGGGAAAGATCTCAAACTTTATTGTCTTTATAGATTTACATTATATATTCATACCTTAAATCCACATTTCAAATTAGTACCTTGTATGGATTAATGTAAGCCAAAGAATCATATTCACCAATCCAATATTTATCTTTATGAAAAAATACTACATAGTCATCCAGAATAGTATTTCTTCCTTTTTAAGTGGATTTCCTTAGTGACCTTGCACTTTGAGGTTGTTGAGTCTATTTTCTTAAAACAATAACCTTAATTTGAAGAAAATTTTGTTTGACATTGTCTTATTATGGTTCTTAATTTACTTCTTTTTAATGAAAGGAAATAAGTCCTATACATTATCCAAAGAAGTAACTGTAGTTGAATCGAAGATAATGATTCTCCTTAAAAACAATGATCCGTACTTTATTTCTCCCCCCAAACTCAACATCCTCTTAAATTATAGCATTTCCCATCTTACAATTTTTCTTGATGTGGGTTTATAAAACTTGTAGCTTTTAAGTTGCTTAGAATAATAACAAAGTGTTGCTATCTTTAGTGCCTCAATATACAATTATTTAGTAAGCTGAAACGGATAATCATATTAATCACCGAATCAAAATTTGAGACTTCATTATAAAAGGTATTTAGCATAAGTAGATATATATATATATATATATATAAAAGCTATATTTTAAACATTAAGAGCTTTAATTCCAACAATGTTTGAATTTATTCATAAATCAATCTTATTATTTCTAAATGAACAGTAATAACCCAATTTGTTCATATTAGAAATAGAAAACTGGAATCTATCTAAATGACAGCATAACAAAAAAAATATCAAATAAATCCAAACAATATTACTGAAATCTCAATAATATCCTTAAAAAAAATCTAGTAAACTTTTCTTTATATATTTGTATATCTTATTAAAGAAACAATTATAAATATATTTATATATTATTTCTTTTCTTCTAGATCCTTGGCGACTTCTTTATCCTTATTTATACATTTATTTGCAATGTACGATAAATAGGTACTTTCTATCTTACCATGCTTCAATCCCACTTCTTCTTCTTACCGCAATGTAAAATGAGCTCAATAAAGGTCATTTTATTCTTAAGAAAAACAATAATAATCTTAAAATGGTTATACTGTGAATAAAGAGAGTACAAGAAAGAATAACAATAACTTGAGTGCCTTTAACTTTTGAAGCAATATTTTCCATATAACACTTATTTATGTTTCCTTTATTTTGACTTTATGGAATCAAGCAATATAAAGCATGCTTGTTTCTCCTTACCATTTTAAGGAAACACTTTTCATTCTCAATTAAAAAAACTCCTTAAAATTGGTTATCCCTACGGATACCACATCCTTGAAAGCTTCTGAAATATTTTACTTTATGATCTTTTGACTATTTCCTTTTGAATTGTCTCACCTTTGAATGTTCCTTATGATATTATAAGTGCATTATAATTGCAAGAGCTAGATCCATGAAGTTAAGTACAAACAACATGTTCTCTTAATAATCCTTAGAGTTAGTCCCAAATAAGATAAGTACATTAAAATTGGCAGACAATTTAGTCAAATTAGTTGAAAAATGAACAAAAATTAAGGATTGACCGTATATGCTCATGTCCAATATCAACCATAGTAAATTCAAATAATTGGTAAGTCTCTTCTCAAGATACCTAACACAACATTAATATCAAGTCTTTGGACAGTAATATTAACTGCAAGTGGTATTCTTGTTGTAATGACCAAACACTGATAATAAATTCAAGTCAAATAACAATCTTCCTTTGGGCTGATTAGTTATTCACTTGTAAAACCTTATAATTATCATATATTTATCACCACACATGTGTAGATTATTCGGCCAAATATTAGTCTTCCTTTAGGCTGGCTAACATCCGCATGAATAAATACACACAAATATCAAACATTTTATGAACAACTAAAATAAGAGAGGTCACTTTGGTGACATGTTATTTAAATTTGCTCACTTGGGATGTAGGATATTTACAATTAGTTCATAAAGAGACACCAAAAAATATATTTGAATTTATTTCTTAGTGTATGTACAATATTTCAAGTGTTATAAAATACTCCCAAAAGCATTTTAAGTCAATATGACACTTGAAAATCTCAAAATTATAACTGTGGCACGGCATGTTTTAATCATAGCTGTTATAGTCTTTTACTTTAACTATGTGGTTACATTCATGAAATTTTATAAATAAGTATGATGCAAAATATCATAAATAAATCACATAATAAATGTCATAGATGAATGGCAGAATTAAATGCCATATAAAATTATGCATAAATGACATAGTAACTGTCATACTAAATAACATGAATGAAGGTAGTAACTATAATGTATATCTGAACCACAATATAGTTATACAGAATGCTACTGTACCAATTTACCTTTAATTAATTATTTGAATACTTAATTAAGGATAGTGACCATGCATTTTGGCAAAATATGAAAACTGCTGCTCCTTTTATTTCATGATAACCAAAGCATGAAAGTGAAACTTATTTTTAATGAGCAGGTCATACATATCATATATCTGTATCTGGTAAATGCATCAAATAATAAACAATATGTCTTTTCTTATTCCAAATATAAACACATTGCACCATTAAATTTATTGCAACCGACGCATTTACTGCATTTATGATAATAAATTAATTAATTTATTATCATAACAACCACATTTAATGCAATTATGATAAAAATAAATGCAATTGACCGTTGTGTGGTCCAAAATGTAAATTAGTGTCATATTAAAATTAATTTCAATAATAAAATAAACATAAACACATTAAAGGAGCATACTTTATTTTTAATTAACTAAAATTTCTGAAATAACCCATACCATATATAAATATCCAAATTACTTAATCAAAAGTTAAGTAAGGTAAAAAATAATAATCATAGAATCGGATCTATATTTCTTACATAAATGGTTCTAAATTATACATATCTGTTTATACCATTTATAAATATTAAAGAATAATGACTATACATATAAGATCCAAAACATCCTCACATTAAATTCATAAATTATTTATAAAATATATAATAATAAACATGTGAATGCTTTAACCATATAAGTTGTTTTCAAAATTAGAGGAATTTACATTATTTCTCATAATTTAATGATTTCGAAAATTCTAACTGTTTCATAATAACATATAGATCATTTAGATCTATCTATCTTACTACACCAAAACAATTTCTTAAATCAACCTTCCAATTTACAATAAAAAATTGATATTAAACCAAATTCAAACTCATCATCAAAAAATCATTGATACATAGATCAAGTAGATCTGAAACTTAAGTGGAATTTAATGACATCTAAATGAAGTTTAATTCAAAACTTACTCATAATAAAAAAAGATAAAAATTTCCCAATGAAATCAATGATGGGTGGCTCTGATACCACTTGTTAGGATTTCAATATACTTTAGGATAGACTAAACATGAAACCCTAGATCTGAATAGGTGACCCATATTGATTTGATTGAGAAAAAATAGAGAAAGTAAACGGGTTAGCGGAAGCCATACCTGAATTCATAGTTGCTGTTGGAAAAGTAAATTTGGTTTGGTTTTCCATATTGAAACAAACCCTAGACCTTATATTAGATATGACTTCATAGTTGCTGCTTTTATAAACTGATTCAGAGAAAGAGATAGATCTAAAGGATAAGAGTTGGATCTGATCTTTCAAATTGACATAAACCCTAGATCTGAATTATCTCCATAGAAGAGATTAGGAGAATACCTGGAGCTTATGTAATTTGGGGACCATAAACCCTTATTTATAATGTTGGCATTTTCTAATTTGGCCCTTCAACAAAATAGAATTGCCCCAATATCTACACATTAATACCATGATAATTATACCTATAAGCCTTTTAACTTTAATTCATAATTTGATCACTTTAGTTAGACTTTACACCAAAATAGCACGACACATTTATTTTACATATGTGGCCCACATATTGAAATTTTCCAACACATTAATATAGAGAATTAAATAAATAGAATATCAATAGGGTTTTTTTATTTTAAATACCCAAAAAAGTTTTAAAATTTACTTCGGCAACTCTCAAAAAAATATTATTGAAACATCTCATTCAAAATTTTCAGCGAAAATATGTAGTTTAAACCGTATATATTTGCAACTAGAACTGCAAATATTTACGGTTCAAACTGTATACTTTTGTAGAATGGAAAATTTACAGTCCACGCTGCAAGAATGTTTATTTTATATTTTAAATATTTATAGTACACACTGCAAATATTTATTTTACAAATACATGCAGTTACATTACAAATATTTGCATTTTAAAATATAAATATTTACAGTTTTAATGTAAATAGACATGGTTAAGAATATATATTTTAACTGAAAATTTTGAAAGGAATGTTTCACAAAACTTGATTTTAATAAGGATTTTTCATGTATAAAGTTTGAAAATAAGGACATCTTAATACATCTTTTTAGAACAAAACCGTGAAAGATAAATATTTGAAAAGATTTATCTATCTAGTGATATTGAAATTAATAAATAAAATGAAAAAAAAAGGAAAAAAAATTAGAAAGTTTTAGTATAGGTAAAATTCGAACTCATTACATTATTTATGAACAAAATCCGGTAACAAGAAATAAAGCAACATTTTCTGCAGGATTAGTGAATAGTAAGAAACTCTGGCATGTTTAGAATGGACGCTATAAATGATCGATAAAACTCTAGTTTAGGTCCTAGCTCAGGACCATTGAGGGAAAAAGCAAAGAAGAAATAAAAGGAAAAAGCAAATAGAAAAGGTGAATACAAGTAGACCAACGAATATCCGTGACCACACATACATTCCTTCTCTCCACCTAACCATTTATAAATGTAATTGGTTAGTGCTTACGTGTCGAGTCACGTTACATGCATGGTAGCATATAATTGGTCGTTTCACGGTTCGTTTGTCGTGGGCTGGGTTGGGCTGCACAAAAAGATGTACATGTCGGGCCAGCTTAGCCATCATTCGAACCGGAACAAGGGAGCCATTTTTACATTTTTCGAAAAATTGCTGACGTTTGTAGAAAAAAAAATTTGTTCTTTCTTGACAAAAACAATAATATTATTTAACAGTATCTAGGATTTAGACGATCAACAACCGTTTTTTAAATTTTTTTTCTCAAAAGTCCCCGTCGAAAATATTTCTCAATAAAAATCATTGATTTTTCTTCTTCAAGTTTTTGCTAAATTGCACGATGCATAAGGGATAAAATCGTAAACTGTTTTATTTGGATCAGCTGGAGCCCTTTAACCATACACGTTCATGTTTTGTCCTTTGCTCAAAGTTGTCCTTTCAACAGCAAATGAAAAGAAAGTGATTATCTTTTTCTTGTTTACGCATTTATATGAATTGTTTGGAAGGATTACTTGTGAATTCACGTGTGGGAGTAGTGGTTGGAAACAGCATTGATTCACATGTGTACATGGTTTGTGTATGAATTATGCATTGATAAAAGTAGATGTTATGGTTAGATACAATATTGTTTCACGTGTTTGCATGGTGTAGAGGTTGATTTTGAAGTTAATGATCCAAATTTGCACCTCTTTGTTGTACCGTACGTAGTCATGAAAAGGATTAAGTTGATTCCTTTTTTCCAATGTTCTTAAAATGTAGTGGAACTCTTATTTACATGTTCGTTCCTTTATGTAATTTTGTACGAATTTTAATTTTGACATAGTTCATGTATGGTTGGGTGGATTTAGCCGGATGGATTATGTATGATTATTATTACAATGATAAAACTAGAAAGACTCCAGCTAATTGATTATTTAACCAAACCTAAAGAATGGAGGTTTGCCTTGTCCTAGCAAGCAAATTGGACTTATCCGAAACCAATTCTTTAGGCCATAGTTTTGACCGAACCGCATGTCGAATAGTCATGATTCTAACCTTTAATGTTTTAACGGTTCAACCATTCAAATATTAAAAAAAATATTCAAAAATTCACACATTTCATATACAAAAATATTGAGATAAAAATGCTAGATAGAAAAGCTGTAAAAGGTATTCAAAATCTGCAACCGAAGTTGTATACTACTGCAATGCATAATCGCATCAACACAATTGTTGTTGTGTACGTAGTGGCATTGCGCACGACATAATTATAGTGACGGTGAACTTTACGAAGCTTGCACTGGTTTCAAGAAGCCTGCAACGGTAAAAAACGAAGTGGTGGAGTTTGCACTTTTAGGTTTTGAAACGATGATGATTTTTACGTGGATTTATTATTTTTCTAAAAAGCAACAAAGATGACGAGAACAAGAGAGGGCAGTACAATGAGAAGGTAAGGAAAAAACCATGGTTCAGTCTAGTAAATGAACAGTTGAAATACAAGTTCGAAGATTCAACCCGTGGTTTATGCATGATTGAGGTCTAATTAAATTTCGGATTGATACATGATTGAGGGTTATTCTAATCAGGTCGCAGGTAGGTTTGTCCAACCAAATCCATGATCTTTAGTTTCCTCTTATTCGCAACTAATCTAGGAATTCTTCCAACTGGATTTCCCCAACAATCCACCAATTCCTTCCATACGCCATGTTTTAATTTAATTCACGACATTTTACAATTCTTTTACGTCTATGTCCCAGTATTCTCCTACTCTCTAATCTGTATATCTTCATTGAATGAATTTGGTTTATTCCTTCAATATTTCAGCTCCAGCTCACGGTGCATCACATGCCTATCTTCAGTGTTTTTTTTTTAAATTCTTTTTTAAGGTTTGTTAATTTATGTTATGGTATGTTTGTGAAAAGATTTGATTTTCTATTCGTATTTTATTAATGTGAAAGGTATTGCCAGACTGAAGTTTGAATATGATTTATTTGTTTGAACATGTTCCCGTTTGTAATTTTAGTCAATGCACTGACAATTATATCTTTATTCCACCTATTGAGCTTGATAATTGGTTGAATCAAGGGTTTATTTAGGAGTTATTTTGGGATTAGTTTTACAGCCTTCATTAAAATATTACCAAAATTTGTATTGTAGATACTTCTCTTAATAAACTTGATTTTCAGCATTTGTCTACCTTAACTAATACAATCGTATCGCGATAAAAAACCGACCGTTCGACTACCCTTTTTTTTTTAATTATTGTGGTTTCCAATTATTTTTTGTTAAACATCGAATGTGATATGCTCGAAAAAAGTTGAAATTGAAGAGAATAAATGACATGTTAGTGGAGAGAACAAAGTCATATATTTAAGGAGACATTAAAAACTCGTTTATTATTTTGAAGGTTTCACACAATTAGATTTTGCAAGCATAGACCAAATCCCTTAATGGTCAGTTTAATTAGTTACCCCTTGGTACTCTTTATAGTTAGTTGCGACTTTTCACTTACTTTACATTCTACATTACTTCCTTGTATAATTCAATGTTTTAGCTTGTAAGTTTCATTTGATCATAAAATACTATGGTAAATTTCATATTCACTAGACATGTTCTTCTCTAACATCACCTTACGCAGGTAATTGACATTGGCTTAACAACAAAAGTGTGAGTTTTCAAGACACTTTTTTTAAGTGGGTTTTGGTCGAAGGGCCATATTCTATAATTTGTTTATTTTTTAGGCTCTGTTATAATAAATTTATAAATTAAAATCTTCCATTTAATAAAAGTACCTTAACACCCTTTGATAGTTTAGATGATTGTGATAATTCTTACAAATCAGGTTTTCTTACTATTATCCAGCGTTTGAACCAAGTAGATTCTAAGTGACTCTGGACGTCTAGATAAAGATGAAATAGTTCAAGAACTTGGGGGTAAGCTTGGAATGGCCATGGGATGTGGCTCTAAAAATTTGAAGTTGAATTATGCAAGCACATTGCGGTCGGTACTGACCACAATTGTGATCGGTACCAACATGAAGTTCATGAGGGATTTTGGAAGCTAGTCACAAGATCAAGGAATGGGATAGTAAAGCAATCACATTGGTGCCGAGTTGATGTGTACTTGAAGAGTTTACTTCTGAAAGGTACATGAACAACTCTAAAGCTTGGCAAAGAATGACAAGTTCCATATAAAACAAACCATATCGCCACCAACATGATTTGATTGGCAAAATTGTGAACGAAGCTTTATGACATGAAGATATGGATGAAAACAAAAGAAAGTATGAACCCCAACATAACATCGTGAAGACTATTTGTAGTTGACACCAACATGAACTTTTCCTCAGGAAGACCTCCTACTTTCTCGAACCTGAAGGTTTACTTGTTCTTTCATGATTTGATGGCTAGAATGGACGATTCAGCTATCAATATGAGCACTATGACAACTTAGAGAGGACTTTTGGACTTTCTGGCTCTTCATCTTCTTTTCTCTACTAACTCTTGGTTACTAAGGGTTGTTTACTTGCTGTTTAGCTCTGAAATCACTTGTAAAGATCTTAACTTGTGACTAATCCTACTCCAATAAGAATAAAGTGGACGTAGGCTATAGAATTTGTCGAACTACTATAAAGTCCTCTGTGTTTTGACTCTTCTGTTGATATTACTTAGATTCATCTTGTTTTCATTCGATTAGGGGTGTTGTGCCATCTTCTGGTTCAATATTTTTTATGCTTTCAGCGACAACAGAGCTTAAGAATAGATATTGCTTAGTATTATGGATTGCAAGCATCTAGAAGATAGACCTAAAGAATAATTGCTATAGATATGAAGAGATGCCCTTAGGAAACCTTTCGCGAAATCTGGAGCCACCGGTTGAGAATATGAAGCTTCTCCCCATAACGATGAAACTAATCAGCCATTGAATGCTTTACTAGGATCATCTTTACCATAGAAGATGGTGTCAAAGGTTAAGCTCGATAGGATGATGGGTGAAATGAACCATAGGATGTTAGATAGTCAGAAAGCTCTCTTTGATATGATGGAAGAAAGCTTTGGTTTGCTAGCCCAGTAGCCACAACATCGTAGAAAGTGCTATAGGAATTCATCACCACCAAGTTTTGAAGAAGATAAATCATCTTCATCAGCCAGAACAGGAGAGACGTCAAGCTAAATATAAAGGGAAAAGATGTTGGGATATAAAAGAAGAATGCAAGAGGGAGTGGCTAGAATTTGGCCACGACCAATTTGCTCGGTACTAACCAAAATCAGGTCGGTACGGATCAAAATAAGTTAGTGTCAAAGCTCATTTACCTAAAGTCGTTGATTTGTCTGACAGCGACGAAGATTTGTAGGATATTAGTAACAACACTGGACAAAACGCTAGAACGTAGAATGTTGGTGCTCAAACAAACATCACAGAACCAACCTAGCACCACAGAAGATCCGGTTGAGTGGTCCTCCCAGACAGGAGAGCCTATACATCATCGAACGAACCAAGAGCGTTTGCAAATTCAAACACTCGAGGATGTTCCTGTTGGTCTCCTTCCGGATGTGAAGCCAGTCAAGAATATATTACTGATATGATAAGTAGATTAATGAATAAGAATCAATGGAGACAGAATGTAGAATGTGTGGAATATCACCGGAGATAATGTAACACGCATTAAATATCGACCCTAGATGTTATCTTGTAAGAAGGAGAGATGCATTTTGGGTCTGTAGTGATCTGCTGTGTTAAAAGAAGAAGTGAATTAGATGAAGGCAAATGGCTTTACCTGCGACACCTTGTACCCTGAATGGGTATCAATCCTGTGTTTTTCAAGAAGCCAAATGGAAAATTGTGGACATGCATCGATTATTCAAACTTGAATAAAACATGCCCAAAAGACAACTTTCTACTACCGAAGAAAGACTAACTTGTGGGCTCGACGGCTATAACGACCTGTATTTTTCATATTGAAGGATCATAAAATATTATTTTTAAATTCATATTGAGTTGTATGATACTATAATTTTGGGTGATGTTGAATAGTGATATTTTTCAATTCTAGAAATTTTATTGGATGATTTTACCCTTGAAAAGTTGCGACGACTATAACTTTTGATAGATGCCAAAATATGGTTCGAGACCACTTTCGTTAGAAAGATATGATGGTTTTCCTTTTCGCAGAGTTGTCATAATAGCTATTTGTACTTACCATTGGGAGATATAGCTATTTGAAGTTAGATAAATTTTGGAGTAGCTTAGTAGGTAATTAGTGAGGTTTAAGGGCATGGCCAATAATCCATTTTGGGTTTGGGAATTATTATAGCAGAAATAGTCATCCCTAAATCATTCTTCTTCATCCCAAAATAGATCTAAACCTTCTTTAACCTTCCCTTAGCCAAAATCTTCTCTAATCACTTCCAAATCAAGTCAAATCCTTAGGTCTAGGATATATTAACAAGGGGATTATCCAGATACTTTCATATCTACATTTTTGAAGAGAAAAACTTAGGGTTTTGCCGTCTATTCTTGATTTGCCTCGACTTGCATGCAAATTTTCTATTTTTGGGTGTTTGGTAAGTGATTTATCATCTCACATCATATATATATATATATATATAGGTTTTAACATGTTGAACACATTTTTAAAATCAAAATTATGTTTTGAAATTGTTTTAAAACCTTACCTGAAGTAAAGATGAGATTTAAATGAATTAAAGCATTTTAATCATGTTATTTAGATGTGTAATTGCATATATAAGTGGTAGGCTATGTTATAGAGACATTATATGATGATTTTCCATGATCTGTTGGATATTTGCATATTTGAGTGATGTTTGAATATTGTTGATGTTTGTTTGGATGTTATTTGTATGCTTAAATGGTTGCAAATGCTCATCAAAGCGAATAGAGGTGTTAGATGATTCTTTGGTCAACGGTCTCCATGTCGAAGGAGTAGCGATGTGCTCATCGCTTTGATGCACAAACAATGGGAGATCCATAAGCATAGATTCAGACTTCGACCGATAGGCTATAGGATGTTTGGATTCATATAGTTACATAAGCAATGCACGTGGGTTAAAGTGTTGAGGGTAGCAATGGAATTGGCAAGAAATTGGATTATTTGAAATTAATACAAGAAATTGGTCTGGTGATCCTTGGTTCGGCTATGGTGGTCCGGTGATGGTTGACCGGCAGTTGGCTTTGGTGAGCAGGGTGGGAGCTTTGAGTTTGGCTTTGGTAATTTTGGGTTGACGGTGGGAAGATCGGACAAGAAATCATATCCGCTAGGTAGAGGTGAGCGTTCGGTCAATTTTGAGGTAAAAAATGTCAAACCAAATTAAAACAAAAAAAATCAAAATCGTACCGAACCGAACAAAATTAGTTTCTGTTAATTCGATCGGTAACCGATTTAACCGAACTAAGGAAGCAAGTAAGAGAATTTATTACAATTTACTATTCAAATGATTGATTTTGTTAATGGAAAACATAAATTTATGTTTATATAATCTATTTTGAGTATTTGTTTTAAGTTTATAAGAACAATTAACCTATTTTTAATAGATAAGCTTTGTTTTTTGTTACTAAACCGAGTGTTAAGAGTATTACAATGCCATGAATTTGGATAATATAATAAAAGTTCGGTTAATTCGATTAAACTGATAAACAAATTAAAATTATTTTACAAACCGAACTCAGGCCGATATAATTTCATAACCGAACCAAACCGATCGAAATAAACCAGTTTGGTCGGTTAATTCGGTTCTAACCGAATATTGATCACCCTTACCGGTAGGTGCTTTAGTCTAGGGGTAGTGAAGTACCGAACAAGGCTTCAGTCAGGAGGTTTTAATCGTACAAGATTATAGGACTGGTGGTGCTTCGGTTCGGGGGAGTGCAAGTGAAATACCGAACAAAGCTTGGAGTTTTGGGATGCTTCAAGCTTGGAGGGTAAATGCTTCGGGTATGACTTGGATTTGGTTCTGGGTTTTTGGTGGCTTGCTTCAAGGTTTGCATGAGTCGACTTAAAGCGACGATGGACAACTCGTGATGATTTGGGACTTTAATACAATGGATCTATGACTTACGATAAGCGTCTAAATGTGTTTCGATGATGACAACTCAACGATGGGTGTAATACCCTACCTCTATAACCATACTACCACTACAACAAAAAGTCCCTATTACAACTGTATTTTTACAACTGTCACAATTTGTCAGTTGTAATAGAGGTTTTTTACAACTCTTTTTTTCAGAAAGTTGTAATAAACTTACTTTCAACAACTCTTCTTTTTTGCCAGTTGTAATAGATGCCTATTGCAACCTTTCTTTTTTGTCAGTTGTAATAGATGTCTATTTTTAACAACTCTTCTTTTCCGTCAGTTGTAATAGATCCTGTTACAACGTTTTTTTTCTAGTTATAATAGATGCCTATTTTTTACAACTCTTTTTTCTATCAGTTGTAATAGATGCCTATTACAACCGTTTTTGCTAGTTGCAATAGACGCATATTTTTAACAACCCATTTTTCATTTGTAATAAGTGTTTATTACAACATTTTTTACCAGTAATTAATTAATAATTGTAATTAAATATCAATCCTTAATAATTAATAATAATTACTATTATATAATAATAATTAATTTAAAATATGAGTATTAATATTAATAACTAATATTCAATATAATTAATAATTAATATAATAATTATTAATTATTAAATAAATAATAATCAATAAATTAGAATTAATTTTTAATAATTAATAAGTAACATTGATAATTAATATTAATTCATATTATATTTAATATTTTAATAAAAACTAATTTCAATAAATTCATATTATATTTAATATAAATTTTCACCTGTTAATATAACTTATAATATTCATTTTTATAAATTTTGATGAAATTTTGATAAAGACCCATGAAAAATTAACGGTAAGTCGTGAAATGTTAGCCCAAAAGCATGAAAATTTAGGCGGAAAAAGTGAAAATTTGGCTCCAAAACCTTTCGTGTCTTATATTTCTACACTCTTATGCGGGTCTGCCTCCTCCCATACTCTTCCTCCCCAAATCAAAATCAATCCCAAATTCTTCCTCTCTCAAACAAAGTTGCTCCTCTTGTCTATTAATTAAGAATCAAATCCAAGAAATCATTTTAAATCCTCAAATTCAAGCATGTACATGGCGTCAACCCTATGCTTCTTCGATGCCAAGTTCGTTCATCGCGTTGCTGGGCTTTAAGTGCTGAGTTGCGTGCATAGCTTAGGGCGAGAAAAGCAGAGAGCAAGAAGGAAATGAGAATCCAGGTGAGTAAACACTCACACATCTATGTCTACATACTATACTTTGAGTCTCGTCGATGTGCTTTCTCTTTGAATCTTCTTGCTCTGCTAATGCTTGGATTCACCTTGCTATGCTCATGCTTTGAATCGCTTACTGTGCCATGCCTCATGTCGGTCAAATGAAAAAAGAGTTTGACTTTAAATGTTACAGTAAATATAATGGGATTATTGTAATATATACAAATAATTTTAAGACGCTTAATAAGAAGTAACAGTAGTACTCCAGAATCAACCAAATTTTCCACATAGCTATTTATCTTCATTTACATAGATGAATATCTATGTTAGATATGGCACTAGATTGATTTAATAAAATTAAAGAACACGAGTAAATTTGAAGTCGCACTTGCACAAAACCTAGAGTTTAAATAACTAGCAATGTGAATAAGCTTTAGTGGTGTAAGAAGAAAGTTATTACTTCAGTATTCCTGGCCCACCGAGTTGCACCATTACGTCCAGCAAAAGCATAGAATGCAAAGTGACGGAGATCTACAGATGTACTGTTCTCTGAATCCTGCATATAGTTAACGTATTTCAGTATCAAATTATGATTGCAAGTTGACTGTTACCGAAATAGATCCAAGGCCTCCAAAATACTAATTCTAACTTCTGAACAATATGTGGTTAGCTAAGTTGACAAATGGATGAAATAATTGAGGAAAAAGATTACAAAAGCCAAAATTTCAAACATGATTCAATGATAGCTTGAACAGAGTTCAAATGCTTGATTTAATACAAAAAGGAGAAGCCAAGCTTTGCATTTATTCCAATATTTCAGCTTGTCATATTTAATCAGTTTTTTTCATGAGTGAAACAATATGAAATTTTGTGGCCTGTAAATTCTAAATGCTTGCAAGCTACAAAAATTTGTATTTAGAATATTTGTGTACATTTACTTCTAAAGTGAACTAAATTAAAATTTGTCCAAAAACTATATTATATGTATGAATGAATGTAAGCATGAGCATAATAAATTAATAAAGTGAGTACTTCTACTCACATGCCTATGTTAATCACATGATAATCATCCCTATATATATATATATATATAGGTTGATGTCCATGATTGAATATTGGGCCTGCATTAGGATTACACCGGAACAAATCATATAAGAGACTCATCGCCTGTAGCAGGTGGTCGAGACCACCACTGGATTGGTCAATTGGTCCCACAGAACAGGTGGACCAGTGGCGAACCTGGAAAAGCAATGTTCCAGGTTGTTCCGATATGCATCTCTTCGAGTATGCATGCATGAGTGAATGTATATACATGTGTTTTCTATGGGGATATGGAGTGCAGTACTGTGTGTTAGCAATTGTATGTTTAAACATATATTAGCTTACATAATTCACTTTGATTATTAGCTGTGTTTACATTTTGATAAACTCTTCTATTTTCTCTCTTGTCTATTACAGTATATAGAACATATACTTTAAGTCTAGTCTGACCCATTTGTGTTTTACTGTTGTTATGTACTGCAAATGTAATAACATTGTTTCTTTGGTATATATGAATGTGTATGTTTCGTTGTAGTTGTTCTACTGCTGATCGGTTGCCTAAAATTCTATGCTTTTTTTTTGTCAATGTGCATCTTTTTAACAGGTATATATGAATGCTCTTGCTTCCTGTGATGGTGGCGTTGTTGTTATACTGCTGTCCATAGGAAGATTTTCGACTAAAAGAGATTGAAGTAGCTGTTATACTGTCGTCCATAGGAAGATGTCCTATATGCAAAATAAGAGTATGTAAAACTGTATTGGTAATTATCATTTATTTTTCTTCCTATTTAATTTCTGTTGATAGGAACTGCAAATGAGGTTAGCATGGTTTTTGTTAATTAAAAACATAGAATGTATTAAGTATTCTTGAATTGAAAATTTCTTCAAATATGTTGCTTTCAGCCAAGAATAACTAACACAGATCATTTTCTTAACTTATTACAAACTCAAAGCACTTGCTAGAACAATTTGAAATCAAGTCAGTGTAATTATTTTAGTTAGTAATTAATGGGATACAATCATATACTTGGTAAAGAAACATTAACCATTATATAGATCAAGATCAGATAAATGTTTTCCTGATGTTGTTTTGAGACAGAGTAAGTGATCCTACAGTGTTGTTAATGCAACATGAAACTTAATGTTGGTAAAACAATATGAAACCGGAGTATGTAGACTGCAGACTCACGCTTAGTGGTGGGGAACTTCATCAAGCAGTAGTAGCATTTATCCGCTTTACAAATCTGGCTGAGGATTCATGTTAAATTCCAGTATTTGCTGCCCCCGCTTAAAATATATGTTATATTATTTAAATATAGAAAAAATCTAATTTTACAACCAACAGACTCTAGAATGGATGATACATGAAACTTGGTTTGCCCATGCTATAACATGAAGATCAGCTGACAAAGTTGATCAACATTGTTCGTTAGTCAGTTTCTTGTGAAGTAGGCAGGAAGCTATGGTAGTAACCATCAGTTAAAGGAAAGTTGCAACATGGAAATTGTTAAAACCATTCATCAATTCAACCACTTTTTTTCCTTATATTGGGCTCAATTCAAGCTTGATGATGTTATTGTTATTGTTTCCGTAGTCCAGAAATTGATGACATGATGTACTCCACTTACAGAAGTATTACAGTAATCTTATCTTATAAGTTTGCTTTTATGTTTAATTAAATATACTTTTTTTTATGTAGACTCTTGTGACAGTTTCAAACATTAAGCAGAAATAGAAGTGAAATAGTACCGAATAAGAGATCAAGCATTACAGTTCTCAAGAAGTGAAATAGTATTGAATAATTGCAGGTGATAATTGTTTTATCTACTTCTAATAAAACGTTTATGACAAGCATGCTATAGAATATGCACAATGTATGAGGCTGCTGAACGCGCTTGGTTTTAGCTACCAATGTGTTTCTCGTTTATGTATTTATAATCGAATTTGCATAGCTCGGCCATACGCACTACTAATAGAGGCACAAATTGGACACTGAATGAGCTAGTGGTGATATTTTTCACTAATAACAGAGCATTTTTTGAGTTTAATATATCACTAGGTATGAGGCTACTGACTTGGTTGATGATACTGGATATCAATACAACAATGCAGTTTTACACTTCAGCGAAGACTGTACACCTGAACAATGTATAGTTTATCTATAAATTGCATCTTTTAACTGAAATAGCCCATGTTAACTATTTCAATATATAATCATTGAATACTATACATTTTCATCAAAACACTTGATTTAAATGGTTATTGCTTTGTATATTAAATGATAGTAACTACTTCAGACATCCCAACACTTTTTTTGAGAGTAGCTGTAACACAGAATTCATTTAATGTTTTGATTTGTATAATTTGCATAGGTTGCATATATTTTAATTGCCAATTCTTTCTTACAAGCAGCACTCTTGTAGTAAATCTGAAATATCTCATTGGTATATATAATTTTCAGGTTATGGAGGAGTTGGGTTTAATAGGTTTACGAATTATAACAGATAAAACTGATGATGACCCATATGAGGTAGGTTTCTTTATGCTTACCATCATTAATTATAAAAGTTAAAATATTGCATGCTATTAACTTGTCTACTTGTTTTCACAGGACGAATATGACGACGACGATGAGCACAACATGTACCGTGTTTAAGGTACATTGAGAGAGTGGGTTACCAGAGATGAAGTTAGGCGATTTATCTCAAAAAAATTCAAGGACTTCCTCCTTACATATAAGAACAAGCAAGGCGACCTGGAATACATAAGATTAATAAATAAGATGGTTCTAGGTATAATTCTTTGGATCCATTCATGTGTTTGGTTCAAACTATGTTAAATGTTTTTATCAAATTTTGTAATAAAATTATGAATTCAAAAATGGTGTAAAATTGAATTGTTTTAGCTTTTATTAAATGTGAATGGTTCATGTTGTTTCAAGTAATGTTAACGATTGTAGTTATTATTAGTGAAATATCAGTTTTAATTATAATGTTGTGATATTTATGGTTAATGGCAGTTGTCCGAAGATGAATTGCAATTGTTGGTAGCAGTTGTAAAAAGATTTATTGCAACTATCAATAACAGTTGTAAATGAATCTATCACAACTACCAAAAGTAGTTGCAAAAGTTATTGTTGCAACTGCTATTAGCAGTTGCAAAAGAGACATATTACAACTGTCAATGCAACAGTTACGATAGAATTTACCAAAACTTTCGAAAGCAGTTGTAAATAGTTTTTTTACAACTGCTCCTGCAACTGTCGGCAACAGTTGTAAAAATATTCAACTCTATTACAACTCCGGATATTAAGACTGGCGGCCGCCCGTTGTAATAGACCTATTACAACTGTTTTTGGCAGTTGCGAAAATGTATTTTTGTTGTAGTGTACAAAGGGTATTGCTAAGTAATACTATGTGATAATACAGAGAATGAGGCGATATTAGGCTGTCCCAAGTGAATGTTGCCTTGGGCAGATGCTAGTACGTATTCAAAAAATCGAATAAAAAATTCATCTATATGTACGCAGTATCGGTACAAAGCAATAAACACATGCGTTTCAAAGATAGAACAATACATAGTATAAAAATATATAAAGAACAAAGAGTCATTAATGCAGCGATAAAATGTAATAAAAATATACACAAGTCCGAGTGGGATATAAAATAGGTCAAACTCCTACTACCTCAAAAATATACAATGTATTATTCCAATACATACATCTTAGTGGAATAAACACATAAGGAAACATAACATATGTTCATACACAACTATACTGAATAACTAGCGTCCATTTTGCCTAGTAATCAAATGTCGGTCTCTTTGTCCCTGCACCTGGTATGTCTCGGACTGACTCGAGTATTATATAAATAATACACAGGTCAGACTATGTCTAAAATATTGATTTTAATACACCACAACAAGTAGTATAGTGTTAAAAAGGGTATTCCTAGAGGGATAAAATATCTCAAGTGCACCAATGAACATAAAATGTCATCCATATCAAATAGCAGTCAAACATATCATCATGTGTTAGAAGAACAAAACAGATGAATATCATTCATAAACCAAACCACTATGTGAATAAAATGTTTAATAAGGTATATCTCGACTATTAGCCCTGATTAGAGACAATAACTCTCGACCGTGTGGCCCTAAGAGATATGAAACAACATGGCATGCAGACTCAAACTATATAACGTAAATATGATATAACACACAAATATAATACCATAATCTATCTCGACCATCATTTTTAATGGAGGAAGTATTCTCAACTAAATAACCCTTGGAGAAACATAGAGGACTTGTCAATATAACTCTCAGTCAAAAGCTTTAGGGAGAGTGACAGATGAGCACATAATAAGTCTCTAATGTTAGAATGACAACACATAGCTGTCTTGGGTTAGGCTATCTTGCATGACAGACTAACATAAAAATAGTCTCTAAAGTCATATAATAATCGTCTCTCTAGTGAGGTGATAACATCAAATATCTCATCAATGATAAATCTACATAAGTCATCATTATGGGAGACTAATGCATCGCAACACTGCTCTAGGAAATGCTAATGACCACAGCCCATTTCCAAGAATCCCTTAGTTACTCCAAGAATCACAACACCAATATCCATCTGCATGTCATAAACATGCTTCCAGACTACGTTCAGCATTGATCATAATTCCTACTTGCCCTTGATAATGCACTATTGGTCCTTAAGTGAAGTTTGGGAAATGACTCTAATGATAGTAATTTCTCCCAGCCTCATCAACTCATCAAATTAACATCATGGATCCATGGCGCGACCATGCAATCAGAACCACTAGGATGGATACTATACTATCTAGTAGGTCCTAATCATGTGCTCTCCATAGTGGCATGAACCCTATGACGTAGATTCCCAATAAATACTCTCGACTCTACTAGTCCCAATGAGAGTATCATTACATAGTAAATCCTAGATTACTAGCCCTAGGAATAAATAATAATACTCGACTAGTTAAACCTTGGAGGATGAATATGTAAATTTTAATATATCTTCAACTTGTGGCCCTTAGAGAGGAAGAGACCTCTCAACAACTAATCTCATATGATTTACCTCTAGACGATTGCACAATTCCTAACCCTCTATTGATAAGTGACATTTACTTACAAAAAGTAATCGAATAAATATCAGCTTAGGCTTCCCATACCACCAAGTGCTACTCGCTCATTTACTCAATGCTCATAAACTACATTCAATACACACAATAATATTCTATGCGACAAGTCCAAAGAATGATTGGAGAGATATTGCCGAAAGTCTCATACCAGATGGTATTATAACTCTGTTTATTCAGTATTCTTGTCCCATAGAAAATAAATCAATCAAAGCACAAAATACAACTATTTATTATTTTGGAAGTGGTTTTATTATAAAATAAACTTTTCTAAAATCTTCAATACAATTTCAAGTATCATTATTAAATTTAAGGAAGATCAAATTATAAAATTCCCACTCTTTCCCCAAAATCCTTTTACAATTTTGAAAATAAAAATTTGTAAACCTCTTGTTCAATTACAAGGAAATCTATATATTAGACGTTACTTCAGTTTCAAATCCTTTAATCTCCTTTTCAAAAATAATTCATAACTTTTAAATTCTTCCTTAACAATTTAAAATAATAATACCATATTCCAATTAAAATAATTATCCAAAGCCATAATATGAAATTCTATAACCACTATGTTTAAAACTCATGTTACAATTCAAAACCCTTTTTAAATTACCAAAGAAAAATAATTTATCAAACTAAAGTTCTCTTTTATATCAAATCTTCTAAATATTTAACGTTAAAATATAGATTTGTATAATTTACTTATATCATAGAATCCGAAAATTTCACTTTTTAAAATAATTTAATTCAAACACTTTAGAAATATTTCTGAAGGAATTTAAATCTATTTCCCTTTATTTAAAATAATCAAATCAAAAATAAATCACTTCCAAAAGTTATACTTAACCATGTATGTAATAAGTCCCATAAATGATAATTTCCAACTAATAAGTAAATTACATTCAACTTATTATTACTTCCAAAACATTATTTTACAAACTTCCAGTTTATTAAATCTAAACAAAATTAACCCACCACTTTAAAATAAATATCATTCTAAAAATCATCATCCAAATAATTCATATTCGTGTAATTCTCAAAATAATTCCATCTTTTATATTTCCTATCAATAATGATATTTTCAATATTATTAAAACTTGTTCCAAAAAACCCATATTTACATCTATTATATTTATAAAAAACTTTCAATTTAATTTATTCTCCTCTTCCGATTAATTTCAAATGTTGCTTACAGCAACTTACAAGCATATATCTATTGTGCAAAAATGTATAAGGTAAGTGCGCCTAATAATCAACCAAAATATCCTCACAACACAAGTAAACAAGGATAAGCAACTCAATTTCAATCCATATCAATTGAAATTTATCACTCAACAATCAAGGAAAAGCATGAATAAGTTGACCTAGACATAAATGTGAGTTATACGGATAATTCACCTTGTTAGAGCTCTCTCCTCTTCTAAACATGCACCCAAAATCCCCAAATCAACTTCTAATTCACCTTGTCGTATCTTTGCATAGGCGATGCATGCGATTTGAAGTGTTGAAGGTAGCGATGGAATTAACACGAAATTGGAGCATAGGATATTGCTATAGGAAATTAGTTTTATAGTCCTTAGTTAGAATATGGTAGTCCGGTGATGGTTTACCAATGTTTAGCTTCGGGTGCGAACAATGAGGGCTTCAGGTTTAGCTTCATTCATTTAGGTCGGTAGTAGGAAGACTGGATTTAGACGGGTGAATCCCTCTAGACACTTGGTAAAAAAGAACTGATTTTTGAATGAGGGAACATTGCTAGGAAGGTCAAGTATAAGCTTTCGGTTGAGTTGCGCCTCAATATAAATAAGTGACGGGTTAGCCTCCTTCTTTTTAGACAATGAGAGATACTACAGCTCGGTAAAGCTCAAGGCGCAGTTAAGTGTTCGCATGAACAGAATATACAAGCAAGTTAGCATGGTGTAGCCATTTGGGAGGATTTGGAATGGAGCCAACCTCATGTTCTGAAGAGTCGCCATAAGAAAGTGATTAAACGGGGGCACCGCACCATGTTCAGAGTAATCAGCCTCATAAACTGGGGGGCATATAACACACCAACGCTTGGTCAGGATAAAAAGCCATTACATGGTTCTGTTACACCGAACAAAGAATTTTGGCAATCGCAATAGAACTAGGTAGTATAGTACGTTGAATGACTGTGGAATTGAAATGGAAATTGGTCCAACCTTCTAGACATTGCCCTAGCAACATCAAGAACTCTAGACCATTATATTGACAAGAAAATTAAACTCCTTAAAATTTAGCATCACCCAGGAATAAGCAAGAGGAACTTACCATCATCCAGAGATAGACGAAGACGGAAGACATTTCCATAATCAAATCATCGATGCACCAGTTTCCAAAGGCAAAAGCAAGTGCTCAGTTGAGTTTTCAAACCCCCACTTGCAAGAATCTAGCATAACCTGAGTGCCGCTAACGTCCAGAGGAAATAACTTATCTTCCAGAAATCTGACATCGCTCGAAGATTAGCAATGTCAGAAAGGGTAACCCTTATCATCACAAGTTCATCACGGCCTAGACTTTAGCTGCGTTTGGAATAAACAACCATGTAGAGATCGATCAGGTATCTCGACTCCTATCTACGGAAAATCAATTGTTGTTAAAAGACAGACAACGACAAGGAGAGAACACTTAGAATCAAGAAGCTAAACCATTGATTCACGAAGATTGGGACTAATGAATAAAGCGGATATCCGCAACAATGTCAATGCCTCAATAGAGCCATATGGTGTGGAATAAGCGAAGTCAATTGTCATAGACTCAAGAAAAACATTACCGAACTCTTCCGATCCATGATTACGATGGGAAGAGTGCAAGCGTAGTATGGAGGCAAGGTAATGACTCACCTTAGAGCATCTAATCTTTTATAAGTGCTTGAAATTTAGCATTTGGGAATGACGGGTTACGCAAATGGAAGTCAGTTTGCAACAAAAATTGATCGAAGGAAATTTGACCCTACACAAGAACAACCATGGAATTGGTTAAACAATGACCCTGTACTGCAAAGGGAGTACTTGATGGTTATAAAAAAAGTAAAGTAATAAAGACGCCCGAGACTCTCATCCTTCTAGAAAATGGTGTATCCCGGAGTTAAGCAACGTCAAGAAAATAGCCACATTGGGTTAAAAGAAATCTACTCAACTCTACAGAATCAAACGAATGATTCAATCCTTACCAACATGACTTTAACACTGCCCGAAGATAGGCGACACTATGAAAAGACTTCTACAATCCAATCATCAAAGTTCTATTTTCAAAAGACCGAAACTGGTACCCAACTAGATTAGAAGCACCGCCGGGTCGGCGGGAAAAATCAATCCCAACCTCCTAAGTGTCAGTGTTGCCCCTACAACGCCGAGGCCTTTTCTCACTTCATAAGTACCGATGTTGCCCCAGAAATGTCGGGAAACTTTCTACTTCCTAAGTACCGATGTTACCCTGGCAAAGTATGGAAACTTTCTATTTCCTAAGTATTGGTGTTGCCCTGGCAACGTTGGGAAACTTTCTATTCCCTAAGTACCAATATTGCCTCGACAATGCCGAGAAATTAGTTATTTACTAAGTATTGGTGTTACCCCGGTAATGCCAGGAAATCTTTAAACTACAGGGTTAATGAGAAACACTCACCATAGTGAACCGTCAGTGCACTGACTTCCAGAGATAGAAGTTGGCTCTCGACTGAGTTCTATCCCTGTTTTCTGAAAATTACTATTATCGAAAGGCAGGCAACGACAGGAAGACATAACCTTTCATAGGTCAATCGGATGGTTCAACCTAACATCATAGGAATCATCTACTACATGGGAATACAGTTGTGCAGAAAGGAAATCCTAGGATTGAATTGCTCGTGTGCTAATTTCTAAGGATGAAAGCTAGTGCACAACCGAATTTCCAGAATTCAACTTAGAAAGAATTTAGATACAGCCAAAAATAGGCAGCCTCAAGGAATTGTTGCTTAGAACCTAGCAGTTAGGATATCAATTCCCAAAGATAGGAGTCGACATATGAACAAAACTTCCATGTCGATGTCAGCAGCCAAGAAAAGCATGCATGGCTAAGGATAAGCGGGAACAATCATGGAAGGTCAAAAATAAAATTCCTGAACTTGCTCAATTCTAGATGGGATTGAGAGCTAGACTGTGGGCAATTGAGCAATTTGCCCCACACCTTTCCATCTCTCGCAAGCATCTAAATACGAGAGTTCTAAATAGCTAGTCCTGCAAATAGGGGTAGACACACAAATTCTCAATGCAAACCGCAGAGTTGGTTAGATAACAGTTTTGTTCTGCCAAATAGACATTTCTAACAGCAAATTGCCAACAAAGGAAATAAAGGATTCAATTTTCAGAAATTAACCATCGCTCAGAGTCTGGCTATAATGAGAAGGATTGATGACCCACTTATGATCCAACTAGATCATTTGGTCCCATCTTACGGGAATATGCCATCGCTCGAAGATTGGTGATGCTAAGAAGAGACCCATAAAATGAAACTATTAACACATTGGCTTTTGGAAACAGAAGCAAAAGCTTAATCGAGTCTTTAACCCAACCTTTTGGAATCTTATGTTATCCGAAGATCCATAACATCAAGTAAAAATCCGCAGGGTTGGGACATCCGTACATGAGTTTCTGAAGATAGAAACCAACACATGATTAGGATCTCAACATCAGACTCAGAAGAATTTATTTTAACAAAAGATGCCGGAAACGCTTCTTTCTAATGCATACCGACATCATTACAAAAATAGATCTAGGGATCAAGCAACAAAGTCCCTAGTTCCCAAAGATAGGATCTATCATGTCAATCAAACAAGGGTAATCAAACATATTGCTCCAGGGACCTAGTCTCCTAAAAACATATCGACTTAGTATTCAGCCCAACAGACCAGGGCATATACACCAACACTTTATCGAACGAACTCGACTGAGCATAAACAAGAACAGTCATGAAACTGGTTGAACAAGCTATCTCATAGTTCTAGAAAAATCAATCCTCGAAACCAAGAAATTAAGCTAATTGTCTTCGGAGACAGAAGCTAGTGTGCAGGTTGAATTCCAAAAACCACAAAGGAAGAATATTCGTGATCGAATAACTCATGCATTAGTTTCCGTAGATTAAAGCTATGCCTGGTTGAACTTAAACTACAACTCTACAAGAGTAACTGTACCTTATAATTCAATCATACTCAATCATCTCGACACAACGGGAATAAAAGGCGAAACTTAAGCTGCAGAGGATCCAACTTCTAGAGGAATGGAAGCTCCTCCGCCAGATTAAAGATGGGATGACCAGAAAGTCATCTTCAACAACGAAACTTGGCATTCAACATTGTTAGGTATGTTTTACTTTGAATAAAATCCACGCATAACCAACGCCCGAAATCCAGGCGAAGTCGACGTAAGTCGAAGGGCATTGACCAGGGCAAGAACATATGTTATCTGTACAAAGTGGGTCCAGTGACCCGAGCACCACAAACGGACCATGCTTTGTACATAACTTACCCATGTTGTACTTTAAGATTGTCTTTCTTGGAACTTACTCATTATCGATGAGAAATCGATAATGGAACCGCTGTCCGAAGCAACGCATAAAGCTTCTCTTTTAAGGATTATTGAAAGTGCAGAAACAAGAAAAGCAATGTGAAGGAATCATCCACTATATCCAATTTTTGAATAAATTGTCATGGTAGCATTCAAAACGACAATCAAAACTTAGCTAATTCCTCAAAAGAGACAGCTAAAGATGGAAATCAAGATTTAGCTCTGAAACGGTGTACACTCGTTCGAGGAAAAACTCGGCTTCACCATTGACTGAGTATAGTCAAAGATTTTACTATCTCCCTTCGAGATTACCGCCGTCCCGAAATCATCGCAAGGAGTTTCTATACCAAACTAGATCACTACGTAATCTCCGGGGTGTAGATAGCTTTGCGGGTATAGATGAGCTGAATTCTAATTAACACTAGAATAAATGGTTAATGAACAACTAACCAATTAACTGATAAAAAAAGTGAAGGAAAATTCCTTCGAAAAAATTTCAACCTTGGTCAATTCCAACTCAACACGTTGGAACTACTTACCAACCAAAGGCCCCATGTAAATTTCGAGGCAAAGATTGCATCCTCGGTATTGAGAATTGAAATTAGAATTAAAGTCAAAAATGGATACCTAGTAAAAAGTGAAATGACTCGGTTCGGATTTAGGTTTAAGTAAGGAAAAATTCGCTGAAAAATTCTAAGTGTTCGGGTCGGTGCTGATCCGATCCAAATTGATGCTTCCAAATAATCCCAAATTCCTCTGCCATGTTCTACATGATGTTTGTATGCATTCTGAAAATTATCAAGTCAAGATCACTCCGTAATCACGGACAATGGGGATTCACACTAAGGACTGGATAGATAACCAGTATTTCGTAGATAGCTTTTCAAGATAGCTCGACAAAAACGTGAAAACTCCATGAAACAGAAACCCAAAGATAATCAATACCAGAGCACACCCTGTCTTCAACGAAAGCGTACTCTAGGGTGCAAATGTTAATTGGGTTTTTAACTCAGTAGAATTTGAAAGGAGTTAGAATATCCAGATTAAGCCTAAATGACTTGAAACATGACCAAATGGCATAGAATAACAAGACAATGGCCCCCAAGAAATATCTCTAAAAAATAGACAAACATTTTGGATCGGCACTGATTCGAATCAATTGGATTAGTAATTATCAAAATGAAAGAGTCATGGGGACTTCCAAACTTTGGTACCATGATTCTATACCTCTCCTAAGTACACTTTCCATGTTTTATAGCATGCCAAGCAACCTAGTTCAAGAAATGAAGACTCATATGATCCATTCAAATGTTTACCCGCTTTTGGACCAGAGCAACTTAAAATGGACCTACATAACTCATACATATTTGGATTGACTTGAAATTTAGAGGGAACACTTAGAAGAAAAAATAGAATAATCACACCAAAATCCACTTAATTGCCCAAGCCAATTTGGATCGATACCAATCCAAACTTTGGATTGGATCCGACCCAACTAAGTTGTGTCCCACTACCTAAGATTCATTATGTGGATCACACACACTCTCTAGAAGGTAGCTGAAAAGTTTCATCGAATTTCGATGAGTATCGAGCGAGTTATGGATGGATCTCCTCCAAATTGAGCTTGTTTGACGGATCAGGTCCGACCCACCTAGGATGGACCCCACCCCATGAGATCTGATTTGGAGGCTCTCCTACTCATATACATTGCATGTATGAAGTTTTGTGTCATTTGGTTAAATATTAAGTGAGTTATGGTTGGATCTCCTACGACCTAGAGGAAGAGATTCAAAAATAAGCTAAGGGTTTGGATCACCGCCAATCCGACTCAATTGGATCATCGCTGATCCAAATACTTAGCTCGGATTCTTGTGAGAACCGATTTGGAGACTCTCCTACTCATGTACATTGCATGTGCGAAGTTTTGTGTCATTTGGTTAAGTATTGAGTGAGTTATGGATGGATCTCCTACAAACGGATGGATTGGATGATCAAACAAACTCAAAAAGACTTGATATTCAGACAAAGCACTCAATTATAGAATAAGAATACAACCAAACTAAGAAGATTCAAAAATTCACCAAGTATTCAGATAGGTACCGATCCAACCCCATCGAATAAGCACCAATCCGAATACTTAGCTCAGATAACCCCCAAAGGACTCAGAACTCAGAAATTCACTAAGTATCCGGATGGGTACCGATCCGACCCCATCGGATAGGTACGATCTGAATACTTAGCTCAGATCACCACCAAACTTTTTGGACTCCTTCTGCATGATGAATACAGGCTCCTGGAAAAGCGGCCCTGGCCCAAGTGCTCTCCATATCCTATAAATACCGTCCCATCTACAACAGAAAAAGGATCGGCTTTGATCTCTGCTGAAACTCTGTCATTGTTTCTTCACTCTTCTTCTTCCTCACAATAGCCATTAAAGGGCAACTAAGATCCTTCCGGTTTTCTCTAATAATGGTGGCTCGATCTAACTTAGGAAAGAAGAATCATATTGTAATCCAAAGTCCTCTGTAACAGCAGTTGATCAATAAAAGCTATAAAGTGGACGTAGGCTTCGTTAACAGTCGAACCACTATAAAAATCTCTTCTCTCTTTAATTTTTCTGCGATTTACTATTGCTTTT
The DNA here is from genome assembly GCA_030737815.1 of Allium fistulosum. NCBI lineage: Eukaryota > Viridiplantae > Streptophyta > Magnoliopsida > Asparagales > Amaryllidaceae > Allium > Allium fistulosum. Next base: position 871,823,459 of record CM060907.1, on the reverse strand, counting down.
TATATTTTATTTGTCTTGATAAACAGGGCTGGTGCTTTCACACTCAATCCAAGGTGTTGATCCATTTTTTGGGTTAACATCACGCATGTTTAACGACCTAGAATTTTAGTCAGTTGAATTTGGAATATTTAATTGATTATAAATACTGAAAAGTTAATTTTAGAAGTTGAATAACTTGAATTTCAAATATAGCGATTTATTTGATAATTAAATTATTGAATTTACTATTTGGAATTATTTAAATAAATAAATCCTGAATTTAATGTAAATAAAAATGATTTTGAAAGTTGATTTAACCTCTACTTATGTAAGAATGTAGATGGTAAACTTGTGAATTTGAATTAACTGTGATTAGACTATTTTTAATAATAAATTGTTTTAATTAACTTGTGAAAATACTCTTTCGGGGCACTATCTCGGATTTCAACAAAACTGGTTCCATTGGATCCGTAATAGTGAATTATTATACGTTAACAAATTTCGTGGCAATCAGACGTATAATTTGGTCGTGCAAGCTCGAAACGCTTAGAAACAAATTAAATAAATTAATATAAAATAACTTGGTAAGCTATCTTCTATATATGATCGAATTTGGTATCAAGACTAGTTCCATTGTGTTTGAAATATGGGCATTACATATAGAATGGCAGGCAGCACAGCTCATCTGGAGTTCGAGATTTTCGGACGTTTAAAGCTAGACATTTTTTAATTAAAATATATATAATATATTAGGCCATGCCCATACTTACATCAACCCATACCCACCCCACGTTGCACATCTTTAACCCATACCCCTTCCTCTACTAAAATCGCATTCTACCAGAGAAAATAGAGTTCGCCATTTTTCAAATTATAAGCATAGTTCATCCAATTGTAGTCGTTCATCCCAGCCACCTGAGGCATTTTCACGCCCTGACTTCAACTAGATTATTTTTCGCGGCGACGTAGTGAAGCTAATCAATGATTGGATTATGGCAGATTGCGACGAGGCAGTGAAATTTTGGAGATGAATGGCAGATTTTTCTTTTCGCTGATTGCGGTGTTTTGTTGATCCTAGGGGTGATGGCATGTGAAGGGAAAATGTAGAGGAGGGTGAGAGTTATCTTCGCCTAAAATTTGGATGCCAACGGTGATACGCGGCGACGACATTTTTGGTTTGAATGGAAATGTTTTTTTTGTTTTTCGTGGGCTAACGGCCACCGGAAGTGACGAGGTCAGCGGGGCTGGGCGCGGCATGGATGAGGCTAGTGGTGGTAGCGAGGCGGTGGTGGTTGGATGGCCATGGTGGCGATGGCGAGCAAGGGAAGTGGCAACCTGGGTATTTTCATGCGCGATCAAGGACGAGGAGAGAAGGATTAGAAATAATCAAGGTCAATTATATTAGTTAATGATGTATGTAGCTAATAAAATATATTATTTAATTTCTTAGATCGTATTTTTGCAATAATTTGATGATATTAGGTCGGATTTGAACGCGAGTTTTTGCGTTACAATCATATCGACGAATACTAGGCTTAGGAATTGGTTTGGATGAATTTGGAGACAATTAAAATTTGGGTTAAAATCGGACGTTGTTCGATTTTAGTTCCAAACCGGAACGCCTCAACGACAACAAAAATTCCGGTGAGTTAAACTCGCCTTTTTGGCTAACCAATAATATTTTATAATTGATAAAAATTGTTGATTGGATGTTTTGGTGATTTATAGTTTTATCAGCTGGTTTGGATTTATTCCCACCCCCGGAACGAATGACCCTTTATATGTACCCGCCTAATGGCGGATGACCCATATTATATAATTATATATTGTTTGTTATGCAAGGGGACAGGTTGGAGGGATCCAACGGGTTTCCTCGCCATTGTTGATTTTAATTTCAATAATATTTCTATCATATGAATTATTGGATATTAAACCTGATTGTTTGCTCTTTTGGTTATGACATTGTTATATGTTTGAAACTTAAACCCTGTACTGATAGAAAATCAATATCAATATTGGTTGAGCATTTGGTAGCTATTGGCCTAGTATTTTAAAACATACTATAAATTGCCATTTGAGTTGGAATTGGTTTTTGAGACAGGAAATGGTTTTAAATCTGAAACTTGGGTTTCAGAAATATTTTGTTTTAAAGGATTTAGTTTCTACTTTATTCTAACCTATTTATCTATTTTTTTTCTAAGTTATTTATTTATGTTTAACATTGTTTTAAAATGTTATTTATTATATTTAACATTGTTAAAATTGTCATTTATTTATATTTAAAATTGTTTAAAGTTATTTATTTATAATTAATATGGTTTTAAGGTTATTTGTCAGTATTTTATATTTTGAAGAGTTATTTATTTAAAAAAATTATGGTATGAAATTAATAATAAGGATTTATTAATAATGTTTTGAAAAATAAATTACTATTTATAATAACGGTAATGATAAATTATTATTGTTTTATAATAGTGTTTGAAATTATTAAATAATATTTCTAAGATATTTTGAAGTTAATAATTATTATCTATTTATAATGTTTATTATTAATAATTATTATTATATAATAATGTAAAATATAGCCTCAAGCCTCATCGCTTGGAATGATTAAAACAGGGGAGATGTAGCAGGGCTAAGTGAGTTGCTCCCAAGTAGGGTATGATCATTACTATCTAGAGTCGATATTATCTATCATTTGTATGTTTCGAGGCCCATTAACGAAGGGGTGACCATATTCGGTACTATCCAATAAAGGTTAGGCATGTTCTGTGTTGTCAAGGGTCAATAGGTTCAACCTTGGTGTTATTTTATCTAGAGATGCACCATGATGGGCGGTACCCCAGTAGCCTAGTCATTATATGAAATCCATTCTCCAATACGAGCCTTTACGGTTTTAGTTGTATACGTATTATGCTGGAATTTAATTAATGTAACAATTTTGGCTATGATTAATAAGTATTTGTATCTTGGACACTATTATAATATCAGAGAATTTCATATGAAATGGTTTGGTTACCGTAAGGTAAAAACCCGCCCGTGTTTATGTGCAGCTTGGTCTTATGAGATACTTTTGATTTCAAAGGCTTTTATAACTTAAAAATTCAGTTGCGTGTGTTTTCTCATGTTGGTTTTCCAGACTGACTCGGGTGTTATTTTATTATAATGCTTGGGTCAGACCGAGCATATTACAAATTTAATTTAGATGGTTTAGAGCTTCAGGAGATGACCTGGAGGCCCAGAGACGCATTCACGAATGTGGTTATTTTTCCATTGCATTATATATTGTATTTATCAGCAATTGTGAGGACAAGTTGTTATAACTATCCAGGCTGAAATAGGTTAGTATACTCTAATTGATGTATGTTTATTATATTTCTTCTTTGTGTAGATTTATTATATATTATAGATTATTCATTCCGTTGTGAGATTATGTGTTGTTTGTTTTCTTTCTCCCTTCTTCTTCTTCTTCCTTCTTTCTACTTCTTTTCCCTAAATATCCGCCTTTCTATTCAATTTGAGTGGGTAATGAATGGTTTATTGTCCGATTAAACTGTATGGAAAAGTGGGTTGTTACAATGTGGTATCAGAGCTGAAGGTTAAGCGAGAACCTTGGCTTTGGCGGGGTAACTCATTAAGAGATAAGGTAACGGAATACCTTATTATGAGTTTGAGTGTGTGTGTATGTGTGTATGTATGCACGTATTTGTTAGTGATATAAAATGTTTTATATTGTGTTGGTTGATTTGTTGAGTGGCTTATGGATTCTTGTCAATACGAGTAATTAACGTTATTGATAGAGGTCTCTAAACTCTTGTACAGAGTAATTTGACATAATATTGTTTTGAAATTGGGTAAATGAAATAATTTTACCTTGATTATATTATTTATATAAAGGAATAATTTTTCAGAAATTATTATAGTATATGTGGTGTGTTTGGTTGTTATTGAATGATATATTTGGTTATTATCATTTTATGTTTGTTGTCCGTGTTCTAATAAAAGTTGTTATTGTTATAATTTAAACAAAGAAAATAATTAAGAAATGGTTTTACATAACTGAGGTGAAATTATATATATGAGGAAAATTGATAAATATGATTTGTAAATAAAGAGGATTTAAAAGCAGAGAATTTTAAATTCCGTTGATTTTGAAATTTTTTTTTAAAAGTTATGAAGAAATAATAATGGTTTTGTTTTGGAATGTTTTGGCTAGAAATATCTTTGAAAGGATTTAAAAGAAATAAAAACGCTGAACTCACTTCGATCGCTGGAAAATTATTTCGATGATGACTACAACATCATCGACGTTCATTTTAGGGTTTCCAAGAGAGGAATTGCTACCATAGAAGTTTTGTTTTGGTAAAACTAGTTTTGATTTTAAAATTCAAAGATATGATTTGGAATACAAAGGAATAATTTATAGTGTTGTTCAAAATAATTTGAAATAAGAACAGGATGCTTAATCTCTGGAAATTTTCATTTAAGTGTCTTGTGAAAATATGAAAAAATAAGTTTTATAACTTATTTTTTTAGAATTAATAAGTTAAAACAAAATTTTAAATTGTTGAATAAATGTTAAGGAAAGTAAATTTGAAAATTTAACTATGAAATGAAACTTAAGTTGTGAATGAATTGAATATGGTTTGGAATGTCGTTTGATTTAATTTGAATAAGAACTTAAGTTGTAAAGTGAAAATAAACATGAGAAGTGTTATATAAAATGTTTATAATAAACTTAAGTAAAATTTGATGGAATAGTTCTTAAGTGAAATTAGTATTGAAAGAAATATACTAAGTAATAAATGAATGAATTAAGTAATGCAGGTAATGATTATGAATATATGGATGTAAATTAAAGAATTTGGTATAGTTAGAAACCAATTGAAATAAAAATGTAAGTTGTAAGTATATTATTCTATTTGCATAACTATTTGATCCAGTTTCGAATATATGATTTCGAGATGATTTACATCGGTACGAGTTAGGATATTTCTTTCGATTCTTGACGGTGAACACTGGACATGGATTTTTTATTGATTCTGGAGTTCTTTATCATAGTATATGGCTATGCAAGGAGAATGACGGTTTCTAATCAAGGAGCCGGATTAGAGTCTGCACTAGAGCAGTCATGTGAACGATACTAGTTTAATGATGAAATTGTGTGATTGAACGAGCGATCTTGTATGGTTTTGCATACGGATGGTATATGTACATCATATGGGATTTAGTATTATGAATTATATGATTGGATATCATTGATAAATAAGATGCAGGTATATAGAAGCAAAAGCTAGTTTGATGCCTTAGGTTTCACGAGTAGAATTTGGTTGTTTGACAAATAGCTACCCATTTATATTGTTGTTTGGTTTGATAGTTTAATGATTGAGCAACTTGGCTATTGTTTTCTTTTGTTGGTTTGGGCCCATAGTGGTAGTCTATAAAATTTTTTGGTCGAACCGCACAAAGGAGGCGCTGGCAAAAAAATTCGTAAATATAAGGCGGTGGAAATTTTTTGAGGATTTTAGGAAATTTCTAATAACTAAAAATTTGATATTTGAGTTATAACTTGGAATGAATCAATGGCTAGTATTAGTTGGAATCTGTGAATGAATTTTAAAGACTTAGAAATTTTATAATCTATTTCAGCTAATTGATTTTGGAAAGTTAAAGACTTAAAATAATTTGGCAATCTATTTAAACCAATTTGTTTAAAAAAAAGTTAATGGGTTTGGGCATTTTTCTTACTGCTAATCTCGAGGACGAAATTCTTTTAAAGGGGGAGAATGTAACGACCCAGAATTTCAGTCATTTGAATTTGAATTATTTAATTGATTTTAAATATTGAAAACTTATTTTTATAAGTTGAATTACTTGAATTTCAAATATAGCGATTTATCTGATAATTAAATTGTTGAATTTAGTATTTGGAATTGCTTAAGTGATTAAATCCTTAATTTGATGTGAATATAAATAATTTTGAAAGTTGATTTAAGTTCTATTTAAGTAAGAATGAAGATAGTAAACTTGTGAATTTGAATAATTGTGAGTAAACTGTTTTTAATAATAACTTGTTTTAATTAACTTGTGAAAATACCCTTCCGAGCACTGTCTCGGATTACGAAGAAACTAGTTTTGTTGGATCCATAATGGTGAATTATTCTATGTTAACAAATTTCATGGCAATCAGACATATCATTTGGTCGTGCGAGCTCGAAACGCCTCGAAACAAATTACAAAAATTAATATGAAATTACTAGGTTTGGAAAGCTATCTTCTGTATATGTTCGAATTAGGTCTTGAGACTAGTTCCATTGTGTTCGGAATAGATTATTACATATAGAACGCCAAGTGGCATGCCTCGTCTGGAGTTCGAAATTTTCAACCGCTTAAAGCTAGACATTTTCTAATTAATATATATATATATAATATATTAGGCCATACCCATACTTACATCAGCCCATACGCACCCCACGTTGCACGTCTTTAACCTATACCCCTTCCTCTACTAAAATCGTGTTCTACCAGATGGAGTTCACCATTTTTCAAATTATAAGCATAGTTCATCCAACGGTCGCTGTTCATTGCAGCTACCTGAGGCATTTTCATGCCTCAACTTCAACTAGAGTATTGTTAGTGATGACATAGTAAAGCTAATCAATGGTTGGATCGTGGTAGATTGCAATAAGGCAGCGCAATTTTGGAGATGAACGGCGGTTTTTTTTTTCGCCGATTGTCGCGTTTTGGTGATCCTAGGGGTGATGGCATGTAAAGGGAAAATGTAGAGGAGGGTGAGAGCTAGCTTCAACCAAAATTTGGTGGCCAACGGCGATCCATGGCAATGACATTTTGGTTTGAACAAAAATGTGTTATGGATTTTTCGTGGGCTAGCGGCGACCGGAGGTGACGAGGTCGGTGGGGTTGGGCGTAACTTGGATGGAGCTAACGGTGGTAGCAAGGCAGCGGCGGTTGGATGGCCATGGCAGCGACGGCTAGCAAGGGAAGTTGCGGCCTGGGTATTTTCATGCGCAATCGAGGATGAGGGTTGAAGGATTAGAAATTATCAAGGTCAATTATATTAGTTAATGATGTATTTAGCTATTAAAATATATTATTTAAATTCTTGGATCGTATTAATGCAATAATTTGATGATATTAGGTCGAATTTGAACATGGGTTTTTGCGTTAAGATCATATCAACGAATACTACGCTTAGGAATTGGTTTGGACGAATTTGGAGACAGTTGAAATTTAGGCTAAAATCGGATGTCATTAGATTTTGGTTCCAAACCGGAACTCTTCGACGACAACAGAAATTCCAGTGAGTTAAACTCACCTTTTTGGCTAACCAGTAATATTATATAGTTGATAAAAATTGTTGATTGGATGTATGGGTGATTTATTGTTTTATCAACTGGTTTGGATTTATTCCCGCCCCTAGACCGGACGACCATTTATATATACCCGCCTAATAGCGGATGACCCATATTATATAATTATATATATTTATGATGTAGGGGGACAGGTTGGAGGGATCCAATAGTGATGCAGCAGCGGATTTACAAAATGATGATTCTGTGAAAGTAGCAATTAATGGAATGAAGAATACTGAATGGCCCAAATTCGTTGATCCGAAGATACCTAATTCTAGCTATCTCAAACACGTTGATAGCGCACTATACCGTGTTTAAAGATCTACGATTCTTCATACGTTGATCTAACGCACTAGATACCGTGAATCGGCTTCAGCAGTCGTTGAATCGAGCGCACTCGATTAACCGAAAGTGGAGATAGGAGATCACACTCAACTACCAATTTAATTGAAAGCACAAAGCTAACAAACAAAAGTTTTCATTCAAATCAACTAAACTATTACAAATGGCACCACCGGCCTATTTATAGAAGTTACAACATACGCCATAGAAAACTGTACAACTCATAGGTCGGCACCGACCTAACACACCCAGCGACTTACGACTTACGACCTAGCATAGACGACCTAAAAACAGACGACCTAAAAACGGACGACTTAAAACAACAAATAGTTACAACTCAGCGACATATGAACAAAACACATTACAACACATAGTATCACGACATACGACTTAAAAGTAGACGACCTAAACAAAACATCAGCTTCCATCAGCGCCTTATTATAGGTCGTTAACGACTTAACAAACTCACGACTCAAGACAGCAACGGCTTATCACTTGACGACCTAAAGAAAGCGGCCTGTGGAAGTTAGGTCGTAGCTCATAGCTCGTTTGAGCGACCCATGTTACCTTGCGCGTGCTCCTGGTTAGGTCGCGAATCCTCCTTAGGTCGCAACCCACCTATAGAACGATGCTTGTTAACTCGCGAATCTTCACTAGGTCGCTGGAGCGACTTAAAGGACTCGTTAGGTCGTTCGCGACCTAACACTTCACCAAATTGGACTGCCTTATCTCTGCGTAACTCGCTAGGTCGTTTACATGCCTGCACATTGATTCCGTTAACTCGTAGACGACTTTCCATAGGTCGTAAACGACCTAAATTTCCACTAGGTCATGAGCGACCTAAATTGGTAAATCGCGCTGCATCATCCTCCCCTGGTTGACAAAAATTCGACCTCGAATTTGCACCTTCCTCTTCCACCACAAGCTCCTCTCCGTGATATGGAATCAAATATTTGACATTGAAAACATCGGAAGTATGAACATCATCCGGCAATCTCAACTGATATGCATTCTCATTGATTTTCTTCAAAATTTCCACTGGACCGATTTTTCGAGCTTTCAACTTATTGTACGTTCCCACTGGAAAACGATCCTTCGTTAGTACAGCATATACTAAATCTCCTTCATTAAATTCAACGCTTCTTCGCTTCAAATCCGCAAATCGTTTATACTTTTCATTTGCTTTCTCCAATCGTTCCTGAACGATTTTATGACATTCTGCCAATCCATCAACAAAATCAACAGCCCGTTTAACTGTCCCCTTCGGTTGTGGTACTATCGTCAAATCCAACGGACCCTTCGGACTAGCTGAGTATACAACTTGAAACGGACTGAAACCCGTACTACGGTTAACAGCGTGATTATGTGCCAACTCTGCCTGACATAATTTCATATCCCAACTCTTCAAGTTATCCTGCACAAGGCATCGTAACAAATTTCCCAATGATCTGTTTACCACTTCCGTCTGCCCATCTGTTTGCGGATGATCGGCGCTACTAAAATTCAGCTTCGTTCCAACCATCTTCCACAAACTTAACCAGAAATGGCTTAGAAATCTAGTATCCCGATCTGAAACAATAGATTCAGGTAGCCCATGTAATCGATACACCTCTTTAAAGAACAATTCGGCAATACGAACGGCATCAGCTGTCTTCTTACAAGCGATAAAATGTGCCATTTTGGAAAATCTATCCACCACAACGAATATAGAATCATTTCCCCTTTGAGTTCTAGGCAAACCCAAAACAAAATCCATACTGAGATCAACCCACGGTTTATTCGACACAGGTAATGGCATATATAATCCCGCATTCGTCGATGTCCCTTTAGACACTTGACAAATATGACATCTCTCCACAAATCGTTCAACCTCCTTTCTTATAGTAGACCAGAAATATGATTGCAAAATCAACTGTAATGTATGGTCTCTCCCTACATGACCTTCCTCATGCAACTCCTTCACAATCTTCATTCATAAGCTGCACTCCGGTATACATAATCGATTTCCTTTAAAAAGAAAACCATCCACCATTACAAACTCATCCGTCTTTCCCTCCTTGACTTCATCAACAAACTTTGCAAAGTAAGGATCATCGACAAATAATTCTGGCAACACATCAAACCCGGTCACTTCAACCTTCATTGTAGTCAACACATGATTCCTTCTGCTCAATGCATCCGCCACTCTGTTCGTAATTCCCGATTTATGCTTTACCACAAATGTAAATTGTTGTAAGTATGCAATCCACGAAGCATGCCTAGCAGCAATCTTGTCATGTCCCTGCATATGCTTCAATGCCTCATGATCAGTATATAAAACAAATTCTTTATGAAACAAATAATGTCTCCAATGTTTGATAGCTTGCACGATAGCATAAAATTCCATATCATATGTACTATATCTCATCTTTGCTCCCGATAGCTTCTCACTGAAATATGCAATAGGACGACCTTTCTGACTCAACACTCCTCCAATTCCAACCTTTGATGCATCAGTATGTAATTCAAACAATAACTGAAAATCTGGCAACACTAGAATCGGTGTTGTCGTCAAAAGCTCCTTAATCCTTTCAAAAGAAACCCCTGCTTCCTCTGACCATAGAAATTGTTTCCCCTTCATACAATCAGTAACTGGAGCCATCACGCTACTGAAGTGCGGAATGAACCTTCGGTAGAATGACGCCAAACCATGAAAGCTTCTAACTTTTGTAATCGTCTTGGGTTGTGGCCAATTTCTGATTGCTTCAACTTTATTCTGATCTACCTGTATACCTCCTCCCGATATAACATACCCCAAAAATAAAACACTCTGCGTCATGAACACGCATTTCTTCGTTGCAGCATAAAATTGTTCCTGTCGCAATACCATCAACACTTCTCTCAGATGTTGCAAGTGTTCTTCTGGACTTCCACTATATATCAGTATATCATCAAAATACACCACTACAAACTTCCCAATGAATGGTCTAAAGATTTGATTCATCACCCGCATAAATGTACTCGGTGCATTCGAAAGACCAAACGGCATAACCAGCCATTCGTACAACCCTTCACGTGTCTTGAACGCTGTTTTCCATTTATCCCCTGGTCTGATTCAAATTTGATGGTAACCACTCTTCAAATCAATCTTCGAAAATATAGTAGCTCCACTAAGCTGATCCAACAAATCATCCAGTCTAGGCATAGGAAATCTATATCTCACTGTAATCTTATTTAGGGCCCGGCTATCAGTACACATCCTCCACGTCCCGTCCTTCTTCAGTACTAACAATGCTGGCACAACACATGGACTTAAACTTTCCTGCACACGCCCCTGTTCAAGCAATTCTTCCACTTGCATTCTCAACTCCTCATGCTCTTTTGGACTCATTCTGTAGTGTGGTCTATGAGGTAACACAGCTCCTGGAACAAGCTCAATTTGATGTTGAATGTCTCTCAACGGTGGTAACTCCGTTGGTAGCTCTTCAGGAAATACATCGTCAAACTCTCCCAGTACTGGTTTTACTTCTTCAGGAATCTCAACCACTTCATGACTTTCACGTCCAATCAACAAGAATACTTCAGGCTCCTCTTCTACTTCCTTAACAAACTCCTTCAAAGATAGCAACGTTTTAAGTTCTTCAATCTCTTCCAACTTGCTTTCTTCGTGTTGTCGCCTCTTAGGAATTAAAGTGATCTTAGTTCCTTCAAACATGAAACTATAACTGTTAGCACGTCCATCATGTTGCACCGCCCTATCATATTGCCACGGTCTTCCCAGCAACAGATGACATACATCCATGTCTACAACATCACACCAAATTTCATCCTTGTATTTCTTCCCAATTGAAAAATTAACACAAGCTCTTCTTCCAACTTTCACCTCCCCACCTTTCCTCAACCAAGCTAACTTGTACGGTTTCGGATGCTTCTCTGTCTTCAATGATAACTTCTTCACGGCCTCTGTAGAGATAATATTATCACAGCTTCCCGCATCGATGACAAACTTGCAAACCCTTACCAAGATAGTGCATGTTGATTGAAAGATGTTACTCCTCAACCAGCTAGTTTCCTCCTCCTGTTTTGGTGTTAAACACGACCTCTTCATCATCAATGAATACCCTTCGTCTCCCGACACATTTTCTTCCTCCTCATCAGGTGGTGAATGGGAACATTCAGCTTCTTCATCCTCATCCTCAACCTCCGCTATCATAGCTCTCTTCTTCGGCTTTGGACATTCATTACTTTTGTGGCCCATTTCTTGGCAATTATAACACTTGAAACCATTATTGACTTTCGTCTTCCCAACCTCATTCACAACTGGTTTTGCAACAGCTTTTGAAACATTAGAACTTCCACTAACACCCTTCACTGGATTGTTGGAATTTGTAAACACACCACCTCCTCGTCTTCCCTGTTTCTCCCAAGCCAACGCTTTCTGGTGTGCTTTCGCTACAGATCTAGGATCAAACATATTTACCATGTCTTGAATCTGCATACGCAACCCTCCAACAAATCTAGCTGTTAATTGCTCCTCTGTCTCCATGATGTCGTTCCTTGCAATCAGTTGATAAAATTCATCAGCGTAGTCATTAACAGTCTTCGTTCCTTGCCTCAAGTTCTGCAACCTCTGATACATAAGCGATTGATAGTTATAAGGCAAGAAAGTAGCTTTCATCATTTTCCTCATCTTTTCCCATGATTCAACCTTTGACTTCCCCATCCGTTCACGTGTAAGTTTGGTTTGCTGCCACCATGCCAAAGCTCTACCCCTCAACCTTGTAGCAACCAACTTCACTCTACGATGTTCTGGAACCTCCTTGAAGTCAAAAATATCCTCCACATTAGACAACCAATCCAAAAACTCCTCAGCTTGCATACCACCTTTGAATTCTGGAATTTCAGTCTTCATCCGTGATTCCCATCGACGATCATCCTCAACATCCCTATATGCATTTCGTCCTTGGTCTCGATCTCGATAATGAATATTGCTTCTATCACTCTCTTCATCATAATCACGTGTATTTCGATATCGATCTCGACCATTAACATCTCTTCGATCACGCATGTCTCTTCTACTATGTCGTTCTTCATCATGATATGGCTCATACTCAAACTCACGTTGAGTTCTTCTTTCATCATCTCGATACTCATGGTGATCTCTTCTCATCGAAATTGATGATTCTCTTCTACCACGATCAGATTGTGGCGATACCCTTCTCGCTTCCGTAACCGATGGCGAAACTCTGTTTCCTCCATGGTTCGAGATTGGCGATCTCCTCCTTTGACCTTGACTCATATCATTCATCAATTTATCTAACCTTCCAATACCTTCATCTAACTTCTCATTGAATTTGTTACTTATGCGTTGTTCCATTTGTTCGGCATCCTCCCTCTTGTACAAATCTTCAATGTTTTGATGTCGATTAGCTCTTCTTGGCGGCATGATTCAAAATTTTCACAAACCCTTCAATATACCAAATGATGAACATGGCCTTCACTTGCTCTCGGCTCCAACTTCAAATTTCAAACACCTTTCAAATTTAGATCCAAAATGAGATGGATCGAAATCTTCAACTTCGTTGTAACTTTGCGATGAACACTATGAACAACAACTTCTCCAAATGATGTTCGGCTTCAATTAGCTTCTCAAACTCTTCAAATAAGATTGGCTCCAAGACTCGGCTTAGCTATGATTGGCTAAGTCTAGCTCTGATACCAAATGATGCAGCAGCGGATTTACAAAATGATGATTCTGTGAAAGTAGCAATTAATGGAATGAAGAATACTGAATGGCCCAAATTCGTTGATCCGAAGATACCTAATTCTAGCTATCTCAAACACGTTGATAGCGCACTATACCGTGTTTAAAGATCTATGATTCTTCATACGTTGATCTAACGCACTAGATACCGTGAATCGGCTTCAGCAGTCGTTGAATCGAGCGCACTCGATTAACCGAAAGTGGAGATAGGAGATCACACTCAACTACCAATTTAATTGAAAGCACAAAGCTAACAAACAAAAGTTTTCATTCAAATCAACTAAACTATTACAAATGGCACCACCGGCCTATTTATAGAAGTTACAACATATGCCACAGAAAACTGTACAACTCATAGGTCGGCACCGACCTAACACACCCAACGACTTACGACTTACGACCTAGCATAGACGACCTAAAAACAGACGAATTAAAACAACAAATAGTTACAACTCAGCGACATATGAACAAAACACATTACAACACATAGTATCACGACATACGACTTAAAAGTAGACGACCTAAACAAAACATCAGCCTCCATCAGCGCCTTATTATAGGTCGTTAACGAGTTAACAAACTCACGACTCAAGACAGCAACGACTTATCACTTGACGACCTAAAGAAAGCGGCCTGTGGAAGTTAGGTCGTAGCTCGTAGCTCGTTTGAGCGACCCATGTTACCTTGCGCATGCTCCTGGTTAGGTCGCGAATCCTCCTTAGGTCGCAACCGACCTATAGAACGCTGCTTGTTAACTCGCGAATCTTCACTAGGTCACTAGAGCGACTTAAAGGACTCGTTAGGTCGTTCGCGACCTAACACTTCACCAAATTGGACTGCCTTATCTCTGCGTAACTTGCTAGGTCGTTTACATGCCTGCACATTGATTCCGTTAACTCGTGGACGACTTTCCATAGGTCGTGAACGACCTAAATTTCCACTAGGTCGTGAGCGACCTAAATTGGTAAATCGCGCTGCATCAAATAGGATTTCTTGCAATTGTTGATTTTGATTTCAATAATATTCATGTCATATAAATTATTGGATATTAAACTTGATTGTTGGCTCTTTTGGTTACGACGTTGTTATATGTTTGAAACTTAAACCCAATAGTGATAGAAAATCAATATTGGTTGAGCGTTTGATAGCTATTGGCCTTGAATTAGTATTTTTAAAAATACTATAAATTACCATTTGAGTTGGAATTGGTTTTTGAGTCGGGAAATGATTTTAAATCCGAAAATTAGGTTTCGAAAATATTTGTTTTAATGGATTTACTTTCTATTTTATTCCAACCTATTTATCTACTTTTTTCTAAGTTATTTATTTATGTTTAACATTGTTTTAAAAAGTTATTTATTATATTTAACATTGTTTTAAAAATTCATTTATTTGTATTTAATATTGTTTAAAGTTATTTATTTATAATTAATATGGTTTTAAGGTTATTTGTCAGTATTTTATATTATGAAGAGTTATTTATTTAAAAAAATTATGATTTGAAATTAATAATAAGGATTTATTAATAATGTTTTGAAAAAATAAATTACTATTTATAATAACGGTAATGAAAAATTATTATTGTTTTATAATAATGTTTGAAATTATTAAATAATATTTCTAAAATATTTTGAAGTTAATAATTATTACCTATTTATAATGTTTATTGTTAATAATTATTATTATATAATAATGTTAAAGTAAGTGATTGGACCTTATTTATAAACGTTAGAGTTTTATAAAGAGTTTTATAAAACAGACTTGAGTTTTATAAGAGGAGTTTTATAACATTGTTTGGAAACTTAAAGGAAGATTGGTTAATGGTGAAAGAGTTTTATAAATGGTTTTAGATATTTATAAAAGAACTTTAGAATGGGTTGTAGATTTATAAAAGGAGTTTATAAATGGTTTATGGATTTATAAAGGGTTTTTAAATGTTTTTAGAAGTGTATAAAAAGGGAGTTTCATAAATAATTTTCATAAATTAATGAATGGGGTTATTAATGGCTAGAGATTTATAAAGGAATTTATAAATTGTTTAGAATTGTGTAAAAAGGGAATCTTTCATTGTTTTGTAAATATACTTATACCGTTGAGATAAGTATATGGATATTTTCCAAGTATTGAAATATAAGGGTTTGAGGATGAATCTTGTAAAAGTATCACGATACAATTACTGCAAAGTGATATTAATTAATGAAAATATTAGTCAAGAGGGCTAGTGGTCGCTTATGTGCTTAACCAGTGTTGGTTTTAACTTTTGAAATAAATCTCTGATTTGGATATATGTTTATTGATAGATAAATAATCGACTATCAAATTTGGACCCAAAACGTAACTTTTGAAATATCTAGGAGAACATGTAAGTTATATGGCACAATCATCTCTGATGATGCTGTACTATGCATATAATTCTCATTTTGTCCTCCTAGGACAAATGATAAGGAAACTTGTCCACTAACGGTTAGGAGGTGATCTCCGCTCTTATCTTTGAATATTTATTTCCTAAAGAACCGAGGTTGAGTTTACCAGAAATTATCGAAAGTTGTGTCGAAGAGACCAGGATCAGATATGTAATCTGAAGACCACTTCAATCCAACTTAAGTGTTTTGAAGTGAAGACATCTTGAAGATGATAAAATTGAAGACGGAGCATCAAGCGTTTGGTTCAATCCCATAACGAACTTGTATGGATGAATGATGTCATTGCATTGTTGCCTGGAGAGCAGTGTAGCATTCCAATTGGAAAGTGTTATATAAAAAGGTAAAACTTAGCCTCAAGCCTCATTAACCGGGAATGACTAAAACATGGGAGATGAAACAGAGTTAAGTGGTTAGATCCCAAGTAGGGTATGACTATTCCTATCTAGAGTCGATATTATCTCTCATTTGTATGTTTTAAGGCCTATTAACGGACGGGTGATCATATTCGGCATTATCCAGTAAAGGGTAGGCTGGTTCTGTGTTGGCAGGGTTCGATAGGTTCAACCTTGGTGTTATTTTATCTAGAGATGCACCGTGACGGGTAGTACCCTAGTAGCCCAGTCATTGTATGGAATCCATTCTCTAATACGAGCCTTTACGGTTTTAGTTGTATACGTATTATGTTGGAATTTAATTAATGTAACAATTTCGGCTATGGTTAATATGTATTTGTATCTTAGACACTATTATAATATCAGAGAATTTCATATGAAATGGTTTGGTTATCGTAAGGTAAAAACCCATCCGTGTTATGTGCGGCGTGGTCTTATGAGATACTTTTGATTTCAAAGGCTTTTATAACTTAAAAATTCAGTTGGGTGTGTTTTCTCATGCTGGTTTTCCAAACTGACTCGGGTGTTATTTTATTATAATGCTCGGGTCAGACCGAGCATATTACAGATTTAGTTTGGATGCTTTAGAGCTTCAGGAGACGAGCTGGAGGCCCAGAGACGTATTCACGTATATGGTTATTTTTCCGTTGCATTCATTGTTTTATTTATCCGCAATTGTGAGGAGGTTGTTATAACTGTCCGAGCTGAAATAGGTTAGTATACTCCGATTGATGTATGTATATTATATTTCTTCTTTGTGTAAAGATTTATTGTATATTATAGATTATTCGTTCCGCTGTGAGATTCTATGTTGTTTATTTTCTTTCTCTCTTCTTCTTCTTCCTTCTTTCTTCTTCTTTTCCGCTAACTATCCGCCTTTTCATTCTATTTGAGTGGTTCATAAGTGGTTGATTGTTCGCTTAAACTGTATAAAAAAGTGGGTTGTTACACCATGCATACCAAGGAACTCCCGTTGTGCATAATAACGACATCATAATAGTTTAGCTGTATTCTATTCGTATTTGAAAGACTCCATCAAAGGGTTATCAAGCCTTGCCTCCTATCATAAACAAACTAGCAAACTACTATGAGGCGGTGCATGTCCTAAACAGAATCTACACTAGTAGAAGGCATAGTCCATTTGGGCATAACCCCTCGTCTTTTCGCTCACCACTCAGGACCGATGATGTTCTTGACCTATGAAGTAGTCCTACTCCTGTATTTGGTACCAATCATACTGTCATAGCACCGTGCCTTACTCACTGTCCCATTTAGATTTCCTAACGCAATCTACGAAATTCCGCTTGTTACTTAATACCCCCTAAATGATTAAAGCAGACTCTACTTGTCCTTTGACACTTCGACCCAAGGTGAACATCCTACATGGTATTCCATTCACTTATACGCAAAACATATAATTGCATGGGTCCTACAGTTGAATATGTCCCACATCGGTATAATGTATACACAATTGCTGGTGGCCCCTTGTAGTGGGCAAACTTTTGTTGTGTAATACTACTGACCTTGTATTCCAACCCATTTTGACGACTAAGTCATACTTATTTAATCCAAGCTATTAACTAACTTTAATAGTTCACACCCATCATAAACGAACACATGTGGCTATGCATATATTCATACCTATTTATTTATTATGCCTCCAATGTTCGACGATTAATAGTATTTCTTTACTTTTTCATGTGTTTACTTCTTGTTTCATTAACATCAATTTAGTGTCATTTACCGCTTACTTCTAAATTAAAAGATTTAAATATCTATTTACAGCTCCTTTTTATCTCTTACCATCTTCATTTGGTTATTAACCTTATTACTTACTCATTTCATTACTTTACCTACATTTTTCGTTTATTGTTTAATTTCTAACTTGTCTTTTAGTGCATATATTAGCTTTACATTTAGACCATTATCATTGTCCCAACTTACGATTCTTTAGTTTATACTTAGGGATTTATGCATTTTAATGCATCAGAATTACCTCATTCCCAAGGAATTTTTAACACTATAAACTTATATAACTTAACCAAAAATGGGATGTGTGTTACGTTTGGAGTTACAAGGAATTATCTTTTCATTTTTACTATTGAAATAGACAGTGCAAAATATGGCAAACATCCTATTTTGTACATCTCTTTCTTTTAGGTATATTCCTTGTAATTTCAAATGTTACACATTTATTTATATTTATAAAACTAGATAATGTATAGAAATTTACATTACTTAACATACTCCATTCCAATGAATTAAAATACTACTTAAACTCTAATTCAGTTTATAATAACTTCTATTACATATTTTCTAACATATATTGTTTAACCAATAGATCTGGAATTATTATTCAATTTATTAATTTAGGACATACTTTCACCATTACTTTCCATATTTAAGTGCATACAATATTTAATTCAAGTTAACAATTCATAGCATATGTAGGCATGGTTTTCAAATTCATTACATGTATATGTTTAAGTCTACAGCTCCAAAATAATTATATTCAAAGCATACAAGTAACATATTTACAACGATATATGTAACGACCCGAAATTTTTAATGTTTCGAATGGGAATATTTAATTTATTTAAACATTTAAATTTTATTCGAATGTGATAATAATAAGAAAATCAATTTTTATTAAAACAATTTGGTTTTAATGACATATTTTTTAATCAATTTATACAGTTTTTCCAAAAATTTTGATTTAGAAAATATTTAAATTTTTATCTGACATATTTTACGGCAAATGTTGGTATTTTTGAAATTTCACAAAATAAGATAACCAGTATATTTTATTGTTGTTTTGAGATCGTGTCACATTATTGTGCACGATTGTATTTTTGTTTATATCATTCACGTTTCGTACGTGCATGGAATGATGTGTAGCGAAATGCCGAAAACCGTAAAATTAACCAAATCTAACATAAGGCTTTTCCCATCATTTTCATTTTTCTCTTGAATTTTCTTTTCCCGCTCTCTTTTCATTTTCAACTTCTATAAACAAAGGAAAACGACATCCAACTTTCAAAAATTAAAATCAAAAGATTCAATTAATGAAAAACATACAAAATTTGATTCATTGATTTTGTATATGCGTACACTTCAAATCTATGGAATATTGTAGAGTGCGGTCAACATTGGTGGAGTTCGACCATTTACAGTAAAACTAGGATTTGCGATTTTGTGTGATTTAGGATGAATTAAGCTATGATATTAATGGATTTGGGTTTGCCGTGTGATTTGGAGTGGTTGGTAATGAATTGGAGTGGTGCGGTCCAGTTTTGGGAGTCACGATGTTAGCCTGTAGTAGTTTAGGGCTTTGGGTCATAGTGTCCAAGGGGCGATCAAGAGTGGAAAGGTGGGGTTGTTTGAGTGGAGTTCGCAGAGAGAAAGTCGATGGTGAAAACAGCGTTGGATTTAGCGGAATGTAGCTCCGTGTCGGTGGATTGTGATGCACAACCATGGATGTGAACACTTGTGCATGTACAGGTGGCAGCATTTAGTGAGGGAGGAAGATGGATTAGTAGAGGGTAATTATATTAATTAAGTTGTTAAGTGAATTAATTATATTTTGATCTCTAAATCTTAAAAATTAAATAACTTTTCTATATGAGGTCCAATCGAGACATGGTCTTTTGCTTTGAGCTCGTAGGAGCAATATCCAGGCGTTGGAATTGGTTTTGTCGAGTTTGAAGCAAGTGGAAATTTGAGCTAAAATCGAACGTCGTTCGATTTTAGATTTGGAGCGCTTAAGCATCTGGTGGAAATTTGGTGAGTTAACTCATCTTTGATTGAATAGTATATGATATGCTGTAGATATAAATTATTGTTTTGTGTTTGAATGATTTATTGGTTTTGTTTGGTTGAATTTTCGCTTTAAAAAGCGAATGACATATAAAATGAAATACATAGAATTTTGTAAAGAAATCCGGATTTCTCTCCATTGTGATTTTAAATTCAATTATATACCTATTGATTTTAATTCCTTTTATATACCTGTTATATGAATTGTTGAATGGTAAAAGTTGGTAGTTGAACATATTGGATATAACATTGAATATGTTAAAAGTTGAACCTTTTTAGTGATAAAGGAAGTAATAGCATTGTTTAAGTGCTATGGTAGCTATTGGCCTCGTTGTAGTATTTTGAAATACTATTATTGGTTGTTTTGATTTGAAATTGGTTTTGATTCAAAGAATTATTTTAAATCGGACTTTTGGATTTTCTATGATATTTTAGTTAGAAATGGTTTTTGAACTTTTCTATTTTATTCCAAGCCTTTTGAAAATATTTTAAAAGTACTATGAATAGTATTTATTTTATAGAAAATGTAATATAATGATGGATATTTATTTTGAAGGAAATAGGGGAATTTTTCTTTTAAACTAAAGTGATTTTGTTTTTAAAAGAAGATAGAAATATTTTGGAATAAATATCTGTGAAACGTTTTATATAAAATGTTGTATAAAAGAATAGATTTATAAATGGTATTTTATAAATAAAAGAATAGATTTATAAATGGTATTTTATAAAAGGGAAATTAATATCATTTTGATAAATTGGAATAACAAATCATATTTGTTATATATGGAATGATCGTTTTATGGAAAGCATATGAGATTTATATTTTGAGATTTATAAAAGGAGTTTTATAATTATATTTTGAGATTCATAAATGGAGTTTTTTATTAATTTTTGGAATTTTATAGAAGGGTTTTATAATTATATTTTGAGATTTGAAAAGGGGGTTTTTATAATTATATTTTGATAAAAGGAGTTTTGTATTTACATTTGGAGATTTATAAAATGAGTATTGTATTTATATTTGGACATTTAAAAAATGGTTTTGTAAATATAAAAGAGATTTATAATTGATTTTATAAAAGAAATGAGTTTTGATTCCTATAATGATCAATTTAAATTACGGTGGTATGGAAAGTATCTTTTCATACTTAACATCAAATTCCGAGGTATAGAAACTCGTTTCTATCTTGAGAATTAAGAATGTATGTCGAGGCAATGATAGTTTTCTAACTTGTGTGATTCCATTGTTAATCGAGGGATGTTACTATTTGAAATCGAGAAGTGGTGGTAAGTATATTTGGTCTAGCTTCTATACAAACCATTTACTTATACCGAAAGTGTTTTGGGTTTATTATTAGCAATGTTTTAAGTTACATTTGTTTTAACCCAAATAAGTATGGTTTTGGGAATAAAATCCTTCTTAAGGTTTTTGAATATACTTATACCGTTGAGATAAGTACATGGGTAAATTTTCTAAGTATTGAAAATGGAATGTTTTGTGAGTATACTTATATAGTTGAGATAAGTATATTAATATTTTTTAAGTATTGAAAAGAGTAGAAAGGGTTTGTGAATATATCTTTGTATATGTATTTTGATACAAGTATTTACAAAGTGGTTTTAATTAATGACTAGATTAATTAAAGAGGCTTGGTGCTTGCTTATGTTCATAACCATGCTTGGTTTCCATGTGAAATTAAATCTCTAATTTGATTGCTTGTTTATTTGATAGTTAAATATCCGATTATCAAATCTTGGCCAATTTTGAAAACTATCGTTTATCGGTTCGGAGAGACCGGAATAAGATATACTATCCGAGAACCACTTTGAACCAGCATAAGTGTTCAAATTGGGACATCTTGAAGATGATGAAATGGAAGATGGAGTTCATTGACGTGTAAAGGCTAATTGCTACTAATCCTAAGGATGTGGTAGAAGTAGTGCATTCGGTTTGTTGAATCCCAAAACAACTTGTATGGATGAATACTAGCATTGCATTATTACTTGAAGGGTGGTATTAGTATTCCAAGTAGGATTTGCTAAAAAAAGTAAAACATAGCCTCGGACCTTATAACCAGTAATGACAAAAGCAGGAACGTGTTGTAGGACTAAGTGAGTTGCTCCCATTTGGGTATGATCATCGCCTTATCTAGATCGGTATTTTTGAATTTAAGTATGCTGGTGACTCGGATGGTTGTTGGCCAAAAACCGAGGAATGACCATATCTGGTACTATCTAGGAAAGGGTAGGCCAATCCTGAGTAGCAGAGGTGCAAATGTTTTGCAGCCTCGGTACATTTCCTCTAGAGGTGTACTATACAAAAGGTAGAACCTTACCTTTTCATTGTATGGAATCCATTCTCCATAAAGTGCCTTTCAGACTTAGTTGTATACTTAATATGCTAGAATGTAATTAATGTAACCATTTCGAGTATGGTTAAATATTTACTTTCAAACCTAGACATTATTATAATATCACAAGATTTTTTATGAAATGGTCTGGTTACCCTCCCAATTTTTGTATAATTTTTAATGAATTTTTTTTTACATTTCTATATTTAATTCTCAGAGTCATTTTCTTTTCAAACAATTTGTCCATTTTAAAATTCCTACTAATATAAGTATATTAGTTTAATCATAAAAATATACATATACATATGATGATGTATATGTCCCTCTTGTTTAAATTAGAGTGTATATATATTTAAATTTTTGTAAATAAGAGCATATTCTGTTTGATTTGAATTGAATTTTGAATTTCCCATCCCATTATTAATTTTCATGTTTTTGATACTTATAATATATGAGTAGATCCTGCTCATATTTATTTATAGTGATAACTTTGATTATTCAAATTAAGATTTATCAATAATTTATCTTGACAAGATAATCTCTGAATGTTTGAGATTATATTATTATATTTTTTTTGTACAGTTCAAATGTTTGATATCTGATTAAGACCAGAAAATGATATTTATATATATATCATTTTTAGCTCATGATTTTTCTTTGAGATTCATCTGTTTTTAACTTATCCCATAAATCAAACCATGTTTTGTTCTTGTGCATATTGGTTTCTAAATTTTCTGGAAGTGTTTGTAAATGGTGCAATCCCTGTATTTTTGGTGAGCCAGGTTTGATTGCAAAGTGTTCTCTGGTTTGATAGTACAAACCAGTTCCAAAATGCACATATGTTTATAGCATTTAAAAGGAAGTTTTGGATTGAACACTTGCTAAATGGACAAGGGGTTTTGTAGTGCATTTCACCACTGAATTACAGACCAAAATGATCAACCAGACAAACATCAACCATGTTTCTTTAAAATGTTATTCATATGCAAACTACTTGATGCCTTATTTAAGATATACACTTCACTTCACAAAACAACTCACAATGGACTTGAATTCTTTTACAAAATTCTCCAATGAAAGGTAACTAAATACCTGAAAGATTACCCCGGGTTAAACCATATTTTACCCCAAACTTAATGCTTTTAAATAAGAACAGATTGACTAATACAAAGTATAGAATATGTTAGTTAATTGCTCAAGTATATATATATATATATATATATATATTCTTTCAGATTTTGATAGATAATACTTTAAGCTTGTTCTCTTGTTCATAACTCAGATAATCTTTCAATTCTCAAACCTTAATACATAGCAAAATGCAACTGAAAACAACCAGTTCAGACAAACATAGCAAATTCATTACATGACAAGAAATTTAAAAATTCTATTTCCATGATTACATGCAGATATCTCATTCTATACTCTTATTAAAACTAATAAGCATGCTCATCCATTTTTCTCATTAGCCATAATCTTCCTTCCTACTTAAGTCTTGCATCCCCTGAAAAAGCATTGGTGGTTGCCTCAGTTTGAAATGAGACAACCCCATATGCCATGAGAAAATAAGTGTCAGATCTATGATCTGGTATGAGCAACATCAATATGTTCATGATATTAAGCAAATAAATGATATATAAGTACTAACCTGTTGCTTAAGCAATTTTCGTAAATCAACTATGATACTATGTTTCAGATAAATTGTTATGCAAATGTAATGACTTCATAAATTTACCATTAGCACAAGCATGTTTATGCAAGCATTCACATCAATCTGCAACACTCAGATGCCCTGGAAACACACATGGTTCCAAATCAACAATCTAAGAAATACTCATATTCTTATTTCATGACTTTGCATAGCCTTCACACACACACATATATATATATATATCACTTTAATCCTAGCCTCATCTGCTATCAAGGAATCACAGGGACACATTGCAATGAACTAATTCACATCATTGCACAAAGATCTCAGGGCTTAAACAAACCATGTGCCAAACTTGCATAGTCCAAATATGACAAGCATTCCAACAGCCTTCTTGGCTCACAGTTCTTAGTTCATTTACTAATTTATATTTATTTAATCCTATTATCAGATAGGTAAGTGAACATATCACTGTGTTCATTGAAACACCCTTGTAATACTGCAAGCATATTTTCCAAAGGCAAACAAATAGTTATTTTCAAGAATATTGCTAACATATATTTTTTCTTTGAATCAAGTACAAGAATATTTACACTGAGAATAGAAACATGGCATAATGAATTTATTATGATTTGCAAATAACTATGATTGAGCCAGATTCAAGATCTAGTTGAATCATAATTTTTGTCTTGTAGATTTTGCTATTTGATCAGGGATTCAACACATAGAAATCTCTATTGCACCCCTAATATATTTTCTAAAGCCTCAGCACTTATACAATGTATATTGCAGCATATTTTATTTTCTTTGTTGAGATTTACTTGCCATGATTCTATATCAGATACAAGTATTCTTCCCCTGATTTCAAGATCTGATGCCTTAGCTTTTCAAAATATAATAAAACAGTAGCTTGCACATCCATAATAAAACATCTTATCAGATCAAGGCCATCCAAAGAGAATCCATAACAAAACATTATATCAAATCAAGACTATTCAAAGAATATTAATAAAACTGTGTTTAACAAAAACCAGAAAATATCAATAGCAACATAAAGGTTTGGCTGCCTCATATTAGGTCTTAATGCCATGAATCTAGTGAGATTACTCACCTAAATTCTTCCTGCCTTTGTTCAAAAATCCCTATGTGTTTCTCCTTCTTCTTCTTTTTTTCTTATTTTTAAGCAACTCGGGTAAAATGATTTTCTGGTTATAACTGCCTATTTATATAAGTGTTTTCCTCTAGGGTTTTACCAAGATAAAATTCCACTTTTGTCCTAGCTAAAATCATGTATTTTGCATTTTCTTATGTTTTCTTATTTTCATTCTTGATTACCCCGGCCATATCAATTAGTTAAGGCTGCATTTTCTTTTCTTTACTTTTTCAGAAAATTGCCACTCACTCAAGTCTTGTTAAAAGTGTGTGTGACTTAACTATGTTTACTCTTTTGCTTATTTTTGGAAATTTCCCCCTCTTTCTATTTTTGACTATACATAACATACTTGCTTGTATTTTACCTCATACCATTTTAGTGTTATTTTTCTTGCTTAGTTTCAATATATCTCTGCTCAAAGAAAATGTATCTGGGTATAAGCATATATATATTTTTAATTCTTCCTTTCTTCCTGTAAAAAAATTAAAATATTCACATCATATGTTTCATATTATTTTTTATAATACTAATATATTTTTAATTTCAGTATGTACACATATCCAATTTCATAAAGAGTATTTAATTTCAATGTATACAGAAAAACGTATTTTAATTGGTTTAATAATTCATATTTCAAAATCATATTTGAAATGCTTCCTTTCTTTGTTTATTTATTTTATTACCATCATTTTTTTTCCAAAGATCTTAAACCTTTTTCTTGTGCCATTTCCAGTGTGCATGTGCACACATACTCTTGCACATCATTTCATCAAGAAATCCTTCAACATTCAATTTAAATATTTTTAGAACTGAATTATTTTATCAAAATAATTTTCCTCAAAATTTTGGGGCATTACAGGTTATCATTGGGTAAAAACCCATCCGTTTTTATATGCGGCATGGTCTTACGAGATACCATTATTTTAAAAGGTTTTATAACATTAAAATCCATTTAGTTTGTTTCTCATGTTGGTTTTCCAGACTGATCCAAGCGTTATTCGCTTATAATGCTCGGGTCAGCCCGAGCATATTCCTAGATTTAGCTATGGATGATTTAGAGCTTCAGGAGACGAGCTGGAAGCCTCCAAGGCGTATTTACGTATCTTTATTTCCACTGCATTTTCTATTGTGTATTTATCATTACTTGTAAGGACAGGTTGTTATAACTATCTAAGTTGATGATATGTTAGTTTACTCTGATTACTGTATCTATATTATAGTTTTCTTTTTAAAGATCTATGTATATTATATATTACTCGTCACGATGCGAGATTCTTCTCTGTCTTTACTTTCTTTCACCCTAACAATCTATATTTCTAGCACTTAGATGTTTGGCACCTGAATACTGTGGATGTATTAGTGTAACCTATTGAGGTTTGAAAAGGTGGGTCATCCCACGTGGTATCAGAGCTTAGGTTGAGCGAGCGCCTAGGCTTTGGTTAGGTAAACTCATTGGAGATAGGGTTAGTAATACCCTAGAATAAGCTTAAGTGTATTACATATGAGAGTGCATATTGTTATTGATAAAAAAATGTTTTATATTATGTTGATTGATTTGTTGAGTGCTTTATGAATTTTGGTCGGTACATGGGATGCCACGACATCGAAAGGGATTTCTAAACACTTGGACAAAGCATACCGACATAGTATTATTTTGAAAATTGATAAATGAAATAATTTTACCTAGGATTATATTTTATATATAAAGGAATAATTTTCAGAATTTGATATAGACATGAATGATGTGTTTGTTTGTTAGGAAATAATAATATTTAGTTACTATCATTTATTTTTTGACTAGTTTTTCTTCACCGGTTTATGACAATTTATTTGTTTGATTTAAATTAAATACGAACACCTTGTGAATTCAGTTTCATAGTTGGACTATAAAGCGTTCAGTGATATGTTGAGTTAAAACTTAATTTTAATAAAAGTCATCTATTATAATATAAACAGAGATATACATTTTTGAAATGATTTTATTTAAGAAAGTGAAGTTATATAAGTATGGTTTATAAAATATGGTTTATAGATAAAAAGGATTTAAAATCGAGAACTTGAGAATTAAATCCTGATATTTTGGAAAATTGTTATTCAAAATTTTGAGGAAATAATAGTAGTATTATTTGAAAGTATCTATGAACAAAAATATTTTTTAAGTGGATTTTAAAGGAGATAGAAAGGACTGAACTCATTTCTATCACAGGGAAATAATTAAGTGATGACTGCAGCATTATCGACGTTCATTTTCGAGTTCCTAAGTAAGGGATTGCTACCATAGTAGTCGTGCTTCTGAATTGTTTCGGTAAAACATATTTTGATTTAATCCTGTTTGCACAAAAAATGGACAAACACCTCAAAGTCGTATGATTTAGTAGATCTTATGTTGTTCTTAGTGATTTGGGTGATTTATGCAAATATATGAAAAGCAGGGGCTAAACTGTAAAAAGACATGCAGATTTATAGTGGTTCAGCTAGAATATGCCTACGTCCACTTTATATGTTATTTCTCTTCTCTTGTTTTGATTACAAGTACAAAGCTTTGATACAAGTGAAAGAAAGTTGTTCTAAAGTTCTCTCCGTGCTTTAGCTCTCAAACTTCTCCCCATTGTTGTACCCCTGCCCCTCTATTTATAGAGTCAGGTTGGGAGCAGGGGTCTGGGATGTATATAGCCGCTGGTGGGCCTGGGCTGATGTGATCTGGCCTGGCACGTGTTGGTCCGGTATTGAGTTGGTCCGGAATTGAGTTGGTCCGGCATCTTGGTCCGGCAGTGAGTTGATATGGAGATGAGTTGGTCCGGCATCTTGGTCCGGCAGTGAGTTGATATGGAGATGAGTTGGTCCGGCATCTTGGTCCGGCATTGGGCTGGCATGGAGTTGGTCCGGAGGAAGGAGACGAGTGGATCGGCGTGGCTTCGTTCGGTGGTTGAACCGGTGATGCTGGTTCGGTATTGATGTGGAGACGTTTTGGTTTGGTAGGTGTTGGTCCGGTGATGAAAATTCACCCAACATTTGCCCCCCAAAGCAGGGCATATGTTTAACATATGTTGTGCTTTGTTTTAGTTTGTCGAACTCATTCGGCCTGAGAACCGAACCGTCTGGTCCGGTCAAACAACCTCCCCCTATAAGTATGGGACTCGTGTCTCTACCATCCCTTACCGATTGAAGACAGCCAAATTGAAATTCTTGTCTGCCGAATCAAAGTTATTGCCGAATCATCCTCGACTACCGAATCAGGTAGTTACCGAATGGTTCTCATGTTTTGAATTACCGAATGAATCTGCACCATAAGTACTTGAGCGTAGAATGAGTTCTGATATTGGGAAGGCCGAATGAACTGTAGTATTGGGAATGCCGAATGAACTGTAGTATTGGGGATGCCGAATGAACTCGTAGTATTGGGAATGCCGAATGAACTTGTAGTATTGGGAATGCCGAATGAACTTGATACACTTGATTTTTTCATTTTTCATATCACGAGCGAAATTTCAGACTACATGTACTTGCTTGTTTATATCCTCTGTTTTAACAACATGTTTTTCCGATGTTGCAGATAATGTCTCGCAAAGCAGAAACTCGATCGGATAAAAAGAAGTCCCAGGGCGAAGGAGAATCTTCCGTAGTGCCCCCTGCTCAGCCAGGACCGGAACGTCACGGAACTGCCCCGAGATCACTGGTGGACGGGTACGGCCCTCAGGAGCTTCTGAACTCCCCGCCCGATTGCTTTCCCACCTCCCTCAAGGAGGAGCAGCTTGATGTCATCTCCTGTTCTTTCGGAATCGATAGAGCGCGCATGCTGTTGCCAGGGAGAGAAGTTATGCCATATGACCCTCCTGAAGGGTACTTTGCCTACAGCAGATACCACTGCATGTGTGGTGCCATCCCGCCTCTTAATGCTTGGGTAGTCAGCTTTCTTACATATCTAAAGGTGGCCCCATTCCAGCTTCAACCCAACTCTTATGCCATTCTGGTGAGTCTCTTCGTCATCTTCCAGAGGAGATATGGGCGTCCTCCTTCCAACCGAGAGATCCGGTATTTGTACAACTTGAGAGGCTACAAGAAGGGGTCTCCCTACATCAGCTTGGAATCTGCCGTATCCTTTAAGCCCGTCCTGGACTTATACTCGAAGTTCAGTATGTTCAAGAAAGAATGGTTCTTCATCAGGGGTGACTCTGTTTCCATTCGTCGCTTCACCTCCGGCTGTAAGTGTGAAGCTTTATTTATAATTTCCGTTATAATTGCAGTGCTTTATCTTACGTGCTTTTATTTCTTGCTAGCGACAGGTGGTTTTGCGGTTGTGGAGAATGACCGCCTGGTTCAGACGGCGGCCGAGATAGAAGCTATCCCCGGGAGAGATAGATCAGCTGCTTACCTGATCAGAAATGCGACCCTTCTGTAGTATAATTTGATCCTTCCATAGTAGTCAGTAGTTAAGCAGAGGGAAACGACGGAGGAGAGGGCGGCTGCTAAAGCTAAGGGAGGTGTCACAGTAGAGAGTGGTAAGAAGAAACCTTTCACGAAACCTTCCGTTGTCGGAGGTAAGAAACTTAAGAATTCGGATGGTCCTTCCCCCAGCACTTGTCCAATTACTCAGGGGGAGGAAGATGTGGAGGAGGAGAGAGGTGAGGGTGGAGATGACCGGGAAGGTGGTGATGGCATCGGGGCCTTGCTTCCTGGGTAAGCAGGCGAGATTCAGGAGTGGACGGATGATGCATTCCGCCAAGCTTTCGAGGGGCTGGACGGAGAATCGGCTTCGGTAGAGAAATCCGGGAAAGTTGACAAGGCCGAGACCGGTGCAAGCGTGTCTTCCCAGACTATTCCAACCAAGGTGGCTCCGACGACTCAAGGTGAACTTTTGACTTCTGCAGGCTCCATTCATGATAAGGATTTAGGAATATTTTACGATCCGCTCCCGTCCTGGAACGAAATCCAGGACTTATTGCAGTATCCTACTCCTCCCCAGGGTTTGTATAACAGATGTGTTTCCCCCCTTTTTTTAACGCGTTTCTTGAATCATGTATCAATGTAAGCTTGTGACACTTGTTCTTCATATCAGGAGTAGGTAAAACGGCCAAGGCCTCAGAGCTTCGGCATAGGCTCGAACAATACAAGCTCTCCAAAGCTTCCGCCAAGCCGAAGCCTTCGACCCACCATTCCGGGGATGTAGTCGGCTACCGTCCTCTTCTCGGAGTTATTGAAGAGGGTATTCAAAAGAGAAAGAGGAGTCATCCCTTATCCGAACCTTCACTTGGTCCTCAGCCCCCAATTCAGCCTCTTCACGATATCACGGAGGAGGATACTGAGTTCGCACTCTCTCCGCACCCGTCTGAAAATCCAACCGTTACTCAGATTGATCGTCCTGGCTTGGCTCGTAATCCATTTGCGGGTCATCCTGATCTGGATCCAAGTTCCCATGATATTACCTTCGACGAGGTTACCGATGAGCACCTTCTTTCCCGCAATCCCATGGTACGGGTGCTTGATGAGGCTAAGTCCTTAGATCTCGATTTACTTACCACTCGGGTAGTTACCATGGGAGACGAGGCCAAGGCTAATATTGATCGGGTGGCGGAGGAGACTAGGAAGCTGATGGGGCATCATGCCCGGCTAGTTAAGGCTGGAGAGGAGATTGGGAGTGCCAACATCCGACTACGATTGATGGTTTCGGACCAGGCCAAACAGCTTGCTGATCAGGCCATTCAGATTTCTCAGCAAGAGGCTGCCTCCGGACGGTTGAGGAAGACTATGGAGGAGGCTAGTAAGGCGGAATTGCGGAAGATGGAGGCTGCTTACAAGGAGCAGATAAACATGGCCATCTCGACAGTGGACGAGGTTCGGAGGGCGGATCTTGAGCAGGTAGAGGAGCTGTCGGGGAAGCTTGAAGCCGCAGAGCTTGCTCAGGTCAGGCTAAAGGAGGAGATGGAGGCGATGAGGAGGTCCCTTCAGGCTGACTGCTCGCGATACCAACTGGAAAGGGATGCTGCCATTGCAAGGCTATCGGTTTCTGAGGCTCGTATGAGGGAGTTTGAGGAAAATGAGGGGATGATGGATGATATGCTGCAGGATATGTATTTTCGCATTTGGAAACAGGGCAACTTATCTTGGATGGACGACTACCCCTGGGTTATGGCTAGGATTTACCTCAGGGCTTTAGAGGAGGCCAAGGCTGAGGCGGATAAGGAGGGTGGAGCGGCCTTTAGGATGGATGCGGTTACCGCTCAGTTCACCAAGGAGGAGAAGATAGCGGTGAAGGAGGGGATGCGGTTATTTGTGGTTGAAGAGGCAGGTGTGGAAGTAGGGGATGACGACCAAGACGATCAAGGGGAAGTTGCTGGTAACCCCTTCTTCATTAGTTTCTTCTTTTGTTAACTCTGTCGCTTATCACTAATGATTTCTCTTCTTGCCTGATCAGGCGGTCAACACCAACAAGACAAGGGTAAAGATCCAATGCAGCCAGCTCCCTGATTCGACCTGGATGTTTCTTTTGGTTGATTCGATATTGTTACACATGTTGGTTTTGAAACAGTAACATGGCTTTCAAGTTATAATGGTGCTACTTGTAATAAGAGATTTGATTTTCGGCATGTAATTCTTAACTTATGATAATTTCATTATATATGGATGTTTTTTGTAGTCTTAATGTGCTGAATAAGAAATATAGCTATGCGTGTACTTGTGATTCAGTGGTATTTGATGCTAAGTTCCTGCTTAAAGTATAATTTCATATCTTGTAATACTAACGTGATGTGCGAATAAACTATAGCTATGTTTTTAGGCACACAAAAATAAAATACCGTCCCTCCTGCTTTAGTTGTAGACGGCGGCTTTAGTGTGACTGAGTATGAAAATATGGTCGAGTGCCCAGCCATCCGGTCTCATTTGCGAATGCCTCCTATTCTGAGACCCGTGCTTTAGGGATCGTTATAGAGGATAAGAGGAAAGTTTTAAAAATAGAATGGAAATATAGGAAATAGTAAAAACTTCCAATCACAGAAGGCCGTCGATGTGCTTAAGTTCGTGGCAAACGAGTTTTTTAGTCACTTTCCCTAGCTGTGGGTCTTGTAGAAATTTGTCACCCATCTTACGCCTCCGCGGGGAGTTAATTCTTTTTTACCTCAGCCGTACTTAAGGCACATCGGAGCCGAGATCGCGCACAGTAACTACCCGAGCCATTATGGCCCGTAATCGTGGGTATTATTCGATTTACCGTGGCCGGCTAGCGTGGGTGCCGATCGTCAACCGTGAACTGCCACTGGCTGGCCACACCTTATGTTGGGGCTTATAGTCGGTTCACGGTTGCCGGCGAGCCGAACGCCGTAATGAGCTGCCTCGGCTATAGTCGGCCTTCTCGGTGGCTTATAATCGGCTCATTACAGTTGGCTTTAAGGGCCGTCGCGATCAATGAGTTAACCCGCAGCAGAGGGGTGCTGGAGCAAAAGTGTCTCATTGGCGAGGGCATAGATTCACATAGTACCTGTCAGGTCTTGTCCAGGTGAAGTTGCGCTGTGGAGTGCTTTGAATTGAAACGCTGTATGCATAGGATTTTGTTCAAAAGAAAAGGATAAAGTTAACAAGCAGCCAAGATATAAAGGAACAAGTTAAAAAAGAGACAAGGTTTTTTAAAGTGGTTCGGCACGAAAATGCCTACGTCCACTAATTCTCTTTCTTAATTCACTTCATATGGGCAATACAAGTTAAGAAAAGTATCGACGGAGGTGTTGGATGTTCCATGCCCTCTGGAACACCTCTCCGTCCACTGTTGACAAAATATAGGCTCCATTGTGGAGATCTTTATGAATCATATGGTCCATCCCAGATTGGGTCTAGCGCTCCAGGGCGAGGGAAGATTCGCTTGAGGACAAGATCCCCTTCTTGTAAGGTACAATGCTTGACTTTGGAGTTGTATTGTGCCGCCACTTTCTGTTTGTGGGCTGCTGCTTTAAGGACTGCATCATTTCTTCTCTCCTCAACTAGATCCAAAGACATGTGAAGGAGTTCTTCGTTCTCTTCTGGGTTATAGTGGATCCTACGGTGGGAAGGCACAATGGTTTCAACTGGGAGCATAGCCTCCGATCCGTATGCCAAAGAGAAAGGAGTGTGCCCCATTGATGTTATGAAAGATGTGCGATAGGCCCATAGTGCCGTAGGAAGTTCATCCACCCAAGCGCCCTTTGACTTTTCGAGCTTCTTTTTTATTATAGTTTTCAGAATTTTGTTGACGGCTTCGACTTGTCCGTTTGCCTGGGGATACGCTACGGATGAGAAGCTTTTGTGAATTCCGTGCTCTTGGCACCAGTTGGCGAATTCCTCGCTGTCAAACTGAAGTCCATTGTCTGATATAATTTTGAGTGGGACTCTGTACCTGCACAGAACATTTTTGATCAAGAAGTTAATAACTTTTGCTGAAGATACTTTATTCAGAGGTTCCGCTTCCACCCATTTGGTGAAGTAGTCGACTGCCACTATAGCGTATTTGGCCCCGCCTTGGCCCATTGGTAGTTCGCCGATTAAGTCAATTCCCCATACTGCAAAGGGCCAAGGGCTAGTCATTTGAGTAATCTCAGTCGTTGGTAGTCGCGGAATCTTAGCAAACTTCTGGCATCTGTCACACTTTTTGACGAAATCCAAGGCGTCCTTGCTTAAGGTGGGCCAGAAATATCCATATCGGAGTGTCTTTTTTGCTAATGTTTGTCCTCCGGTGTGATCTTCGCAGCTTCCTTGATGAATGTTGGATAAGATTTCCCTAGCTTCCCTCCCAGTGACACACCTTAATAACGGGTTAGAGAATCCGCGTCGATAGAGGGTGTCTTCTTGTATTGTGTAGCGGGAAGCTTTTCTCAAGATTTTCTTGACTTCGTTATGCCCGTTGGGTAGTGTGCCGTTTTGTAAGTAGTCTCGGATGGGAGTCATCCAAGTTGCCTCTTTGGTTGCAGCTATCAGATTCACTTGCTCAAAACTTGGGGTCAGTTGCTTTGAGATGGTTACTGCCCCGAAGATGGCGCTGTCTCTCACACTTGCTTGTTTTGCCAATTCGTCGGCCTCTTGGTTCTCTTCCCGAGGAATGTGTTTGACTAAGTAGTGGTCCAATCGGCTGAGAAGTAACTTGGTCTTCTTTAAATATGCTATGAGTCATTCTTCTCGAGCTTGGAATTCTCCAAGTATTTGATTAACAATAAGTTGAGAATCGCTATGAAGGCACAAAGAATTGGCTCCGATTTCTACGGCAAGTTCTAGTCCGGCTATCACTGCTTCATATTCTGCATCGTTGTTGGTGGCAGCGAACTCCAACCTTATAGCATAGTGCAGTTTGTTTCCCCTGGGAGTGATTATTACCACACCTGCCCCCGAGCCTTGTTCGTTCGATGCACCATCCACAAAGAGATTCCACTTGATGTCTTTTGCTATTTCCAATTGCTCCTTATCTTCGTTGGTAGTGAATTCTGCAATGAAATCAGCCATGGCTTGTCCCTTGATGGCGGTGCGAGGGTGATAGGTGATATCGTACTGACTTAGTTCGATGCACCATTTAAGTAGTCGCCCAAAAGTGTCGGGACGGTGGAGTACCTGCCTCAGTGGCTGATCGGTCAGAACTTTGATGGAATGGGACTGGATGTAGTGACGTAGTTTTCGGGATGTGATTAGTAAACAGTATGCTAGCTTCTCAAGTTTAGGATATCTGACTTCTGCCCCCGTAAACCTCTTACTGACGAAGTAAACTGGCCGCTGCGTGCGGTTGTCTTCCCTTACCAAGGCAGCGCTTAGGGCGTGAGATGACACAGCAAGGTATAGGTATAATTCTTCGCCTTCGCTTGGAGTCGAGAGTACCGGTGGTTTCTGGAGGTGTTCGATTAAGTTAAGGAAAGCGGTCAGGCATTCGTCGGTCCATTCGAACTTTCCTTTGTCTTTCTTTAGAGCTTCGAAAAAGGGGACACACTTGTCCGTTGCTTTGGAGATGAATCGGCTTAGGGCGGCCACTTTTCCATTCAGGCTTTGCATTTCCTTCCGAGTGGAAGGTATCTTGATATCCCTTAGCGCTCGGACTTGTTCAGGGTTTGCTTCAATCCCTCTGGCATGGACGATGAATCCTAAGAACTTTCCTGATGACACTCCGAAGGAGCATTTTAGAGGATTCAACTTCATTCCAAACTGTCGAAGTACTTGAAACATCTCGCCTAGGTGGCTTACGTGATCATCGGCTTTCCTTGACTTTACCAGCATGTCATCCACGTATACTTCCATAGTTTGCCTTATTAGCCCCGCAAACATCTTGTTGACGAGGCGCTGGTAGGTGGCTCCTGCATTTTTAAGTCCGAAGGGCATTACCTTATAGCAGTATAAACCCCGGTCGGTGATGAAACTAGTGTGGTCTTGGTCGGGAGCATGCATAGGAATTTGGTTATACCCTGAGTATGCGTCCATAAAAGATAAGAGCTCGTGCCCGGCTGTGCTGTCTACAAGCTGGTCGATTCGGGGAAGTGTGAAGCAATCCTTTGGGCATGCGTCGTTTAGGTTGGAAAATTCAATGCATGTTCGCCACTTCCCATTAGCCTTCTTTACCAGCACTGGGTTAGCGATCCATTCCGGGTAGATGGCTTCTCGTATGAAGTCATTGGCGAGCAGATTCTTTACTTCTTCGTCGAGGGCTGCTGACCGCTCTGCCCCCATACTTCTCTTTTTTTGTTTTACGGGCGCCTTGGTAGGATCAATGTTTAATACGTGTCATGCTATGTAGGGGGAGATTTCGGTCATGTCAGCGTGTGACCATGCGAATACATCCAAGTTGTGGCGAAGAAAATCGATGAGTTGTTCCTTCAACTCTGCTTTTAGTTGGGACCCAATTTTCAATAGTCTACTTGAGTCATGCTTGTCTACAGATACAAACTCCATAGCCTCTGCAGGCTCGGCAGTGGCCTCCTCCCCTTTGTCCCTAGGGTCTAATTCATTGAAAGGGTCGCTGGTATATCGAAGAGGAAGGGCTTTCTTTAGTTGCTACGCTTCTAGACTTTTCGTGCAGAGGGCAACCTCTACACCCTTCCCTTTATCCTTCCTGTGGTTGTTGCGTAGTTCAGTCACATAGCAGTCTCGAGCAACGTCCTGGTCTCCTTCTACTTCCCCTATCCATTGTCCGTTGGAAATTTCATTTTTAGGCACCATGGGGCTAGGACAATTTGGAAGTCAGACAAGGCTGGCCTTCCTAAGAAGGCGTTATAGGCCGAATGGTTTTCTATTAGCACAAACGTCTGTTTTTGTACAACGGAGCGGGGATGGCTTCCAATCTCAACAAAGAGGTCTAGTTTCCCGAGGGGCATCTTCGCATCTCCAGTGAAACCGTGTAGTGGTTTATCGTAGGGAGATACATCCTTCATTGATAATTTCATTTTGTCGAATGCATGTTTGAACAGGATGTTCACTGAGCTTCCAGTGTCTACTAAGATTCGGTAAACTTCGGCGGGACCGAGCCGGGCAGAGATAACCATGGGATCCATGTGAGGGTACTGCCTTCCTTCCAGGTCACGCTTACCGAATGTGATGTCATCACTTTCTTTCCGTTTCGGGTGGCGTTCTTCTATAACCGAATTGACACAGTCTTTACTGTCTCTAAGCGACTTTCCATATCTTTCCATATCTTTCCAGCTCTTGTCTGCGATGTGCGGTCCTCCTGAGATGGAATGGACCACTATCTTCTCTTGACTAGAGCCGCTAGCGTCGCGGTTTCCTCTGCCGGTCTCCGGTGAGGGTAGCCTTGGGTTTTCATTGGCAGGAGCTGGAGTCCTATCCTGACTTTTTACATAGCGTTCCAGTTTCTTCCTTCTGATGTGTTCCTCAATCAGATCTCGGAGATGATGGCATTCATTGGTATCATGCCCGTGAGATTCGTGGAAGCGGCAGAACTTTCCAGACTTCTACGCGTTATCTGATTCCTTCTTGTATGGTTGGCGTTTGTATCTAACTTCGCCTTGGGTGGCAAGGAAGATATTTTTGACGGTCTCGTTCAAAGGAGTGTAAGTGTCGAATCTTGGTCCAGGTCGATATAGGCGCTTTTCTCCCTTCTTGCCCCCAGCATTGTCTCTGGAATCATTTCTTCGAACGTCCCTTGCTACAGCAGGGGCGTTGCTGTGAGTTGCCTTATTTTGCTGTCCTGACTGCCCCTCAACGGCAGCATCCTCAAGCCTCATATATTTCCCGGCTTCATGGAAGAAATCGGGTAAAGTAGCTGGTTTTTCTTTCATCAACCTTCTAGCAAATTTAGTGTTCGGATGCACACCACTACAGAGGGCCATTAGGATAAGCTTCTCATCGGCATCTTGGACCACGGCTGCTGTGGCATTGAATCGGGTTAGGTATTGTTGCAGTTTCTCTCCAGGTTTCTGTTTGACGCTGGATAAGGAATAAGCGTCCTTAGGTTGTTCCACATGGATGCGGAACTGACTGATAAACTTTTCTTTCAACATTTCCCACGAGCTAATGGATCCCTGGGGTAGATGACAGAACCAGGAGGTAGCGAGATCTGCTAAGAAGAGCGGAAAGCATTTGCACAGTACTCCCTCTGTCGCTCCACTCATGAGCATATGTTGTGTGTACCTCTATAAGTGTACAACGGGGTCGGAGGTTCCTTTGTAAGGTTCCATTGTTGGCATCTTCCATTCTCGGGGAGTGATAGCAATTTCGATATTGCGGGTGAAAGGGCTGGTTACCCTAGCGCTTATCCCTCGATCTCTTTGCTCCCGTCGGATGCACTCTCTGAATAAGCGTGCCATCCTTTCATCAGAATTTGGAGCAGATAGAAATGAGTTTGGTTCTGTTCTGTGGGATTGATTCCGTCCAGATGACCTAAAGGGATGGTATCGTCTATCATTCCTCATATTTTCTAATGGCTGCCTTTGATCTTCTGGGAGCATGCTAGGGTCAGCTACAGTTGGCCCTTGCCTTGATCTTCCCCTGCTGGGCTCTGATCTAAGCACTTCCTCGGGTCCAACTTCGGGCTGGACTTTAGCTCGGCCCCGTTCACTGGCGTTTCCGTGGTTAGGCAGTATGACAGGCTCAGCTACAGTTGACCTTCGCCCGGTACCTCCCCCGTTGGGTTCGGTACCAAATGTTTCCTCAGGCCTAACTTTGGGCTGTGCTCGATCTCGGCTCCTACCATGGCTACTTCTGCCGTTAGCTCCTTCGAAGAAGGAAGATCTTTGTGGTCTCTGAGATCCTCCAGACTGGGACTCGCCCCATGATTCAGTGTTGCGATTGGACTCTTCAGCATCCCTTAAGCATGACATGAGATGGTCCACCAAGGCTTCCTGCTGGGACGTGAAGCGGTTAGTTACTTCAACCACAACCCTATCCAAATCTGCCATAGTAATTGCTGCGGGCTGTTCTGTGGCAAGAGTGGTCGGATTAGCCTGTCCTTCATTTGTTACTGCTACTGGAGGAGGACGATTTACTTGATTCGTGGCAGCTGGATCTGGAAGACTGCTGGATGCGATGTTTTTTCCTTTGTTAACATCTTTTCTCTGTTTGGGAGGCATGTTTTCCAAGTGGCGAACGATGCTGTTAGGAAAAATGTTAAGTGGATGAAGCTGAAGCTTCGAGCTTCTAGCTCTCAGTGAAAGCACCAAAAATGTTTGCACAAAAAATGGACAAACACCTCAAAGTCGTATGATTTAGTAGATCTTATGTTGTTCTTAGTGATTTGGGTGATTTATGCAAATATATGAAAAGCAGGGGCTAAACTGTAAAAAGACACACAGATTTATAGTGGTTCAGCCAGAATATGCCTACGTCCACTTTATATGTTATTTCTCTTCTCTTGTTTTGATTACAAGTACAAAGCTTTGATACAAGTGAAAGAAAGTTGTTCTAAAGTTCTCTCCGTGCTTTAGCTCTCAAACTTCTCCCCATTGTTGTACCCCTGCCCCTCTATTTATAGAGTCAGGTTGGGAGCAGGGGTCTGGGATGTATATAGCCACTGGTGGGCCTGGGCTGATGTGATCTGGCCTAGCACGTGTTGGTCCGAAATTGAGTTGGTCCGGCATCTTGGTCCGGCATCTTGGTCCGGCAGTGAGTTGATATGGAGATGAGTTGGTCCAGCATCTTGGTCCGGCAGTGAGTTGATATGGAGATGAGTTGGTCCGGCATCTTGGTCCGGCATTGGTCTGGCATGAAGTTGGTCCGGAGTAAGGAGACGAGTGGATCGGCGTGGCTTCGTTCGGTGGTTGAACCGGTGATGCTGGTTCGGTATTGATGTGGAGACGTTTTGGTTCGGTAGGTGTTGGTCCGGTGATGAAAATTCACCCAACAAATCCCAAAGGTATGATTTGATATACAAAAGGAGATATGTATATTATTATTTCAAAATGAGGTGTAGTAAAATCCAAGTGTTTGAATCTAAAATTTTTAGTTGAATTATATAGACGCGTGTATCATATCCATTAAGGTAGTTTGGTTTTGCATCTCATTATGATATGTTGTTTGGTAATTTTCATTTGTTGAAATGAAATTGAATTTTCGACGATTTTGGATAGTAGAAAACTTCCAACTTTCTATAAAAGTTCTAAGATTTGGTGAGAGTGTATGAAAATAAGTTTTGTAACTTATAAATTTAAGGAGATAGTAAGTTAAAATAAATTTTAAATTTGTTGAACATTTTGGTTATGTAAAACCAAATCAGCTGTTTTGTATACACACTCTTAGGATGTAGAAGAGTATTATACGAATATGAACTTAAACCATAAATGATTTTAGTATTAAATGAAATACTATTAGTGTAATTAAATGTGGTATTGTTTCATTTGTCGTGTTTAACTCTCTTTTAGGATATGTAAGTGAGATATATGTTCATGGAAGCAAACGCTTACTAGTTGCTTTAGATTTCATGAGTAGAGTTTGACTGCTCGACAAATTGGTATGCATTTATAGCTTAACGGGTGTGTTTGCTATGTGTCATACACACTCTATAAATATATCATAAGTATATATTGTTGTTATGTTGTCTCCAGATATGAGAGGTCCCGGATATGGGTTTATATTGATATTGTGAT
The DNA here is from genome assembly GCA_030737815.1 of Allium fistulosum. Taxonomy (NCBI): domain Eukaryota; kingdom Viridiplantae; phylum Streptophyta; class Magnoliopsida; order Asparagales; family Amaryllidaceae; genus Allium; species Allium fistulosum. Next base: position 871,783,204 of record CM060907.1, on the reverse strand, counting down.
TTTGCCGGATGAAGCTGCACAAAGAAGGTGCTGCCGAAATTTTCCATAACATATGAGATTTAAAAAAATTAATAACTCATTTCAATTAATTGATTTTAAAATCCTAAGGGCGTTGAGATATTTTTTTTACTTTGGGAATTTCAGGAACGAAATTCTTTTGAGAGGGGAAGAATGTAACGACACGGAATTTTTAAAGTTTCGAATGGAAATATTCAATCTATTTAAATATTCAAATTTGATTTGAATGTGATAAATAGTAAGAAAATAATTTTTTATTAAAATGAATTGATTTTAATGATGTACATTTTAAATTCAATTTATAGGATTTTTCCATAATTTTTAATTTAGAAAATATTTTAATTTTCGCTTGACATATTTTATGGCAAACGATGGTATTTTTAAAATATCACATAATAAGACGATAAGTATATTTTGTTGTTGTTTTGGGATCGTGTCACATTATTGTGCGTGATCATATTTTAGTTTCTATCATTCGCGGTTCATACGTGAACGGAATGCTGTTTAGCAAAATGCCAAAAATTGTAAAATAAACCAAATCTAACATAAGACTTTTCCCTTCATTTTCATTTTCCTCTTGACTTTTCTTTTCCCTCTCCCTTTTCATTTTCATCTTCTGTAAACAGAAGAAAATGGCATACAACTTTCAAAAATTAAAATCAAAAGATTCTATCAACAAAAAAAATACAAAATTTGATTCATTGAGTTTGTATAGGTGTAGGCTTCAAATCTATAGAATATTATAGAGTGTGGTTGGTGTTGGTGGAGTTCGACCATTTACGGTAAACCTAAGGTTTGCGATTTTGTGTGATGTACCGTGAATTAAGCTATGGCATTGATGGATTTGGGTTTGTCGTGTGACTTGGAGTGGTTGGTGATGAATTGGAGTGGTGCGGTCCAGTTTTAGGAGTCATGATGTTTTCCTATAATAGGTTAGGGTTTTGGGTCATGGTGGCCAAAGGGCAATCGACATTGAAAGGTAGGGTTGGTCGAGTGGAGTTCGTGGAGAGAAAGTCGATGGTGAAGACGATGTTGGATTTAGAGGAGTGTTGCACCATGTCGGTGGATTGTGATTCATGGCCATGGATGTGTACACTTATGCATATATAGGTGGGAGTGTTTAGAGAGGGAGGAAGATGGATTAGTAGAGGGTAATTATGTTAATTAAGTTGTTAAGTGAATTAATTATATTTTAATCTCCAAATCTTATAAATTAAATAACTTTGCCTTATGAGGTCCAATCGAGATGTGGTCTTTTGCGTTGTGCTAGTAAAAGCGATATCTACGTGCTGGAATTGGTTGTCTCGAGTTTGGAACAAGTGGAATTTTGAACTAAAATCAAACATTTTAGATCAAACTGGAATGCTTTAGCTTCCGTTGGAATTTTGGTGAGTTAACTCACCTCTAATTGAACAGTATATGATATATAGTATATATAAATTATTGTTTTGTATTTGAATGATTTATTGGTTTATTTTAGTTGAATTTCCGCTTTAAAATGCGAATGAAATAAAAAATGAAATATAGGGAATTTGTAGAGAAATCCAGATTTATCACCGTTGTGATTTTAAATTTCAGTTATATACCTGTTGTATCAATTGTTGAATGCTAAAAGTTGGTAGTTGGCCATATTGGATATGACATTGAAATATGTTAAAACTTGAACTTTTTCAGTGATAAGAGTAGTAATAGCATTAGTTAAGTGCTATGGTAGCTATTTGCCTCATTATAGTATTTTGAAATATTATTATTGGTTTTCTTGATTTGAAAATGGTTTTGATTCAAAGAATGATTATAGATCGAACTTTTGGATTTTCTGTGATTTTTTAGTTAGAAATTGTTTTTGAACTTTTCTATTTTACTCCAACCTTTTTGGAAATGTTTTAAAAGTATTTTGGGAAGTATTTATTTTACAAAAATTTTAATAGAATAACGGATGTTTATGTTGAAGGAAAAAGGGTCTTTTAAAATAAAGTGATTTTGTTTTTAAAAGAAGATAGAAATATTTTGGAATAAGTATTTGCGAAACGTTTTGTATAAAATGTTGTATAAAAGAATAGATTTATAAATGGTATTTTATAAATAAAAGAATAGATTTATACATGATATTTTATAAAATGGAAATTAATATCATTTGGATAAATTGGAATAATAAATCACATTTGTGAATTTATGGTGATATATGGAGTGATTTTTTTATAGAAAGCATATGAGATTTATAAAAGGAGTTTTATAATTATATTTTGAGATTTATAAAAGGAGTTTTGTATTAATATTTGGAGATTTATAAAAGGGTTTTATAATTATATTTTGAGATTTCAAAAGGGGTTTTATAATTATATTTTAAGATTTATAAAAGGAGGTTTGTATTTAAATCTGGAGATTTATAAAAGGAGTTTTATAATTATATTTTTAGATTTATAAAATGAGTTTTGTATTTATATTTGGAGATTCAAAAAAGGGGTTTTGTAAATATAAAAGAGATTTATATCGAATTTATAGAAGAAATGAGATTTGATTCCTATAATGATCAATTTAAATTATGGTGATATGGAAAGTATTCTTTTCATACTTAACACCAAATTCCGAGATTTCTCTATCTTGAGAATTAAGAATGTATGTTAGGGCAGGATAGTATTCTAACTCGTCTGATTCTATTGTTAATTGAAGGATGGTACTATTTGAAACCGAGAAGTGGTGGTAAGTATATTTGGTCTAGTTTTTATATGATTCATTTAATTACACCAAAAGTGTTTTGGATTTATTGTTATCGATGTTTTAATTTACATTTGTTTTAATCCAAACAAGTGTGGTTTTTGAAATGAAATCTTTCTTAAGATTTGTGAATATACTTATACCGTTGAGACAAGTATATAAGTACATTTTCTATGTATTAAAAGTGAAATGTTTTGTAAGTATACTTATACGGTTGAGATAAGTATACCAATATTTTTCATGTATTGAAAAGAGTAGAGAGGGTTTGTGAAAATATATTTGTAAAGGTATTTTGATACAAGTATTTACAAAGTGGTTTCAATTAATAACAAGATTAATTAAAGAGGCTTAGTGCTTGCTTATGTGCTTAACCATACTTGGTTTCCATGTGAATTCAAATCTCGAATTTGATTGTTTGTTTGTTTGATAGTTAAATAACCGACTATCAAATCTTGAGCAATTTTGAAAACTACCGTTTGTCGGTTCGAAGAGACCGGGATCGGTTACATTATCATAAAACTACTTTGAACCGGCATAAGCATTCGAATTTGGACATCTTAAAGATGATGAATCGAAGACGAAGTTCTTTGAAGTGCAAGGGATACTTACTACTAATCCCGAGGATGTAGTAGAAATGATGCCTTCGGTTTGTTCGGTCCTAGAAAAACTTATATGGATGAATGCTGGCATTACATTGTTTCCCGAAGGGCATTGTTAGCATTCCTAGTGGGATTTGATAAAAGGTAAAACGTAGTCTCTGATCTCACAACCGGTAATGACTAAAGCAGGGACATGTCACAGGGCTAAGTGGGTCGCTCCCATTAGAGCATGATCATCGCCTTATCTAGACCAGTATTTATCTATTTATGTATGCTAATGCCTCGGATGATTGTTGGCCTGCAATTTAGAGGTGATCATATTTGGTATTATCCAGTAAGGGGTAGGCCGGTCCTGTGTAGCGGAGGTGCAAATGTTTTGCAGCATCTTTACATTTTCTTTAGAGGTGTACTGCACAGAAGGTAGACCCTTACCTTTTCATTGTATTGAATCCATTCTCCAATAAATATCATTAGGACTTAGTTGTATACTTAATATGTTGGAATGTAATTAATGTAACCATTTCGGCTATATTAAATATTTATTTTAAACCCTAGATATTATTATAATATCATAAGATTTCTTATGAAATGGTTTTGTTATAAAAACCTATCCATTTTTATGTATTGCATGGTCTTACGAGATACCATTATTTTGAAAGGTTTTATAACATTAAAATCCATTTGAATTGTGTTTCTCATGCCAGTTTACCAGAGTGATCCGGGCGTTATTATTTTATAAAGCTCGTGCCATCCCTAGCATATTTCCAAATTTAGCTATGAATGATTTGGAGCTTCAAGAGACGAGTTGGATGCCTCCAAGATGTATTTACGGATCTTTATTTCTGCTGCATTTGTTGTTGTGTATTTATCAAAATTTGTAAGGATGGGTTGTTATAACTGTCTAGGCTAATGATAGGTTAGTTTATCCTGATTGATGTATGTATATTACCATTTTCTTTTTAAGGATCTGTGTATATTATATATTACTCGTCATGATGTGAGATTCTGGTCTGTCTTTACTTTCTTTCGTCCCAGCAATCTGTCATTTCGACACTTGGATGTTTGATACGTGAACACCATGAATGTATTAGTGTCGACTTTTGAGGTTTGAAAAGGCGGGTTGATACAATATAAATCCAATATTATCTAAAAATATATAATTTCCTCCTCACCTTTTCTAGCTTTTCGAATCTCCAAATCTAATCCATGTTATTCCAGTTTGACTCTCATTTTTTTTCTATCAGAATAACATACCACAAGCATACATATATCTATTAGAAATCCTGATCAGAGAAGAGATTTGGTTCTAATTTGGATTCAAAACTGGATTTGTAATTTACCTTGGCTTTGCGATTCGATCCAACCCTATTCTTCTTCTCCACTATCCTTCCATATTCTCCACTTTTATATAGGCCTTTCAACGGATGCTTTCGGATGTGGATAGTGCCATATCCGCATCCGTATTCGAAATCATTTCGGATAACGGATATCCGCATCCGTGGATACGGATGGATATCGAATAATTATCCTATCCGCCAACGATCGATAAATCAAGAATTATAAAAAGAAAATTTTAGTTTAACATAAATATTTTTCAATCCCATTCTTTATAAAAGTGTTAAAAATTAACGAATATAACGATAATAAATAGTTTCGAGCAGTTAAAAAGAATTAAGTGCATATAATATAAACTACTAACTTAATAAAATAATAAACAAATATCTTCACTGCACTAAAATACACATAATTTGAACTATAATCTTGACAAAAATCGGACGGATAATTTTCGAATGCGGATGTCTTTATATCCGCATCCGTATCCATTTTTCCGGATATCGGATATTTATCCGCTTTTCGGATGCGGATGCGGACGGATTTCGGATTTTTTGGGTATCCACTAACAGTCCTACTTGTATGTACGTATATAAACAATAGATTTACTTAGATTTTAGAATTTCTGGAGAAGCAAAAATGGAAAAACTTCACCATTGCTTCAGAAAATATGAGAAGAAAAATGAGGGGTTGGGCCCATATTTATAGGGGTTTAAATCAACACCATCTGTTAGATTATATTATATTAAATCTGTGTCATTCGGTCTAGGTCAAAATTACAGCAGACACCAACAACCGGTCGACTATTGTTCCCCTATCATTGATCGCTAGCGGTTGACTTGCCCAAGTTAGGTTTCTATTGGTCATTTAATTTTGTTAATTATTGGTTTGTTTCCCTAATAACGGTATATTTTGTCTATATTTAACCAATTTGTTTAACATTTATTTTTCTTAACTGTTAACCAACTTTAACGAGCGTTAATTAATATTTATTTATTTCATCCTTAATTGCATATATAATTATTTCTGATTCGAAAACTTCAAATATCAATAACTTTTTCGTTCGAACTCCAATCGGGAAACCTTATGTCAAAAATTGATCAAAAAATCGCCATGAACACAATGGTGCATGTTTCGTAGCCAAATTTTGATTTTTATAAAAATTCTATTTCCACCATTCTTGATTATTAATTAAATTCCTTTTTTATTAATTATCGTTAAAATTATGGGGTGTTATAGGTAACCATTCCGAGTGCCCAATAAGTTTTCTCATAATACCCCTACTCACGAGTACATCGGAAAACACTCTGAGTATCAACGACCCTTTAGCACGTGTATTTGAGCCTTTTCCTTCCTCCATCTATTTTCCATTCACCATTAAGGAACCATTCCACATTCCTTTCTTTCCACGATAGAACCATTCAACATTCTATCCATGGGTCACATTTCTTAGAACCCACCCTTGTGAATAATCATCTTCACGACTCCCTTCAACATCGAGCTGTCATTGTCGTAACACTTATAACTATCCTCGTTCCATTTTCCGTAGTAGAATCCTTCCTCGTTCTACTCACAATCTCGCTTCCTCAAACTCATCCTCGTTCCATCTTCTATATTGATTTCTCCATTTAATCACTGGGATAACTCACCCGATATACCAAAGAGAGACCTACTAGCAAGGAGAGTTCCTATACACCTTAAAAGCAAAACATTTACCAAAACATTTTTATTTCCAAATCAAGGCTTCTATCTCCCTTTAAAACAAAAGATCCTTTTTTTTCTAAAATTACATCATCAGGTTAATAAAACAATTTTTCAAAATACTTACCGTCATTTTAAACCAATTCAAATCATTTTTGAGAAAATATCAATTTATATTAGAAACCAACTCGTTATTTAAAATAGAAACTCTTTGTTTTAAAATATTTGTGGAAGCCAAAAATAGGTTTTGAAACACATATTTTTAATATTTCACATAATGGACCTCCCACCTATCATTGATTCCTCAATGGTACACATAAAGCCTTTAGTCACTAAAATCCTCTAAGCATTATTACTCATCTTCATGGAATCTCTTCACATTTTTAGTCCAACAAGGTATATACAATTATAATATGTTAAACAATAAGCAACCCAAGTGAAAAAGTAAGCAACCAAACAAACAATAATCAACCAAAACAAACAAGCGACAAGTAAACAAACAATCAATAGTAACCAAATAAGAAAAAGAGATTAATCCAAACAAGCACTACATAAATTAATAAGCGAACATCAAACAAACAAGTAAGCAAATAAGTAATAGAAAAAATCAATTGTAGTATAACAAACAGGTAACAACAAAAAACAATTAAGGAAAATAATTCAGGCAAGCATGACATAGATTAATTAAACAAACATTCAACGAATAACAATTAAAACCAATCATAGTAAAACAGACTGTCAACAACATGATACAATCATATGAGATTAATTTAAACGAGCACAACATACTTGATAAATAAACATGAGTAAATAAGCAGCTAAATTTCCTTAATTGCAATTAATTTAATAAGAAAAAATGCAATACAAACAATTCATTCAATGTAAATGAACACACCCAACACGGTGACTATCCCAAACATCGACAGCCCCTTCTTTAAATCCCAACTCTCTTCACCGATGTAAGAATATATCAACAAACGTATACTGGTCACCTCATAATAGTGACACAACATCAATCTTTGAATGTGCGCTAACCAAATCAACATTAGTATCATAACATCCATTATCAATTGACCATAATTAACTACTCATCAACTAGTAGCAATAATGGTAAAATATTATACATTCATACAAATGCAATACCATCAGCAAATGTCAAACATATGTGATAACTATAATTAATAATCGATCACAAATTCAACAATCATCAAAATAATATTTGCATCCATTATTCTCTTAATTAAAAAAACCATTTTATTATTATTTATTATAAAAGGCTTTTTATTTATTCATCCCAAAAACAATAATAATAAAACTTTTTTTATAAACACGGTAAAATCAATCATTTTACTATTTTCACAAAATAAGACTATTTCATTGAAATTCACATTGTTAACCATAAAGCTCACTCAAGAATGTAGGAATAAAAGAAAGCATGCGAAAGCATTGTAAAGGCATCGCAAGAATTAAAGAGAGGGTTTCCGCCATGGTCCAAAGCGGAGTTTCGAAAGCATTGAAGTAGCTTCGAAGAGATTAGATCGATATTACAAGCATTTGATGCCTCTGCAAATATTAAATGGAGTATGGGCTTCCGAAGGAGTCGAAAGGGGTCGAGGCTATCCTTCATCTTCAGTTGATCCTTCCGAAACAATTGGTTCTGCATGCATAAATGAGTTTCGTATGTATTAAAAGCACCTTTCGAAGGTATCAGATAATAGACTTCCGCACATGTATCAAACCCTTCGAAACAGTTGGTTTCGCCACTGTTTACTTTACACAGAGGAGCATTTTACCAAAGTCCATTTCGAAAGCGTAGATGAGCCTTTCGAATTGGTTGAACCCTTCCGCAAATATGAGGGAAACTTCACATGTGGCCAGTATTGCTTCCCGCATTGATTAATAGGAATACTTTCGAAAGCCACCTTCCGCAACTAAGCCTCCTCAATCAACCTTTCGCAATGATTCTTCCGCCACCATTAAATCCTTTTTAAACCATCTGAATTCCCTTCCTTATTCTAATAGTCACCTATCATGTTAGCATCAGACCTTAACAACAAAGGAGATGCTTCGAAGGTGATGAAGAAGTCGGAAATGCTTCCACTTATATTCAAATAGCGCACTGAGGAACCTTGACTCATTTGCCGCTAAAAGAAGCATACCCTTCGAAGGTGTCAAAAGGCTCTAGGAGTACTCGAAAGCAGTATTGGTGAATATCAGAACAATACTAATGCTAGTAAACTTTCGATAGAGACGGAAGGGTTAATCAAAGCACAACAAAAGACTCGAATTCCTACTTGCAACTTTGAGACTGGGGAAGCGAAAGGATGAAGGCGAAAGGATGGATGTGAAAGGTCAGAAGAGAGAACTTTTGATAGCTTCGAATGGATGGGTGCGGAATGGGCCAATCCGCATCTATAAATACGATCCTAGGGTCCAAGTTGGGGACCGATTTTTGAATTCTTGGATTTTCTTTTCATTTCTTGGCCAAATCAAATTCTTGTAACCCTAAATCAAATTGGAGAAAAATTCTACTACTTGTAATCCATTCATGAGAAATGAAAATGAGAGGATGCATGGATCTAATATTGATTTCGAATATGAGGATGATCATTTGGGCCATTAGCTTGTCTAATGATCAATTGCATATGATACACACTTATCTTCTTAACCCTTATTTGACATATGCTATGCTATGGAGTTTATTTGGATATCTTGACTCTAAAGCATATTATTATCACGTCCAAAGCTCATTTGGCACTGAAGTGACGTGGTGATGATACTTCAATATTATTGAGTCAATTAGACTTATGTTGTTTATCCAAAATATAATTCCATGGCATATTGAATCCACTTTTACTTAATATATACATGTTATGTTCCGAATCATTTCAAAGGGAACTAGTCTTTCGAAGGAATTCACCACGTGGTCATTGAAGTTAAACCCGCTCCTTCGAAAGGTGTTTGAATACTTCGAAGCATATCTTTACTTTTGAAGGAATCCTCCCCATGACAGCAGTATCAACATCTTCGAAGGGGTTCTTTCGAAGGCGTAAAGACCTTGTTGACTCAGTTAGATCTCAACTATCCCTACTGGGTTATAACCTCGAGATACTACAACTAATTCGAAAGAGGTTTCAAAGGAATCATTTACTTCTTTAACTTTGCTTTGAGGCGATGACAAGATTTCTTGTTAACACACAATATTATTTTCCAAAGTCTCGTTCTATTTTTATAAATTATAAACTTTATTTGCTTAAAATATAATTTCAGTTATTATTTATGAATTTCCTCAAAAATTCATAAATAATAACCTTGTTCAATTCCATACTTTAATTTCAGTAAAGTTTGTTAAATCATCGTTATTTACAGAAACCATCCAAAATCTGTAAATAACCTTATCTGCCATTTATTTATTTTTATTTTTTCATTATTATTCATTTAATTTCAGTTAATTATTTTCAAATCCAAATCAACAACCAATTATAATTAAATACCAAGAATACGACAATCGATAATATTACTAGTAGAAAAACTTGTATAATCTTGCACTGTGCAGTTAAAAGCGCTTGGCGGTTCTATAGCGGTGGAGGTGCAAAAAGTTATAGCAAAGATATGTCGGAACATGACAGAGATGTACAAATCTTTACTAAAGATAACATCAAATCTCCAAAGTTGATTTATTCTCACTCTCATATCATTTGTGTAGAAAAGGAAAACATTGTTTATTCCTACATAACAAATCCGAAGAATATTACGATCCATGCAGTTGAAACTTGGTGAGTAGAATAGAGTTTCAATTTATGTTGAATGCTTAAGACTTGAACTTAGACCTATACCCTTAATTTGTTTATTTAGTTTATAATAGAACAAGTCAAATTAATATTTTATATTAAAGTTGCTAAAGTGGGTGATAAAAACTCTTGATTTAGCGGGCATAATGGAAACTAATGGAACTTTAAGTTGATCTACTGTTTAATAGCGTTAAACTGAAATGACATAGCGGTCGAAGTCCACTAAATGCTTTAGTGGGATATTAGCAAAACTTTAGCCAGGATTTAACTACATACATCTCGCGTGAGTATCACATTTGTGAGTCAAAATTTTGGCAGGTAAAATTTGCCATGGATTTTTTTTCCGAGGTATGTTTGTATTGCCTAGTCAATCTTTTTTCTTTTCTATATCCCTAATTTTATGCATTTAAATAGTACGCATTTTTTTCAAAAACCTACTATTTGGTAGGAGGGGATTAGTTTAAAGAAAAACTCGAGACCAATTTTTGTCTGAAGGACACAAGTTTTAAAGTTTAGTCAGAAGAACAATAGAAAGATATATTCATATAACATTACATATATAATGTTATATTTGAGGGTTGCAAAATTATGGATCTTAAGGCCAATTAAACACTAAAAGGGGGATGAATAGCGTTTTCTAACTTTTTTATATCTTTTTAAATTTCTTTGAAGTTTAATATTAAATCACAGATTTTCAATACAGAAATATATCGACAATCAATCACGGATGCAAACACAAATAAAATTAAAAGCAATAAAGTAAGACAAAGAGTTAGAGAGATGACACTAGAGATTTTATACTTGTTCGGATTTCTCATACATTTGGTCTCGTACAATTGTTTGTACAGGTTTCTTTTAAAATGCCAATCTTTAAACGGACAGAAGACAAACCCAGTTACAATCTCGATTCCGAGGCTACGAGACACCCTTTTGATTTTTTGGGCTCACGGTCCACCCCACTTGATTTGGACGGGCTACAAGCACACCCACTTGGATTTTCGGGCTACTATGCACACCAAATTGATTTGAACAGGCTATAATCACACCCAACAAATACAAATAGGGTTTGATGGTTTTTCCAAAGACAATTTCTTGAACTTTGGTTACAATGGATCCTATAACCTCTTAGACAACACTTTGATCTTTGATTTGAGAGAGAGATGATTTCAAAATAGTAAGAAAGTAATATTGAATCAATACAAAGAAGTTTGAATTGATCTTATTTGAATTTAAAGAGAAAAGAGTATGATTTCAATGAAGTTTTCAAGAGAATAAGAGGAGGGAAGAAAATAAGATAATAACCACTAAAAAATTCATTTGAAACTTTTATATACCGTGTATAAATAGATGTATCCGTTCACGAAGAGTTATGGCGAATAGACACTTCATTTCAAAATTTGAAAAACTATTTTGCGGCATGTATGTCGACATACAATCTGCCGATATGTCGACATATGCATGTGTATTTTGAAATCTTGTTTATTTTAAAATGTTTTGAAAATCCTATACTTCGTAGAATAATTTGATATTTTGTAAAATAGTTTGAATATAGTTTATAAACTTTTTGAGCTTTGAAAAACTTATAAAATATTTTGAAATATATTTTTTTGAATTTTTTTTAAATATAAAAGATAGAAAATAGGAGATAGAGATCAAAGATTGCCACCGGGGACTTTCACAATATTCTATGACTCCGTACATTATATTATAGTCTTGATATCTTCACATCTTGGTCTTTATACTCACGAGTCTTCATGTCCATTTCTTAAGTCTTTATACTATACAGTTTTCGATTCAACACTTGTATAATATCATGCACTATATACTATATAACTTGGCAAAACATTAGTATCTATATTTTATATGAATGTGTATTTGTTGTTATCAAGGTAGTTATCATCAAAATAAATAACTGAGATATTAACAATATTCATATAGCATTATACATATATAACATTATAGAAAGTTTTATAATTTTGAAAACTCCTCAACCTTTTAGATGTTATTATCGTTACCCTTTTCATTAATCCCAATGTTCTTTGTCCTATTTTGCTTGATTTTATCTTCGAAACTAATTATTTGAAGCATTGTTTTAAAAGATTACCATGTTGTATTGGGAAATCCAAGTAGAATTTTGAATGCTTGTATGATGTTTATACTACCAGAGCAACGTAGGAATCCCGAATATCATGATGCTACCTAATATTTGAAACTTTTTCAATGTTTTTGTTGCATGGTACAGTGTAGCTTTCAAAGTTGAAATCATAGTTTCTAAGACCGAGCCATGAGTCAAACCGTGTTGGTGCAAGGTTAAAGGTTCTACTGGTTCAACCGGTCATACATGAGAACCACGTTGCGTTAATTTTTATTTTATTGATTAAATGTAAATTATTTCAATTAATGTTAAAATTTAACCGATTATAGTTAATATATTGAAATTTAAAATAATTATTTTTTAACATTTCATAACAAATATTAATTGGAATAATTCTATAACACTTTTTTTTACCCTAAAATTGTAAATTTCCATATTTTTAAGTTGAAAAAGGTACGGTTCAACGATAACGTAAAACATACACTTATAATGTATTATGTCATCCAAAATTAATAAGATAATCCAATAAGTTAGTGGCTAAGATTACGAAATTATTTGTTACATTAATTATGTGAAAAATGGAGAATGAATCGATATTTTTTTCTCAAATTTGAAGAACCGTAAGGTTAAAAGAGGTTGGTTTAGAGGTTTTTCAAAGTTTTGAGGTTAAGTAGCAGATTTATGCACATGCAACGTTTTTTTAGAGTCGTAGTGCTCCAAGATCGAAAGTCGACAGAGGTTGGGTTGGGTCTTTGAAGGCCTGCTTTATATCATGCACTCTTGATTATATTCTCTTCGCGAATGGTCCAAATAACGATACGTTTATAGCAATTCTTTGCTTCTAGTTTCACAACACTTGCACGCATTTCTATTCTTGGAGCATTTCGTATGTACTGATGCGTTAATTTCTGCATCAATGGTAATACATTCATTAAATTCCAGCTATTCCATATCTTCTTGAACGATGTCTGATCTTGTCTCTTGATCCCTATTCACTCACAATCATGACTATATCAATGATGCTTTTTTATTTTTATTTTTTACAAAACTACAGTAACTTAGCATTATACATGTAACGCTATATATTATCTTATTTTCCTTCGTATTAAATTTTAAAATTTATGTTATTCTATCTAAAATTGATCTTAGGTTTTTCATCTTTCTCTCACACTAATTGGACGAAAAACAAGGGATAGTTCCTATTGAAATTGAATAAAGAATTGAATTGGAAAAAAGGAATTTTGGTAGTGCTTATCAGTAAAGAATGGGGCATTTCACAAGAAGGACAAACTTTGCAGTCCAATTAGTTTCTAGGACACACATTCAAAGAAATTACTTTCAAGGCCAAAGTCAGTAGAATAATTACTCTCAAAGACAAAGTCAGCAGTCCGATTACTTTCAAGGACATAATTTCATAGGATTTTAGACCCTAGAAACTAATTATTTTACGTTTTGTCCTTGAAAGTAATTATTTCAGTTGTGTGTACTAGAAACTAATTCCACTTACTAAAGAGGCCCTTGTGGCTAATTTCCACTAATTATAATGTGGAAGTAAAAGTTTACATCTCCGCAGGCGCCTAAAATTTAATGCTCATCTTCCAAGATCTTTCACGTACCTCCTACGTCCGCCCAACATGACATCCAAAGTTTGTAGTAGGGATTTTATGGTAACGGGCGTTACGGCACGCGCTTCGCGTGTGATGAGCATACATGTTTTACACGTGAATTGTTTTTCTATAAATTGAATGTGTTTAACATATTTAAGAGAAATGATCTGCATAAAAGTTACGTTATATTTTTACTTCGAAATCATGTTCAGTGAGTTTTTGTTTTTATTTCTTAGTTGCAATATCTAATTTGTAATAATTTGTTAAAAATGGTTTATTTGTTGGATTTTTTTGAAGTGTTATTAAGATTTGATAATATTTGTAGAGGAAAAATTTTGAATTTGTAAAACGAAGTTTATTTGTTACATCCTATATTCAAGCGATACTAAAATTTGATAATGTAACGACCCGATATTTTCAACCATTCGCATCCGCACATGTCGGACTTGAATTGCTCAACATACTGAATTGTAAATATAAATTTGGCAAACTCAGAATATACAGTAAATAAATCACAGAAACAGAGTAATATAACAATGGAGCGGAAGCAAAGAAATAGTAGTTCATGAAGCTACTATATATATAACAGAGTTAAACAAGATTACAACAGAATTTACGAATACAAAGATGTCTCAATACAATAGTCAAATACAAGATCTGAATACATCAATGGAATCAACTGAATGACTGAAAGCAGAATCAATGGATGGATCCAAGCGAAGCTCCAACTCCAAAGGTGAGTCTCGAATACTAGTACAACTCAGTCTGACCCGAGCGTAAAGCAAAACACAAAACACTCGAGTCAGGACATACATATTTATACAATGTAAACCAACTCAAGTGAACTGTAATATAAAGGTACAAGTAACTTAAAGGATGCTTGAGACCGCCCATCCTCTAAGGATCCGTTAAACTATTTACTATGTAGTAATATTTCGCTAATATAATAATGTCTATAGTAAAATAAGCTTACTTTTAAATAGCGTTAAGTGGTTACCCATATAGCCCTTAACACATAATAGTCTCAATAGTCCATCCAGTATCATAGTCCCTCCTGATCGGGAAGCCACCAGAGGATACTCCACGGGCTACGGCACAAAACCAAAATCGTACAAGGCTCGCTAGGATAGGTGACACGGCACAACTAGGCAATGCCTGGGTAGATATATCAATTACGCTTCCGGAGCGGTGGTAGCGCGTAGTAGCTACTACCATCCACCTCAAACCATACTCCAAAAATCAAAGGTGCGCACTAATCAATCACAGAATAATAGAATGACATACGAAGAAGTGTGTCCGATAAGAGGTGCTACCTCCTTAGCCCGTTGATCGCTCCTGTTTTAGCCACCTTATGCCCACTCACGGGAGTCGGGTCCACGTATATACCTTAACAGAATGCCACCACCATCTTACTTCATTCTGGAATCTCCACCGCGTACACAGTTGTTAAAGTGGTTTTCGGTATGGACAAAGAGTATGCCCATATCCGATCCCGGTCTTTTTAACAACCAATCGTTATTATAACCCATGGATATTTATTTCGAAATAATTTATACCTCAAAACAAAATATCATATCCATTTCGAAACTAGCTTATACTTCAAAACCAAATATCATATTCAAAACTAGTTTATACTCCAAAACCAAATTATCATTTGAACAAACTCAAATTTCCAATCA
Organism: Allium fistulosum; assembly: GCA_030737815.1. NCBI lineage: Eukaryota > Viridiplantae > Streptophyta > Magnoliopsida > Asparagales > Amaryllidaceae > Allium > Allium fistulosum. Next base: position 871,767,667 of record CM060907.1, on the reverse strand, counting down.
TTGAATATTTCTTAAATTTATTTGAACTTGAAATATTCCTTTTTAAAATCATCTTAAATCAAAACTACTTTATAAAGTCATATTCTAAATCTTCAATTGCAAATCGATATATTCAAAGAAAATTCTTAATTAAATACTATTTCAAATAAATTCATTTCTAAAATCATAGTACTTCCAAAGTTATAACACCTTTGAAACCAAACATTTTGAAACCATAATACTTTGAAACCATATCAATTTTAAATTGTTATCATTTGGAAATCATAATATTTAGAAAAAGCATAACACCCTTAAAATAATATTCATTACCAAAGTTATAGCATTATTAAGTTCATTCGTTCAATTCTACCAATTTCGAAAACATTGTATTAACTTATAAATTTCAAAAATGGTTTATATTTCACCTCAAAACATATTCATTTAAACCATTAATTTTCAATGTCAAAATCTTCCAAAATATATTCATTTCCAAAGTTCATTGAAATTTCAGCCACAACATCACTTATAAAGTGTTACAGTAAATATATTAACATTTCAAAAACATTGTCAATTTCAAAACAGCAGCACTTATAAAGTGCTACAGTAGGTATTAGAATTTCAAAACAGTTTAGTTTCAGAAACAGCAGCACTTATAAACTGCTGTAGTAAGTATTTTAGTATTTCTAACCTAGTTTAATTTTAGAAACAGCAACACTTATAAACTGCTGCAGTAGATATATTAGTATTTCAAAAACAGTTCAAATTCAGGAACAGCAACACTTATAAATTGCTGTAGTATTATAGTTATTTCAGAACATAGTTAAATTTCAGAAACAGCAGCACTTTGGAAATGCTCCAATAGAATTTCAGATTTATTATAATATTTCAGAAACATTAAAACTTCAATTTTAGTCATTTTTAACTTATAAAACATATCTCACATTTCAGAAATATTCATTTGGATATCATTTAACTTATGATTTAATAAAATAAATTTTTTTTATATAAATATCCAATTTAAACCATAATTCATTTTTTAAGTCAAAATACACTATTTTACTTAACCTTTATTTTTAACCACTAACCTAGCACTTTATTTTAAAATACCCATTTCATAAATAAAACTAAATTTCTATTTATTTACTTAACTTAAAATTTCCATTTGAAAAACCAAATTTTCAATTATCAAGTTAGGTCATAAATAAAGTTACATTTTTCCATTTAAAAGTCATAACTATTTATTTTACAAAACATAACATTTCACAAAAGAATAATTTATCATAGTTAATATAACAATCATTTTTTTTCCTTTAGATCTATTCATTTAGACATCAATTAACTATGATTTTCTACTTAAATAAATTTTATTACAAAATGACCAATTAAAACTGTATTCCATTTTATCAGTTCAAAATACATTATTTATAACACAAAACATGTCTGTTTCATAAAGTAAAATTCATAACAATTACTATGTTAGATTTAAAACTTCCATATTAAGTCAAATTCAATTATTAAGTTATTTATCATCAATAAAGATCCTTAATAGCAATTTAAAACCAATTATTGATATATAAAGATTCCAACTTATAGAAAACCAATATAACTTTATAATTTAAATCAAACCACTTATTGACTTATAAAAATTCCATATATTTAAAATCATTGAATCAAATTTTTAAGTAAAATTCTCATATATCTTAAAACTTAAAAATACTTAAAAAAATTCAGAAAATATTATTAAATATATAATCATGGGTCTGTAATATTTTCTAACCTAGGTCAAGTGATACAGACATGTATCATTTCAATCCATAATTTAAAAAGAAAAATACGGGTTCTATCATTTCAAACCCGCAATCCCAAGTCAAATAAAATACAATAAAAATCACTCGAGCTTATCATTTCAGCTCATAATGATTTTTCCTTATTTTAATGTCCGTTCGGGTATGTATCATTTCAACTCTAGTGATGGGGAACTTGCAGTGTGAGAATCAGTAATTAAATGAACAGTAGAACATATAATCATATCAGATGATGTAACAAATATATAAACAGAATTTAACATCATAAAATCATATCATATGCATATATGAACATATTAACGTAATATATAAATTTTCTACAATTCACATGCCATTGTTTCACAATTATAAAAGTACGTATGTCGAGAGTGATAAACTCACCTTTTTAAAGCTGAAGATCAAATTCAAAACACACAACTGAAAATCCGAAAAGCACGACAAGGCACGAACAAGATTTTTGAGGGAATGAAGAGTCAGATCCAAATCTTGTGTACAAACAAATACCAAACACATAAGTATAAGATTCAATACAAACAACAAATGAATTAAACAATTGAAAGGTGTGACAGAAAATGACAACTTTGGTTTCAACCACTAAGTGGGCTCGGCCATGGTCTAATAGGCTAGACCATCAACAATACATGGCTCGGCTAGGAGGAGATGGTGGAGGAGGCCGAGCTACATGAAGACAAAATAAAAGAAAAGAGAAAAGAGAAAGAAGAGGAAGAAGGCTGGATCTAGAACTTGCTATATTTTTTTTCTTTGTTTGTACGCAAATGAATGTGAGATGAGAATGAGATGTTTTGGGAAGTTTTTATGCGTGATAGGCAAGAGAGATTCACGGCTAGATTAAAGGAATGAACGGCTAAGGTAAGTGATAAAGAGGCTAGGCAAATAAAAAGGCAAGAGTTTGAATGGTTTGGAAAATAAAAAGGCAACACTATAAAACAAATATTAGGAAATGAAAAAAGGTGAGTATGTTTTGTGCGTGGGTTAAAGAAGTGTTTCTCATGGCTAGAGAAGGTTTGGGTGGCAAGCAAAGGAGTGAATGCTAAGAAACGGAAGAGGCATAAATTAAGGAGAAAGAAGCTGGTATATAATTTATTCTTAAATGCAAATGAAAATGAGGATATTGAGATGAGAATGAAATATTCTTGTACGTGATTGAGATAGGAACACACGGCCAAGAAAGACAAGAGTGAATGGCTAGGGCAAGTAATAAAGAGGCCATGCAAATGAAAAGGCAAGAAATTAAAACAATGAAACATATATCCCTCCTTTGATTCTTCCAAGCCATAAATAAAAGATGTAAACAAGTAACAATCCAATAAATAAAATGAATGTTTAGACAAAATAAAAAAAATAGAAAGAAAGAATAGAGATGGACATAGAAAAATATAAAATAAAATACAGAATTTTAATTGCGTGTAAAACGCTGTAATTTATCCAATTTTTAAAAAGTATAAATCAGAATTTAGCGAAACAAAAAGCAGAACGAATATCAGAATTATATTCTGCTTCAAAGAAAAAGATTAAAATTTTAAAAATTTAAATTTTAAACCGAAATTCAAATTTGACCAAAGTTATAAAATTTTCAGAAAATGTTTATTTTATTGTATTTGGAAAATAAATTACAAACAAAATCCAAATTTACATTTATTATAATTAAAACCTTAATCAATTTATTCAACTTGATTTCATTCTTTTCTTTTTATCTATGAATAAAATATACATTTCCATTTATTTCATTACATTCACACTTTACAATTACTGTCCTATCTCATATCACTGAACATTTACTTACATTTGAATGTAATTGATTTCCTACTTTAAATTTAGTAGCCTAAATAAAATGTAACTTGTAATTAATGTTATCATTATCTTTATATTACACTCAAGTTTATTATGTCCACTAATTATCATAATTGCTTACATAATGTTTAATTCATTTAATTACCATAAATTATACACTAATTCATTCATCCATACAACACTTACATTTATTTACTTATATTCAGTTTTATACCCAAATGTAACATTTACAACTAGATTAATTGACCAATTAAATAGTAACTTACAACCGTTATTATAACTTTTAATCACACTTTTGAATTCATTGTTCACAAACATATGTTACTATTCTTATATACCTAATCTTTATTCAATGGTCATTTATTTCATACTAAATCATTTATAAACTTTAATATTTGCATTTGTTTTCTTACATAAATTTATAGCCAAGTATAACAATTTACATTACTTCAATATTGTAATTTCATTTCAATTGTTAATAATTAGTTTTTAAATACATTGTTACATTTCATTTTGGCATTCATTACATTATTAAATTACAAAGTTTTTTTTTCTTTTTTTTCTTTATATTTCTTCCAAATTTATTTACCAAAATCTTATTAATTTGACAACTTTAATTATTGAAAATTTACGGATCGTTACAGATAATATTTGCAGAGATTTATTTGTTAGATCCTATATTTGAATGATATTAAAATTTTGTAATATTTGCAGAGAGGAATTTTGAACCTGCAGAAGAAGTTACATCCAATTTTTAAATGATTAAAATAGAATGACATTTTTGGTAGTTCAAGTTGACACAAAAAATGGGTGACACCAAACGGATTACAACTATTAATAAAGATATTTGAATTAACTAGAAGAATCTTTTATTATCCGATGTGCATATTTGACATATTCTCATTTCAGCGAACACGTAAACCTAGAAATATATTTATTGAAATATTCAAATTTAACTTAGTTTGAATTGTTTCAGTCTAGCGTAGAAATAATTAGTTAGAAATAACAGAAATTATTTTTTGTTTTAGGTGGTTGTAAAAAGAATAATACAGATAATACTTGAATTATATATGAGTAAAAGGTATTTTGAAAGTTCACGGTCGGACCAAAAGATTGTACTTCCAAGCCAACTATTAATAAAGATGTTTACCGTTGACATTTTGTAAATACCGTTACGTATCATTTTTGCTGGTAAACTAAACTCGCATACCGTTACCGTTATAAGCGACTGGTATACCGAAGATTGATAAATCGATAATTAGGCAACTGTTATACAGATAATGGTAAATTATCGTTTGTTCAAAAAAGTTTGTAACTTGATATATTTTTATACTATAACGCATCTTCATTGTATTATTTATATTATTACTTGATAGAAGAGATAAAAAAGAAAGAAAAAAAGTGTATTTGATATTATTTCACCTGATTACCGAACTAAATTTAATCATTTTTTTTATTCTGAATGGCTGTAATAAAGCATATCACATGAATATAAATGTGTTTTAAATTGATTGGTAAAATTACGATTACCATTGGTTTTGATAAAATGTTACCGATAATTTATCGTAGAAAATTGCAAGTATACCGTTACCATACCGATTAAACTGGTATATCGATTTCAATAAAAAAAATTGTTACCGATTGACTGATAATTGTATGATAATGAAAAATCCACCGTTGCTATTTGATTGCATCATTAAAATCTTATAAAAACACCATCTTACATAAATTACAAGGCCACAAAGGCATATTCTTTCACTTGAATATTCTATATGTCTGCTTTATGATTCCATTGATTAAACCACCGTTTTTTGTTTACAGCATTTTATTCGTTTAATGCATGTTTTTATATGTTTGCGTGTTTCTATTTAAACCACCATACCCTTGTACTAACTAAAACTACATACGGTAGCTGACTCTGCTTGGGTTCGGTATGATCGTATTTTACTTGCATTTTCTATCATTTATTTTTCTTTCTTCTGCTATAAACGAAACTTTGGTTTACGATTAATTTCCAGTTACATATAGCTCTGCATGCTATCTCTATATATCTGATCTTTGAATATTTGTTTTGTGATTATGTTTGGTGGTGTTTGTGTATTTGTTTTTCTGCCGTGTCATTCCGAACTCATTTTCAGATATTTGCATGCACAAATACAAACGGATATCAAATAATTATTATATTCATGGACAATCGATAAATCAAGAAAATACATATAATATGAACCATTAGGTTAGTAAAACTATATATATATATATATATATATATATATATATATATATATATTTGATAAAAATCGAACAGATAATTTTCGTGTTTTCATATATCTGTATCCACGTCCTTTTCTGAGACATTAGATATTTATTCGTTTTTCGAACACGGATGCGGATGAATTTCGAAGATTATTTATTGACGCAATGGTTTTCATACATGGAATGAGAAAGGGTACTAAATACATATATAGTTTTTTTTTTTAAACCAGGAGAACCCGGCGGGCTGGTAAACTCCGGAGGAGAGTATAGTAAAGCCGTCCGTTGATCCAATACCTCATACCTCGGATAAATTTATATAGGATAGGAAAGCGCATGGTAGGAATCGAACCTAAAGCCAAGCCTCCTTTCCACTGCGCCGCACCCGTGGACATATATTGTTACTTGCAAGGGAGCCGTGTATCTAGTGAAGCTAAACTTAATAAGAGGATGATTCTAATTAATAAGAGGAAATACTTAGATTTTTCTTTCCTACCAAAATAAAAGGAGACTGAGAGGTCAGCAATAAGAGCAATCCTAGCCCAGGGATGAGTCAGAATTAAAGAGTTAATAATGTTTCACTAAAAAATGCATTTTATGTTTTGCATTTTCAATGAGCATGCCAAATGACGTAAAAGAGAATTTGAAGAATTATAATTATTCCAATAAAGAGAACAGGAAATTATTGTTAAGGACAAAATTTCTCAGCATTTTAACCTCAAAGACAGACCTTCAGTATTTTTGTTTGAAGGACAACTTTTTTTAGGTATCAGTTTGTAGTTATCGGTAGCAGTTTTTAGGTATCAGTTTGTAGTTTGGTAGCAGTTTTGAAAGAATGTTTGTTCTTATGAATAATTTTGAAAGAATGTTTGTCCTTATGATTAATTTTTAGGAGAATGTTTGTCCTTGTAATTAAAATATTGAAGTCGTGTCCTTGAGGCTAAAAATATACAAATTTTTGTCATTTAAATTAATTTCCCCTAAAAAGAAAGTGGCAAGAGGGAAGGTATTTGAAATTTTCTAATACGGAAAATAAGAAAAAGTCATTTTTAATTTTATATGTTTAAACAATTTTCTAAATCAACAATTTTCCATCAAGTCCGCATTTAAGTTTACAGTTGAAAACATAAAGCAAAGAACTCAATTTCTAACCAAACGCTACAAAAATTTATAACACATCCACAATTAAGTTAGTTTCCTTTTTATCCACACGACGAAATTTATTTGTATCCACGCATCTTATCGGACATTACAAATGTTGGAAAAAAAAATACAACCTGGAAGGCTGCTAATACAACTTGGAAGGTTGCTTTGGTTGGTCCAACCTACGCCCCAGTGGGCTGGGTTGACGAACACATCCCTATTGATGAGGTAGAAATGTAAATTGAACATTTTTGCGAAATATTGAATATTGGGTAAATGTGATATTGTTTCTGTCCGCACAACTCTTGAAAAAATATATATGCAGCCTACGACGCATGGGGTATTAAGCAAAAAATAAGCTTACAAAATCTTACGATTTGAAGTTGGTGATAAAGATCATGCTACCAGCGTAGATTAGTTATAAAATGAACTTGCCCTCGACATTCTTTTATCTGGTCGAGATAATTTGGTTTATCCAATAATGCTGAAATATCTATAATATTTGGGTGGCCAAGTTTAAAATGACATTCCCATATCATTTCAACATCAACGTAACTGTACTGTTACAGAACTATTCAAAAATCTAGTTAGATAGCTGTGGGGTAACATAACAGAAAGTACATATGTTTAATTATCATGTTCCTGATCCTGCCATAATAATATTCTACACATCAACTGTTTCCGTCCTTGTTTTCCTTCATTATATTATCCTTTCATTATTTAGTTAATGTAACACACAAATGGCAATCCCACAAACTCTTCCATGTAGAATCCTAAAGAACAAGGAAACCTTCAACCAATATATATCAACAAAGAATAAGTCTGCTTCATTTAAAAAACGTCATAGTCACAGTCAATTGCTTCTTAATGCTCATATATATGTGTGTATGTATACAACATGTACATTTGTATCACATTTCAGAAAAAATATAAAGAAAATGGGAAGCATTTCAGAAAAATCAATGTGTAATAATATCTGTGCTCTGGTGACTGGAGCTAATAAAGGAATAGGATTGGCAATAGTGCAACAGCTTGCAGAACAAGGGTTAACGGTTATCATGACAGCAAGGGATGAAAAGCGAGGCATTGCTGCTCTCCGTTCTCTTCAGTCTTTAAATTTAGACGTTATGTTTCATCAGCTAGATGTGCAAGATCCTGCTAGCATTGCTTCTTTGGCCAACTTTCTTCATCTTCACTTTGGAAAGCTTGATATACTGGTATCCATAATATACAATGCTATGCAAAAGTATTTACGATAGCAAATACACATAACCATGGTTACATAAATTAGAAACCTATATGACTATGTTATGTAAGAATATGTGTAGGTGAATAACGCAGGAGCTCCTGGAGTTTCCGTAGATATTGAAGGACTGAGAGCACTTAACCTTGATGCTGACTCTTGGGTAACTCATATCTACTTTGTTCTTTATATGTTGACTATATGAATGTACTAAATATATGTTAATTATGAAGCTCTCTGGCAAAGTGGCCAATATAGTTCAAGGATTCATGAGACAAACATACGATGATGCTTTAAACTGCATCGATACAAACTACTTTGGTTGCAAAAGAATTACAGAAGCTCTTCTTCCTCTTCTGGAAAAATCCACTTACCCTGCAAAAATTGTCAACCTTTCTTCTTTAAGAGGAGAACTCAAGGTGCAATTTTAATTCTCATGCTATTTAATTTTTTGACCGATTCAATGAAACTTAAGTACACTTGCTAAATATAAGTCCCTGTCTGAAAACAGAGAATTCCTAATGAGAAAATCAGAGCTGAACTTAATGATGTAGACAGCATAAACGAAAGAGACATAGAGAACATTTTAGAAAGATTCTTAAAAGACATGAAAGATGGAACGCTGAAAGAAAATGGATGGCCAAATATGGTCCCAAGTTACAGCATATCTAAGGCAGCGTTGAATGCATATTCAAGAGTTCTTGCGAAAAGATATCCTGACATGCACATCAACTGCGTGCACCCTGGTTTTGTTAAAACCGACCTTAACTTTAACATGGGGATGATTAGTGCTGAAGAAGGAGCAAAAGGTCCTGTTATGTTAGCTTTGATGGCTAGGAATTGTGTTTCTGGATGTTATTTTGATCAAACTAAATTGGCAGAGTATTGAAAGGTGGTATATTACAGCAGTGCCGGCCCTGGGCATGGGCCAGTAGGGCGACCGCCCAAGGCCCAACTCCAGATAGGGCCCATAATTTGTTATCTTTAGTTTGTAAAAACTGAAAACGTCACATTCTTTTACTAAAAAGCATTCTAGCTTAGTAGCTGTTAATTGTACTAGATAATGTTTACAGTACTCTATGCACCTTTTATTCGCTTGATTTTCCCATTCTACTAAAACATTTTAAACAATATGATTTGTTGTCCAGGGCCCATTTACACTTTGGACCGGCCCTGTATTACAGAAATATATGGAAATTAGAGGGGAAAAAATACTAGTCTTTGGAGTAAAATGTTAGCCTACTAGCAGAATATTATGCAAGAATATATCACATACGAAGTTGAAGTAATATCGTGTCCAAGTTTGTACAGAATACAAGTAATTGAAGGTGATGTAGTATCATGCCGAAGTATCATATATAAACAAAATTTGGGCAAATGGAATAGAAACATTGAGCAAATATACCTTATTCCGTCTTATATATAACTATCAATTTATATCCTTTTCTAGATAGGCATATTAATCTCAGAAATACAAAAGATGGGCGGGTTTAAAATGTGAATTACTTATAGTACGCCAGATAAAGAATCCACTTATTAACACATAAAACCTAACAGTACAGATCAAAATAACGTATTTCAGCCAATCTACCCAAAAATTGTACTAAAACACAATATTTGTACCACAATATACATTGTTTTGATTACGATTGTACCATCAACTAACTCAATCTTTCATATATTTACCATCTTCTATGTTAACGGTCAAAATTTTTGGTATTCACGATGCGTGTGTGTAAGCTGAAGGAATAACATGTATACTAATAACATGTACCTTCATGTCCTAATATCACGAGAATGAATTACTTATTTTGTAAATAAACAGAACAGTTAGGGAAACAAAAGTTAGAACCAGTGGCAGAGCGATTCAGGCAGGGCAAAGATTTCAGTAGAAGAAGAAAAATTAATGTTGTTGGCTGTGGATTCCAGTAAAGCAAAGTCTCACCTCACAAAAGAAGAGTGAGCGAATAATAACTGGCATCTATAAAAGAGGTGGTTGATAAAAAATATGTGTATATAACATAAAAACGGGCTTGCATATGGTACTGCTGAACTAGATAGGGGTTAAAGTGTAGATTTAGCAATGACCAATCATTGAATTCTAGCCTTTTTTTTTTTGTTAATTACATTGCTCAATTCCAGTTAGGGCACAGGCCCCAGCTGGCTTTTACCTAAATCAGCCCCTGGCCAGAACCCTAGTTATTTATCAACAATTAAGTATATAATTGATGATGTATGTGTACAAAGTTCAAATTCTGAAAAAGTTCGAATTTTGAACTATGATAATTAACCATCATAATTGTTGGGGTAGAGATAAAACTTCATAAATATCAGAAAGTGGTGACTGTGGTTAACACACTAGTTTTAATCTCAACTGTTAAGTTTTATATCCGACAACTCAAGATATCAAATGAACCAGTGCCCTGGTTTCCTATCAAAGGAAAGGACCAAATTCCCAACATCAGCACATGAATGTCCCCCAAGTACAGATAACAAGAGTAATAATTTCATGAACATACACAATGCACTAATTTTATTTGTACAGACCTCCAGGCTCCAGACAGGAAATGATAAAGCGCTTTTTGTCCACCACTTAATAAGATCAATGACTTTATATAATGGACATGCAGTATAAGGTTTTTTTCCAGCAATATGCTACTCAATCATCAATTTAAAAAAACAAAAAACAAAAAACAAAAACAAAAACAAACGGACAAAAAATAAAGCAAACAAAACAGAAAAGGCAAAAAACAAAAAAACAGGAGTAGAATACAATACGTTACTTAAAAAACATACAAATTACATACCTACTGTAATATGGCCAGGTCCTTTGTCTCTTAATGAAAGCTTCCTCCATCAAATATACTTCAAACTAATAAACTCAAGTCCCGGTATCAACAACTATAAAAGAGTAATTTATACTGTTACGCAGATGAAGAACTCCCAGCTGTAATTTGTATATAAAGTTCATCATAAGCTTTAATAGTAAAGCCCAAAACAAGGAATAACTCAACTTCATCAACAAATCTCTCGGTTCTCCCAAGAAGAAAAGGATTTCCAGCATTCAAAACCAGCCCTCTAAACTCTTTACGTTTTTCTTCAGCCAGCTTTTTACTCGCTCCTTCTCTTTGTTCTCTACTGACAAAATTATCTATTGCTCCCTTAATATGATGAAAAATTATATCAACGTCTTCCTCTTCCATTAGAGCCTGAATTTCCCTCTTTAACCAGCTCTCAAACCACACATTTTTTCGAAGATATTTATGCTGTTTCCAATATAATTGAATATCAGATGTGCAGCTCGATAGTCGTATGTTATTGTTGTAGCAATGCAATCTAAAGTCATGTGCAGCAGATAGAAAGCTATGCCTATGGGTTTGTGTCAGATAATGACGCTGAAAATGTTCTCCATCAAAATTGTGAATAATTGAATGGTTATCTGTCTTACACAAAGGGCAGTTGACTGAAGATAGATGTACTGGAGATTTCTTCTTAAGCACATTTGACCAGTAAATAATACATGGGTAACAAAACGTGTGGAAACATTGATCTAGATAGGCTTCTTGATGGAGCGGCTCTAGACAGATGGGGCAAATATTTTGGTCTTTCCAGGTTGTTGAAGCTTCCATTTAAAATTAAAATTGGGAATTTTAATAAATGGTAAGTATATCTTTCTATATCAGTGTGACTAAACCGGAATATATTCTGTGATAATGGATTATAATTTGTCACTTCAAAGCAACAGATGCTGAAGTTTGTCTTCACAATAAGCCAAATAGAAAATCAATACCTGCAGAAGAAATGAAATGTTAGTTTAGAAATGCCACAAATAGACATGGCCAAGTCGAAAAAAATAAAACAGGACACCAGAGCAATAAAATTTAAAGAAATGCAGAATTAACAAAAGAACATATACAACGACTACTATGATAATGCCAATGCTGAAAGTTTAAGCATTCATGTACATTTCAGAAAAACCAAACATTAAGCCCAATTTCAGGAGTACAGCCTCCTCTGTCGAAGAAGTTTAGCAAACCTCTCGAATTTCAAAACAAATTTTCTAGTTGACAGTTAGAGGCGATAAATTCGATATTGGAAAGAGAGAGAGAGAGAGATCGGGGGCCGCCGCGGGGGGGGGGGGGGGGGGTTGTTGAATAATTTACACACTTGATGCTTACCCCTCTCAAACCTAACATGTGCAGATACTCTCTCCTGGCTTAATAATATAAGTTTGTCGAAAATAAGGACCAAATAGTATATCTAATGACATCAAGAAATATGAATGATTGTTGCTAGTTCATACCAAGCAGCTATTCTGCTTCCAAGTTCCAACCATAAGGGAAATGATTGGTTTCTTAACATTCCTTCAACGTTTTTTCTTTTTCTTAAACTAGACCATGGTTTTAAATCTCCTATATCTCGCTCGAGATCTCATTTCCACACTTAGACGAAACGAGACATCAAATCTCCTTCATATCTCCCCCGACACTCATCTTGTCCGAGATATTCAAATCTCACCTGAAATATGGATAGAAATCTCGTCTCACCCGAAATTATATATTTATTTCTTTTACATAATATTTTTTTTTTCATTTTCACATAGATTTAAAAGAAACTACTCAATCTAAGTACTATGTACCGATTCCTTAAACATATATTTTATTTTTTAATCTTAATGTGTCACAACAAAAGACTTCATTTCTTCATCTTCAAATAAGAGGATAGTATTCAATCGTTGTCAAATAAATTAAGCTAAAAAAGCTCCACTCTTCTTCAAAACATTAATTTCAATTCTTTTTTCAATGCAAATCAGATATGTTTCAATTTCATTTTTACTCTGAAAATCAGAGTTAAATAAGTCATTAAAAACATCAATTTTAGAAACATAACTCCGAGATATTCCCGAGATGCACTTTAAGATCCAAGATGTACACGCGAGATACACTCGTCTCGTCTGAGATCTCCTCCGATACGAGATAGCTTGTGTGAAAATGTCAAGACGAAACGTGACCGAAATCCTAGATTTAAAATCTTGAGTTCGACTCTTTTGGATGTAAAATAAACTAATAATGCATTGCAAACTAACATTCACTTGTAGCCGACGGAACTGGATTATCAGCAAGCCGTTTGTCTCTAATGGTAGGTCCCAACTGCAAGTATTTTACAATGATCTGTGACAAAATACAGTTTTCTCTGTTAATAATTCACACACTTGATGCTTACCTTCTCAAACCTAGACATGTGCAGACATTCTCTCCTAGGTTAATAATATAAGTTTGTCGAAAATAAGGACCAAATAGTATATCCAACGATATCAAGAAATATGAATGATTGTTGCTAGTTCATACCAGCAGCTATTCTGCTTCCAAGTTCCAGCCATAAGGGAAATGATTGGTTTCTTAACATTCCTTCAACGTTTTTTTCTTTTCTTAAAGCTACTCTTTTGGGTGTAAAATAAACTAATAATGCATCACAAACTAACAGTAACTTGTAGCTGACGGTACTGGATTACCAGCAAGTCGTTTGTCCCTAGTGGTAGGTCCCAACTGCAAGTATTTTACATTGATCTGCGACAAAATACAGTTTTCTCTGTTAATAATTAAGTGCTTATAGGCAACTATTCATCAACCAAAAACACTTTTTCTACATGGTTTTCTCTGTTAATAATAAAGTGCTTATGGACAGCTAATTGTCAAACAAAAACGCTTTTCAGTAGAATACACCATAAAGCCTCTTCTGCTAAAAGACTTCTCAAAAGTGCTTTTATTAATATAGTTACAAACAATTAGAATTAACTTAGAAAACCAGCTAGTCATATATTAGCTGATTCATCAGAATCAACAACTCCTAATCAAATTAATAAGAACATTATAGAACATAATAGTATTCCAATTTTATGTAAATTTATAACACTATCAATATTTTTTATTATTAATTAGTAGGACAGGTTCCAACTTGTTTTCATTTTTTTTAAAGTGACTTCCTCCATTTTCATATACCTGCTCCGTTCTTCACTTCTAAGGTTAGGTTATATTCATTTTCTACGAAATTGCATACTTACTGCTATCGTTCTTTAGCATGGAACAATAAAATTAAAAATGTCTTATTTAAAGAAGAATCATCCAAGCAATCAAAGGAACACAGTTACTACACTACAGAATGAGCAACACACCTTACAAACATTTCTAAACTCGTGTGTATACCCGTCTTGAATCTATACTATTATTAATCGAAATTCCTCGATTTAACTCTAATTCCACTATAAATGAAATGATGGAAATATTCATCATCAAATAATTGAATAAAAAGTCGATGAAATGAAAACAATATCCAATCGTATATATGGTAACTCAAAATATATTTTCATTCAGTTATTCTACACAATTTTATAATTTTCATATGGATGTTGATATAAACAGGATGAAAATTTGTTAGGGCAATATGACATGGGTTTCAAATTCTACATGAGGAGCGCCATTAGCAACTACACCATGTGATGGAAGAGTTAGGGTAATATCTCATCAAGTCTAACTACCGAAGAAAAACTTTCACTCAATGCTTTGTAAGGGCATAGTTTCCCGATGTTAACGTACAAAGTCATACTTGGTAATACAAGGAACCTTGTCGTTTAAGGGCATACCTTATATAGCATTTAGAAAACTTGAGTCAGCAACATGTTCTAATAATACATATCCAAGTTTTAGATGATAAATAACGTTCATATATACAACCATTTGCTTATTTTTCCATTTCATTAATTGAAGGAAGAATGTAGCTAGGAGGTGGCATGGCTCCAACAAGGTATGAGCTAGAAGTGTGTTCATTTTGTATTGATTATTTGACAATTTTCTTAACAAATGCAAGTAAAACAACCCCATTTCACTTCGCTAACACCCCTAAAATTAGGATCATTCACTTTTCTAATATGGTTATATCCACCTACTCCTGGCATGGTAGTCCACCACAAAGTACATCTACTTTTTCATATAATGACATATATCCACTAATGGCAAATTCCTTACTTTTATCTCACAATTACAAAAGTCGGTAGCTAGCTTCCATGTGTTATCATCTTTAGAACTACAACATTTCCAATGAAGCTTGAACTGGAGTAGGTTGTAGCCTTTTTTTCAATGTAAGATCCATAAGGAGTACCAACAACCTCCCTAACTTTAAATTCTTCCGTTTCAAAAGCAATTTTAGTTTTGTCGCTAGC
The DNA here is from genome assembly GCA_030737815.1 of Allium fistulosum. Taxonomy (NCBI): domain Eukaryota; kingdom Viridiplantae; phylum Streptophyta; class Magnoliopsida; order Asparagales; family Amaryllidaceae; genus Allium; species Allium fistulosum. Next base: position 871,752,219 of record CM060907.1, on the reverse strand, counting down.
AATAATAGAATCATTCGAAACCTCAAATATAGCAAAGGTCTTTTCTTCATTCCATATTTTCTTAAAAGTTGAATACATTCATGTTACACGGTTAAAAACCCTTGGCCTTCCCATTTTGCATCTTGATTTCTAAATGATTATATAGGAAGCTTTCCCATGTGCATTCATTCATATCCACTGTCCCACATATTTTAAGATGAATCTCAAATAATTTAGCTCCAAAACATGATCCAATATATATTGAATCATAATTTGAATACAAGTCAACTAGTTGCCATCCTTTCTTCTCTCCGTTTATCATTTTAATATAATTTGGCTCGGACAGGACCTTTAAATTATTGGACTGTTGTTACATTAGCTATTAATGATATCTCATTATGAGGCAAACTTGAAAATGATGATTAGCCAACTGAAAAAGACTAATCATATTGATAATAAACTTTGAAGCATTCTTTCTAATGGAGAAATCAATCTCTGCAAGGTCGTAATCTTTATTTTTTCAAGAAGACTGCTTCTTAAGTCATTGCCATTGCTATCATCTGACAGAAACAAATTTTCTGCTCTAAAACACCACAGAGAAGGGAAATACTACTTGTTATAGACACTTTGAAAAATTCTATGACACGATCATTATAACTCGACATGCCTTTATCAGCTTTAATGTAAGCATCATCATTGAGATTGCATTAATAACAAATTAACAATCAACTTTAGCCATTAGATAAATGACATTAGGCTTACACCGTGAAATTTGGGTTGCTGCTGCTGTTGTTGTTTGCAGACACTTTGTTGCTTCTCATTTTTTTAAGGAAAATTTGCAAACTTAGGCTTGTTTAGGTAAACAATAACATAAATAACCTGGTTTTGATAATAATTACAAACATAGATCTGTTTTTGCCAGGTAGACGACGGCGAATTTTCAAAATGCACAAATAGACGACTTTCGAAAATTCGTCCGAAGGCGCATTTTGAAAATTCGCCTTCGCAAAAACCCTGCACACATAATAACTAGCCAGCAGCCCCCTCTTCATTTCCACTCTCTCCCAACTCTTCCAACCAAAACCCAAAAGGCACAAATTCTTCAAAACCTTCATTCACTTTCATTTCTTCAATTTTTATTCAAATTCTTTCACAAATTAGTCAATGGCAAACACGTCAGGTATAGAACAAGAAATAGGTATGAATCTATACCCATAATTTGTTGTTTCTAATTTGGGGCATGAATTTTTTGCAATCTTACTTCATGAAAAAAAATTGTGCTTGTAAAGTAAATCATTTTAATATCACCGTTGATAAAGCATTTACAACACTATCATTACAAGTATTTGTACACATTTTAGTCTTAGATTTTGAACTAAGTTAGTAGTTTATAAAAGCCCTATTAAAAAAGGTTCTTAAAAGCAACTTAAGATTATTTTTATAAGCAATCTATATGAACGACAAAGAGTTTACGTGCATTCATACTACTTTGTGGGTTAGGAGGTTGTCAATTTTTAATTAGTGTATAATTTTTATCGAAATGAATTGATTTTAATATTTGTATTTTGTAGAGTATGTTGAGATGGAGCCCGGACCCGTTAATGGAATGGTATTATTTCTTCAAGCACAACATCGTACTTCTAACGACATATGGATGCAGGTGGTTTTAAAAAAAATATAATTTTGTATCAGTTGGTATAATTCCTGCTTTTTAATTATGTATTTATCATATGATCAGCGTGACGATCCAGATACAACTATAGATCACTCCACGTCGGTGAAGAAAGTGACTTCTAACCATTCAGGAGTATTAGCTGAGATTGAGAGGGCTGATTTTTTTTACACATAATGAAGTTAGGATACATCCAGCTTGACCACTATTTTATCACTGCTTTGCTAGACAGATGACGACCGGAGACCTTCACTTTTCATTTCCCTGTTGGTGAGATGACGATTACATTAGAAGATGTAGCCGTGTTGTTAGGTTTGCCTATTGAAGGCAATGCAGTGGCTTATGGAGGAGTGACATATGACTATATGCAATTGTGTCATGATTTACTTGGTCTTGACCCACCCCCCGAACAAACAAGGGGAAATGAGTTCGTGGAGGTCATGTGGTATAGACGTCAATTGTCGCACGATATTCCTGCTGATGCTACAGAGGCTCAGATTCAGCAGCGAGCACGTGCTATTATTTTGCACATCATTATTTCCCGATTGATGTGTGACCATACAAAGACTCGGGTAGATCGGAAATGGCTACCGTATATTGCTGATTTAGGGGAGTGTGGTAAGTTTTTTTGGGGCAGTGCTGTGTTATTTTATACATATATGGAGTTATCCAGGCTCTCTCTTTTGGAGAAAATCTATTGGTGGATGTCTGACACTAGTACAGGTTTGAAACAAATTTCAATAGTTTACTGTTTAACATGATTTGTCTCATTTTTTGTCGTAATTTTTTTTATAAATGTAGCTTTGGTCGTGGACTTATCTTCAGATCGGAAGATTGTTAGTAACAAACGTTGTTGTCGATCAGTCAATGCCACTTGGGTCTCGGTATATTTTTTATTCTTTTAAATTAATTAAACAATGCAATTTTCATGTGTAATATTCAATTGTTAACATCTTATAACAGGTGGGTAGGACCAAAAAAACGCACCAAACCCCAAGACGGAGTGTGAAGTTCTACTGCAACGAGTTAGATGTGCTGAAGGATGACAAGATGACATGGACACCGTACACACAGGCTGTGCTAGCACAGCTTCCAGCCATGTGTACAACTGCTAGATACTTGTGGACTGCGGAGTACCACTCATATCTTACATCCAGACTGCATTTCACTTACCCGATAGGGTTATGAGACAGTTTGGCATGATGCAGCATATACCAGATGATGCGCCATCCTGCACGTCTACGTACAATGCAGGGGAGTATGGAACCTATATTCAGTTGTGGAATGAGCGGCATACAGCTACCCAGATTGAGAGGGATCCCACCATTACGCTAGAGCAGTACAAAAGGTGATACTGGAACATAATACGGCGATATGTTCTTACGGCACCAGTGGAGGCAGTGTATAGAAGTCCGTACGTTCCCAGAGCATCCGAAAGTTTTAATGGTGTACTGAAAGGTGCTCGATCATTACCTATAAAGGCGTTGGTTGCACGAACCTTCTTTCGATCGGTTGAATATTTTTGTAAGAGACGAGAGACGACGGCGGATGCTATCACAACACGTTTGACTCCAAAATGAAAAGCTAAAATAGCAGATCGAGCTATTGAAGCACGTCGTTGTAAACTAGTTCGCTTTAGTCGAACAGAATGGCAAGTTATTCATTGCTACGGCGATGAATTTAAAGTGTTAATTGATAGTCCTAACTGCTCATGTACATGCAACATCCCCCTACTGCAAAAATTACCATGTGCCCATGTAATGGCGGCTTGTTCGGCACAAGATTACAGTGCTAACAGAGCACATCATGAGTTCGCATCAGAGTGGTACTCTGTTCGAAGTTACAAAGCTTCATATCAGGCAGAGTTTCATCTCGTGCGTGATAAGAGATACTGGAGACCATACATCGGTCCACATATATTGACTCCACCTACAAGAAGACAACCTGGGCGATCTAAATCTACGAGGATAAAAAACGTTATGGACGAGCATCAAACGCCTAAAACAAACAGGTGCAGCAAATGTGGATCACAGGGCCATAACAGAAAGCGATGTACTGCAGCGATCTAAACTTCCATTATCAAATGTATGACTGCGTAACGAATTAAGATTTTTGTGTATTCAATTTTAAACGAATGTAATTTCTATGTATCAAACTAACTAGTTATGTATCGAACTTAAATGAACTTCGCAATTGTTAGATTTGCAAGCTGATATCTACGAAAGTTGTTAGATAAGAAATTATATATGTATGTGGTTGTTAGATTCGATAAACTCTCTGCCTGCTGTCTTGTTTGTATGCAGGGTTTTTGCGAAGGCGAATTTTCAAAATGCGCCTTTGGGCGAATTTTCGAAAGTCGCCAGTTGGCGATTTTTGAAAGTTCGCCTGTGGCGTATTTTGAAAATTCACCGTCATCTACTTGGCAAAAATAGGTCTATGTTTGTAATTATTATCAAAACCAGGTTATTTGTGTTATTGTTTACCTAAACAAGTCTAAGTTTGCAAATTTTCCTTTTTTTAATACATCAATGTGGCCATCTGCTCATTGTTTCCTCCGTCGCAACCAATATATTTCATATAATTATTCTTTCTCACTCATTATTACTTATTTAACCTCTTCTCAATTTTCCTATGACTTGACTATTATTTTTCTTTTTCTTTTTCAAAACCACACTCGCTTTTTTTTGGCTTTCGGTCCATTTTTATCATGATTAAAAAAAGTTTGTGATTCTTCTCATCAAGAAAAACAACCACAACAGATTTTTTACAACATGCACACTGGACACCAAATGATTGTTTATTGAAATATTTAGGATTTACGTAGAAAATCAAAGATAAATTAGGACTAGGGTTTAATTGATACAATATATGTTTCAAGCCATTACATAACTATTTATTGGTCCAATGTATCTTATAAATTTTCTTACATGTTCTTCTATAATCAGGATTACTTATGACAAGTAATAAACTACTAAAAAAAGGTTACAAAGCACTGGTAGTTGAAAACATTGAGGTACACACATTTTTATGAATTTTTTTAATCAATAGTGATTGAAGCTAATATTTTCGTTATTTCAAAGTTCTTGGAAAGTAATATAAATTCATATGTAACATTCACTTGAGTAAATACTAAATATGCAATGGAGGTTTGAAGTATGCAATATAATGTGGATATACACTCTGAACAAGTTAATTGTTTGTATACTAGAACTAGCCTTAAGTTTATGGTGAAAACACATAGAATTAAAATAGATTTAGGATAAAAAAAAAACAGATCAAACTATTGCAAAACAAAAAAGTCTGCTGGATCCACAAACATACATTTGAATATGCTAACATTAATATCTTTCGAAAATTGCTCAACAATGGAAACATATGCACGACGATAAGGCAAATTAATCCGAATGAAACCATATAGCTCCTTCCCCCTTCCTTATCCACCTTCCATTTGTTAATTCGTATATTTTCATGGTTTGATTTCCGATTAAAACAGTATTGTCCTACATTGCTATTATTTTTCTCATATCCTAACTTTTTTTAACTTCTCCTCCCCAAATTAAACCTCAATATTCGCTTCTTTCTTCGATTTCTTGAAAACACTAAGGTTGTCCACCATTATATTTCAGTTTCCCCTCATTACCATCCAATATGCTTATATCCATACAGTCTTGTATCTAGCTTAATTATCTCAAACCTCATCCTAAGCAATAATAATGCATCAGATTGCACCTACTTTTGATAGTGATTCTGAAACTAAAAGAGAACCAAATAATATCGCAACACTTTAACTGCACCCACACACCTTATCATAAGTCAATCTTTAATTCTATAACACAAATGTTTTACCTTGGTGATACCTTTACGAAATACCAAATATACCATTGTGTCAATTGTTTATAAAAATCAAAATAAGGAGGAGGAAGTGAAAATTGGGGTTCAACTTGGGGAGAGAACATAGAAAAAAAAAGAGGGAATATGAGATAGAAAGGTCATTTGTGTTAACTTCAAAAATAATACAAGGTCCTATTTTAACTCGATATTCTTTCTCATCATGTTGCAACATTCATCCATTTTCATTTCATGTTCATATCCACTAAAAACTAAAATGTTCAAATCCTATTTATTTCTCATTAATAATTATTTTATATATTTTATGATAATATTAAATTTTGTTCTTTTATATGCATAGGAATTGCATGTGCCGAAGTATTAGTGTCGTTAGAAAAATGATTGATATAATGTTTTATGATGTTTAGATTTTTGAATCATTTTGCTCTACTGACCAGTAACAACTCAACATCAGAGGTGGAGCTACAAGAATATCTTCAACAGTTGATTACGATTATAATTAAAATTTGGTAACATTACACCAGTAATCATGGAGTATTCCATAATAAAAATACATATCAACAAACTAAGTGCCTTTTGAATCGGCTTCTAACATTTGGGTCCGCCGAACATACGTATACCTTAACTTTTAATTAGGCACGCCGCACTTGTTGAAAAAATGCCTAGATGTTGAGAATTTCAATGTACAGACCGCAAAAGGGTCCAGTTTCTTTTCCTATCCTGAACGTTATAATTTCTTGACTCTAAATTATATGTTGAATAGGGCCTAATTAGAAATTGAGGTGGATTCCTATTCAACAGGCATCCAGTGCAGATTACAAATCTGTAATCTCTTACCTTCGAGTTTTGTAGCATCGCGCCATGTAATCGATTGTTGGAAGTAATTTTAGGATTTAAATTACAAAATTATAATTTGTACACTCACTATGGATGCTCGTCCTGAATTTCAACACTTTTAAAAGAAAACTTCAATATATTAGAGTTTAGAATTAAGAAATGATAACATTCAAGGATGAGAAGAGAAAGTTGACCCGCCTACAATTTCTAAATTTTGTTATCGTTCAGAATAGAGGATTTAGGGATTTAAACGGAAAAGAAGAAAGATGTTTTCTTATGAGGAAGAACACTAATGTTTTTCCTACGAATACATAATACCAAGGTTTTCAAGATGGAATTTAAATCATAAATCATAAAGTTTAAACTTTGAATCGAAATGGGATTTGAATATTAAATCGTGGACTCAAAAGATATGTATTTTAAGGTATGTACACATTTTGAAATTGATTTTAATGGTTCAAATTCTACGGTTAAACTTAAAACTTAATTTTCTCTTTAATTACATTTATATATTGTTTTTGAAAATATTATAATTGGAATTGTGAATCCAAATAAATATTTTAATTTGTTAGTATAAGCTAAATATTTTTTTTAAATTGTGGTTTTGACTAACTTTGAATCGGAATGTAAATCGAATCGTAAAGGGAGAGATCCGATTTGAATCGGGATTTAAATCGGAAGATTTTTAACAACAATGCATAATACTATTAGCAGGTGGCTCTATAATTTAGTAATTTTTGTTTAATTTTTTTCTTTCTTTTTAGCCGTTTTTTCCTGTAGTTTTATTATGGGTATTTTCATTCAATACATTAAGTTATCATTTTAGTCTACATGCATTTGTAATTTTGTATTCTAGCACTACCCTATAATATTTCATATTATGCATAACAATATCTTTAAAATCAAACAACTGCTTTTAATTTAAAAAAATTCAAACATCTTTTATCATATATGATTTTAAAGTACAATGAAACATCCTTATGATTTTGGTTTATTCATAAAGTAGAATGAAGTAAGACAACCTTGTTATGTTTAAACTGATGTGTTATCCACTACATAGAATACTGTTTCATTTTATTATAACCATACTAAATGAACATTACAAATATTTGCTATTGTGTTTTCCTATTTATTTATTTTTCGCGTATTCAATTTTAATTATTATCTTTCTAAAATTAAATCTTAGAAGTGACTCCTTTCAACAATTATGGAAAGAAACCAAATTGTTTGTTATTTCCATCAAAATTTCGTACTCACTCCTACATTACTATATTGGTTTATGCAAATGCATGTGAATGATATCGTACTTCCTCAGTTTTATGGAAGAAGCTCAAAATATAAACTCGGCATGATTATATCTGTGTTAATATAATTGATCTGGAATGTTAATGAAATAAATAAACTTAGCTTTTTTTGAATTATCCAACAAACATGCTCAGAATTACACGTCTAATTGAATTAAGTACATAGTTCTAGGGTTTTGATAGCGTTTCACCAAAGTTAAATCAGCCGACACTAATTGAAATTGTAATCATAATCACCTCATAGACATGTTAAATTATTTGACAAAATAATAAATCAAACAGAAATATTTACATGGATTTATCAGTTGCACGCACCTGTTTACAGAAATTGAAAATCCTAATTCAAAAGATTGGATCCAGTATCCCCGTAGACAACAAGCCGGTTGAAAATCTCTGTGTTTCTGCGATTTTTTTAATGTAAGAATATGAAAATGTAAAGGAATTAGCTGCTAATGAGGATAACAGAAACTAAGCCCAACTATAATAGAAAGCCCATCATCCATCAGAACAAAACTAACCCATCCGAAACGGATAGATGGATCGAGCCTCCAAAACAAAATATTTTCCTAATTCATAAATTTTGCTCCATCATTAAACCCGAAACAATTATTTACTACCACATCAAGTCCAAATATTCCGGAGCAACCATCATACAATGATGGGAAAACGATCAATGGATTTTTAAATTTTGAAAACCAAATTTATTCAAGTTTTTAATAATTTCAATTAAATGTATAATAATAACATGTTCAATAAAAATCGTTTGCGATAGTAGAAACATAAAATAAAAATATTTAAGAAACTATGAGGTAAGGAACAATTAACAATAAAATTTCAAAAAGGATATACATGTATATGTCTCCCATTGCGCACATATATAGAGGAAGGTTCGGTTGTACCCCTCTTTTGAAGCATATCTTTAACACTCCTACCATATTTTGAGTTAAACGATTTTGAACGTTACGAAATTTTGTGGATATTTTAATATAATACTCAAGATTGTCTCCATGAAATTTGAGAGCACTTAAATATATATAACATGATAAACTTGATATTTCAAGTCCATGGCTAACATAAGTGTGTTAACGGTTATATTGACTTACTATTTTGACCCGAGGTTAAAATTTTCAAAACGATCTCATATTTTTCAAAGATGATATTCATAATGTAGATTAAAAATCTACAAAATTTAAAGCATTTAAAAGCGTGTAACTCATAGGGTGCTAAAGGGTGCTCCAAAGAGGGGTGGCATTGAAACTTGTGCGTGTGTGCGTGCATGTGTGCGCGCACGCATGTACCGTTTGATTGTATAATTTAGAAAAATATATATAGTTATTTGCAATTTTCATGATTTCACTTGAACATGTCGTTATCCGTCCTTTTAACCAAGCGGCTTTCAAACAAATCTGGAGGTCGGAACGAAGACGAAACAATTCACGGACTTAGGAACATGCTTAGAAGGATAATATGGATGGACTTAGGAAATTGGAGCAAAATACGATCTAAGGATAAAACTCAGTACCGAGCTGATCTTCTTGGTACCGACCACTTTTTTGGCTTCTTATAGGGCCCCGAAGATATAGTGTGGAGAACTATGACTTAAGTGATCACCGCGAAGTCCATACCTTAGGGAATGAGCGAACAACCTCAAGGAAGTTCTAAAGGAAAGCAGACAAGTATAAGTGATATCAAAACCTCTTGAAAACAACACGATCTCAAAGGAAAAATACTTGGAATACAATGGATCGGAGATAGAATACCAAATGAGGGAAGAAGGACGGATTCCCCATCCAAAAAACAGGTCAGTACCAAGTTGTTTTTATGGCTCTAAGGACTCCATCTTCCCCTTCTACTTTTTCGGATCTGAAGTAAGACTTAGAATATGGAGATCTGGCGATCCTACTGGATGATTTCCCTATAAATACATCATATATGGCATTTGGAAAGGGACTTTTGGGCACTTTTCTTTATTCATCTTCTATCTCCCCTCAACATAGTCACCAAGGAAGCTACTCTTAGCATTTTTCGACTGTTAGTCTTATCAAATCCTTTGTACTAATGACTTCAATCTATAATCAGTAATAAGAAAGTGGATGTAGACCATAGATTTGTCGAACCACTATAAAATTCCAGTGTTCTTTTTGTTTTTCTTATAATTTACTAGATTTCTGTCTTTTTAGATTATTTTGGGTGTCGTGCCATATTTAGGCTCAATATTTTGGTGCTTTCACTGAAATAGAAGATTCTCAAGTGTATATCTGGTTGTCCCTTATGGATTAGAGCATCCAGAGGTTAGATCAAGAAGATTTTCATTAAGGAACTTAAAGAATTTTCCTACGGGAACCAATGGCACCTAGGAGATCTAGAAGATCATTTGGAGCAGTAGTTGATGCAGATGAAGGAGCTTCTCATCATGTGGAGGTTAGCAACCAGCAGGCAATGGCGTTGCCAAGACCATACGCTCCCTAGAGATGGCCACAATGATAGAGTTTAAAAAGATGATGTAGGAGCTGAATTAGAGGATGGCTGGCTGGCAGAAGGCTCTATTGGAAAAGATGGATGCTAGTACAGCTTTGCTGACCCAACAGTCATAGAGATCCGGGAGAAGTAGGAGAGAGACTTCACCTGCAGGATTTGAAGAGGAGAAATTGTCTGTTTCTGATCAGAATAGACGAGATGGTAAACAAAAGCAAAAGGAAAAGGCATCTGGAGCAGGAGGTGAAGTTGTTGGGGGAAGTAGGAAGGCTCCCTCTAGGTTAATTCAACTCGGTACTTACCAGAATCAGGTCGGTACCGAGAAGAATTTTGGATCCCAAGAGGGGTAGGGAAATGTGGCAATGGACTTGTCAGATTCCAAGGATGAACTGCAATATGATGGTGATGAATTTGAGCTTGATGTTGGAGTTCAAGGTGCCGAAGTGCAAGCAACTGCTATAGAGCCAATTAGGCAGCAGAAAAGACTAAAAAGAGTGGTTATCCCAGAGACTAGAGAACCTAAACGTCAACGAGTAAACCGAGACCGTTTACAGAGTTAAACACTCGACGCAGCGTTTAATAGTCGACCTTCAGAGTTCCAGGCAAGTGAGGAGAGTATAACAGATATGGTTAAGTGGTTGGTGGAAGAAAATAAATGAGGAAAGAATGAATAATAGGGTTCCGCACCAAGTAAAACTCCGTTCAAGGAGAACATTCTGATAAAGGAGTAACCTGGGATGTGTACGATGTAGACAATGCCACCGTACAACGGTACCCCTAATCCCAAGCATCACTTGTTTAAATATTAATGGCACATGCATGGTGTCAGGGCGACGGACATGGTACGATGTAGATGTTTTCCTATCTTTCTGCAAGGTGTTGCATCGATGTGATTTACTCGACTCACGTCGAAATCCATATCGACTTTTGATGAGTTGGCAAATAAAGTTTATAGAGTAGTTCAGACTCCACACTACTCGCCCTAAGGACGTGATGTCCTTGTCGAGCCTTTCTCAAGGACCTAAGGAGTCATTAAAGGAGTTCTTGAATCGGTTTAACATTGCAGTAATAGAGGTTAACAAACCAAAGATAGATATGGCATTTATGGTATTTATGGCATTGTCCGGGGCATACATCTAGACACAGACTTTGGAAAATGACTAAAGTTGAAACAATCGACAATTATAAAGGAATTCCACCAAAACGCTAATCAGTTCTTGCATTCATAAGAAACACGTCAAGTTGCCGGAAAGACTAATGATGGAAAGTCAAAGGTAGTGATTCAAAGCAATGTGGCGATCAAACAAACCGGAGAAAGCTCCGAGAATTTGGCAGTAAATGTAGAAAATACTAACAATCAAAAAAGGTGAAATCAGAGCCCTGGATGCAGGCGAAATAAAGGCAAAAAGCGCTCGAGGAACACGAGGCCGAATGAGTATACACCTCTAAACGACACATTGGAAAATATATAACTTGCTACGCAAGAGACAAAATGGTATAAAAGGCCGCCTAGGAAGGAGGAGATCGAGAAAGAGCGACGCTTAGGCAAGTACTATTGTTTCCATGAAATTGTTGGGCACAACACAAACGAGTGTTTGTATCTTAGGGATTTTATTAAGGAATTTATAAGAAAGAAAAATTTGCAATAATATGAGAGAGAGCCATAGGATGGCAGACAGAACATGAGACCCTAAGGGCAAACTGCCTAAGGAAACCAACCCAGCCCAAGTGGAGATGGGCCTAGGCGAACTACTGGAAGATTAGTTATCATTACTATAATAAGAGAACCTCATCCAGTGGAGAAAAGCTAAAGGGAAATGTAGCAATATGCTCGTTGAAGCACGTACCATAGGAGGATTGCTTTGCCATCGAGGATGGAGCTCTGATTAAGCAGCAAAGGATGGTAACTGATGGCATTTTGTTCAGGAATGGGGATTCCGATGGAGTTGAAGGGCCAAACTTTGACCCCATGTTGATAACGGCTATTATTGGTCTCGCGATAGTATGTCGAGTCTTGGGAATAGTGGAAGCTTGGTGAATATTTTGTTTAAGAGGACCTTCAATAAGATGATGATCAGCATGAATGATGTTAAGCCTTGTAAATCCATGATTCGAGGATTTACCGACAAGGCGAAGTAACCGATTAGGACAATTGATCTATCTGTGGAGTTAAGTGATGGAGACCACAAGGTGTTGTAGATTCAAAAGTTTGTGATAGTGGATGAATATTCGACATACAACGCCTTTTGGGCCGACTGACTCTAGCTGATTTCAGGGTAGAACTGGCTCGGTGTTTAATAATGAAATTCCTTATGGAAAATGGAGTCAGATTGATTAGAGGAGACCAAAGCACAGGTAGGGAATGTTATGTCACTGAGTTAAGAGAGGCAAAGTGACAAGAGAAAGTCAAAAATGTAGAGAAAGCTCTCTACATTAAGAATTCAGAAGCATAACAACTAAAGCCCAAGCCATGACCCAAGAACCGTAGCAGGTTCGATAAGTCTATGGATCCCAAGAAGAAGTCAGAGGAAGTGCGGGCATCATCGGCTGAGTTGATGGTAAACATTCCGATCGACATGAATGATCCTACTCGGGCTCTTAAGATCAGATCTCAACTAAGCATAGGATTGAGAAAAGACTTGGTTAGTTTTCTACGAGCAAACATGGATGTGTTTGCTTGGACGCATTCAGATATGTGCAGGATATCACCGGAGATAACATGTCATGCACTGAATGTAGACCTAAAGTTTCCACCTATGAAACAAAAAGATGCAATCTGGGTCTAGGGTTATCCACTGCGTTGAAAGAGGAAGTAGAAAAATTGAAAGCGAACGGCTTTATTCACGATGCTTATACCTGCAGTGGGCATCAAACTCCGTTTTGGTCAAGAAATCAAATGAAAAGTGGTGAACATGTATTGACTATTCTGACTTGAATAAAGCATGCCCGAAGGATAGCTTTCCTTTGCCCAGAATCGATCAACTGGTAGACGGGACTGCAGAACATGAGTTGGTCTCCTATATGGATGCTTATTTTGGTTATAGCCAGATTCTGATGCGTGTACCGAATCAGGATCACACAAGCTTTATAATGGATTTGAGGTTATATAATTACAAAGTGATGTTATTCGATTTGAACAATGTTGGAGCTACATACTAGAGATTGGTGAATTCTATGTTCTAAAAAGAAATCAGATGAATGATGGAAGTATATGTAGATGATATACTCAAGTCATGGCTATCATGGAACCACATGGATGACCTTTCTGAAATGTTTGAGGTATTGCGAAAGTATGGAGTGAAATTGAATCCATTGAAATGCTCTTTTGGAGTTGCATTGGGGAAATCTTAATGAATTTGAGGGGCATTGAGGCCACTCCAGAGTAGATTGATGCCTTAAGGAACGTAAGTGCCCCGACCATGAAGGAGTTGCAAAGCTTGAATGGGAAGGTCGCCGCTTTGAGTCAGTTCCATCTCAAAAGCAATGGATAAATGTATACCATTATTTGTCGCTCTCAAAAAGGGAAAGAAGGACTTTGAATGGAATGCAGAATGTCAAAATGCCTTCGAGGAATTTTTGAGGCACGTGGAGGCGCCTTCAATTCTATCCAAACCGTTAGACGAAGAAGACTTGTTTAACTATTTGGCAGTGTCTACTCATACACAGAATGCAACATAGGTCCATGAGGAGGCGAGGATTCAAAGGCCGGTCTATTATATCAACAATCGTTCATTGGAGCTATAAAAGTTAACCGAAGTTGGAGAAACTTGCTTATTACTTGCAGATAGCATCAAGAAAGCTACGATCATATTCAGGCTCATCTAATTAAAGTGCTAATGGATCAACCTTTGAAGCAGGTGTTTTACCGACCCGAGACCTCGAGAAGGTTGTTGAAATGGAATATTGAGCTAAGTCAATATGATATAACTTACCATCCAAGGAGGGTGATAAACGGGCAGACGTTGGCAGACTCCATCATAGAGTTTACCGCATGAGATGGCGAAGAGGAAGACGATATGGTCATACTTTCTCATTGGAAATTATTTATGGATGGAGTTTCGAATAAGCATAGTTCAAGCGCAGGAGTGGTGCTTGTAAATCTGGAAGAGCGATCGATTTGTTATGCTTTGGAGTTGGAATTTCCCGCAATTAACAATGAGGCTGAGTACGAGCCGTTAATAGTAAGGCTAAGGATAGCAAAGAAACTAGGGATAAGGACGCTGCATATATTCAGTGATTCTCGGTTAGTGATTTGTTAAGTGAAGAAGGAATATCAAGCTAAGGATGCAAGACTTATCCCTTACCTGATAAAGATATTGGAGCTATTGGATGATATATAACTTTACACAATTACACACATCCCTAGAAAGGTGAATGCAAAGGCTGATTCACTGGCCAAGTTAGCTAGTTCTGGCAATGCGCAACCATTAGGATTGGTTCCAGTGGAGGTACCATCGACTCCAAGTTTCGACTGAATTGATGTCGATTGGATTTTGGAGATCGAAGAGGAGAAGGTGTAACAATCCATATTCTACGTATCGGAAGATCGTAGAATATTCATATTATTTTCATATGAGGTCGTATAATTCTAGTATTTTGAGAAATGACTCTTAGGGACATTTCCCACATCCATGATTTTTGACGAATTTCTATGTGACCATTTTGACCTTGTAAATCTTGTATGAACTATAACTTTTTATAGGAGTCGAGTTAGGATCTGAAACCACTTCCATTGAATCCGGATAATGGTTTTCCTTTTTGTAGAGTGGTCATATTAAAAAAACGGACTTACCATTTTCGAGTTAGAGCTTTTTTAAGTTTTCATTAATTTTGAGTAGCTATAGTGGGTTATTAGGGTCATTAGCAACATGACCCATGACCATTTTTAGGATTTGACCATGTAGAGGCTGATGGAACATCACTTCCATCATTTCACAACTCCCAAAATAGATTAAAACCTCCATTAATCATCTTTCTACCAAAAAGTGACCCTAAAACCCACTTTAATTAGCCAAATCACATCATTAAGAGGAGATTAGAAAGATCTACACTTGGGATTAGAGATTTGCTGTTAGAAGAGATTTGGAATCCATGCTTGCTACTGTTAATAGGAGGAGTTGGGGATTTACATGGATTAAGGTGAGTGATTAGTTCTCTCACTTACTAATTAAGACGTTTTACACCCTTAATGATGCCATAAAAATTATTTAAAAATACTAGAAATGTTTTTGCATCATTTTAAACCACATATGTGAATTTTGGATAATTTGGACTTAATTTTCAAAAACGTGTTTTATGGATCCCTAATCATGTTCTTAAGAATCCTGATCTTCAATTTAGATTTAGATTTCTTTAAAATGGTACATTTTGATATTTGGCTATTGCTATTGCGATGAATGTATGTTTCCTCAATGTTTGCATGTTTGAAAATGCTAATCGAATGACGAATTAGATAAGTAGGAGTTATGGTTCGGTGATGACCCATAAAATATACCCAAATTGGACGCAATCAATCTGAGGCAACAAGGAAGGCCTCAAAGGTGGCACATCATCTAGAGTTGGCATGATCAAGTTATGGGTCTCCAAAGGATGGGTCAGTGGTAGTTTAAAATAATGGGTCAGTGGAGCTTATAACTCTATGGTTCGATGTTGCCTCCAAATGCTATGGTTCACTGATGCTTCTAAAAGCTATGGTTCAGTGGAGCTCCTACCTCTATTGTTCGGTGATGCTTCAAAGCTATAGGTTAGTGATACTTCAAAGCTATGGATCGATGGAGCCAAGATATAATGATTTTTGGCTAAGTCCCATGGGTCGGTGATGACCCATGGGAGTTCTCTGAAAATTAGCCAAGTCCCATGGGTCGGTATCGACCCATGGAATTTGATCCGATAAGGGTGCGACCCATATGGAAGCTTGGGAGGACCAATAGGGGCTCAAGTGTAGAGTCTTGGATCGGTAGTGATCGTTACATGGCCATGGGTTGGTGGGGATCGTTCGGTGGCTATGGGTCGGTAGTGACCCATGGGATTTATCCCAAACTTGATGCTATTGGTATTGGGTGGCAAGGTAGGTCCTATAAGGATATGTTTCAAGTTTTGGATCATTTGGAGTTCGTATGCTCGAGTTATGGCCATTTGATGATGGATGTTTATACTTCGAGAAGTAGAGTAGGTGACGATGAGTCAAACTAAGGGGACTGTTGGAGGTGGGTTACGGGACGAATGTTGACACTCTATAACTTATAATGGCTGTCTAGAGTAGTTCCTAACCACAGCGACTTCAAACAGGAGTTGTATGGACAGTTCTGGGATGTGCTCTTCTGTGGATGGCGTGTGCAAAAGGATCATTGATATTTATAGGTTTCGAAGTGTACTCGTAAAGCAAGGGTATGTGTGATGATATATGTTGGGGATACGATGGCCTCTGGATACTTCACTTGGGGATAAAATGGCCTCTGGATCACACGATGTTTAGATCTGTAGTTCCCTGGATCGCATACGATGGGCGATTTAGTTTCCTAGCCGACCGAGTGGCAGGGATTCGAGTACTGGGTAACTAAGATGTTGAGTAGTCACTAACGAGGTCAAATGAGTATCATATATCCAATGCAATGAGCGAGTGAACGTGAGGATGGTTGATGGATACTATGTTTTCTTGATTGTTATATCACCTTAGGGATGTCACACGATGTAAATATTACCGATGTCGATATCTCGACACCCTTAGTACCTTGATACACAGTACACCCATGATAACTATCATAAAGTAGTGTATATCCTTTATATATTCTAACTCTGTGGATGTAGGGACATGTCAGATATGATTTTCCATACTATTTATGCTAGTTTATTGCCTTTATAGTATTTGAGATTTCTATCGCTCACACCAGACTGTTGTCTGACGTGGAGTTTTATGCTTTACTTCATGTTACTCTAGGTACTCTTAAATGAGTAGATTATGGATATTAATTTTGGAGGCTATTCTCGTATTATTATATGTACTTATTTGCTATTCCACTGTACAACACTATGAAGCTTGCTAGTGTCTTAATATTTAAAGGCAGTTATTTATGAGTTACCATCTGATGTATAACTCTATCACTTATGTTATTTACTGTATGGATCTATATACTCTGATGCTATGATTAATTCGGTTATTTACTGCCTCGCCTGATTTATGTCTGAGATGTTTTTCTATCCTATTTTATTCGATGTAGTATGAAATATACGACGGGTTCTGTGATATGTTATTTACTTTACAACCATAGATGATCGCCCTGTATCGGCCGAGCATCGCTACAACGCGCTTGTACAAGTATATTGAGTGTCGAAGGTGCAGGGCGGTTGTCACAGAAGGAGTCATGGATTACTCTGATTAAGGATTATTTACTCAAGGGGATTCTCCCAAAAGATGGGAATGAATGGAAAAAAATCCTTCCAAAAGCACCACGGTTCATGGTGCAAGAAGGAGTGCTTTATAAAAGGGGATTCTCTACCCCCTTGCGTAGGTGTATAACTAAGGATGAGGCTAGGAAAATCCTCATGGAAATCCATGAGGGTAGTTGTGGTGATCACATTGGGGGTAGACGTAGAAAAGGCACTTCGCTGCGGATATTTCTAGAATGATAAATTGAGATGCGACTGATTACACTAATGACATGATCGTTGCCAGAAATTTGCAAAGGTTCCAAGAGCCCTATTCATAGAGCTGATGCAAATGGTTAGCCCATGGCCATTTATAGTTTAGGGAATTGACATAATTGGTGTGCTACCAATGGCAAAAGGAAGAGCCAAATACGTAATAGTTGCGGTGGATTATTCCATGAAGTGGGTCAAAGCGGATTCGCTTGCCATGATTATAACCAAAAAGATGATAAACTTTGTGATGATAAACATCATCTGTAGGTTTGAAGTACCTTAGAAGATCATAACGGATAACGAAACCTGGTTTAAAAGTAGCAAGTTCAAGGATTTCTACAACGGGTATAAGATAGAGAACAACTTTTTAGCGGTAGCACATCCATAGGCGAACGGACAAGTGGAGGCGGCGGACAAATCATTAAGTCTACCTTGAAAAAGTGGTTAACTAAGGCCAAGGGTAGCTAGGTCAATGAGTTTCCAATGGCATTATGGGCTAATAGAATGACTCATAAGTCTACAACTGGACATATAGTGTTCGCTTTGGCCTATGGATCAGAGGCCAGAATCCCGATAGAATTGGAAGTGCCTTCTCGTCGTAAAAGAGATTACGATCCAAAGGTAAACAATGAACTCTTACTTATGTCCCTTGATTTGGTTGATGAGAAAAGAGAAGAGACAGAAATAAGGGTTGCCGCTCACCAGAAAAGAGTAGCACGACACTTTAATACCAAGGTCCAAAGCCGTTCTTTTGAGATATGAGATCTCATTTTGAAACGAGTTCTCCCAGCTACGGGGGCACTTGGTCCAAATTGGGAAGGTCCTTATACCATCGAACAAAAGTTTGGAGATGGAATGTTCTAGCTGGCTACTGTCGATAAAATCTTGATTCCACGGGCATGGAATAACAACTTGCTGCGATGCTATTTTACTTAGTCTTATTTGGTTAATTTTTTGCAAATAAGCCATTCAAAATTTTAGGAGCAATGTAATAAAGCGGGACTTGCCACACTTTCTATTTATAAATAAAAGTTAGCTTCTTGAACCAATGGAACCATATTCCTATAAGCAAAGTTTTATCTTGCACAATTAGCGGTGCAATCTGGAACTGATTCCTTTAGTCCAGGATTTGGATGAAGGAACCTAACTGTAAGGGTCGATCGGATAATTCGACCTCATTCCCCTAATATTGATTATTGTTTGGAAATAGGCAAGATCAATAAGGAATGTTTGGGGGAAGGTAGCAAATAGCGCTAGTTTCCGGAGATTGAAATTGGTGTGTGGACAGAAATTTCTTGAATACGCTGGTGGCCTGGCAGGATATGCTTGGATGAGGATAAGAGAGGACGGTCAATAGGAACTCTTGATCAACACATGTAGATAAGCATCCAAAGGCATAGGTTCTTGGATATACAAATCAATCTACGGTTGGGGAATTCACGATTGAGCTTGTGGCCTAACGGGACATGCTCGGCCGAGAGTAAGTGAGGGTAGTTGCTTAAAAAATGAAAATAGGGACAACTGGACTCATTCAACCGAGGATCAGGATCAGAGAGTATAATCAGACCCAGGAAATTAGATAATTTTCCATGCATGATTAATCACCGACCAATGCCCAGAAATAGGCATGGTCGGTGGACAATGCTTAAATTTTGGCATTCAAAGTAACAAGTCTCGGAAATAGGACTTGCTATGCAGCAGAACAACATAAAGGCTATGGTTTCACTCATGGCTAAGAAGGATACATTTTGTTGAGGTTTAACAGTGTAAACTTATGGATGGCACCGATCATGTTAGGTTATTGACGAGATTGGGAACATCAAGAGATAGGCCATCAAGTCACTATTCCCCTGAGATAGGGAATTGCACGGAACTTGAATTACTTATAACTTGTTAAATATTCAAAGGAAACTCAACCTAAAATAAACGAAAATAACCGTTAACTGTAGAGTTGGTTAACAATCATAGTTTTGTGTAGGCAAACATAACACTTTGGCAGCTATAAACATGACTAAATAATAGATTATAACTAAAGCAATTGCAAGAATGCCTGAGCCATCACAAGGCCTGTTCTAGCCTTTATCTTCTTTTGGTGTGTCGCCTCTAAAAGGGGTAGTGTTGCTTTCAAAAATCTCCATGGTAGTGCCGCACTACCGCTCTTCGGAGGACCAATAATAAGAGGAGGAATACGAGAAGAAGATTTTGGCTCTTCAGCACTTGTAGACTCATGTAGACTATGCTCGGTCTTAATCTTAACTTTTGACATGTCAATCTTCCAATACTTCGCCAAAGAAATGAATTCGGTCGGACATGAGGCACTAGTTATGGTGATCTCTTCTCCTTAGGAATAGGAAATGTCATCTAATACCTCAAGAGCTGCAATTCTTTCTGCATCAGAACCGGGTATGGAGCTGGAGAGAAGATTTGGAACAACCAATCCCATGATCACGTGAATTGACTCAGTGGTGATCGCAGTAGTGCCCATGCCTTGAGTGATTGGCGAAGGAGGAGGTGCAAGAGAACGATGACCTGTAACTTTGCAAACGGAGAAGTAGAGGTTATTTACAGTCTCATGCGAGGACTGCATGACTTCGAATATTGGAGAAACATGGTATATATATTTGCTTGGACTAAATTGCGGAATAGAAGATTTAGATATTTTCCCTTCTTGGAGTGAATGCTGGACTGATGGATCAATAAAGGAGGGAACATAAGGGTCAACGGGAGTGATTGTTGCTGAAGTTGGAATAACTTGGGTGGCCTTGGAGCTGGTCCCCTCAATTGCAGAAATTTTTGTTATAAGCTCTTGAGATTTGGGAGTTGGTGATTCTGCCTGACCTGATGTGCTTGGGTCAACAGGAGATTCAGTGGCAACCGCATTGGTAGCATCTTCCATAGCTAGGACAGTCTTTCCCTCTTCAAGTTTTGCTATATCCTCAGCATCGAGGAACTCGGCCATTAACTCGTCTTCAGTATGGCCTTCGCTGATCGCATCTTAATGATGTAATAGTTCCTCTTAGGCATCAGCGAGGGTAACAACATATCTACTTTCCAGCTACATCAGATTCTTGTACTGTATCACATTGGCGAAGAAGTGCTAAATGGTGGTATCGAGCTCTTCTTTCTCTTTGGCTTTCTGCTCTTTGAGCTCTTTTAGATCATGCGCGATGACAGTATAGTCAACTTCCATCTCCATTTCTCGACCTTCGCTAATAGTAGATCGCTTTCAAGCTTGTCTTTTTTTCATCCAGGAGCTTTTAGATTTCAGCTGCCTAGTCTTCGATAGATTTTTTCCCTAGCTCGGATTGTTTCATCCTTCGCGGTGAGGGTTAGGTCCTTTTCGACAAGCTGAATCTTCAAAGTGGCTTTATCCTCATGGGCAGTCTTCAGCAAATATTTCATCACGATTTCTGCATTGGTATGAGCTCTTCTCATTTCCTCCCTCAGATCATTAGCTTTCATTTCTACTTGCATCATACCCCTCTATCAGACTGTAGTAAGTCTTCTTTTGAGATTCAAATTATTGAATATTCATTTGATTAATTAAATTATTAGAGAGGGCATAAGTAAGCTTCTTCACTCATAACCTTGATCGATGAGCTCTTTGACCCATTGGACCTTATGGTGTTCTTCATCCTTGGGAGTATTTTTTATGTCTCGGTCGAACATGACCCCAATTAAGAAGCGGTCAGGGAAAGCGGCCTGCATGCGAGTTGATGGAGCTGGGATAGGAGTTGGAGGAGCGGTGATTCCTTTGGATTGAGGGGGCATGGTTGTGGTCAAGGAACAAGGAGTCAGAGTTTGCTAGTGTGTAGGAAGTTGGGGTTGAAAAAAAGGCAGAGGAATTCTAGAAGATGAGTCACAACGATCGTGTGAGTCTTTTAGTCATTTTCCATGGTTATAAGGCTGCCTCTCTTCAGCTTGCCTCTTCTTTCAGTTCCTCTCGGCCTAGTTGTTTTCTTCCACCTCTTGTTCTTTTCTCTTTTCTTCAAAATCTCTCCTTCTGTGTGTCTTTGCAACTCTGACAGCTGGAATGATGTAGTTAAGGAGTGTATCTTCTCTCTTTACCAATGCCATAGTGAAGATCACTAATCTATTCTTCCCATGGAATCTGAAATGAGAGAAAGGATTGTATAAGTTTTAGAACATCGAAAATTAAATGAGTGCAAGGATGTGTGTTCATGATCCTAGAAGTGTGTGGAGTACCGGTGTTCCTCTAAGAACTCTACGGACTGTGTTCAAAAGCAAATAGGGATGGAGTCTCACATCCTTCATCTTGGAAACCCTCAGAAGGCAAGGTGAAGCCCGAAGAGCCCTCCTTAAGGAGATCAGTGATTGAAATATCGAAATTTCTCAATGAATCAAAGATGTCACTTAAAAAATGGCCAGAGGAGTCGTCTCGGCTAATGGCGCCCTGCTCATTCTGCGGTTTCTTTGGGAGTCTTGATGATTATATGCTTTGGATGAGGTGAGGTAGGAAGTTCGGTGCCTTCGGAAGACATCTTACCATATGATTCATCTCCTTCTTGACCGATACTGTAGTTAGTATCCTCTCCTTTATTGCTTTTTTCTTCTTTTTCTTCTACTTTCTCCTTCTCCTTTCCTTCTCTCCTTTCTTCCTCATCGTTTTTCTCTTGAATCATTTTCATTCGAACTCCTCCATCCTCTTTTTCTCGAACTTCACCGGCAGTGGGCTCTTATACTATTCTATTAGCCAGCTTATCAACGTTTGTCATACTAATGGACCTTCGACTTCCCCTTGGAGATTGTCACTAGAACCGCGAGTGATAGGAAAAGATCGGGTATGCATTCAGGAACTACTTGGAGGAGCGGTTGTATTGATGGAAAAATGATTTAAATGTAATAGATTGCATCGACGAAGGTTCTCGTTCGTCAAAAGGTAACCGGTGGTTCGGTGTAGGAAGCTAACTCTCTTTAGAGATTACAGAGTTTTAGCATGCTTATCACTTATGTATCAAGCTGGAATATCTGCGGAGGAATTGTATAATAAGTTAAATGCTTGGATGGAAGAAACCCAAGTGCGAGAAGAGTAAAGAGAAATGGATCTTGCTGGAAAGCCAAGGCCTGTTAAAGCCGTATGAGCAACAAACGAAGAAGTACTCGTTCTTGAAGTATGAATGTTTACCATGGAGCTTTTCAATGACCTTGCATCGGCACCAGACCTTGATGATGTTGTAAGACAACGAATCACGTTGACTTTTGAAACTTAGGATGTGAGTTAACTCTTGGAAGTTCAGAGGTCAATGGAATTGGTTCATAAATAGCATGTATCGGGAGCTCAGCAGTGCATATCTATTAGGATGAATTTAGGATAGAGCTAACCTGAGGTCTTGGAGAATCATGTGCAAGAATATATTAAAGAGCGGTATGACGATGCCTAAGTACATGTATCTATTGCAAGTGGTATAACCCGTCGAAGGGTTATGCGCTTGCTAGCCCTGAGTAGGAAGCAAGACATTGCCTTCGGGGATCTCTGTGTTATCAATAGATGTTCTAAAGCATTTTAGGAGTAAGAATCATCGGCACTTGGTCAGGTGGATCACCCAGGACTCTTAAGCCGATGTATTCGTTTAAAGGGGGAGGTGTTCCTGAATTGTTTCTGCTAGAATGGCAATTCTATGCAATTCAACGGTAATTGAACGCCTAAGCTCGAAAGTCTTAGGGGTTGAAGCCCGAGCTGTGGTAGACCTAACTTCGAGAGGAGTTGGATGTCCAACTTTAGCATGGAATCTAAGGGAATGACAAGTCATGTTGGACAGGAAAACTTGGTGTCCAACATGGTCAGGTTTATTTTATTTTGGATTCCATTTTAAATTTAAATCCATATGGCAGGCGCCTAGAATCCAACGAACGTTGACCTGTGTTGACCAGTCAGATTCTGAATGTCGACAGGGGCAAGTGGAAGTGTTAATCTATGCACTGTGAGTCCCGTGTCCTGCACATGAAGAACATACCATCCTATGTAGATAGCTTGCTCATGCTAGAAAAACGTGCAATGTCGCATGAAGGAACTGTGTATCAGATTTTACCCATTATCGTTGGATAATCGATAACAGGACCGCTATCCAGAGCGACGTAGAAGTTTTTCTCTTGCAGGAACACAAAAAGTGCAGTAATTGGATATGCTTTGCAACGGTACCATTTGAATTTTGGAGCATACTCAATATGACCGTTCTTTGAGAGGAGAACCATCCTATTGACATTTGAATGGCGATATGTGATTAGCTAGGTCTTGATAGGGGTTAACCAAAAGGTTCTTTGGAGTGCAAGGAGGGGTTAAAGCGACCAAGCACTCCTCATGTACGTCTTGAAAACAACCCTATAAAGACCTAGGATTTCCCTTGACCAACCACTTGACAAGATCACCCAAATCACCATCACCCTCGTCGACCGCCACGGCACGACCACGACTTCAAATTATCCCTAAAACGTGGCAACAACACACCTTACTCTAATCTAGATCTAGGGCTTAAAATAACTTGGGTTCGAATAGATTAAGGAGAGTTCGGGGTTGAATTCCTCAAAGAGCAACGATGGTCGAAGTAGTGATTTGAAGGCGACGGCGGCTACGGGAAGGCAGTGACAACTTGGAATGATCGTCAGCAAATAGTTCAAGGCAAGGGTGTATGTGGTCGAGTTAAGTCGGCATCGGTAAGAAGGCAGAAAGGTAATCGGGGATGAAATAGTGAAATGACATAAAGGCTAAGTGTTTAACTTATATATGTGCCAAAAATATGAAGCCATTCTACTCACTATCGACCAAAACAACTTGGTACCGAGTTAAAACTTTGTCTCAATTCTAGAGGAATTAAAAAGGAAAATTGATGGAAGGTAGTGCATACTTAGCAAGGTATGGAACGGTCTCCAGAGCAAAGATCTTGTCCTTAGCACGTAAAACGGAATTTCTACTATATATAGTAGTTGAACGGGTATCCACGGATTGGAGACAAAGCTTTGAAGTAACTCATGAATAACCAACAGACATACAAGGATAATAGTAAATGTTTGTCTTGTTCCAGAGCATGCTTTTTTTTCCAATGGATGCATAATTTAGGGGGCAAGTGTTATCCGGCTTTTTAATCAAGCAGCTTTCAAGTGAATCTTGAGGTCAGGACAAAGATGAAACGATTCATGGACTTGGGAACATGCTTGGAAGGACTGTAACATCCCCTATCTAAAGGCCCAAAACTAAGCGCTACAGATGCTGCAGTCATCTATAGTATTAGCTTCTGGCGACTAAATATGGCTATGTTAATGCTATCAATAATATCAGAAGCACTTGAATATGAAACAAACCACAGATTTCAAAACCACAAATTACTTCATTACATTTCCAAAATAAATTGTTTCACATTCACGTCACATAACCCAAACCGTTTCCCAGGCACATATTAAATATAATTATTACAAATTACGCTGAGAGCGGTATATGAAAATACCCCCTCGGTTGACCAGAGTTATATGGTCATATTAGACCTAGTACATAACAACACAGCGGAAAATTCCATCATAACATAACTAAAAGCAGCAAATCCTAAGTAGTTATCCGTTGCCTCCTGCATACTCCGGTAGCTTATTCATCAACATTCTAAAACCAAAAAAGATCCTTAACCACTCAACCTACTCAAATTAATTTTGAGCACCCGAGAGTTTAAGGGGAAAACATAAACTTCGAGTCAGACATAAAGCCTGGTATGAATAATACTATACATCCCGGTTTAATTTTGTTAAGTGAGACCACGCCGCTTAGCGGAACGGGTTACCTCTCACTAACATCCTTTTTAAAACACATCTTTGCAAATCCTTTCATATAACCATATACTATGCTCCTGCATCCACAATGGTTAAACACAACAAAATAAACATTATGTAAACATACATAAATATTAGGTAATAATGAACTATCTATTCAAACTCAAAAGTTTTGTTTGGATAACTTTTAACCTTTGGCTGCCTCGGGCCTACCAGACAATATAATCAAAATTAACCTAACACCTATTAGATATTCATATTCGGGATTATCTATCCTTATCTATCTGTTTAACATTTCCCATCAGGATGATCTGTCCTAAACTATCTGTTAAATATCTCACTTCTAGACGGTCTGTCCCTAACTTAAACATCTTCTAGGTCTTCCCGATCCTAATGGTTTTTCAGGCTCACAAATAACCTATATGTATACAACATGTATTCCTTTCGGTGTGTAATCGAAATTTTAGTCTACCCGCGACCAAGCCTTACACACTGGAATTTTGGACAACAATTAGCTGGGGCTACTAGCTAATGTATAGGGCGTGACCCCATACTAGTACCATCTGGTTTTCTAATATTTGAGTCATTTATACTTAAGGATCTCCTCCCATAATTTTCCTTGAAAACAATTTCAAAATGATTTAAACCTTTAAATCAAACTTCAAACAAGGAAAATAATACAATCTTTAAACTTTACTCAGATCATACTACCATGTCAAATATATATATATATATATATATATATATATCTTTTACTCAAAATTTAGTTGAGGAAAACACTTAACCATTTGAAAGAACCTCTTTCCATACTTTGAAATTATCTCCTTCAAAATCAATGTTTAAACCTTTTGAAATCATTTTTCAAACCTTTCGAACTTATTCAAAGCAGCCTTACGGAAGCTATAAACTTTAGACATCCTTCTTTAAAATCTCTTTAAGTCATTGCCTTAGAAAAACTTTTGGAAAACCTTCCTCTGTAAACCTTTCGAAAACATCTAATAAACCTTTCGAAATAGATCAATGAACAAACCCTTCGAATACATAAAACCTTTTAAAACACAAACCCTTTGAAGGCATACTAGGTTCAACTTAAAATAATCTGGAAACCTTCTTTTAAAACCTTTCATCTTTATTAAAACAACCTTTCGAAAGCCTTCGGTTATATTTTATAAACAAGGATAAACCACCTAAGTTGGAAGCTTCCTTCCGAAAGCGTTAGAGAAATGGCTAGTTTAAAAACAGGTAAACCTTTCGACTGGGTCGGAAGGTTCAAAGAAAAAACCTTTATAAAAGTGGTAGAAACCCTTCGACTATGTTGGAAGGTTTCAAAACAAAATAATGGCAGAAGCAACAACAACCTATCGACTACGTCGGAAGGTTTAAAGTCTTTCTTTTAAATAATTTGACCTGGTCGGAAGTGACCAAGTCGGAAGCTCAAATTCGAAAGCAAAGCAGGCGAATGCTTTTCACCTATAAAATGATTATATTCCAACCTCTTAGGCCATCAACCTTTCGGCTTAGAACCTTTCGGCTATATTCAATTCATTACGTACCAATTACTTGATACCTTATGCATTGAACTTTGACCTTATCGAAAGCTAACCTTTCGACTAAGATGAAAGGTCTGGGGCGGAAGGTAAACTGTCGTATAGGCTGAAACATGGAAAAAGTGTGATTTTTGTTTTTAAACTTAGAAAGGAAACTTTTCAACTAACCTGCCTTTGTTTGTCAAAATTTCATTGGTTAATAAAATACTTTTCAGAAATGTGCTGCCGCTATTACTAAAATTTATAAATCATTTTATTTTGCAAAATGCCCCTTCTCCTTAAAATATTTAAAACATCTAAGTCCCATACCTTAAATCATTTTATATATCCCTCAAATGACTTAGGAAAATTATGGAAAAATCCCAGAAAATCTATTTAATGTATTGCCTAACATATTAAAATCTCAAACCCAAACAATTATTATTTTAGCCAAAAATAATTTATAACCCAGTAAACAATTTTCTTCATTCGAAAATTCATATAAAATCCATAATAAACCGGAAAATTATAAAAATCTCTAAAATATTATTACAGACCTATATTTAAATTTCCAAGGTATTTGGATGTCATTAAATTGGGTTTTCATGTTAAACATATCATAAAACACGAATAAACATATATAATTTCACCAACTATAAATATATACATCTTTAAACGTCAAACATGGCAATAATATAGCAAAAACATTTCGGATCTACACAAAGCCGAAAACTAAAAGAGTTAGGGATGTAGTAATTATTCACCTTATCTTTTGAGGTTATAGATGAAATTTTTGATTGTTGATTTAGTTGATTACTTCTCTTCTCTTGAATCTTAGCTTTACTTCTTCTCTTAAGAATGGGAAATGGTAGCCGGCCTTAGCAATTTAGTTTTTTTAGTGAAATGAGAGTGAATGAACGTGAATTACCATCTCATAAGGGTTTAGGGTATAAGGTTTTACTATTTCCCATAATTTCCTTCTCATTTCCTAACATATTATCTAGTGTTATTTCATTTTAGCTAACCCACTTAACATGGCACGGCTACCTTTAACTAATCAAATCTCAACCTATTAATCTTCACATTATTTAATTTAATCTGACTAATTAAATGTCTTAAATATGGTTATAAAAATATAGGGTGGTACAGGGACAATATGGGTGGAATTGAGAAATTGGAGTGAAATACGAGCTAAGGATAGAACTCGGTACTGAGATAATCTGCTTGGTACCGATCTCTTTTTTGGCCTCTTATGGAGCCCTGGAGATATAGCTTGGAGAACTATGACTTAAGTGATCCCTGTGAAGTCCATTCCTCAGGGAATGAGTGAACAACTTCAAGGAAGTTCTAAAGGAAAGCAGAAAAACACAAGTGATATCAGAACCTCTTGAAAACAACACGATCTCAAAGGAAAAGTAGTCAAAACATAATGGATCGGAAATAGAAGACCAAAGGAGGGAAGAAGGAGTGATTCCCCATCGAAAAAACTAGTTGGTACCAAGTTTTTTCTACAGCTCTTGAGACTTCATCTTCCCTTCCTTATAAATACAACACCTATGGAAGTTGGAACTTTTAGGCACTTGCTTTCTTCATCTTCTATCTTTCCTTAACCATAGTCACTAAGGAAGCTTCTCTTGGTATTTCTAGGCTGTTAGTCTTACCAAAGCCTTGTATTGGTGACTTCAAATTTGTAATCAATAATTATAAAATGGATGTGGGCCATAGATTTGCCGAACCACTATAAAATTCTAGCGTTCTCTTTGTTTTTCTTACAGTTTTTGCTAGATCTCTCTATCTTTTCAAATTATTTTGGGTGTTGCGCCATTTTTAGGCTCAACATATGCAATTATAATATATTCAATAAAAACTTATTTACATTATTGAAATAAAAAAAATTGAACAAAATTTACAATATAGAACAATTAAGTATTGAAAATTCTATAATTCAATGTATGATTTTGAAATTCAAAACATTTGTATTAAAATGATTATAAAACTAGAAAGCATAATAAACAAACTCAAAACCACAAATATCATATACATGACAATTTAAATAGTTTATAATATAGGTTGTATAATCACAAATTCCAATAGCGATACCAAAGGAACCACCATCAACATAAATTTAACATGATCATAATGCGATAAATAATCACAAAAACAGAAGAATAAATGGGACATATGTAATGGCCCGGAGTTTTACCTCTTTGATTTGTGAATGTCTAATTTATTTTAAATATTCAATTAATGGTTTTAATAATTAAATAACCCTCATTTAATTTATAACTAAGGATATAAAATTCATTCTTGAATTTTGTTTAAATAAATAGGTAGTTCGACGTAAAACTGAAAATGTAACCGAAACCCCTTTTTGGATTTTCGACCTTTTATTGAACTACAAGTTGTAAAAGGGTTGTAATACCTTTGGTTATACTTTAAAAACAACATTTTTAAAGTGTTTAATGGAAACATTTTATTTTGAAAAGTATAAATAAGTAAAATAATAATAATAATAATTAACTATATTTAAATTTGAATATGATAAGCTGGATTTGAAATGAAAAGATCCCTTGTGTGTGTAGATTAACTTAAGTACATGGATCATGCTAAAAACCACCATATTATCAAAAGATTTTGTAATGATGCCACCGCTATGCCCAGTTTAGCAAAGAAGATTACAAATAATGTCGTCTGCTAATCTGGAGAATACGGCTGGTTAAGGGCGATCGAATGTGGATATATCTTTATACTGACACCGATAGGTCTTATTTACCTTTTTGAGGATATGAACTAAAGATTTAACATGTGCTGTATTAATACAAAACAATAAACACACCGATTAAAAATATTTAAAACAGTATATAAAATAGATAAATCAGAATCAGAGTCACATATTGCAGCGGACTAATATACAACATATTTCATAATAAAAAGCGAGTCTACAAAATGTCAATAATAGACTCACTTTAATATACATCATATCTCATACACTATATCTTCTACAAAATGACTACTGGATAATATACATGACATAACTGCTAAATGTCAATATACGTAATGATGAAGTAAAATGAAACTGTCAAAATAGTCTATTCCAAAGCTAACCCAAAATCCCAAAGTCAATGAGTCCTTGTACCTGTAAAGTCTCGGCTTAACCCGAGTATTATTAAAAATAATAAACGGGTCAGATTATATCTAGATAAAAAGGTGAGATACTAATATCATAATTATATGACTTAAAATAATAAGCCATAATAAAATGTGCCCAAAAAACAATCATAATAAGGCATATTGATTAAATTCACCACTTTATAAATCCATAAATTACTTAACTCTAAAATAAGTCATCTCAAAATATGCCTAAAACCCAAAAATCCATAAATGGCATATCAAATCAATAGATACATATATCACAATTATGACTTAACAATAACCAAATATGTCATAAATAAAATATGCCCAAAACAAATACTCAAATAAGGCATATCTAACAAATCACCATTTCACAAATTCATATCAAGTCTCAAGTGATAACCAATTCAAAATTACTCAGAGCCACAAAGGATACTAAATATCCATACTACAAATCTCTGAAGAAATAATTATCAATTATGAAATAATAATGGTAGTCAACTATTAGTTTAAAAACAGCGACATGGAGTCTAACAATCAATTAGACCAATACAGTCTAATAAGCCAAAAAGACCTCGCCACATAGTGTAATAGTCTAATCCCACAAAATAGACTACTATGCGAATTTACCTAAACCAACAAAATAGGCAAACATCGTCAACTATAAACAAAATAAACCGATAGGTATTTGTAACGACCCTAGATTTTAATTTAATTTAAATTGATGATTAAATGAATTTTTGAATAAAAATTGTAAAATTAATTATAAATGGAAGCGAGTTTCCCCGATTCAAATAGAAAATATATTAAGTCATATGGATTTGAAAATTTGTATATGTTGGATTTGAAATAAAATCTTAAAATGAATATATATAGAGAAATACAAGAAAAATATCAAGTAAATACAATTGTTAGAAATTTAACAACATATTTAAAATAGGAACTTATTTATATTACAAAGCCATAAGGCAAAAGAAGAAGTATAAACAAAATAATACATGTATATGATATTAACATGTCAGCCCTCTTATGAATATTTATGTACAAAGTAAATAAAGTAAACAAAACAAGAAAATTTACATACAAATGAAAATCTAAGTACATATAAAATATAAAGCAAGAACTGTACATACATTCAAACAGCATGGGTTGTAAACAAGAAAAGACTTGCATTTAATACCAAGCACAAAACAATCTCTTCAACACGAATTGATATCTTCTCAGTCGAAAATAAGCATGGCTTAGTCAACAAACAAAAATAAAGAATATCTGATCAGTTCAAAACATAGCAAAGCCATCTCCTTTATATAATACCCATTCATATTCATTTTATCTCGTTCATAAAAAAAACACAGCAAAACCAGAGAAAGAAAGAAATACAAATATCATCATCTGCAAACTTAACATCATTCAAGTTCAAAGGAAACAAAACAAGGTTTAAAGAAAATCAAATTTGCAGCTTTCAAACAACAGTGCTCTCTGTTTTTCAAAATTGAAGGTGAGTAAACATATTGTTTTCTAAGTTTAAACTCGTGTATTTGATTTTGAAGAGTATGTGCTTTGCTATAGAATTGTATATATTTTTGTTCACATTGGGAAGTGGTATATGGTCTGTTATTCCATATATTTGGTTACAGAGCAAAGAAAAGTAGAAGAAGAATTAATACATTTCATAAAGAACATTTTAAACTTAAGATTTTGAATAGAACAAGTTGTTTAAACCTAAATCATAGCCTTAAGTTTGTTTTGAAGCTTAAAAGTGATATATGGACTCTGTACTTTCAAATTTTACAGTAAAAGTATGAATATATGGAAAATTAGAAAATCTTAAATCGTCAATTTAATCATATATCTTGAAACTACATTCGAAAATAGGTTTTGTAAAATAAAAATGGAAATTTTTTGTTAAGTATATCATGAACAGTCTGTAGTTGAACCAAAAACACGTTTTAATCAATTTCTGGAAATCAAATAAATTTTGGATGTTGTAATTTCACTTAAAGCTAGTTTGGAACTCAATAATGTTAGGAAAAATGTAAAAAAAAATTTGTATTGCACGAATTTCGTGGACGAGAGCAATTTAGGGTTTAAGTTCACAGTTTATAGTGGGTTGAACGCGTGATGATTTCATCACCTAAGGACGATCGAGTTGCAAATGCTTTTGGGAAAGGGTAGTACGAAGTGTCGACGTGCTATGGCCGGAATCGTGGGTTTTCTGGTGAACTGTGCGAGGAGGACGAGGCATTTGGATGAGGGTTCTGTTCGTTCCAGTTTTGGGTTTGAAGTCGAGATTTCGAAATCATGATTTGTTCGAGCTTTTGAGTGTTCGAGAGATTCGAGAGCATCATCGTGGACGTGTTGGCGACCAGCAGTTCAGCCGGAGGTGACGATTCCAGTTATGCACGTGTACGAGGATTGGTGGTGTGTCAGCGTGATTGGTTGGGGCAGAAGAAGGGAACTCGAGTTGGCTCGAAGGAAACTCGGGGGAAATCAATTTTTTCTCGGGTTTGAAATCGTGTGTTTTCAAGCGTATACCGGGTCATTTCTAACACTTGAACAAATTTAAATGAAAAAAAAAGTTAAAAATCTCGGGTTATCTCGGGTTGATTTTGATAAAACTCGAAGCAAATAGGGAATTCTCTCGGGTAACACTCGAGTAAGTCTTAGGGTTGGATATAGAAACAGTTTCAATTTTGAAACAAGATATAGATTTTTAGAAAAAATTTTAACCCAAGTTTTAAATAAATAGTTTTGACTTAAGTTTTGATTAATAAAGATTTTAATGATAAAAAATTGATTAATCAAGTGATTAAGCAATAATTGATTAAGGATAATTAATGGTAATTAATTAAGGGTTAATTAATGAAATTTATTAAGGAAGATTAATTTAAAGGATAAATAAATAATTAAAGGTTAATTATTTAATGATTAAAGGTTGATTGATTTATTAATTAAGGTTGATTAATTTATAACTAAAGGTTAATTAATAAACGATTAATGGATAATTAATTAAATTGGTTTGTAATAAATTAATGTTAATTAAACCAGGATCAGTGACAAATCTGATTTAATTTAAATCAGATAAATAAATTGACCTTACCTATGGATGATTGGATTTGACTGAATGATTGAATTATTGATATCCCTGATATATGATGCTCTGTGATATACCCTTATTTGCGTTGTGATCTGTAATTTATTTATCTGGGATGAATGTAATTGATTATCTGCGATATTTATATCTGTGATTTGTGAATGAAGGATAAGCGTTATAGTTATATCGCTTATCAATTATATTTCTGTATTTGATCTACGATGATTGAATGTTGTTGCACTATTGTGTGTGAAACCCCTGGACTACACCATACACACACAAATATGGATTTCACGTGGAAATCGGTTAAGTCACAAATAATTTAAATTTGATGTTTTTTTGAAATTGAAATTTTAATTTCAATTGATTTTGAAATTGGAAATTTGGGTTTAAAGTGAAAAGCTTTTGAAATGGAATTTCAAAGATGAAATTTATTTTGAATAACTTGATAAAGTTTGAAGTTTGATAATTTGTTTTAAACTTAAATTCAAATTGAATTCTATGATTTGAAACTAGGGATTAAAAATGTTATACCAGTTATACATGGGTTAAACTATTTTAAAAGTATTGATTTGGGAATTTGAATTTAAATTCAAAGGCTTTAACTCGAGCAAATATAATTGGATTTTTCTGAAACGAAAACTACCTGTTTTCAAATAACAAAAGCTTTCACATAAGAAATGAACTTCCAATTTGTGTTGAAATGATTTCTAGTTTGAAATGAAGATAATTTCCAAGTTATGAAAATGGTTTGAAAGCTATAAGTTAAATCTTTAATTTAAAGATTAGATGAGTTAATCCTAATTGAAATAGAAATTGTTTTGAAATTCTATGAATGGATCTTTTTGAAACTGGGTGAACTTTGTGAAATGAATCTGTTTTTTTAAAAGATTGAAATGGTAATTTGTTTAAACCAGTTGAAGAAAAGTTTTGGGTAATAAGTTGTGAGTTAATTGAAATCCCAATATCCATATGTTTTAAAAGATTGCGCTCACTATTCGGGTTAGCCGGGAAAAGACCTTTGTATCACATAACCCATTCCGAATAAGTGATACGTCGTATATGGATAGCATTTGAAGACCGGTGGTGAAGACCGGATATTTTCGAAAATGAAAGGACAACTTGTCGAATGTCACTGCACCGAGTTGCTCCGGTATAGACATTTATATCACTCTTTTTGTGATGGGAAGTCCGGACGTGATTAGAAAATTATCCAGATTGCAAGGACTTCTTTGGAAGTGCCTTCGGTTCTGTTCGAACCCGGAACAGACTTGTATGGTTACATGTCTACATTACACTTTGAGATATAAAGCCGATTTCTTTCAAATACATTTCTGTTGGTGGCGGAGAATTTATTCTCTTAGCTTAACACCCTTCTCTGAGACGTACGAGCTCAGAGGTTATGTAGTTGAAGGTTATCAGCGATATATTCCTAATTTGGTAATGTGACATGCTGAGTGTTGCTGTGTGATGATCATTTGTTTGATCATTTATCTTTGTGATCATTACTTTGATCATCTGTTGACCCAAAGCATGGCTTTGTGCCAAAGCGTAGCTTTGTGGACGAGACTTCGTCGAACCTCATGACCCGGTATGGTCAAAACAGGAATCGTGGCAGCAAGGTTATTTGAGGGTAGCGCCCTCTGAGGGTATGTCCATTTTCTTCTGGATTATAAGTGGTATCATGGTATGGAGCCCAGATACTTACTTTGTGGATGCTGCGAATCTATTACTTTATGATTGCTTTGTGGTTGTTGGATTAGAGGTACCTCAGATAAAGGTCGCTAACGACCGGGAGGTGGTATACTCGTGTCAGTAGTTACCCAGCTAGGGGTAACCCGGCCTTGTGTAGCAGAGATCCGGTTAGGATCCGGGAACGTCGCTCCAGAGGCGTTCTATTTTACTTGGGAAGTTCCTTTGCCCGACCATTTGTTGGAAATCCATCTTCCAATACGAACTTTGTACGGTATTAGTTGTAGAACCTGCCATCTACTTATGGTGGCGCCCCACTGTTTGGATGGTAGCTATAGTAGGCATAGTTCGAAATGTCTATGCTGGCTAAGATTGATATTCTACTTTCGAAAATGTTTTCTATACTATGCACTAATAATAATATCAAACCAAATGAGTTGTTAATGCGTATCAAGCATCTTTGACTATCATAAGGAGAAATCTCCTCCAATTCTGCGTTTGCATTGTGTGTGTGGCGGGAGGCCTTATGGTAGTTTCATTTTCCAAAAGCATTGCGAATTGACTTTAAAATTCTCTGCTATTTTTTTTAAAGATAAACTGTTTTTGTTGCTCACACCAGTCCCATGACTGATCCGGAGTTTATTGTTTCTTTCCTAAATTCTGGGTGCTCAAAATTTTTCTACACGAGCAGTCTAGAGTTGGGTTTTTCAGATATTCAGATTTAGTAGATTATCTGGAGCTAGTTCAGTCTTTGGATATGGACTGCACTTGCTTATCTTTGTGCATCGTTATTGAGAGTTTGAGCTATTTCTGGATTGGCGTTTTGGAGATGGAGATTATCCGCTGCTGGTGTTATCTATTTTCTTTTCCGCTGCTATTTCTTGTATCATACCTCTGATGTATATTGATATCCATTGTATCACTCTGTTGTATCAGATATTGTATCAGATATTGTATATCAATGTATTATTCTTTTTCTTCCGCTGTGTTATTTACTTAACTGTGTTATAGGCTCCGGCGACTCGGATTTGAACGGTCGAATCTACGGCATTTGAGTACGATGTAAAGTATGGGTGCCGATTTTCGAGCGGGCAAAATTCGCTTCGTTACAGTGTTAGTCATCTGGTCTATAGACTAATCATGCATATAACACCTGTCCAAGGGGCAAAAGAGCAGCCGTGTCACACCATAACAAACCTAATCCTCCAAAATAGCTTTGCCTACCCAAATCTAAGAATGTATCGATTTACAGATCGATGAAAATGAGTCATTGTCTCTCGGGGATATATTGGCCTGAAATCCAAACACCCTAAGATAATACAACTCTAACTGTAGATTACTGTCAATCTAGTAATCACAAGAATTTAACTAACTGTCCCATACCAGCTAGTAAATTCAAGTATTTACTAAAAGCTAGTAAATTCCACTCAAACTCTATTTAACAAATTATAATAATAACCGAAGGAATTGTACGAAAAGTCCTATACCAATCCGACAATTCAATCGTTTATTAAAATTCTTTATTTCATAGAAAAACACGAAATCCAATAGAAATGGAAATCATTAAATTTCCAATTTAAAATCCAATTAGAATTTTTAATAAATTTTAATTTAAAGAAGGATTTTATAAAAATTTACTTTGAATTAAAATTCTGAAATAATATGAAAATCCCTTTCAAAATATATAAATATATGTATTATTAATAATTTTATCAAAAACTCTTTAATTTATTATAAATCCCTTTTTACTATTTATAAATAGATAAAAATTCATAATTTGCTAATATAAAGAAAGCCGCTTCTGTTCAAACAAATTCCTATTATATATATATAATAAATGTTTTCTTTTCAAATATTTTTATCTCAAGGTATTTTCCAACCATAATACTTTACATTTGTAAATATGATTATAAGACTAATTTAGATACTTTACAAAGCGATTTCAAACTAATATATCTTATAAAAATGATTCTCTAAAACTATTCTTCGAAAATGCCTTAATTATATATATATATATATCTTTGGAACAAATATATATATATACACACACACATAATATTTTATTATTAAATTTTATAGAATAGAAATTCTATATGCCTCAAGATTACAAAATCAAGTGCAACAAAGAATCAAAAATTCAAAATACATCATTTAGAGCCAACATCGCTCTATATGAAAGATTATTCCAAATATGGAATATTTAGTAATCCGAGTTGTTTTTGGACAACTTCGGTCATACAAACAACGTATGTACTTTTATATAAGTTAATAAAATTCAGTTTGCAATCAAACAAAATTCCATTTGCAAATTGACTTCTTTCAATCCACATAACAATCCACATATCACCAACAATAAATTTTCAATATCCCGAACAAATAATTCATTTATACAATTCAATCATCCACACTCAAGTGTTTTCATGCAAACAACCATTAAAAGGCATCTAAAAATGGATATTCATTTATGTAGATATAAAAGTCTGAGTTAAAATAACTCACCGAATAGAAAAGCGAAAAAATAGCATTCAGCCAGTGCCGCCTCAATCCATGTCGCTGCCAGGAATACGCACACTCAACTATGCCAGCCTCGTTGATCACCGCCAGCCCTAGCTCCCACCATCATCAGCTTGATCAACTCTACATCGCTGGCCATCATCACGTGCATTTAGCTCGATGTCACTAGCGCCCAAAACCTATTCACGAATCTCAAGTAGACATCATGCCAACTTGCACCATTAGAGTGCACCGCTGCCACAAACTCTTCCTACGCACGCTATAGCCTAACCACCATCGCCTGCCATCACACTGCTCGAGCTCACCATCATTCTACAGTCCACGCCCTAAATCGCACGACCCAAATCACGCCACTCAGCTTCATCTCCCTCAATCGTGGCCCATCCGACGCGTCCAGAAGTCACCTCACCTACCTTAATTCTCCGTCGTCCCTCACCACGTGCGACACTATTCTTTCAGTTCGCGAAGCCATCACGAATGCGAGCTCCAAAGTCGCAATTCCATTTCTTTTTTTCAATTTGATTTCTTTAATTTGAGAATAAGATAATGAACAACTATTGGATAAAGGAGAGATGAATATGGGTTTGGGGATAATGTGTTATATTGGGCTTGAGTGGTTTTTGGTCTTGTTTAAGGCATGTGTTTTTTTTCATTTCTATTTGCTTTTTTTGTTAATATTATACTTTAATTTAATTTGAAACCGATTACACTTCATGTAACGACCCGGAATTTCACTGCTTTGATTAGTGAATATTTAATTAATTTTAAATATTAAATATATATATGTTTTATAATGAAAATAAACTCATTTTAATTAAATAATAATGATGGTAAAATCATTTTCAAAATTTGTTTACCAAATTAAACAGTTCGTAGAAAAATAGAAAATGTGGCCGAATAATGTTTTTCGAAATTTCGACCTTTCGACGCCGGAAAGTTGTCGGGAACGTTGTTTGTTTTTATGCACCATATACACACATATATAAGAGTTCATTAACTAAGTAATAATACACTAAGAAATAATTTATCTTATATTAATTTAGATTAGTAAGTGACGTGATAAGACATAGTTTTAAAAATAATAATTTTTTTTAAATATATATATTAAGTATTGTCACATCTTAGATTTTGCAATCATTAACCATAGTTATATCTTGTCACATCTTAGTTAATTAATAATTAAAATTATATATATATAAAAGAAAGTGATGTGACTAAACATAATAATTATATATATATAAAAGAAAGTGATGTGACTAAACATAATAATTATATATATATAAAAGATTTATGTGATTAAACATAATTATATATATATATATATATATTATAAAAGATTTGTGATGTGACTAGAAATAATGATGACATAGGAAATTTGCATATAAATAGCCATAATTTTCTTCATTTTTCATCCTCTTTCCACCAAACTTTTCTTCCTCATTTCTAACTCAAATGGAGGTTATATTTTTATAAAACGTGTGAAATTTTAATGGCAACAACATTCTAGTTGACCATTTTTTTCAAATTTCTATCATTGCTATGTATAATTACCCAATATTTGCAAAGCAATTTTTCACCTAGAATTTCAAGTTCAAAAATTACCCTTCTTCTTTTGATCATAACATCTTCAAAACTAATCATAAATGAGTTTTTTTTTTGAAATGATAGAGAAAAGAAATTCCAATAACTTTCTCTTTGAGTGCTTTTTGAAAATTCCATGAGTAGATAGCCCAAAATCAGTTCCAAAATGACCTATTTTCGGGTTAATTATTGAGAAATCAATGTTTATCCGAAGTTGCTCTACATTACCAAAACATGTCTCACTTCCTTGTTCATCCATAGCCTAGCCTACCTAGTACATTTAGGATTCATGACTCCATCTTTTTGCTTAGGAATGAAAGTGCTAGGTCGTACTCAAGTCAGCGAAAGTTTGGATAGCCTTTGGTGAGTAAATTCTTAACTTTTTGGGAAAGATCTTACCTTTATATATTTGTTGGTTATATATCTAATGTTGTTTTTGGATTATGATATAGCTTGGATGTTTTATGTATGTGCTAACTTGTAGTTTAGGATTTGATTTAAGATTGATGGTTAGGTGATGTGTTTGGATATGAATGTGGTGATTTTACTACAATACGATGATGATGTGATTTGGTATCTTTCATGTATGCTTGAATTATGGTTGAATGGTATGAAAGATAGGAACTTGAGTTGTTAAGGGACTTGAGATCTATTTTGGAAATCTAATCATTTACTTATTTGGAGTTAGTAAATGTTTTTGTTAAAATTCTAACTCGAGTTAAGGTTTTCAAAAATCTTTTCTTTATGTATTAAAAAGAAGTCCAAAGTAAGGTTAAAATTTTAGACGGTAAATGTAACACCCTGATATTTTATGGGAAATATAATAAAAAAGAAACTAAAAGAGCATTTGGTACAGTGGTAAAGGCACATGTTGACTTCCTTAGTGACCAGGGATCAAGTCCTGTTGTCGCCCAAAATCTGGAGCGATGTTTTTTTAGGCGGTTCGTTTCCAGCGATTTTCCTACGTATTTCAGCGTTGTTTCTGATATATGGCGACTTCCCATTCGCTCCAGTGATGTAATATGATGAGATAGCTAAATTTTATTGGTTGAGTGATGTGTATGGGCTAGAATGGATAACCATTAAGTGTATGAAAGAACAAGATTTAATTTAAAATAATCTAATGGATTATATTCACTCAAACAATCTATAAATAAACCATCTAACCTAAACCTAATCTCTTATTCAACTGTCGCCATAATTCTACAGTAAAATTAGTGTGTATTATTCTTCCTCCTTTTCTCTACTAAATAAACAAATCTCCACCAAATTAAATTATCTATAAATATTTAAGCAATTTGGGGAATTTAGAAGAATCAAAGGGAGAAAGATTAAAGCAAAGCTTTTTTCAAATTTATGCAAGCTCAAGGCCAGGAGAGTGGGAATTAATATGAAATAGAAAAATAAAGTATCAGTTTCAGTTCTTTTTTGGCATGTTAATATGAATTAATTTCTATTATTAATTGAGAATAGATGTAAATTATTACAACTTCTTCTTCTTCTTCCACTTCTCAAATCTAATTCTTGTTTGGTTTAAAGTATGGGACATGTAAATTGTTTATTCACGTTATATGGCATAAATAAGATTGAAATTTATGCAAATTATTGTATCTTCTTCTTCTTCCACTTCTCAATTCTAATTCATGTTTGGGTTGAAATTTGGAACAAACAAATTGTTATTCACGTTTCATGGCATAAACAAGATTGGTTTAATTAAATTGAATTAGAATTGTTATTCAATTTCTAATGGTAGAACAGGTTAGTTGAATAAATTCAGAATATGCTACTTGAATAAAATTATGGTTTTGATTGATATAATTACATAATTTTGAATATGGTTTTGGAACAAAATTGGGAAGTCTAATTGGCATAATTGTTTATTTCATATGTGGCCTAAAAATGTAAAAGTGGAATTTTGTGTAATTAAGTGGTTTATGGCTATTGGATAAAATTATTGTACAGATTAAATCTCTAAAAGGAGAATGTAAATTAGGGTGGAAAAAAAGTAAATTAAATGGACCCTAAAGGCTAGTGTAAATCTATAATAAAATGGCAAAAAATTACAGACAAACCATACAGGCTGAATGGATGTGAAATTGATATACCATTTATGTAAGAAAAAGGGAAATTGTGAAATAACTAAATCAGATGTAAAAAAATGGCCTAAAGAAGATTAATGAAAATAAACAGTATGCAAACTGTAACGGTAAAATTAATTAATCTGGAAGCGATTTGATAGGCAGACCTTGTAAAGGTCTGGATAGGTGTTTCATGCAGTTAAGACCAAAATATAGTTTTGGCTGTACATACTAGGAGCGGAAAAGTAGGTTCGTAAGGATGTTTGTTACCTTTCATAGGTTACTAGTACGTACGATAGATAACATCCGCAATCATTGGCTTCTTCAGGCAGATCGATGCAGACGGAACAGGAAAAGTACGCTTCGACGTGGGCTTCTTTAGGCAGATCGTTGGAGGATTTTGCACAGCCGAACCAGCTGTAGGCGCTCTTTCGGAGGACCGACACTTTGGATAGGGGCAAGTCCACATTGGTAACTGAGGAGCCAGGAGGATAAGAGTCCAGTTTGGCGGAGCCTGAGCGCAACTTCGGGGTCTTGCGAGGTTGTTTGAGTCGGCGTTGGTCAAACATAAGAGGCATTTAGTAACAGTGCACGAGTGAAGAGCATGACTTTCACGCTGTAGCACGTGGATAGGTAAGGACAACAGGTCCGACATGCCGATTAACGTTTAGTATTACTACATGATTGACTTACCTAGAGTGACCATGGGCTTTGGCTACTTAGGAACTGTATCTAAAAAGGATTCACTGCATTATATTATTCACCCTCTACGATATCCGGGGAAGACCTAGAGTTAAACTGTTTCATTCTTTCTGCTTCATTTTATTTCTCATTCACTAGACTTTATGTCTAACCCATTCCTATTTTCCCTATTTTCCACAAATCACAGGAGGGCAGGTCTAGATTGCAGTTCTTTGTAGCTTGGACGGTCATTAGAGTAGTTGTTATCTTCAGCTTTTGTTTCTTTTGTTTCATGTACTTCGTTTCTTTTTTCCATACTTTACTCTATATATGGGACCTATATTGTGAACTTTTTTATGTTCTATGTTTTGGTGGAGACTTCTTGGTACTTTTGGTTTCAGAAATAAATTTGGGATAATGTTGTTTTTAATGAAGCTATTTTGATATTTATTTATAATTAGTGATAGTTTTCTTCCGATGTAATATTTTAATCATTTTATGCTGTTGTCTTAGTCTCCATACTATGTTATGGATTTTTATTTCACCCGACCACCCGTGCTTCTAGTCATGTCCGGTTTCGGGGTGCCAAGAGGTAAGGGGTGTCATAGTTGGTATCAGAGCTAAGGTTTGAGTAATTC
Source organism: Allium fistulosum (assembly GCA_030737815.1). Classification (NCBI taxonomy): domain Eukaryota; kingdom Viridiplantae; phylum Streptophyta; class Magnoliopsida; order Asparagales; family Amaryllidaceae; genus Allium; species Allium fistulosum. Next base: position 871,709,756 of record CM060907.1, on the reverse strand, counting down.
TAAAAATATTTTAAAAATATAAAGTTTTTCGAATAATTTTTAAAGGATATTCTAAATAATACTTTTAAAAGTATACGTATATATTTTGGAAAAAAAGAAATTTTAGAAATGAGTCCCTCATATCTCTTCCTCCCTATCTATTGAACTATTTGTGGAGTGCCTAATCCCATCTTTTTAATATCCATAGATAGAAATGTCTAAACTGCAAGATATCTCCGAAGTTCCAGGCCTTAATATGCTTGCTTGGTTCAGACGTTATTTGAAGGCTTCTGCATGAGCAGAGGGATGCTGCTCCGGCGGAAGGGGATCCAGCCCGTCCGCCAGGCATTCCCGATTTTCCCAAGTTATGCATGGACTACACTAGCTTAGGAGGCAAGCCGTTTCTTGGCATCGAGTCATATATTGAGGCGAGAGCTTGGATTTATAGTTGTGAGCGGATATTTGGACTTGGCTCGGAAGCAGTTGGCTTCATGGTAGTTGCAGGGAGAGGCTCTCTTTTGGTGAGAGATTGTGGAGGCTGAGGCTGATAATTTGACTTGGGTGGATTTTCGTACTAGGTTCGAGAGGAAATTCTTATTGCAGGCTGAAGAGGGAGTGTAGCTAGAGAAATTTATTCAGCTCAAGCAAAGGGATATGACAGTTAAGGAATATGTTAATCAATTCAATGAGCTTGCCAGATTTGGACTAGACTTGGTCAACACTCCTCACAAGAAGGCGCTGAAGTTCGCTAAGGGTTTGAGTCAGCCACTGTAGAGTTTGGCGGTGAGCCATATTCCGATGGGAGCCACTTTTGAGGGATTGGTAGAGATGACTTTACTTGCTGATACTGAGAAGAAAGGAGATGTGGCGCAGAAGAGTGATGGGAAGAAGCAGTGGAAAGGAAAGAGGAGAGGAGGGTCAAGTGGAAAAAGGAAAGTTCTAAGGACTGGAAGTGCAATACTTATGGGAAACCAGGTCATCTTGCTAAGGATTGTAGAGGGGCAGGAGAGCGACTGAGACCGAGGTGCTATCTTTGTGATCAAGTGGGGTGTATGAAAATGGACTGTCTATCGAAGCCCAAGGACAGTTCATAGACACCTTCACAGCCTGCTTAGGCTTATGCTTTAGAGGCAGCTCCTTCCTCTAGTACTCGTCCAGTTGTGGACAAGGGAATGAAGGTGATCATCGAAGGTGTGTTATCTATCTCTGATTTTCTTGTTCGTACCCTATTTGATTTTGGAGCTTCGCACTCTTTTATATCTAGTACTATAGTAGAGGGTCTTGGTCTTGATGCTTGCTTAGTGATCGACCCGGTAGTAGTATCAAATCCCATAGGAGGATCGGCCTATTTGTCCATGTTATGTCGGGATTTGAAATTGTTTATTTTAGGGGTTGAGTTTGACTGTAGTGCCTTTGTATTGGGCTTTTCCGGGTTCGGGTTGATTCTTGGTATGGATTGGCTATCCATGTATGGTGTTGTTCTTGATTGCGATAAGAGGGTAGTGAGGTTAGGCCCTTGTAGTAGACATACCTTGGAGGTATCTTGTGATCCTAGAGGATCAGTCATGTTGAGCTACCTTTATTCTCTTGACTTATCGCCCGATAGTTTGAGTTCGGTACCCATTGTTAGAGACTCTCCAGAGGTGTTCGAGGAGGTTACTTGCCTTCCACCTTGAAGAGAGATCGAGTTCAAGATTTATCTTGTCAATAATGCCAAACCAGTTGCTTTACCGGTAATGCATATGGCTCCTAAGGAATGTCATGAGTTGAACAAGTAGATTGGAGAGCTTTGTTGAGTCAAGATTTTTATATAGTTTTGATTTCTGACAAAGGGATAAACCGTGATCGTCAAAAAGAAGTCATTCATTGAGACACAACGAGCTTCATACATTAGAGGTGGAATATTTGGTATGTTGGTAATATTAGTTATGTTAAAATCTATCCTCAAAATAATCATGTATCTCAAAAGAATCGATGTATAAACGTTTTGGATGACAGCGCACATTCACTGTGCAATTTAACAGCGACCGGTCGACCGGTCCAAAACCAGGCGGTCGACCGTTCCTGTGTAAATTGCACAATGAACGTGCACACATGCACATAACGTCTATATATTTGAAATTTTCGTCTACTGGTCATTTTTGACCTGTCGACCGTTTTTAAACAGAAAGCAACCTTTCCCAAAAGACACTTCTTTCTTCAATGGTTGCTTCTCTTTCCTTTCATCAATGATCACATCTTTTAATGGCTACTCTTCACAAAGAGTTACAACCATTTATTCTCTATATAAACATATCTAAATCATTGATTGAAATACAACAATTCTTTGCTTTAAAATTCTGATCTTAATTTCTAAATACTCTTGCATTCAAAAAGCTTTCTACTTCAAAATTGCTTATTGAATCATTGAAATTATTTCATATCTTTTGATTCAAATAAGTAATATACTTCCTTCAATCTTCACAAACATCATTCACATATTTTGAGGATAAGATTATAGGAAGGGTGTACTACAAGTGACAAATCAGTGTTGTTAAGAGCACAAGTTGTCAACGACAATTGTATTTATTTTTGTTGAAGTCCTCGGTGTTGTAAGAGGCACGAAATCCCGTTCGGCTGTTCGGGTGTTATAAACCTGTTCCTCCGGGTGAAGCGAGGTAGTTGGTAGTGAAATCCAGATAGAAGTCTGGGACTGGACGTAGGACGGGAGGTCCGAACCAGTATAAAAATCCCTGGTGTGATTTTACTGTTTACTGCATTTACTATTCTATATCTGTGAATTGCTATATAGTTAGTTTATTGAATATTTACTTATATAGCAATTGTAAATAACATTCCGCATATATTAGTCCATATTACACGATCCGTAATCAGTGTGCACAAGTGTAAACATACATACTTTCATTTGGTATCAGAGCACGGTCATCATATAACCGTAAAACCGTTATTTGATATATTCTTGTAATATGGCAAATAACGCAAGTACTAGCTCTAGCACTTACACGGAAGGTCAATCAACACAAAGACCTCCATTCTTTAATGGTCTCAACTATAGCTATTGGGCTACACGTATGTCATTTTTCATGCAATCAAATAGCTATGATGCTTGGAATGCTACTCAAAAAGAAATAGTAAATCCAACAACTGAATATTCAGAATGGACAACGACTGAGAAAACAGCAGCAGCTGTAAATGCAAAGGCAATAAATATGTTGTTTTGTGCATTAGACCAAAATGAATATAACCGTGTTAGTATCTGCACTACTGCATATCAAATTTGGCAAACGCTGAAAACCACTCATGAAGGTACTAACAAGGTTAAACAAGCCAAAATAGCCATGCTGAAGAGTCAGTTTCAAAATTTCAAAATGAAACCGAATGAGACAATCAATGATATGTATTCAAGATTTCAAACTATTCATCATGCACTTATCGGATTAGGGCAAAAATATTCAGATTTTGATGTTGTTTCAACAGTCCTACATTCTCTGACTAGTGAATGGGAAGGAAAAGTATTAGCAATTGAAGAAGCTAATGACCTTTCCATCATGAAGCCAGATGAATTGATAGGAAATTTAATGTCCTATGAAGCAAATTTGCAGGCTAGAAAAGAACAGAAAGAAGAGAAGAAAAATGTAGCATTTCATGCTGAGAAAGATGAAAATGAATCAGATTCTGAAGATGAAGATTTGGCATTCATTGCAAAAGGATTCAAAAAATTCCTAAAATATCGAAAAGCCAGTCGCTACAACAAAAGGAAACCTGGATCAAGCAAACCATCTTCATCAACTATAGAATGTTTCAACTGTCACAAAAAGGGGCACATGCAGAAGGATTGTCCAGAACAGAAGAAGAAGTCAGAAAATGATAAATTCAAACATAAGAAGGACAAGTCAAAGAAACGAGCCTTCTCAGTAACATGGGATGATTCAGACTCATCCTCATCTGAAAGTGAAAGTGATCAGGAAAATGAACAAGCTAATGTTTGTTTTATGGCAACAGAAGATGAGGTACAAATTCCTACATTTGATGAATTACTTGATATAAATTCTGAGTTGATAGTCAAATATAAAGACATAAAACGTCAATTAAAAGTAGCCAAAGCAGATTTGAGTAGAGTAGAGTTTGAACGAGATATGTTAAAAGACGAGAAGAAAATATTAGAAGAAGAACTTGAAAAACTTCAAGAATCATCATCTAATGTTGACTCTCAATTATCTCTTTTGAGTCAAGAAATTGAAACTCAAAAAGAGAAAAATGATGCTCTCGCTACTGAAAATCATGAGCTTAAGGCAAAAGTCAAAAATCTGGACCTAGAAAAGGCGAGCTTACAAACTAAGTTAGATGATATAACTCAAAATGTTTCTAACTTTAACAAAGGTCGAGAAAATTTGACAAAAATCATTGAAAGTTCACAATCTGTTTCAAATAAACAAGGTTTGGGATATAGGAAACCAGAAACCAAGAAACATCTTGGTAATGGAAGGAAAAAGAAAGTACAAAAGACTGAAACTAAGAAAAATCTTAGTGTATTATATTCCAAACCAAAACCAGTTGTGAAATTTCAGAAGAAAAATGTCAAGACTATCAAAATATGGGTTCCTAAAACAAATAACAATTTGATTAGGAATAAATATATTCAGAATTTCATGAATACTGTACATCTTAATACTAATTATATATATAAAGGGGATACCGGACCCGTATGGGTTTGGACTCCTAAGACCTAACTCTTAGGACCCCATAAAAAGTGGGTACCATGGACTTAATTTTATTTTTTGCAGGTCCCACTTAAGAAAAGAGGAAAGTGGATATTGGACAGTGGTTGCTCGAAGCACATGACTGGAGACAAGAGCTTATTAACAAATATTACATACTCAGATGGTGGCTCCGTCACTTTTGGAGATAATTCAAAAGGCTATATCATCGGCAAAGGCGATGTGAGCAATTGCGGTACATCTAACTTACCTCTTATTACAAATGTCATGCTAGTTAGAAATTTAAAACACAATTTACTTAGTATCAGTCAATTATGTGACAAGGGTTTTACAATTTCTTTTTCAAATAATAATTGTAGTATTCTAGATAAAGATCATAATTTAATTTTCGAAGGTTATAGAGACAGAAATATATATATTCTGAATATGAATATTAATCATAACTCAGATATGTGTCTTATAGCTAATGATAATGATCCATGGCTATGGCACAAACGCTTCTGTCATATAAACTTCAGAACTATTGACAAGCTAGCCAAAAACAATCTAGTTAGAGGATTACCCAAAATGAGTTTTAAGGTCAACAATATCTGTGATGCATGTCAATTAGGAAAATTAACCAAATCATCTTTTAAATCCAAGAAAGTCATATCAACACTACAACCACTTGAGTTACTACATATGGATTTATTCGGACCAACACAAGTTCAGTCGATAAACCATAATCGATATGTATTTGTAATAGTTGATGACTATTCTCGGTATACATGGTCTATTTTCCTGAAAAACAAGAGTGACACTTTTGAACATTTTAAATCTTTCGTCAAAAGAATTCAAAAATCGAAAGGGCTAAAAGTTAAAAACATAAGGAGTGATCATGGTGGTGAATTCGAAAATAACGAATTTGAACATTTTTGTACAAAGAAAGGTATTAACCACAATTTTTCGTTTCCTAGAACTCCACAACAAAACGGAGTTGTAGAACGAAAAAATCGAACATTACAAGAATGTGCAAGAACGTTATTAAATGGATCTACTTTACCAAAACATTTCTGGGCAGAAGCCGTAGCCACTGCGTGTTATGTTTTGAATCGTGTGTCCATTCGACCACTTACCAAGAATACATCTTATGAATTATTTAACGAAAGGAAGCCAAATATATCTTACTTCAAAGTATTTGGTTCAAAATGTTTTATTTTAAATACGAAAGACCAACTCGGGAAGTTTGATCCGAAAGCTGATGAAGGTATATTTGTCGGTTATTCGGAAAGAAGCAAGGCATATCGTATTTTTAATAAACGAACCAAAACTATTGAGGAATCTCTTCATGTTTCCTTCGATGAAATCTTTCAGCCCTCTCAACCAAAATCTGATGATGACGAAACTATACTTTCTGACACTCCTATCATCACAAATTATGACTCTGACTCTGAAAATATTGTTGAAAATACTTCTCAACAACTTCCAGCTTGTGAAATACGTTCCCCTCCAAGATTATTGAGACACCATCCGGTTCAAAATGTAATTGGGGAGGTCGACTCACAAGTAAGAACTAGGAGTCAATTACATCAAATGGGACATGTTGCATTTCTATCAAATATCGAACCTAAGAATCCTAAAGAAGCAGCTACCGACGAATATTGGATCATTGCCATGCAAGAAGAACTAAATCAGTTCGTGCGCAATGACGTCTGGGAACTTGTTCCAAGACCAACTGATCAGTCAGTGATTGGTACTAAATGGGTCTATAAAAATAAGGCTGATGAACAAGGAAATATCACCAGAAATAAAGCAAGGTTAGTAGCACAGGGATATAATCAGGAAGAAGGTATCGATTATGAAGAAACTTTTGCACCAGTTGCTCGACTAGAAGCTATTAGGATCCTTTTATCTTTTGCTTGTCACCACAATTTCAAACTTTATCAGATGGATGTCAAGAGTGCATTTCTTAATGGATTTATCAAAGAGAATGTATATGTCGAACAACCTCCTTTGTTTGTACATGAAAAATATCCTGATCATGTGTTCAAACTAAAGAAAGCTCTTTATGGTTTAAAACAAGCACCTCGTGCTTGGTATGAACGATTACGTAGCTATCTTATTGACTCAGGATTTCAAATAGGCAGAGTCGATCAAACTTTGTTTATCAAACATTCTCAAAAGGATATTCTTGTTATTCAGATATATGTAGACGACATCATCTTTGGTTCAACAAATGATAAACTCTGTAAGGAATTTGCAAGTATTATGACCAAAGAATTCGAAATGTCTCATATGGGAGAACTGTCATACTTTCTTGGACTTCAAATCAAACAACTTCCGAATGGTATTTTTATTAATCAAGAAAAATACTGCGGAAATCTTATCAAGCGCTTCGGATTAGAAAATACATCTGGTAAACCAACTCCTATGAGTACAACTACACATCTTGAAAAAGATGATAATGGTAAGAGTGTTGACCAGAAATTATATCGAAGCATGATTGGTTCTCTTCTTTATCTTTCAGCTAGTCGTCCAGATATAATGATGAGTGTTTGTCTATGTGCTCGTTTTCAAGCAAATCCAAAGGAATCACATTTACGAGCAGTGAAGCGTATAATTCGTTATCTTAATAATACAAAAGATTTCGGTCTTTTTTATCCAACAGAATGTCCATTCGAATTAGTTTCATATAGTGATGCTGATTTTGGAGGTTCTCGAACGGATAGAAAGAGTACAAGTGGTACGTGCCATTTTATTGGAAAATCACTTGTCTCTTGGTTTAGTAAGAAACAGAATTGTGTTTCACTATCAACATGTGAAGCCGAATATATATCAGCGGCTCTCGCTTGTACTCAAGTATTATATATGCAACAAACACTTCAAGATTTTGATATTCATTTATCAAATTCTATTATATACTGTGATAACACGAGTGCTATAAATCTTTCTAAAAATCCAGTGAATCATTCTAGAACCAAGCACATTGATATCCGTCATCATTTCCTTAGAGATAATATTGAAAAAGGAAATATATGTCTTGAATATGTCCAAACTGATAATCAATTAGCGGACATTTTTACTAAACCCTTGCTCGAATCTAGTTTTATTAAATTAAGAAGAGAGCTTGGTTTAATTTCTTTAAAAAACCTTGTCTAATATTTACTGATGTTAAACTTTTAAGTTCTTTCGTTTGATTATTTTTTAACTATAGCTATTTTAAGCTTTTTTAAATTTGAGCCTCTGATTATTTTACACCATCAAATTCCTCTTTTTACTCTTATTCATAGGCTTATATATAAGAACTGTCTATATAAGTTGTCAAAAATATTCGTTCTATTCATCTTCCCTTATCTAATCATAAATACAAATTTTTCTATGGCACATATTTGTGATGAGTGTGCTCAAAAAACTCACATTTCCATTACAAGTTCTGAATCAGAAGAATATCTTTCTCCTGAAACACCAAAATATAAACCAAAGTGCCATCATCAATGCTCTCGTACACCTGGAAGTACGCCTAAATCAAAAAAGGCAAAGAAAGTGCTATTCTATTCTCCTCAAACCAAAGAGAAGATCAATGAAATTCATCACTATCAAAAACATCAAATAGATCTTCAACGTCAGCTTCATTATGGACAACAACAGCTCCATCATGAACAACAGCAGACTTCGGCACGATTATCTATTTTAGAAAGAATGGCATTCTTCTTCTGTGGATCAAACAAACGAGATGTTCATGAGCCAATGCCAAATGCACCTTCATCTTCTAGAACCCCAAACTCATGGGACAGAAACTATGCTCAGAATGAAGGGGCAACTGAAAAATGGTCATCTTGGAAGGCTCGCATTGATGATATTAACGAAGATTCAACCGATCTTCCTTCTCCCACTCTTCATTAATTTTATTTTTATTTTTATATTGTACCGTTGTTTATTTTCTTTTGTAATCACTCATTTAATAACAATTAAATATTATAATAAGAGTGATATACAATTTATAGGACACAACTATATTGAAAACAGGCTGAACTGAGCTTCCAGAACAGCACCGGTCGACAGCTCAAAATGGACCGGTCGACCGTTTTGCTCTCTGGATAAAAACGGTCGACCGCCCCATTTTCACCGGTCGACCGGTTACGAGCATTCTTGTTTTTTTTTAATATATCCGTCCGTTCTTTTTACCCCTATCACTCTTTTCTTCTTCATAACCAGTCTTCTACCCCCAAATCAAAGAAACCCTACTTTCTCTTATTAACTTTCTTTCTTCAAACTTATCCCTAATGGCTCCTCAACAAAAGAAATTTAAGCAAGCCTCTACCTCAGAGACTCAACCCATTGATCTCTCTATCAAGAAATGGCTTGTGGATCCAATTTCACTCAAAAGGTGGAATGAAATGAAAGATTTTACTATCCATCCGGGTTCGTTTGTTAAATTCTCAGATTTCTCTAGTTATCGTATTTTAGATTTAGCAAGGGATACCGACATTGAAAACCTTATTGACTATGATCAAAACAATGTGGAAATTAACCATGTCATGATCAAGTTATTCTATGCTAATCTAAATATAGAGAAAAACAAACCCGCAAATCCCAATTATTGTCTTTGGTCTGTTGTATGTGGCAAAGAAGTGTTTATCTCATGTGATAGGATGGCAAGTGTTCTTGGTTCTAGGTTTATTGGTGAAAAATTCTCAAATGACTTTTGCAATATTCATATCCGTAATCAAATTAGTCATCAATTTACTGAAGATGACAAGGATAGCACTAAGTCTATTGGCTTAAGGCCGTCTGCAAGAATTCTTCATCATACTCTTATGCACTCCCTTTTCCCAAGAACTGGAAATTTTGATGCCGTCTATAAAGAAAATTTCAAGGCACTATACGCAATTTATGGGGGTATTCGTATAAACTGGATTGGTATGATCTTCGATGAGATCTTGAAAGTAAATGATAGCTCTAGACCTCACTTGTTTTATAACGAGTACATTATGCGTCTCTTGCTCGATTGTGGCATTGAACCACCAAAGTCTTCCATTTCCAAACCAAAAGCCATCAACAAAGCTTCGATTGCAAGAATGAAGCTTCCAGCTCCATACTTCAATATTATGCCTTTTGAACAATGGAAAGACCAAGGACATAGAGAGGCTTCCTCCCGTTCATCCCGATCTAAACATGGAGAAGTTAAACTTTTAAGATCATCTTCCTCAACAAAAGAATCACTTAACACTATTGCTCAAAATCAATTTCTTCTAGAAGCTCGACTTAAGCGCATGGACACCAAAATGGATAAACGATTTAACAAACTTAAGTCGTTCTTCAGTTCTATATGGGAAGCAATATCATGTGGAGCATCATCCTCATCCATGCCAACTCAAGACCCTGGCAAGCGCCCAGCTCCTCCTACTTTTGCTTGGACATCCTCGGAGGAGGGTACAAGCTCGGGAACGAGTCATGGACGTGGATACGGAAAATCTCAGCTTGTTGACGAAGAAGAAGAGGAGAGTGAGACAGATTCAGATTGAATCCTTTTAGTCTATGTCTTTATTTACTATTATGTGTAAATTATGACTTAGTTCTTGCTTTAAGACATTATCTGGCACTTGTACTAAATAGTGTCGCATTTTAATTCGTACTAGACTCTTTGGCATTATCATATTATGTGACTCTTAACTCTTGATCTATGGAAGTAGTCTTATTTTGCTTATACTCTGAATTATATATTTTATATCCTATATTTTAATAAACTCCTTTTTGTCGATGACAAAGGGGGAGAAAATTGTGCTAACAGTATATATGCAGGAAAATATAAAGTTACAGGCACAATCTCAGGGGGAGATCAAATACAGGGGGAGATTCATAACTATGTTGTCATCAATCAAAAAGGGGGAGAATGTTGAGTCAAGATTTTTATATAGTTTTGATTTCTGACAAAGGGATAAACCGTGATCGTCAAAAAGAAGTCATTCATTGAGACACAACGAGCTTCATACATTAGAGGTGGAATATTTGGTATGTTGGTAATATTAGTTATGTTAAAATCTATCCTCAAAATAATCATGTATCTCAAAAGAATCGATGTATAAACGTTTTGGATGACAGCGCACATTCACTGTGCAATTTAACAGCGACCGGTCGACCGGTCCAAAACCAGGCGGTCGACCGTTCCTGTGTAAATTGCACAATGAACGTGCACACATGCACATAACGTCTATATATTTGAAATTTTCGTCTACTGGTCATTTTTGACCTGTCGACCGTTTTTAAACAGAAAGCAACCTTTCCCAAAAGACACTTCTTTCTTCAATGGTTGCTTCTCTTTCCTTTCATCAATGATCACATCTTTTAATGGCTACTCTTCACAAAGAGTTACAACCATTTATTCTCTATATAAACATATCTAAATCATTGATTGAAATACAACAATTCTTTGCTTTAAAATTCTGATCTTAATTTCTAAATACTCTTGCATTCAAAAAGCTTTCTACTTCAAAATTGCTTATTGAATCATTGAAATTATTTCATATCTTTTGATTCAAATAAGTAATATACTTCCTTCAATCTTCACAAACATCATTCACATATTTTGAGGATAAGATTATAGGAAGGGTGTACTACAAGTGACAAATCAGTGTTGTTAAGAGCACAAGTTGTCAACGACAATTGTATTTATTTTTGTTGAAGTCCTCGGTGTTGTAAGAGGCACGAAATCCCGTTCGGCTGTTCGGGTGTTATAAACCTGTTCCTCCGGGTGAAGCGAGGTAGTTGGTAGTGAAATCCAGATAGAAGTCTGGGACTGGACGTAGGACGGGAGGTCCGAACCAGTATAAAAATCCCTGGTGTGATTTTACTGTTTACTGCATTTACTATTCTATATCTGTGAATTGCTATATAGTTAGTTTATTGAATATTTACTTATATAGCAATTGTAAATAACATTCCGCATATATTAGTCCATATTACACGATCCGTAATCAGTGTGCACAAGTGTAAACATACATACTTTCAAGCTTTTGGAGAAGGACTTCATTCGTAGGAGCATTTCTGAGTGGGGTGCACCCATCGTCTTTGCCACTAAGGCGGATGGCTCTCTCAGGCTTTGCGTGGATGATAAGGAGCTTAATAAGCTGACAAAGAAGAATCGTTATCCTTTTTCGCGTATAGACAATCTCTTCGACCAGCTAGTAGGAGCCAAGGTATTTTTACAGCTCGATTTGGCCACGGGATTTCATCAGTTGTGTGTGGCGGAGGATAGCATCAAGAAGACTTGGTTTAGGACTCCGGATGGGTTATTTGAGTGGTTAGTCATGCCATTTAGGCTAACCAATGCTCCGAAAAATTTTGTGGACCCGATGAGTAGAGTATTTCGCGAATCGTTGAACAAATTTGTGGTGGTGTTCGTCGACGATATTTTGGTTTATTCATGAAGCAAGGAGGAGCATACTGTTCACTTGGAAGAAGTGATTAGGACCTTACGAGCACATAAGTTGAAGGCGAAGTTCTCCAAGTGCCACTTTTGGAGGGATGAGGTTCGCTTTTTGGGACATATCATTTTGGAGGATGGACTTGCAGTAGATTCGGCGAAAGTGGCAACAGTACAAGATTGGCAGACCCCTAAGAATGCCACGGACATAAGGAGTTTCCTTGGTCTTGCGGGCTACTATAGGAAGTTCATTAAGGACTTCGCTAGGATATCAGCTCCACTTACCCACCTTACCAAGAAGAACTCAGCTTTTGTTTGGGATGCCAAGTGTGAGGATGCCTTTGGTCGATTAAAGGAAGCTTTGACTATCGCCCCCATATTGGTATTACCAGATGGAACCAAGCCTTTCTCAGTTTATACAGATGCTTGTGGTATGTGGCTAGGGGCGGTACTGATGCAAGAGGGTAGGGTAGTGTGCTATGTGAGTAGACAGTTGAAAACGCATGAGAAGAACTTCCCGACGCATGATCTTGAGTTGGCAGCTATAGTTTTTGCTCTCAAGTCTTGGAGGCACTATCTCTTAGGAGAAAGATTTGATATTTTCACGGATCATAAGTCTTTGAAGTATCTATTCTTTTAGAAAGACTTGAATTTGAGACAGCAAAGATGGATGGAGTTTTTAGCCTCTTATGACTTTGAGATTTCCTATACCCCTGGCAAGGGTAATGTAGTGGCAGATGCGTTGAGTAGACGTAAAGTGGTTTTAAGTCCTCTGTTATTGGAATGGAAGCATTTGGAGTATATTGCTACCTTTGATTTTAGACCTCCATCGGATTTAGCTTCGGGATTGTTAGCAGCCCTCGACGTCCAGCCTACTTTGATGGAGCAGATTGGAGCAAGGCAAGGTGAGGACGGAGAGTTAAAGGACATTTTAGATAAGCTTGGTAGAAGAGAGTCATCACCACATCTTAGATGTTATACCATGGACACTAGGGGATGGCTTAGAAGGGATGGTAGACTTTGTGTTCCCCGTAGTAAGGATGTAACGACTAGTAAATTTTAGTGGTTTATTTATTTAATTAACTGAATTTTTGTGAAATTTTAAATAATAAAATTTTGAAATATAAACTTGATATTTGGAATACGTCTACTTTAACATAGCAAATGGTAAATTTTCATCTGATAATATGAAAGTTTATTTTATTATGTAATTCTATTTCAATTTAAATCAGTTAATATTTGATGATAATAAAATATTTTCCAAACCTAAATATTTTTCTATAGAAAATTTGTAAATCATCTTCTGAGTGAGACACCATCTTTCGTTTTCCCAAATTCGGACTGCTATTGCTCCGTTTATCTTAATTCGGGCATTTTAGCAGCATTTTTGGTACCGATTATCGACTTTTGATAAGATGATTGTACCACTGATATCTGTGTACTGTTTTGATCGTCTTGTCGTACTGATCTTCGCAGTATATTCATTTCTATGATTTGAAGTCTGCTTCTCTGCGGGATCGATGAAACAATTTGCAGTATCGGTATGGTTCAAACATTTCAAATTCCTTATGACCATTCAAAATTTCACCGTATATCAACCCATTAGCCATTAGCCTTTATTATCTCTGAATTCAATGTGTGCGACCTTTACTATTTTACCCTTTTCATTTTATTTTATTTTTGTTTCGTTTCCCAACCAGTTGATCCCTTTTCAAATTTATAAAGTAAAAATTTTTGGTCTTCTCTGTGAAACTTGCCTGTAGCCTTTCTTCTTCCCACAAAGACCATCTCCTTCATTTCCTAACCCTCCTACATGCTTGCCACCCTCCATGCCTTCACACCCCAATCTCCCACCACCGCAAGTACCTCCTCTCTCTTGCTCACCTCTTCGAACCGCCACTTTCTCGGCCTTGCTGCCCTCCTCCACGTCAAGCAACCGCAACCACCTGCATATGTAAACCCAACGGCCTTGTTTCCTTTTCCTCTCCTCCTCTGCTTCCACCTTCTGGCCATAGTCACTGCCACATCATCGGCACTTTCACACTCCGCCGCCATTTCTTGTCCCCGAGCCATTCAGCTGCGCTTCCAACAGAGGTGATGATACTTGTTGTATATTTTTTTTCCTGTAGCCTTCTTTGTTGCCTTAAATATATATAATAGTGTTGTATAGTATTTTATTTTATGCTAGCTAGCTGGAAGTCGTAGTACATCCATGTTGATATATCTGTATACAGCTCTGACATATCATATTATATATAAATGGTTTCAAATACACGTGTATATATGTTTGGATTTTTACTTATAGGCAGCCATATGCATTTGTTAACTAACTTACGTATATATATATTTACTTGTATATAATCTGTATTATGTTATATTTACGTTTATATTTGTATTTTGAAAAGCATCATATGATAGTAAGTGTATATATATAAATGATTGCTGTAAGTTGTTGTTTACAGTTTTATATACTTCAAAGTTTAGTTTGTGTATATATATATATTTATAGTTTTTACTGATTTTATATATGATGATATGTTTATATATATAGCTAATTCGTATTCCTATATTTGGATTTTTGGATAAATGAAGTTCATATATAATATATTTTGACAGTTTAGATAATGTACAGAGGTTGAATATCTTTATACAGTGCCCGAGCAGCCTTTCTCTATAAGATATTTATATAATTATTTTGTATAAATTATTAGTTTATATGCAATGTTGATAATATATGTTATGCCGGCTAAAAGTTTATATATACTCAAGTCTAGTTTCATATATTTGTTGAGGTTAATTTATATATGTTCTAGATTTAATATTGAATTTTTTTTATTTTTGGTGCCTACATATTAATAATGAAGTAAGTCTATATTGGAATATTTTATCTAGTGTATATGTATTAATA
Organism: Allium fistulosum; assembly: GCA_030737815.1. Lineage (NCBI taxonomy): Eukaryota > Viridiplantae > Streptophyta > Magnoliopsida > Asparagales > Amaryllidaceae > Allium > Allium fistulosum. The sequence continues at coordinate 871,694,749 of CM060907.1, read as the reverse complement.
TGGTGTAAATATATATATATATATATAATGATTTTAAGTTGTATGTGTTTTAAAATTTAATATGGATTCTTAAATATATGTATGTCAAATTTCTCTAGCCTCGAAAGGTGAGCAATCACTCACGATTAACGTTCTTATATTTATTAAATTTGATTTCAATTGAAACGACAATTGAAATATACCGCTATTAGTTATTTACATTGCTATATATGCTGTTATTTGTATCTGTTCACCTGTGACATCCGACACCATTATCTGTTATTTATATTGATGATATATGCCTGTTATATTATTATCATATCCGTTATCGCTCGGCAAGTTCCCTATTAGTATAGAATTCCCTATGGGTTGAAATGATATATACCCGAACGATCTGTAGAATAGGAGAAAATCATTATGGGTTGAAATGATAAACCCAAGCAATTTTCATTGAATTGAATTTGGGATTGCGGGTTGAAAAGACATATACCCGTATATATTTAAATTACGGATTGAAATGATAAATATTCGTATCACTTGACCATAGGATAGAAAATTATATACAGACACCGTTGGTCTATATATAAATATTTTGAAAATGATTTCTATGGTTTTGGAAAGAAGTATATGGTTTCTTAAATATTGATTTCTTAGATATTATATATAAATGTATTTTATAAAGTTTAAAATTTAGATTTTCTAAAATTATATGTTTTGAAAATTGTATAGTTATAAGTAAATTTTGAGATTATAATTTTTAAGAATTTATTTACAATTTTACTATTTTAAATTATATAAATAGATTTAATATATAAATAAATTTATAATATGTTTAAATATTTATTTAAAAGTATATTTAAAATATTTTTATATTAATCCTAATAAATTAAGGTTCAGAAGATAGGTTTGAAATTGATTTGAAATGGTAATTAATTAAGTATTTTATTTAATTAAATCGATTTGCACTTATTTAATTTGAGATTTTAAAGGATATGATTTTATAACTTGATTTGGTTTAAGGTGATTAAATGAATATTTAAATTTGAAATTTGAAGTTTTATCTAAATGATATCAGATTTATTAAGTGAGTATTTCAAAACTAAATAATAAATGAAGTTAAATTAAGAAGTTAAATTAAGATATATATGAAATTATAAATTTAGTTTTGAAATGTGTAATATTTAAGCTTTGAAATATATTGAAATTGAAATGGTTTATTTTGTGGTTCAAATCTGTATTTGAAATCGATATAATTTAAAATGGTTTATTGAGAAACTAAATTGAGTTGAAATTTGTGAATTGAGATTTAATTTAAATTTGAATTTTGGAATTCGAGTTGATTTGAGTCGATTGTGAAATTTGAGGAAGCTATTTTTTTATATAAAGTATTTTAAACCATATCTAAAACTATTTATATTTTACTTTATAAATTATTTTAATATAAACTATTTTAATATAAATCATTTTCAATATAAATTATTTTATTATAAACTATTTTAACTTATAACTATTTTTGTTTTATAAACTATTTTATTATATACTATTATTAATATCTAAACTGTTTAAGGGTGGGAGTTATGATTTCATAGTTAAGGTTTTCCAAAACATTATGATTTCAAAGTGTTTTGGTTTCGAAAGTGTGATAACTTTGAAAGTGCTATGATTTTTGAAATTGAATATATTTGAAGTAAAATGATATCATATTGATATGGTTTTGAAATGAAAATGATATTTTGGTTTTGAAGTATAAACTACTTTGAAATGACCGTGGTGTTATAATAACGATTGGTTGTTAAAGAGACCAGGATCGGATATGGGCATACTCTCTGTCGATACCGAAACCACTTTAATAACTATGTACGCGGTGGAGATTCTAGAATGAAGTAGGATGGTGCCGACGATCCTATATGAAGTATATATGTGGACTCAACTCCCGTGAGTTGGCATAAGGTGGCTAAAACAAGAGTAATTGACGGGCTAATTGTAACAATCTTGTATTTTGTAATTATTTTAAATTGAATTTCCTGATTTAAAAACTTTATTTTATTTATTAAAATGGATAAATTTTGTTATTTTAAATATAAATTTTGATTTTTATGTGAATTATAATTCCAAACATGAATAAATAGAGTATTTTCCAGAAATGTGAATTTTTGTCAATGTGGTCAAACTTTGACTTTTAATTTAAAAATTTAAAAGTTTTAATTTTTGAATTTTATCTTTTATTATGAAAGTAAATAAAATTACAAGTATACTGCTTTTTCGTTTCGTTGAAATCTAATTAATATTGTGAAAGTTATGCTTTTTACACTATTGTATGTAAATTGTTTTATTTAACAAAATTGTTTATTTTAATTTATATAAATAATATTTTGTCTGTCATGTCATGTTCTAATTTATGTCTTCATGTGTAACACAACATGTTATGTATATATATTTTATTTTTAAAAACATTTTTAAAGTATAGTTATAATTTTTCCAAAGTTAAGTGTATTTTGTTTGTAATTTTAAAACTAGTCTCAATATATTAAGCTATTTTCTTTATTTGTTTTCCTATTTTCCTAAAAAAATTTATTTATTTTCTATGTTCACTTTATTTCAGTTTGTTTTATGTTATTTACTGAGTTTTATTTGTTTATTTTGTATATAAATATAATGTGGAAATTCAAAGAGACTAAGGCTTTAAAACAATGACTTTTCACTTGCTTGACCCCTCATTTTCTTTGGCCGTTCCTTTCTAACTGATTAGCCATGAGTTTTTATTCATTTTTCACATGAAAAAGCTTCTCAACATCACAAATTTTCGGCCAAACTCAGATCTGAAAAAGATTGGTAATGGTTTCTCTTTTTCTCTACTCTTTTCTTTATTTTTTTTCAATGTTTTGCTTGATTTTTGCCTTGCCTTTCTCATGTTTGTTCGGCCACATCCCCTCAACATCTCCTCCTCCGACCACCACCACTTCTTCTTCACCTAATCCATGGCCACACCATCCCCCTCCTCTGACCTGAAGGTGCCATGGCCTCCCCTTGATCAAAACTTCACAAAAATAATGAAAAACACCTTGAAACCTTGCCTAGCCGACCTTATGATCACCTCCCCTTCATTGTTTGCCACGACCACCTCCTTAGACTCCACCACCACCACTTTTACACCACCTTAACATCCCCCTCTCCTCTGATCAGACCTGTAGCAGCCCAGGCCGAGCCCAAATGTGCCAAGGCCAAGCCCAAAAGTTGAACCAAAACCCTCTTTTACTTTGCCTTTTGACCTTCCACACTTTGTAACTTCCAAACCCTTCCTATTTTTGACCAAGCCATGTGTTTTCAGTCCATAACCTGACCTTTTCCACCTGAAATCATGTCATAGATGAACCAATAAAGCCTTAAGGCCGAGCATATGTTGAGTCAAGAGCAAGCAAAACTTGTTTGAAGCTTGGTGATGTCTTTGTTTAATTCTATTTCCATAATTGTTTCAATATGATTTTGTATTGTATTTATATTTATACTTTGCTTTGTTTTGTTGTCGAATACAAGATTAATATCTTGGCTCTCTCCACTCAAATCAAGTCGTGCCATCATGCTTTCCGGATTTTCTTTTGTGTGTGTTGTTTGCAAACTCCAGCTTTAAAGAAGTGAGTTTTCACACACGACATTTATACTTATAGAATTGTGAATTGACAACAAGTGAATGTGTAAACTATTATATCATGTTATACCTGCCTGTGATGTAAATTATATGATGTTAAACCCTGTTATTAACTTGTCACATCATCATTTATATTTTATTTTATTATATTGTTTATTTATTTCTGTTAATCACACTGCAAGTTCCCTGTAGAATAGAATCACTATGGGTTGAAATGATACATACCCGAACGAACTTTAGAATAGGGAAAAATCATTATGGGCTGAAATGATAGGCTTGAGTGATTTTTATTTATTTTTATTAACTTGGGATTGCGGGTTCAAAATGATAGAATCCGGATTTTTCTTTGTAAACTACGGATTGAAATGATATATTATCCGTATCACTTGATAGGTTAGAAAATAGTATACAGACCCGTGGTTATTTTATATATTTCTCTGGATATTTTTTAAGTATTTTAAAAATGTAAATCATGACATTTTCATTTAATTGGAATTTAAAATGATTTATTAAAGTGTTATTGATTTTTCTATGAATATAAAATGTTAAACAAATGAATGCTTAAAATGGTAATTTGGAATTTAACTTGACTTGGAATTTGTGAGATTTGGTTTTAAAAATGGAAGTTTAAGTAAAAGAAAATAAAATGGAAATTAAGTTTTATTTGTGAAATGATAAATTAAATTAAAGTGTTAAGTGAATGTAAAGAATAGGAAAATTTTACACTTGAATTTAATAAGTGAAGTAAGGAAAAATTTGATATTTATTTATGGAATTTACTTTATAAAAATCATCAGTTAAAGGGTATTTAAATAACCATTTTAAAGTGGAAAAATAGGATTTTATACAAGTAAAATGGTTTAAATTGAAGTTTATTTGTAGCTGGAATTCTGTTTAAAATCTAGAAATTCTTTTAGTAACACTTCAGAAATGCTATCGTTTCTGAAAATGAACTAAAAACTGAACTTATAGAATCTACAGCACTTTGTAAGTGCTGTAGTTGAAGAAGTGAACTAAAGGCTAAAATCTAACTAAGGGCTATCACAGCACTTTGCAAGTGCTGTCTTTGCTGAATTGAACTAAAATCTTTAAATTGAACTCTGAACTATTACAACAGTTTTGTAAATGCCGTCTTTTCTGAATTGAACTATTTTTCCACTAAAACTGAACTATTACAGCAGTTTATAAATGCTGTCTTAGCTGAAATGAATTGTTTTTAAATATAACTTGCCGCAGCACTTTCTAAATGCCGTGAAAGCTGGAATTTTAATGTTTTAATGTATTTAAGTGAATAAATGAACTCAGAAAAGGTTGAAATTTTGGGAATTTAATATTTGATTTGAAGGTATAATGACTTTACTTTTAAATGGTTTAAATGAAGGATTTTAATTTGAAATTATAAACCATTTTGAAATGTTAACCAAGGGGACACTTCTCCGTATGCTATTTTATTTCCTTGTGATTTATTTGGATGCACACCTTTAAATTGAGAGTGTGGCTAGAGGTGAGCGATTACTGCAGCTCTACGCTACCCTAGTCACATTAACACTGTTATTTGCATTGTTTACTTTATTATGGATATTTCTATGATAGTGTTTATTACTACTTAATTTGTAACAACCGGGATTTTTGTAATTTCAATTATCGTCAAAATGACGATTTAATTCAGTTGTTAATGGTTATTGGAATTCAAATCGAATTTGAAATGTGAAAATTGTTTGATTGCAATTGAGATTTATTCGGGTTAAAATTGATTGGGATTTTAATCAGTTGGTTAATTGCTAGTGCAGTTTTGAATCGATTCGGAATCCTTTTTGTATAAGTTTGTTATCGTCATTAGACGATTGAAATTGATAACAAATTACTATCAGAAATTTTGATCGAACTGAAATCCTTTTAAGTCGTAAAATTCTCTAATAAAACGTTGAGTAAGTGTTGAAGGGCTTTAACTTATAATCTCAGCCCACATCTTCAAAATACTGTGATATCTATCAAAGAAAACCCATTTCCCTCTTTCGTTCATTCGATTCACTTTCGCAACCCTAAACCTAATCAAAGAAACGAGAATGGCGGCTCTCTCGTTCGTCTTCTCCAGCAAAGAAAAAGGGAAGCCGCGTCTTCTCGCTCGTCTTCTCAACGAAACGAGGGCATGGAAATCGAAGAGGATAGAAGGCGTTCACTCTCAGTTTCGTTCGTCCCCTCGAATTCAATTCGGTCGCCTTGCTTTTGTGAAGCCGCCTCGGAGATGCCTTCGACTTCTTCTTCTTTAGTCGAATTCGTGGGAAAAAGGTGAGTAATCGTATTACTCACATCTAGTTCACTCTTCGTATGATGCTTCTGTAATTTGAGTTAGATTCAACCTTGTTTTATCTCGGCCCTTTTGTTTTCACCTGATATTAGTAATCGATGTTGCTTGGAATTAACTGCTTCGTGAATTTCTTGTTTTGATTTGTTTGACTCACGACTTGTTTTCGTGATGGTCACGGCTTTATTCGTTTTCAATTGTTTTGGTTGGCTTCAACTTTGAATTGATCACTGTTACTTGCCCTGGGTTTACGCGATGATATTCCAGACATCTTTGTCTTTGTTAGGAGCAGTTGTACCCTGATTTTTGACTGAGTTCGACCTAGTTTAACTTACTTGCTATTATGTGACACTGGTCATTCTGCCTTTAACTATTGTACCACTTCGTTGATGATGCACGACCATTGAATTGGGTAGCCGATGAATTTTGGAAGTAATTTACTTTGACTGATTGATCACCTTGGCCACCATCGTGATCTTGTTCGCCATGACTTTTGATGATTTCTCTGACTTTGGTTATTTTGATATCTTCTGAAGTGGCATAAGTTAGATTTCTAGTATTTGACCTTTGCTAGGTTTTGGTTTGTAGCTACTCGTATCGGTAGTGTTGCAGGCTTGTGTTTTGCGGTCTTCATTATTACCTGGTAAAACAGTCCTCATTGTTATCCAATAACACTTGCGTCTGCATTAATCTTGCACTGTGTCTTTGAGTTGTACCTATCTGTAAACAAATTGTGTTTCTGCATGCATACAATTGAGCCGAATTAAAAGGGTTTGTGACCCCTCTTATGTCTGCATCTTCACTGTTGTTCCCACTTGATCGCGGTGCTTCATTCCTTGAGTTTTTCACTTGATCATTTGTGTTTGTTTGTTCATTGTGCATACATACTAGCACACTGATTCATTTGAAGTTGTACTTTTGTTTCAGTAGGTTGGTCGAGTTGCCTGTTGCACTGTTGTGTTGTCTTCATTGTGTTGCATCTTGTATTCATTAGCTTGTATCACTGTCTTCACTGTTGTCACTGTGGTTTGAAATTGGTTCATGTTGCCTCACTTGTTTAGATGTTGAAGTTGCTTTGGGAATTGTAATCTGCATTCATGTTGCTTTGTTGTGTGACTGTGGTCTTTGCACCTTGAGTTTTTGTGAAGTTGGTATCTTTACTTGCATATTTCAGTAGCTCCTCCTGTACATGCTGTTGAGTTCTTTGATATCACTATGTCTGGTTGCTAATTGGTTTGCGCGATCACTGTCTTGGCCAGTTCACTGTGTGGCCTTCTTGTACACTGTTCGTTTGATCATTTTCATTCATCCTTGTTATTTTTGTTGCCTTCACCCAAGCTTCCATATGGTGGCTGCAGTTATTGTTGCAGTTTGCCCTTGAATCCAAAGCGAGGCTGCAGTTCATTTTTATAAAACTTTTGCACTTGATGAAATGTGCAGAGATGAGTTGTTTGGAAACTTGTTCTTGAGTTCGCTGGGGTATTGAACTGTTTCTTGCCTCTTTGATATTTGCAGTTTACTGACTTGACCTCTGTAGCTTCGATTGCTGTTAGTATTCACTCGAGTTGGCGAGGCAGTGCACATGTATGTGCGTGTGCACTGCAGCCACCCAAATCGACAGTTTTGAATTGATATTTCTTTGCGGCGTAATGCATTGATCTTTTATGCTGTACTGGCGAGGCCGTACACGCGTGCGTGTACGGCAGCCAATTGAACTCTGATGGTTTTAAAGTGACAATTTCAATGGCTTTAAATTGATTTAAATCTGCTGATTTTTGTTAAACACTGTTAAGTGTTATGTGACCGTTACCCGGTTTCTTTGTTTAAAGAATCGGATAGACGGGAATCATTGTGACTGTCGTCTAATTAAATTATTACTGCCTATATGCACTAATAAACTGGTTTGAATTAGACTGACCTGGGTATTATTTTCTTTTGAATGTAATACTCGGGTCAGACCCGAGTATTTCAGGTTGTAGATTTCTTTCTTTGAGTTGCTGTTCGGGATTGAAGACTTTTCACATCTTCTGAAGTTGTCAGTCATTTTGTAGTAGTCGTGTCATTGTATAGAATGATATGTATTCATGTATATTAGTCGATAATGTACTTGTATATATAACTTCTAGAGTCGACAGTTGTAGTTGTATCATATGTATTGAGTCAACTATGTATTAACTGACATCAGTTATATATATCTGAGACTTTTGTTTTTATCTGTGTTCCGCATTTATATTATCTGTGTTATTGTTATATCTAATGTCCTAAACTATTATGAACTATCGTAGTTTGTTTTATACTGATAATTGGATATGTCGATGGGAGTAAATAATTAATAGATGAAAAATAAAAAGTATATACCACTCCTATCGAGATAACCAATATTAGTGTAAGGCCAATTACGGATGGTCGCCCCTATCCAGCCTTATTCTTCGTAATAATGGACAGTATTCCTTTTAATACTCTTTGTTATTATGAGCATAGAGGTGGGGCGTCACAGTTGGTATCAGGGCTTGGGGTTTATGGACATAATATAAAACTTAACTCGGAAGGAACATATGTTACAACTATTGGTCGATGTTTTATTTGTGCTTGAGTCAAAACTAAAGTTTTGAAATTTGGATGAAATTTTTAAATAACTTTATTTAAAAATAATAGTGAAATTGTGTTCTGTTTATCAGAGTGCGTAGCGGAAACAGTGAAACTGTCTTCGCTGAGTACAACTGATAATCTTTTTGATTTAAAAAAAAATCAAAATACGAAATTGATATGAATTTCATTTGTTGTTTACATAGCTGTAATTATTTTATTTCTTTGAGAACTTCGAATCCAAATTGAGGATTCGAAGAAATTGCAGATATATGATTTTTGTTAAAATTTCCGCTGGCTTTCTTTTGTACTAATCATCTATTGATTAGATTTTTGCTGTTTTGAATTATCCTCATTGAAGATACATTTGAATGATTTCTTTGTTCATTTTGTAGTACGTGCAAAAATTTGAATTGCACGTTATTGCATTTATTTTACGTTGAACCGATGCTTGGTTATGAAACGTATTTTGTTGCCGTTATTTTTGTAACGGGATTTTTACACCAATGCTAGATTTTTGAAGCACGGTGTTTTATTGACAATTTTAATGAATGAAAATTCACTGATGTCACATTTTGATGTGAATTATTTTGATGAGATATTTGATGTTTTAAAATTACTGTTGCTTTGACTTCAGTAACAGTCAAATTTTTAAAAGTGGATTTTCAAGCGGTTATACCGCAATGCTGATTTGAAACCGTTTTTACGGTATTTTGAGAAGTACAGTTTCCTTATCGAAATTGTTACTGATTTGCTGTTTTAAATCACGTGATTGGAAAATCGTTTTAAAATGAAAATTGTTTTATAAAATTTTAGCAGTTTGCGTTTTCAAAAGAATGAGAAAGCGACTTAAACGATTCAGCAAAATCGAGGACTATGACCCCTTTCTTTTACTGTTTCGCTTAACTCCGGACTTGTTCAGTTGAGAATGCGAATTGTTATTTTTACAAAATAAATAAAATTGTTTTCAAAAATTTTACAGTTTGCGATTTCAAAAGAATGAGGAAGCGATTTAAACGTTTCAGCAAAATCGAGGACTATGACCCTTTCTTTTACTGATTCGCTTAATTCCGGACTTGTCCGTTTGAGAATGTAAAGTGTATTTTTATAAAATACACAATTTTGCACTTTCAAGGAAACGATGAAGTGATTTAAACGATTTAGCAAAAGTGCGGAGTATGGAACCACACTTTTACTATTTCGGTTAATTCCGGACTCGTTAATTGAATATCTGTTGTTTTGATGATTTTGATGAATTTTACACTTTCAAGGAAACGATGAAGAGAATCAAACGATTTGGTAAAACACGTGGTATGGGACATGTGCGTTTGCTATTTCGGTTAATTCCGGACTCGTTAATTGAAATATTTGATGCTTTCGTGTGCTTTCGAGCCACTATGATGGACCTTCGGGTCATATGATGGACCTTCGGGTCAAATACCAGTACTAGACCTTCGGGTCATTTGTTGGACCTTCGGGTCATTTGTTGGGCGCCAAAATTATGTTGAGTACTTGGTAGGCTTCGGCCATTTGTTGATGCACGTGCGGCGAATTAAAAACTCGCCATCTGATGGGATCGATCCAAGCTTTTATGTTGATTTTCTAGTCTTCTTAATTGATTTCTAGATATTTGTTGTTTCCAATTATCTGCAGGTAATTGGATATTTGTTGATATGAGTTCTGATTATCGTTTTTGATAATCGGATATTTGTTTTTTTTTCTAATTATCGCTTGTGATAATTGGATATTTGTTGATATGAGTTCTGATTATCGTTTTTGATAATCAGATATTTGTTGTTTCTAATTATCGCCTGTGATAATTGGATATTTGTTGATATGAGTTCTGATTATCGTTTTTGATAATCGGATATTTGTTGTTTCTAATTATCGCTTGTGATAATTGGATATTTGTTGATATGAGTTCTGATTATCGTTTTTGATAATCGGATATTTGTTTTTTTTTCTAATTATCGCTTGTGATAATTGGATATTTGTTGATATGAGTTCTGATTATCGTTTTTGATAATCAGATATTTGTTTTTTTTTCTAATTATCGCTTGTGATAATTGGATATTTGTTGATATGAGTTCTGATTATCGTTTTTGATAATCAGATATTTGTTGTTTCTAATTATCGCCTGTGATAATTGGATATTTGTTGATATGAGTTCTGATTATCGTTTTTGATAATCGGATATTTGTTGTTTCTAATTATCGCTTGTGATAATTGGATATTTGTTGATATGAGTTCTGATTATCGTTTTTGATAATCGGATATTTGTTTTTTTTTCTAATTATCGCTTGTGATAATTGGATATTTGTTGATATGAGTTCTAATTATCGTTATTGATAATCGAATATTTGTGAATTGAAATTTGATTATCGTTTTTGATAATCGAATATTTGTGATTTGAAATTTGATTATCGTTTTTGATAATCGAATATTTGTGAATTGAAATTTGATTATCGTTTTTGATAATCGAATATTTGTGATTTGAAATTTGATTATCGTTATTGATAATTGAATATTTGTGATTTTAAATTTGATTATCGTTTTTGATTATTGAATATTTGTTGTCATTTTTGATAAGTAGATAATTAATAATTTGATAATTGGTGATTGGTTTTCTGAGTATCGTTTAGATAATTGGATGTTTGCTGATTTTGTTGATACGAGATTTTCTAGTCTCTAATTGAATCTAGATTATGCTGATTTTTATTGAATTGCTGTTTTCTAATTATCGTATCGACGATTAGATATTGCTGTTTTGAGATTTTCTGTATTTTAATTATCCAGTTGATAATTGAAGATTGCTGGTAATAGTATTTATCCAGTTTTGCTATTTTCTGAGTATCTATGGATGATTAGGCTTTGTTAAAAATTTGTGAAACCCTTTTATTGGAATTAAATGATTTCTTTGGCAGTTGAATACTCGATCTTTATTTTGCTAACGTAACCAGTTTATGTTAGAAAAATAATAACTGTTGACGACCTTAATTATGAAAATTGCGGGGACGCAATTTTTATAAGGAGGGGAGTCTGTAACAACCGGGATTTTTGTAATTTCAATTATCGTCAAAATGATGATTTAATTCAGTTGTTAATGGTTATTGGAATTCAAATCGAATTTGAAATGTGAAAATTGTTTGATTGCAATTGAGATTTATTCGGGTTAAAATTGATTGGGATTTTAATCAGTTGGTTAATTGCTAGTGCAGTTTTGAATCGATTCGGAATCCTTTTTGTATAAGTTTGTTATCGTCATTAGACGATTGAAATTGATAACAAATTACTATCAGAAATTTTGATCGAACTGAAATCCTTTTAAGTCGTAAAATTCTCTAATAAAACGTTGAGTAAGTGTTGAAGGGCTTTAACTTATAATCTCAGCCCACATCTTCAAAATACTGTGATATCTATCAAAGAAAACCCATTTCCCTCTTTCGTTCATTCGATTCACTTTCGCAACCCTAAACCTAATCAAAGAAACGAGAATGGCGGCTCTCTCGTTCGTCTTCTCCAGCAAAGAAAAAGGGAAGCCGCGTCTTCTCGCTCGTCTTCTCAACGAAACGAGGGCATGGAAATCGAAGAGGATAGAAGGCGTTCACTCTCAGTTTCGTTCGTCCCCTCGAATTCAATTCGGTCGCCTTGCTTTTGTGAAGCCGCCTCGGAGATGCCTTCGACTTCTTCTTCTTTAGTCGAATTCGTGGGAAAAAGGTGAGTAATCGTATTACTCACATCTAGTTCACTCTTCGTATGATGCTTCTGTAATTTGAGTTAGATTCAACCTTGTTTTATCTCGGCCCTTTTGTTTTCACCTGATATTAGTAATCGATGTTGCTTGGAATTAACTGCTTCGTGAATTTCTTGTTTTGATTTGTTTGACTCACGACTTGTTTTCGTGATGGTCACGGCTTTATTCGTTTTCAATTGTTTTGGTTGGCTTCAACTTTGAATTGATCACTGTTACTTGCCCTGGGTTTACGCGATGATATTCCAGACATCTTTGTCTTTGTTAGGAGCAGTTGTACCCTGATTTTTGACTGAGTTCGACCTAGTTTAACTTACTTGCTATTATGTGACACTGGTCATTCTGCCTTTAACTATTGTACCACTTCGTTGATGATGCACGACCATTGAATTGGGTAGCCGATGAATTTTGGAAGTAATTTACTTTGACTGATTGATCACCTTGGCCACCATCGTGATCTTGTTCGCCATGACTTTTGATGATTTCTCTGACTTTGGTTATTTTGATATCTTCTGAAGTGGCATAAGTTAGATTTCTAGTATTTGACCTTTGCTAGGTTTTGGTTTGTAGCTACTCGTATCGGTAGTGTTGCAGGCTTGTGTTTTGCGGTCTTCATTATTACCTGGTAAAACAGTCCTCATTGTTATCCAATAACACTTGCGTCTGCATTAATCTTGCACTGTGTCTTTGAGTTGTACCTATCTGTAAACAAATTATGTTTCTGCATGCATACAATTGAGCCGAATTAAAAGGGTTTGTGACCCCTCTTATGTCTGCATCTTCACTGTTGTTCCCACTTGATCGCGGTGCTTCATTCCTTGAGTTTTTCACTTGATCATTTGTGTTTGTTTGTTCATTGTGCATACATACTAGCACACTGATTCATTTGAAGTTGTACTTTTGTTTCAGTAGGTTGGTCGAGTTGCCTGTTGCACTGTTGTGTTGTCTTCATTGTATTGCATCTTGTATTCATTAGCTTGTATCACTGTCTTCACTGTTGTCACTGTGGTTTGAAATTGGTTCATGTTGCCTCACTTGTTTAGATGTTGAAGTTGCTTTGGGAATTGTAATCTGCATTCATGTTGCTTTGTTGTGTGACTGTGGTCTTTGCACCTTGAGTTTTTGTGAAGTTGGTATCTTTACTTGCATATTTCAGTAGCTCCTCCTGTACATGCTGTTGAGTTCTTTGATATCACTATGTCTGGTTGCTAATTGGTTTGCGCGATCACTGTCTTGGCCAGTTCACTGTGTGGCCTTCTTGTACACTGTTCGTTTGATCATTTTCATTCATCCTTGTTATTTTTGTTGCCTTCACCCAAGCTTCCATATGGTGGCTGCAGTTATTGTTGCAGTTTGCCCTTGAATCCAAAGCGAGGCTGCAGTTCATTTTTATAAAACTTTTGCACTTGATGAAATGTGCAGAGATGAGTTGTTTGGAAACTTGTTCTTGAGTTCGCTGGGGTATTGAACTGTTTCTTGCCTCTTTGATATTTGCAGTTTACTGACTTGACCTCTGTAGCTTCGATTGCTGTTAGTATTCACTCGAGTTGGCGAGGCAGTGCACATGTATGTGCGTGTGCACTGCAGCCACCCAAATCGACAGTTTTGAATTGATATTTCTTTGCGGCGTAATGCATTGATCTTTTATGCTGTACTGGCGAGGCCGTACACGCGTGCGTGTACGGCAGCCAATTGAACTCTGATGGTTTTAAAGTGACAATTTCAATGGCTTTAAATTGATTTAAATCTGCTGATTTTTGTTAAACACTGTTAAGTGTTATGTGACCGTTACCCGGTTTCTTTGTTTAAAGAATCGGATAGACGGGAATCATTGTGACTGTCGTCTAATTAAATTATTACTGCCTATATGCACTAATAAACTGGTTTGAATTAGACTGACCTGGGTATTATTTTCTTTTGAATGTAATACTCGGGTCAGACCCGAGTATTTCAGGTTGTAGATTTCTTTCTTTGAGTTGCTGTTCGGGATTGAAGACTTTTCACATCTTCTGAAGTTGTCAGTCATTTTGTAGTAGTCGTGTCATTGTATAGAATGATATGTATTCATGTATATTAGTCGATAATGTACTTGTATATATAACTTCTAGAGTCGACAGTTGTAGTTGTATCATATGTATTGAGTCAACTATGTATTAACTGACATCAGTTATATATATCTGAGACTTTTGTTTTTATCTGTGTTCCGCATTTATATTATCTGTGTTATTGTTATATCTAATGTCCTAAACTATTATGAACTATCGTAGTTTGTTTTATACTGATAATTGGATATGTCGATGGGAGTAAATAATTAATAGATGAAAAATAAAAAGTATATACCACTCCTATCGAGATAACCAATATTAGTGTAAGGCCAATTACGGATGGTCGCCCCTATCCAGCCTTATTCTTCGTAATAATGGACAGTATTCCTTTTAATACTCTTTGTTATTATGAGCATAGAGGTGGGGCGTCACATAATTGATGGTTTGACTGATCCTTAAAGGATGGGCGATCCCAAGCATCCTTTAAGCTATTGTGCATTTATATTACAGTTCACTTGAGTTGGTTTACATTGTATAAGTATGTATGTCTTGACTCGACTGTTTTGTGTTTTACTTTACGCTCGGGTCAGCCTGAGAATCATCAGCTTTTGATTCACCTTCTGGAGCTAGAGATTTGTTGGAGTTTATTTGTCTATCGGTTCATCGACTTCTACTCCAGTTATTTCCTATTCAGTATTGTCTCTGTATTATTGATTTATGTATCCTAACTTCTATTGTATCTATTTGACTATGAGATTTTGTATATGTTTTGAGAGTTTGTATATAGTAGCTTCATGAACTACTATGGTATTATATTTCCGCTGCAAGTTATTCTGATATTCTGTGTCTGTGATTCTGTGTTTGATTTTATTTGCTCCAATTTTTCTTGACAATCCATTGTTTTGAAGTATTCAAGTCCGACATGTGTGGATTATTGTCGATTTGAATGGTCCAAAATAGTGGGATGTTACACTAATGAGGTAGCTCCTCTTATCGGACACACTCCATCGTATGCCATTCTATTACATTGTGATTGATTTGGTGCGCACCCTTAATTCGGGAGTGTGGCTCGAGGTGGGCGATTGCTGCGGCTGCATTACCACCAGCCCGGAAGTGTAATTGGTATATCTACCCTGGCATTGCCTAGTTGTGTCGTGTCACCTACCCTAGCGCGCCTTTTACGAGTTTGATTTGTGTCGTACCTATGGAGTATCCTCTGGTAGCTCCAGTTTATGAGGTATTACAGCACTGTATAGACTATTGGTACTATAAAATGTGTTAAGGTGGAAAATCTAAAGCCTTAACGCTATTTTAATACTTTACTTTACTTTAGACATATTATAATAGCGTATATTACTACATAGTAGATAGTTTAACGGATCCTTAGAGGATGGTTATCCCAAACATCCTTTAAGTTACTTGTACTTCAGTTGATATTTCACTTGAGTTGGATTTATTGATATAAGAATTTAATCCTGACTCGAGTGTTTTGCTTTACGCTTGGGTCAGACTGAGTTGTACTAGTATTTGAGACTCACCTTTGGAGTTGGAGCTTCGCTTGGAGATCCATCTATCGATTCTACTTTCAGTTATTCAGTTGATTCCAGTGATGTATTCAGATTTTGTATTTGACTATTGTATTGAGACATCTATGTATTCGAGACCTCTGTTGTATCTTATTTAACTCTGTTATATATATAGTAGCTTCATGAACTACTATTCTTTTGTTTCCGCTGCATTATTGTTATATTACTCTGTGTCTATGATTCTGTGATTATTTATTTACTGTATATGCCGAGATTTGCCAAATTTAAATTAACAATCTGATATTTTGAGCAATTCAAGTCCGACATGTGCGGATGTGAATGGTTGAAAATTTCAGGATGTTACATGTGGTATCGGAGCTTTGGTTTTAGGCAAACTTAGCATATGTAGTAAATTTGATTACAGAATCACTTTCGTTCGAGCTTGAATTTCTTCATTTTGATTCGGTTTCCTTTGAATTTTGGAATTCTCCCACTTGTTTTGAAATTCGTCCTTGTTTTTCTTATTTGGGTTCCTTTGATTCTAGAGCATCCCATAACTCTACTTCGATTGATTTCTATAATAATCGATGGTTCCGCCAATCTTAGAATGATTAGTAAAGGGGTGAAACTCCTTTACAACAAGCATCGATTCGCCGGAGATTTCTGTATCCTCAGTTTAGATGATGCCATCTCTTGTTATGCCCGAATTCTATCCCTGGCGATCGAATGTCGATTTGCTCCAGAATTCTACCTCGATCTTATGTGAAGTCACGGTTGACCCGGTTAAGGTTGCCCGCGATTTATATAAGTTTATCCATCCATTTATCTCTTTGAAATCTATTTATCTCCCTATCGAGCCTATCTTCTAGTTGAACTCTTTTGGTTAGGATCCCGCTATATTTGGATCTCTATCCTTGTTTTGAAATCCATTCTAGAATCATCGAGTGAGGGAGTGTATTTGTATTAATATTAAAATGTTTTATAGTGTGTTGTTTGAGTTGTTGATGTTGATTTGGGTTTTCGATCAATTCGTCTAATCAACGCTATCGATAGGTATTCCAAAATACTTGAACAGAGCAAACTGACACAATATTATTTTTCAAATTTGCTAAATGAAATAAATTTGTATGATTATATTATAAATATATAAGTAAATTTTTTTTCTGGAATTTAATAAGTTAATTAAATTGGTTGTTTAAAATGATAACATTTGATTATCATTTATTGTTCTATTGTTCTATAAATGAATTTATAAACATGGTTTATAAATTAATTTGGAACTGAAATGAATTTAAATCAGAAATTTGAGAATTTAATTTCTGCTGATTTCAAACTTTGGTTTTAAAGTTTTAAAGTGCATATTATTTAAAGTATATTCGAATAGAAATCGTTTCCAAAGAAATTTTAAAAGTTAAAATCAGTACTCTTCTCTATTGTCGCTGGAAAATAATTTCGGTGATGGCGGCCGCATCATCGACATTCATTTTCGAGTTTCGAAGTGGAGAGACCATTCAGTAGCTTTGCTACACTTTTGTTTTGAAAATAAATTGATTTGAATTTCTAAAGTATGATTTGATTTATAATACATATATATATATACAGTATATATTAAATCAATTCTAAAATCAAAAATCATATACCTATATATATATATATATATATTTATCTCTAAATTGTTTGAAGTTAATCGGAAATTTAATTCTTATATTTATGTTATGTAATAACCCGGGATTTGCATTACCAATTAATAAATAAAAGTTAGGATTTTTATTTATTTTAATGAAGCATAAAAGGATTTGGAATAACAAAATTTATTTGAAAAAGGCTATTTTAATTAAATGGAAAATATGGGATTTTAAAATGAGGTTAAAATGTTATTTTTGGAAAGTTAAATAATTTAGGAGAGATTTTAAAACGGGTTTGGATAAGAAAAATGAGTTTTATAAACATATATGAACACTTAGACTAATTTTTAGAAACATGTAAATAACTCTCTTCTTATTGGGTTACTAAACCTAACCCAATAACCCACCCTAAACCTCCTCTATAAATTATCTCAAACTCTCCAAACCTCATTCATTCATCCCTAATCAAAACCCTAATCATTTCCTAAAGCTTTCATAACAAAAATGGCCTCTATCTTCATCACCTTCTAGTTTTAGCTTATGCAAGTCATTTTATGCAAAGGTAATGCAAATACCCACCTCAAATCTTTTTTTTATATCTTTTTCATTTCTGAAATTTATTTGGTAACACATGTTTTATGTGTTTTTTTGATCTTATAGCCTCCTAATCATCTTATGCTATCTTGGGTTGAAGCTATAGTAGTCTTTGTTGCTTTCTAGAGAGGTATATTGCTAAAAACGTCTTCTAATATGTGTCCTAATCATCTTTTGATTTTGCTAAAAACGCCCAGAGGCGTGGTGACCCAGAGGTCCAGTACTGGCCGCCCAGAGGCTAATGTGTCACAAACTTCTTGGAGAGGAACCCGTAAAGTGTTAACAATGAGTCCCATACCCCACGTTCGCACTAAACGGTTTCCTAACCAATAGCAAGCTCACACTCCAAATAAGAAAAAGTCCACCTCGTATCATCGGTAAACTAGACCCAAAGGTCAAAAGATGATTAAACACATATTAGAAGACGTTTTTAGCAATATACCTCTCTAGAAAGCAACAAAGACTACTATAGCATCAACCCAAGATAGCAAAAGATGATTAGGAGGCTATAAGATCAAAAAAACACATAAAACATGTGTTACCAAATAAATTTTAGAAATGAAAAAGATATAAAAAAAAGATTTGAGGTGGGTATTTGCATTACCTTTGCATAAAATGACTTGCATAAGCTAAAACTAGAAGGAGATGAAGATAGAGGCCATTTTTGTTATGAAAGCTTTAGGAAATGATTAGGGTTTTGATTAGGGATGAATGAATGAGGTTTGGAGAGTTTGAGATAATTTATAGAGGAGGTTTAGGGTGGGTTATTGGGTTAGGTTTAGTAACCCAATAAGAAGAGAGTTATTTACATGTTTCTAAAAATTAGTCTAAGTGTTCATATATGTTTATAAAACTCATTTTTCTTATCCAAACCCGTTTTAAAATCTCTCCTAAATTATTTAACTTTCCAAAAATAACATTTTAACCTCATTTTAAAATCCCATATTTTCCATTTAATTAAAATAGCCTTTTTCAAATAAATTTTGTTATTCCAAATCCTTTTATGCTTCATTAAAATAAATAAAAATCCTAACTTTTATTTATTAATTGGTAATGCAAATCCCGGGTTATTACATGTTAAAGGTGATTTTAATTATAAAATGAAGCCAAAATTTGAAAAAATATTTAAACTTGAAATAAATTGAATAAAGAAATTTTACTTGTATAATACTCAATTTCATTCTAATATAACTTACCTAAATTATTCAGAAGTTGAATATGTAATTGGATAATATACAATATAAAATGATTTTATAAATAAAATTTGAGTGGTTATAATAAATGTTATACACTTAATTTTAATTATAAAAATGTTAATAGTGATAAATAGAATAATAAGTAAATTGAATAATAAAGGAGATAAATTTTGTTTTGAATGAAATCATTTTGTAACAAACATTAATAAATTCAAATCAACTTAATGAAATACCTTGAATTTAAAATCAATTATTGAATATTAATTAATTTAAATTGAAATTTATATGGGTTAAATTAATTATTTTATTTGTATTTCAATCTATTTTTCTTTTTGGATTGTTTCTATTCTCCTACCTTCTGCCTTTTCGGGGACGAAAAGTTTTGAGTGGGGGAGAGTGTAACGACCCGTAAATTTTAGTGGTTTATTTATTTAATTAATTGAATTTTTGTGAAATTTTAAATAATAAAATTTTGAAATATAAACTTGATATTTGGAATACGTCTACTTTAACATAGAATATGGTAAATTTTCATCTGATAATATGATAGTTTATTTTATTGTGTAATTCTATTTCAATTTAAATCAGTTAATATTTGATGATAATAAAATATTTTCCAAACCTAAATATGTTTCTATAGAAAATTGATAAATCATCTTCTGAGTGAGACATCATCTTTCGTTTCCCCAAATTCGGACTGCTATTGCTCCGTTTATCTTAATTCTGGCATTTTAGCAGCATTTTTAGTACCGATTATCGACTTTTGATAGGATGATCGTACCATTGATATCTGTATACTATTTTGATCGTCTTGTCGTACTGATCTTCGCAGTATATTCATTTCTATGATTTGAAGTCTACTTCTCTGCGGGATCGATGAAACAATTTGCAGTATCGGTATGGTTCAGACATTTCAAATTCCTTGTGACCATTCAAATTTTCACCATATATCAACCCATCAGCCATTAGCCTTTATTATCTCTGAATTCAATGTGTGTGACCTTTACTTTTTACCCTTTTCATTTTATTTTATTTTTGTTTCATTTCCCAACCAGTTGATCCCTTTTCAAATTTATAAAGTAAAAATTTTTGGTCTTCTCTGTGAAATTTTCCTGTAGCCTTTCTTCTTCCCACGGAGACCGTCTCCTTCATTTCCTAACCCTCCTACATGCTTGCCACCCTCCACGCCTTCACACCCCAATCACCCACCACCGTAAATACCTCCTCTCTCTTGCTCACCTCTTCGAACCGCCACTTTCTCGGCCTTGTTGCCCTCCTCCACGTCAAGCAACCGCAACCACCTGCATACGTAAACCCAACGACCTTGTTTCCTTCTCCTCTCCTCCTCCGCTTCCACCTTCTGGCCATAGCCGCTGCCACGTCACTGGCCCTTCCACACTCCGCCGCCATTTCTTATCCCCGAGCCATTCAGCTGCGCTTCCAACAGAGGTGATGATACTTGTTGTATATTTTTTTCTTGTAGCCTTCTTTTTTGCCTTAAATATATATATAATGGTGTTGTATAGTATTTTTTTTATGCTAGCTAGTTGGAAGTCGTAGTACATCCATTTTGATATATTTGTATACAGCTCTGACATATCATATTATATATAAATGGTTTCAAATACACGCGTATATATGTTTGGATTTTTACTTACAGGCAGCCATATGCATTTGTTAACTAACTTACGCATATATATATTTACTTGTATATAATCTATATTATGTTATATTTACGTTTATATTTGTATTTTGAAATGCATCATATGATAGTAAGTGTGTGTATATATATATATATATATGATTGCTGTAAGTTGTTGTTTACAATTTTATATACTTCAAAGTTTAGTTTGTATATATATATATATTTATAGTTTTTACTGATTTTATATATGATGATATGTTTATATATATAACTAATTCATATTCCTATATTTGGATTTTTGGATAAATGAAGTTCATATATAATATATTGTGACAGTTTAGATAATGTACAGAGGTTGAATATCTCTATACAGTGCCTGAGCAGCCTTTCTCTGTAAGATATTTATATAATTATTTTGTATAAATTATTAGTTTATATGCAATGTTGATAATATATGTTATGCCGGCTAAAAGTTTTTATATACTCAAGTCTAGTTTCATATATTTGTTGAGGTTACTTTATATATGTTCTAGATTTAATATTGATTTTTTTTGTTTTTGGTGCCTACATATTAATAATGAAGTAAGTCTATATTGGAATATTTTATCTAGTGTCTATGTATTAATATGGTGTAAATATATATATATATATATATATAGAGATTTTAAGTTGTATGTGTTTTAAAATTTAATATGGATTCTTAAATATATGTATGTTCGATTTTAATATATGTGTTTTAAATTAAAACAATGATTTTTTTATTATTTTAATATTTGTTTTAAGTTAAATTATTGAATATATATATATATATATATATTGTAATAATAATGTACATATTTTCAGTTTATATCAAAAATGATTCTGATTGGTTCTCATCGATTCTCATTTTATCAGCTTTTGGTCCGTCGTGACTGTTTCTTCATCGAATTCGTGTCCATCTCACTTTGCTTTGGATTCGTAGCTCATTTCTATGTCAAATTTCTCTAGCCTCGAAAGGTGAGCAATCCCTCACGATTAACGTTCTTATATTTATCAAATTTGATTTCAATTGAAACGATAATTGAAATATACTAATGCTAGTTATTTACATTGCTATATATGCTGTTATCTGTAGCTGTTCACCTGTGACATCTGACACCATTATCTGTTATTTATATTGATGATATATGCATGTTATATTATTATCATATCTGTTATCACTCTACAAGTTCCCTCTTAGTATAGAATTCCCTATGGGTTGAAATGATACATATCCGAATGATCTGTAGAATATGAGAAAATCATTATGGGTTGAAATGATAAACCCAAGCGCTTTTCATTGAATTGAATTTGGGATTGCGGGTTGAAATGATATATACCCGTATATATTTAAATTGCGGATTGAAATGATAAATATCCGTATCACTTGACCATAGGATAGAAAATTATATACAGACATCATTAGTCTATACATATAAATATTTTGAAAATGATTTCTATGGTTTTGGAAAGAAATATATAGTTTAATAAATATTGATTTTAGGATATTATATATAAATGTATTTTATAAAGTTTAAAATTTAGATTTTCTAAAATTATATGTTTTGAAAATTGTATAGTTATAAGTAAATTTTGAGATTATAAATTTTAAGAATTTATTTATAATTTTACTATTTTAAATTATATAAATAGATTTAATATATAAATAAATTTATAATATGTTTAAGTATTTATTTAAAAGTATATTTAAAAATAGTTTTATATTAATCCTAATAAATTAAGGTTCAAAAGATAGGTTTGAAATTGATTTGAAATGGTAATTAATTAAGTATTTTATTTAATTAAATCGATTTGCACTTATTGAATTTGAGATTTTAAAGGATATGATTTTATAACTTGAATTGGTTTAAGGTGATTAAATGAATATTTAAATTTGAAATTTGAAGTTTTATCTAAATGATATCGGATTTATTAAGTGAGTATTTCAAAACTAAATAATAATGGAGTTAAATTAAGAAGTTAAATTAAGATATATATGAAATTATAAATTTAGTTTTGAAATGTGGAATATTTAAGCTTTGAAATATATTGAAATTGAAATGGTTTATTTTGTGGTTCAAATCTGTATTTGAAATCGATATAATTTGAAATGCTTTATTGAGAAACTAAATTGAGTTGAAATTTGTGAATTGAGATTTGATTTAAATTTGAATTTTGGAATTCGAGTTGATTTGAATCAATTGTGAAATTTGAGGAAGCTATTTTTTTATATAAAGTATTTTAAACCATATCTAAAACTATTTATATTTTACTTTATAAATTATTTTAATATGAACTATTTTAATATAAATCATTTTCAATATAAATTATATTATTATAAACTATTTTAACTTATAACTATTTTTTTTATAAACTATTTTATTATATAGTATTATTAATATCTAAACTGTTTAAAGGTGGAAGTTATGATTTCAAAGTTAAGGTTTTCCAAAATATTATGATTTCAAAGTGTTTTGGTTTCGAAAGTGTGATAACTTTGAAAGTGCTATGATTTTTGAAATTGAATATTTTTGAAGTGAAATGATATCGTATTGATATGGTTTTGAAATGACAATGATATTTTGGTTTTGAAGTATAAACTACTTTGAAATTACCGCGGTGTTATAATAACGATTGGTTGTTAAAGAGACCGGGATCGGATATGGGCATACTCTCTGTCGATACCGAAAACCACTTTAACAATTGTAACGGCCCGACCTTCTATTACCAGAAAGTTGCATCATCTATAAGAAAGAAAGGGGTAGAAAAGAGAAAAGAATAGAGAAGAAAGAACTAAACAACATCAGAATCTCACAGCGGAACGAATAAATTATATTAATCACATAAGATATTACATAGTATACAACATCAAATCAGAGTTACACAGATTATACATCACGTACTAGTTAGTTATAAACACCTGTCTAGTTATTACAACTCAAAACATCACAAAGATACAACACAGTGGAAATACACATAAACACTAACACAGCGGAACCAATATATATCTATACGCTAAAGCCTCCTGCTCCTTTGCTCCTCCAGAATTCGTCAAAGCCAACCTGAATCCCTTGGCTACTCGTAAAAATTTGAGTACCCGAGAGTTTAAGAAAAACAGAAATAAACTCCGGGTCAGACATGGGTCTGGTATGAGTAAACGGTTAAAGTTGCTTAACTTTAAAAACCCTTTGAAACAAAGGTATCACGTAAGACTCCCCACACATAAACATGGGTAAGTTTTTACCTTACGCTAACCAAACATTTGATAGGAAATCCAGTTATATTATAATAATGTCTAGGGTTTTCAAGTAAAATATAGAAATAGCTGGAATGCTTACATCTCACGTTCCAACATAGTTGGGCACAACTAAATCGTACGGCGCTTATTGGAGTTTGGATTCCATACAATGGCAGGGCTACTGAGGTAGCGCCCGTCACAGTACCTGGCCTAGATCAACGTACCGAGGATTACTCCCAATCCCTTGCAACACAAGGCCGGAACCATCCCTTACTGGATAATTCCGAAGAAAATCACCCCACGGTTGTGATCAGCAACCGCACCACTAAGCCGAAATAAAAGGGACATCTAGATAGGGATGACCTTACTCTCAAGTGGGGGCTACCCACTAAGCCTTGCTGCACCTCCTCTGTTTTAGCCATTCCCGGTTGATAAGGCTTAAGGCTACAATTACCTCATCAGAACACATAACTTAGAATGCTCATCGTCCACCTAACGATGTTCTGAAAGCATTCAATCCATACAAGTTCGTTCCGGGTTCGAACGAAACCGAAGGCATTATCTCGTTACACTCATTTTGGAATCATCCTCAGAGTTAACGACAATAACCCTTGCACTCTGAATCTTCATCTTCACTTGAGATTCACGACCTAACGTTAATTTGGACCGATGTGGTTTTCGGATATCCAAATCTGGAAACCCGATCCCGGTCTCATCGAAATCCAAATCGCCATCTTTTAGGTCCAAGTAGTTTTAAAGTTAAAACAATTCAATTTTATTATCTATATACACAGAGATAGATAATTCATATCATCACAATAGATAATTCATATTATCATCACAAACAGATAATTCACATTATCATCACATTTCAACCAAAGCATCCATATCACACAACATCACTTATCTCATATCTGAGACCTCAAACCATTCAAGATAATCAATGTCATTCAACATCCATATGCAATGATTTATTAATCACCTCCTGTAATTAATTTAAAGTGAATTAAACTAATTACTTCCATTTCTAATTAATTTAAATAAATTAAATTAATTACTTTCATCACATAAATCTTGCTTACTAAATCATTAATTAATTACAAATCAATTAATTGATCATTCTCTAATTATCCATCTTACTGAATCATCCTGATTAGTTATTCTTAATTACCTTAAGTAGTTAGTCTTTAATTAATCATACAAATTAATTATCCTTAACCATTCACGGTAATTTACCATTTATTACTTCATTAATTACACTAATTAATGATCCTTACTTAATTACTTCCATTAATTAATTAACTATAATTAATTACATTAATCCTTAATTACATTAATTAATTAACTTTAATTAATCACTTTCATTAATCAGCCTTAATCATAAACAGTAATTTCCATCTTGTAATTACTTACCTTAATTAATTAACTTCTTAATTAATTATATAAATCTTTTAATTAATTACACTAAGTAATAAATCCTTAATTACTTCTCCTAAGTAATTATACTTTAATTACTTCCATTAAGTAATTTCCTTTAATTAATTACATCCTATAATTATACATTAATTACTTCGCTGAGTAATTATACTATTCAAATCTTATTAAGTAATTTTACTTAATCAACCATCAAATGATTATCTTTAATTAATCAAATCAATTAATTATCTTTAATTAATCACATTCATTTGATTAATTACAATTGGGTAATTCATTCCTTAATTACCCCTTAAAACAAATTAATTAATCTTTAATTGTAGATTATCCTTTTAATTATTAATTAATAAACCTTAATTATCAATTAATAAAACTTAATAACAATTAATTAATTCTTAATTAATCAGTTAATCAATGCATAATTGCAATTAATTAACCCTTAATAATAGTTAATTAATTCTTAATTAACTTTAATTATAGATTAATTGTTTCTCAATTATTAATTAATAAAACTTAATTACAAATTAAGTACTTCTATTTATAAGTAAATTAATCTTCTAATTACTAATAAATCAACCTTAATTACTTAATTAATAAATCTTGAATTAATTAACTCATAACACTTAATTACTAATTAATAAATTAATTAAATCAATTAATTACTCTTAATTAATCCCTTATCCTAAATTAAATTATTACTTAAGTTATGAAATAAAATAATCATTAACTTGATAAATTAAAGTTAACAAAACATACTTTCTTTTAAATGTTCAAACATTATCAAGTAATAGTTTTAAAACTATTTAAATTTAAATTTAAAGACTTACTTTTATAAAGACCTTTAAATTTTCATTTCTAAATAAGTTTAAAATAACTTTAAACTTTACTTAGCCAAAATTTAAATTAACAATTTCGAAACTTCATATTCAATGTTAAAGAAACAACTTATTATTTACATAAAGTGATTTATTCAAGAAAACTTAAACTTAGATTAATTTTTAAATTTAAAAACTGTAGGCTTCACCCACACTACTCGAGACATTACTCGAGTCGCTCACCCACAACCCGATCCTCACTTCGAGTCGACCCCGAAAAATTCTCGAGCAACACATGAGAAGGCTTCGTCTTCCCCAAAGCCAAACCAACCCAGATACGAAATGCACACGTGCACGTGCACGCCGTACTCACGCCCTTCCGACCAACGTTCCGCTCCTCGACATGTCGCCGTCACCCTCGCCATCCTCCTCGACCTCCCAGATCGACGATCCCACCAAGAAATCAAAATCGAACAGAACGATTTTACACAGGAACCCACCTCGATCGGAAAACCTCCCCTAGCCATCGCCTCTGACCACCGGTACTCACGCCGACCAACCCGAAACTACTCCACACTCCAACGAACCTTTTCCCCCCCTCGCGATCCGGCCCGATGCATCACTATCGTTGAGATCACCTCGACATCCCAATCAACAAAAACCAGAACCAAAACCCTAGATCACCTCCGATGGAACGCCACGACCATCAAAAAAATCCCAATCCATTTTTCCTGCGTTCACCCACTTCCCATCCATTTCCACCCTAAATCTTGACCTTCCCATTGCTGTCGATCAACAGCAATCGACAAAAATGTCAATTCCGATCATCCCAAATTATCTCAATAATTACTACACTAAAAATTATGATTTTTGTCTTAAAAATCCTAACTTTTAAAATGGATTCAAGTTATCATCTTAAAATAGTAAATTAAGATGATTGATTTTTACATGTTATAAGATTTTTATTGTAAATCTTGAGTTCTAGATTTCCATATATAACAAACATGTAAAAAAATATTTTTAGATTCAAGTTTATGATTTAACAAACTGAATTTGTTTAAATACTACGGCCTAACAGAGATCAAGGAAAAAAATTTGGAATTTAGATCAAAATTTTAAAACCTGAACTAAGAACAGAGGTAATAAAAACAACAGACATGCACAGTTCAAACATAACAAACATATAGCACATTTATATCTACATATGCAAGCATTACTTATTTCAGAATTTCACAAGCAACAATCCTGTATCTACTTAACTTTTTAAAATAAGAGTTTACTCACCCTTTTGAAAAGCAGAGGCTTTGAAAAGAACTGGGATGCTTTATTTCATTTGAAACTAAAAACTTGAAAAGCTTTGAACATTTGAAACTTCAAAACTGAAAATATTTGCATTGCTTGATTTCCTTAAAACTGAAGAAGCTTTGAAACTGGAATGGACTTCAGAGATTTTTTTTGAAAGGTGCTCTGATTTTCTTTAAAACTGAAATGCTTTGCTTGCTTAGTTGATTTCAGGTCTGCATTTGAGAATAGCCTTTGCTCAGGCTTTTGAAAAATGATTACAGGATTTGTTTTCTGGTTTACATTGTTTGATGAACGAAAAAGAAAAAGGAAGCTTGATATACGTAAAACAAGTACACATGGCTGATATTTGCATTTGTACAAGATTTGATCAGAGATCTTTTTTTTAAATAAAGAGGCTGAAATGATATATTTGTACACTTATCCATTTTTTTAAAATTTCGTATGTACTATATGATTTTTCCCTTGCTATAGAGGATGGAATTAAATGCCTTGTTCCTTATCATGTTTACAATATTATTTCTTTATTTTATTTTGTACATCTTGTATATATCTTTGTCTTGGTTTTTGACTTATTACTTTGCATATACATATGGTGATAGTATATATATATATATATATATACAATTCTAGACTTAACTTAAGTGTCAAATTTTAAAGTTGTTATATTTATTTTTATTATGTTAGCTTGTGTATTTATTCCTATTTTTTACATGACTACTTATTTTTATTTCTATTTATAAACTTAATGTAATTAACTAATGTATATTTTTCTATTTTAAACTTAACTACCAAACACTTCATTTATAATTATTTATTTATTTATTTTCACTTATGTTTAATATCATAGTTTCTTATGTTTATAAGTTTATATATATTAATACTTACATTTATGACCATATATTTGTTTTATATTTATATTTAATATTGACAAGATTTATTTTAATTTAAACATTATTACCAAAATTACATCAAATATATATATAGATCAAAAGTGAATAAGTAGAGCTTTACTTAAATTTAAGATAGATTTTATTGTAATTATATTGGAACACTTTTATTTTAAATTCTCAAATCATAATTTTCTTCTAAACTACACACATATATACACACATTTAAATAACACTTATTAAATTAGAAATAATAGGACTATTTAAATCTATTTATAAAATAACACAAATTAAATTTGTAACTAATTATTCTTATTTAAAATCAATCTATAATCATAATTTAAAACATCACATTATTAATTAATTGGTTATTTATATTTGAAAATAATAATTTTATCAATTTTAAATAATTTAATTAAGAGATTATCACATTTTAAATTCCTCGAAATTCCGGGATATCACAACAACTA
Source organism: Allium fistulosum (assembly GCA_030737815.1). Taxonomy (NCBI): domain Eukaryota; kingdom Viridiplantae; phylum Streptophyta; class Magnoliopsida; order Asparagales; family Amaryllidaceae; genus Allium; species Allium fistulosum. Next base: position 871,665,684 of record CM060907.1, on the reverse strand, counting down.
TGTACGCGGTGGAGATTCCAGAATGAAGTAGGATGGTGGCGACGATCCTATATGAGGTATATACGTGGACCCGACTCCCGTGAGTTGGCATAAGGCGACTAAAACAGGTGCAATTGACGGGCTAATGAGGTAGCTCCTCTTATCGGACACACTCCATCGTATGCCATTCTATTACTTTGTGATTGATTTGGTGCGCACCCTTGATTCGGGAGTGTGGCTCGAGGTGGGCGATTGCTGCGGCTCTACGTTACCACCAGCCCGGAAGTGTAATTGGTATATCTACCCTAGCATTGCCTAGTTGTGCCGTGTCACCTACCCTAGCGCGCCTTTTACGAGTTTGATTTGTGTTGTACCTATGGAGTATCCTCTGGTAGCTCCAGTTTATGGGGTATTACGGTACTGTATAGACTATTGGCACTATAAAATGTGTTAAGGTGGAAAATGTAAAGCCTTAACGCTATTTTAATAGTTTACTTTACTTTAGACATATTATAATAGCGTATATTACTACATAGTAGATAGTTTAACGGATCCTTAGAGGATGGTTATCCCAAACATCCTTTAAGTTACTTGTACTTCAGTTGATATTTCACTTGAGTTGGATTTATTGATATAAGAATGTTAATCCTGACTCGAGTGTTTTGTGTTTTTCTTTACGCTCGGGTCAGATTGAGTTATACCAGTATTTGAGACTCACCTTTGGAGTTGGAGCTTCGCTTGGAGATCCATCTATCGATTTTGCTTTCAGTTATTCAGTTGATTCCAGTGATGTATTCAGATTTTGTATTTGACTATTGTATTGAGACGTCTATGTATTCGAGACCTCCGTTGTATCTTATTTAACTCTGTTATATATATAGTAGCTTCACGAACTACTATTCTTTTGTTTCCGTTGCATTATTGTTATATTACTCTGTGTTTGTGATTATGTGATTATTTATTTACTGTATATGTTGAGATTTGCCAAATTTAAATTAACAATATGATATTTTGAGCAATTCAAGTCCGACATGTGCGGATGTGAATGGTTGAAAATTTCAGGATGTTACAGAGGATTTAGTAGATGCGGTGTTGTGACGACCCGCCATTCATTACATAGAATGACGCATCATCAATAAGAAAGAAAGGGATAGAAAAGAGAAAAGATAGAGAAGAAAGAATTAAACAACATCAGAATCTCACAGCGGAACGAATAAATTATATTAATCACATAAGATATTACATAGTATACAACAACTATCACAGTTACACAACTTATTCAAACACAAACTAGACAGTTATGAACACCTGTCTAGTTATTACAATTCAATACAACACAGAGATAGAGATAAACACTAACATAGCAGAACCAATATATATCTATACGCTGAAGCCTCCTGCTCCATTGCTCCTCCAGAATTCGTCAAAGTTAACCTAAATCCCTTGGCTACTCGTAAAAATTTGAGTACCCAAGAGTTTAAGAAAACAGAAATAAACTCCGGGTCAGACATGGGTCTGGTATGAGTAAACGGTTAAAGTTGCTTAACTTTAAAAACCTTTTGAAAACAAAGGTATCACGTAAGACTCCCCACACATAAACATGGGTAAGTTTTTACCTTACTCTAACCAAAACATTTGATAGGAAATCCAGTGATATTATAATAGGGTCTAGTGTTTTCAGGTAAAATAATCACATAGCTGAAATTGTTACATCTATTAAATTCCAGCATACATAGGTTTACAATCAAATCCGAAGGCACTTATTGGAGATTGGATTCCATACAATGGCAGGGCTACTGGGGTACCGCCCATCACAGTACCTGGCCTGTTACTCCCAATCCCCTGCAACAAAAAGCCGGAACCATCCCTTACTGGACAGTCCCGAATAAGACAACCCTGCGGTTGTAGCTAGCAACCGCCCACACAGCCGAATAAAAAGGGACATCTAGAAAGAGGTTTATCTCATCCTACTTGGGTATGACCCACTTAGCCTTGCTGCACCTCCCTTGTTTTAGCCATTCCCGATTGATGAGGCTTGAGGCTACGATTATCTTTATAGAACACATCTATCTTATAATGCTCATCGTCCACCTGACGATGTTCTAAAAGCATTCAATCCATACAAGTTCGTTCCGGGTTCGAACGAAACCGAAGGCATTATCTCGTTACACTCACTTTGGAATCACCCTTAGAGTTAACGACAATAACCCTTGCACTCTGAATCTTCATCTTCACTTGAGATTCATGACCTATTGTTAATTTGGATCGATGTGGTTTTCGGATATCCAAATTTGGAAACCCGATCCCGGTCTCATCGAAATCCAAAACGTATCTTTTAAGACCAAGTTGTTTTAAAGTTAAAACAATTCAATTCTATTATCTATATACACAGAGATAGATAATTCATATCATCATCACAAACAGATAATTCACATTATCATCATAAACAGATAATTCACATTATCATCACATTTCAACCAAAGCATCCATATCACACAACATCACTTATCTCATATCCGAGATCTCAAACCATTCAAGGCAATCAATATCATTCAACATCCATAAGCAATGATTTATTAATCACCATTTATAATTAATTTAAAGTGAATTAAATTAATCACTTCCATCTCTAATTAATTTAAATAAATTAAATTAATTACTTTCATCACATAAATCTTGCTTACTTAATCATTAATTAATTACAAATCAATTAATTGATCATCCTCTAATTATCCATCTTAATTAATCATCCTGATTAGTTATTCTTAATTACCTTAAGTAATTAGCCTTTAATTAATTACACAATTTAATTATCCTTAACCATTCAGAGTAATTAACCATTAATTACTTCATTAATTACATTAATTAATGATCCTTAATTAATTACTTCCATTAATTAATTAACTATAATTAATTACATTAATCCTTAATTAATTACATTAATTAATTAAACTTTAATTAATCACTTCCATTAATCAACCTTAATCATAAACAGTAATTACCATCCTGTAATTACTTACCGTAATTAATTAACTTCTTAATTAATTATATAAATCCTTTGATTAATTACACTAAGTAGTTAATCTTTAATTACTTCTACTAAGTAATTATACTTTAATTACTACCCATTAAGTAATTCTCTTTAATTAATTACATCTAGTAATTATACATTAATTACTTCACTAAGTAATTCCACTATTCAATCTCATTAAGTAATTTTACTTAATCAATAATCAAATGATTATCTTTAATTAATTAACAAATTAATTAACTAAAATTTATCACATTCACTTCCTTAATTACAATTGGTAATTCATCCCTTAATTACCTTTAAACAAATTAATTAATCTTTAATTGTAGATTAATTATCCTTTAATTATTAATTAATAAATCTTAATTATCAATTAATAAAACTTAATAACAAATTAATTAATCCTTAATTAATCAGTTAATCAATCCTTAATTACAATTAATTAACCCTTAATAATAGTTAATTAATTCTTAATTAACTTTAATTATAGGTTAATTATTTATTAATTATTAATTAATAAAGCTTAATTATTAATTATTAAAACATAATTACAAATTAATTACTTTTAATTATAAATTAATTAATCTCTAATCATTAATTAATCAACCTTAATTATAAATTAATTAACTTTTAATTAATTAACTTATAACCCTTAATTTTTAAATTAATTAATTATACTTAAATTTTCTTAATTAACTTAATTAATCTCAAATCATTAAAACCTTAATTATCTTAAGATAAAACATTATCTTATTAATGCCTTAATTATCATTAAAACATCTTATCTTAATAATTAACTTTACTTAATTAAATCATTAATTAAGTTTAAAAAAAATAATCATTTAACTTGATAAATTAAAGTTATCAAAATATAACCTCTTTTAAAATGCTTTGAACATTAACAAGTGATAGTTTTAAAACTATTTTCAATTTAAATTTAAAAACTTGCTTTTATAAAAACTTGTAAAATTTAATTTCTAATCTAAAGTTTAAAATAACTTTAAACTTTACTTAAACCAAATTTAAATAAAACAAATTCCAAAACTTCATAATCAAATGTTAAAGAAAACAATTATTATTTTTATAAAGTAATTTATATAAGAGAACTTAAACTCAATTTATTTTTAAATTTCAAAAACTTAAATTATTTTAAGTTTAAACCTGTAGCATATAACACTCACGAATCTACTCGAGTATAAACTCGAGTCATCTACCCCATCCACTCGAGCCAGATCAACATCTCCCCGATACTTTCCTCGAGACCCAACGTCCTTTCCCAAAACACAAAACTGACACACCACCAACCCTTGCACGTGCACCATCGCTAGAGCCACCTCCGGCCTCCGATGAAACCTCCGACATCTCTACGATCACCCCTTCATCAGTTCCCGACCACCCAATCACTAGCACAAACCTCAAATAAAAATCGAGGTTCACAGGAGAACCTGGAACCAACCAATGCCAGAAAAATTTCCCGAACTCGCATCTCCGGTCACTGGAACCATTGCAACCCTGGCCACTCCATCTCCGATCATCCACGAACCCATCCCCAAAGTCCCATTGAGCTCGATGCACCAGAGAAGGAACAGTGATCCCATCTTTCCAGTTCGACCAAATTAGGTTTAAAATCTAAATCAGCTCACCGCCAACGCCACGACCAACATTCGACGCTTCCACCATTTTTGCCTGAACCACCAGTCCTTCCTACACCTCCAGACCAATTTTCGATCTCCCAAAATCCCTTGGCCATCAGCAAATACTCGAGAACCAAATTCCAGTCATCACTGAAATGCACCCTCTATACCCAATTAAAAATTAAAATTCTTTTTTTAAAAAATCCTCATTTTCAAAATAGATTCAAGTTATAACCATGAATCAGAAATTTATGATGATGGGTTTTTAACATATTCTTAAGTCTTCTATTCTTTTTTACCGTTTCTAGATAAATACAAATTAATCTTACTTAAATAAAATTGTTAAACCTTAATCTATGCTTTAACAAACAGGTTCTGTTTGAATTCCAGATCCTAACAGTAATTCAATGAAAAGATATTGAATTTTGATTTTATTTTAAACTCTGTAATTAGAAACAGAGAAGAATAGGTAAACAAATCAAGCACAGATCAAAACATGCATATACACAGAGATTTACATTTGTATATTCACAAGCAAACACAATTGAATTCAAGAATCACATGCACAAATTTAATTTTTACTTAAGCTTTTAAATAAATTGTTTACTTACAAATCAAAGAGGCAGAGAACTTGATTTCTTTAAAACTGAATAGCTTTGAAACTTGAAAGTTTGAAGTTGTAATGCTTGATCTTGTTTACTGGAAACTTGAATTGCTTGAGAAGGTTGAAGATTTGAAACTGGAATGTTTGAAAAACTGGAACATGCTGATGATTGTTCAAACTTGATTCCAGGTTGCAATTTGAAGATGAAATCTGGTTACAGGCTTTGATTACAGTTTCTTCTTGAGGAAAAGTTTACAGGTTTGAGAATGTTTTCAGGTTTGATGATTTTCTGATTTGCATTTGTTTTATGAACGGAAAGAAAAAGAAGATTGATATATAGAACAAGTATACATGGCTGATATTTTTATTTGTACACAATGGTTAGAGATTTTTTTCATAAGGAGGCTGAGATGATTTTTCTAGCAAATTTGAAATGATAGCATTAAATGCCTTGGTTCCTTATCATGTTTACAATACTATTTCTTTTATTTTGTAGGTACAATCTTGTATGTATTGTCATACTTATCCCCTTTTTAATTTCGTATAAACAGATATGATTCCTTCTTGCCTGATTTGCTTTCTACCCTATGATTTCTATAAAGTTGTTATATTTTTACATAACCATTTATTTGAAATATTTATTTCTATTTAGCACTTAATGTATTTAACTAATGTATTTGTTTCTATTTTAACCTTAAACTACCAAACACTTCATTTATAATTATTTATTTATTTTCACTTATGTTTAATATCATAGTTTCTTATGTTTAGGTGTTTATATTTATGTTTATATATTTATACTTACATTTATGACCAAATATTTGTTTTATACTTATATTTAATATTGATAAGATTTATTTTATTTTAAACATTTTTATCTAGATTACATCATAAATATATATTTAGATCAAAAGTGAATAAGGTAAAGCTTACTTTAATTTAAGATAGATTTTATTGTAATTATATTGGAACACTTTTATTTTAAATTCTCAAATCATAATTTTCTTCCAAAATACACACACATATATATTCGTTTTTAAATAATACTTATCAAATTTGAAATAATAGGTCTATTTAAAATCTATTTATAAAATAACACAAATTAAATTTGTAACTAATTATTCCATTTAAAAAAATCTATTTATAACTATATTTTAAAACAACTCATTATTAAATTGTTTGAAAATAATAAACTTACCAATTTTAATTAATTAATTAAGGAGATTATCACATTTTAAATTCCTTGAAATTCCGGGATATCACAGGTGTTGGCCGAGTCACATCATTCTAGGATGATAGTGCATCCCAGTGGTGATAAGATGTATCAGGATATGAAGAGGGTATTCTATTGGCCCAGAATGAAGAAGAGGGTGGCAGAGTATGTATCGAAGTGCATCACTTGCCAAAGGGTAAAGGCGGAATAGAAGAAGCCCAGAGGACTGTTGTAGCCCTTGGATATTCCATTATGGAAATGGGAGAGCGTCTCTATGGACTTCGTGGATGGATTACCAAGGTCAGAGAGAGGGAACACGAGCATTTGGGTCATTGTGGATAGACCGATGAAGAGCGCTCATTTTATACCCATTAAGAGTAATAGGACGACAGCTTCTTTGGCGACTCTTTATGTAAGGGAGATAGTTAGGCTTCATGGAGTTCCAGCCAGCATTGTGAGAAACAGAGATCCATTATTCACCAGCGAGTTTTGGAGGAGTCTTCAACAAGCCTTGGGAACGGAATTGAATCTAAGCACGACATATCACCCTCAGACAGATGGACAGACTGAGAGGGTAAATAGGGTTTTGGAAGATTTGCTCAGATTTTGCATCGTTGACTTCAGAAGCTCTTGGGAAGACCACCTACCTTTGGTGGAGTTCGCGTATAATAATAGTTATCAAGCAAGCATTGGGATGGCACCGTTCGAGGCCCTCTATGGCAGACCATGTAGATCACCAGCCTATTGGTGGGATACCACCGATAGGATCTTGCTTAGACCAGACTTGGTGAGGGAAACTTCCGAGAAGGTGGACTTGATTCGCAAGAGGTTGAAGGCTGCACAAGATAGACAAAAGTCATATGTCGATAGAAGAAGTTCAGATTTGGAGTTTAAGGTTGGAGATATGGTTTTTGTTAAGGTTTCTCCTCTAAGAAACGTTATGAGATTTGGCTCAGTGGGTAAGTTGGCACCGAGATTTGTAGGACCCTTCCCTATTACTACACGGATTGGAAAAGTGGCATACAGAGTTGATCTTCCAGTTAAGTTGGCAGGAGTTCATGATGTTTTTCATGTTTCACATCTGAGGAAGTGTCTACATGATTCCGTAGTAGTAGTTGAACCCAATCAGCTAATGGAAGTGGAGGTAGAGCGCGAATCACTTGTGCATCGTACACCCACCCGTATATTGGAACACGACGTCAAGAGATTACGCAACAAGGAAGTTCGTTTAGTAAAGGTTCAGTGGGGAGATGACCCCAAGGAGTGCACATGGGAATCTGAGGAGAGAATTTGAACTTCTTATCCTTTTCTATTTGAAGGTACACTTCAAATATCCTACCTTTGATCTTTCCTTAGTTAGGGTCTTTTCAGTAATCTTTAGGTGAAACCTATGGATGGTAGCTTGGTTGCAAACATGTCATTAGGACATGTTATGTTTGATGGATGAAAACGATTGCAAGTGGATGCCTATGTTTGCAAATGGATGCATTGCATGCATTAGATAGATATTTATTAGGATAATCGGCCAACTAGGTACACACACCTGCATATGCGTGCCTGTTATCTATTGCATCTTATATATACATATGTGTGTGTGTGTGTGTAAATGGATGTTGCATATGGATGGTGCATTTGGGTAAATGATTGAAACATATATATAGAATTATCAATTATACTAGAGTAATTGCATACATTTGGTTGCATGGCATAAGCATACTTGCATTACAGGAGGTCAACTGAATCAATAGACCAACTACCTTTTCGCATTAGGTAAGTTCATATGCATTTCACTTTGCATAAATCATAAATTGCATTAGTTAAAAATAAGTACAATGGTAGAAATGGATGATGGTTGAGTAGATGGATGTAGTTCTTGGATGCTGGTTGTTAATTATGTTCTTCCGTCTTTGGAGATTTCAGGGACGAAATCCTTTAAGGGAGGAGAATGTAACACCCCGATATTTTATGGGAAATATAATTAAAAAGAAATTAAAAGCACATTTGGTATAGTGGTAAAGGCGTATGTTGACTTCCTTAGTGACCAGGGATCAAGTCCCATTGTCACCCAAAATCTGGAGCGATGTTTTTCTTAGCTGGTTCGTTTCCAGCGATTTTCCTACATATTTCAGTGTTGTTTCTGACATGTGGCGGCTTCCCTGTCGCTCTAGTGATGTAATAGGATGATATGTCTAAATTTTATTGGTTGAGTGATGTGTATGAGCTAGAATGGATAACCATTAAGTGTATGAAAGAACCAGATTTAATCTAAAATAATCTAATGGATTATATTCACTCAAACAATCTATAAATAAATAATCTAACCTAAATCTAATCTCTTATTCAGCCGTCGCCATAATTCTACAGTAAAATTAGTGTGTATTATTCTTCCTCTTTTTCTCTACTAAATAAACAAATCTCTACCAAATTAAATTATCTATATATATTCAAGCAATTTGGGGAATTTAGAAGAATCAGAGGGAGAAAGATTAAAGCAAAGCTTTTTTCAAATTTATGCAAGCTCAAGTGCTAGGTGAGTGGGAATTAATATGAAATAGAAAAATAAAGTAGTTCAATTTCAGTTCTTTTCTGGCACGTTAATATGAATTAGTTTCTGTTATTAATTGAGAATAGATGTAAATTATTGCAACTTCTTCTTCCACTTCTCAAATCTAATTCATGTTTAGTTTAAAATATGGGACATATAAATTGTCTATTCATGTTTTATGGCATAAATAAGATTGAAATTTATGTAAATTATTGTATCTTCTTCCACTTCTCAATTCTGATTCATGTTTGGGTTGAAAATTGGAACAAACAAATTGTTATTCACGTTTCATGGCGTAAATAAGATTGGTTTAATTAAATTGAATTAGAATTGTTATTCCATTTCTAATGGTAGAACAGGTTAGTTGAATAAATTCAGAATATGTTACTTGAATAAAATTATGGTTTTGATTGATATAATTACATAATTTCGAATATGGTTTTGGAACAAAATTGGAAAGTCTAATTGGCATAATTGTTTGTTTCATATGTGGCCTAAAAATGTAAAAGTGGAATTTTATGTAATTAAATGGTTTGTGGCTATTGGATAAAAAATTTGTACAAATTAAATTTCTAAAAGGAGAACGTAAATTAGGGTGGAAAAAATGAAAATTAAATGGACCCTAAAGGCTAGTGTAAATCTGTAACAAAATGACATAAAAATTACAAACAAATCATACAGACTGAATGGACGTGAAATTGAAATACCATTTATGTAAGAAAAAGGGAAATTGTGAAATAACCAAATCAGATGTAAAAAAATGGCCTAAAGCAGATTAATGGAAATAGATAGTATGTAAACTGTAACGGTAAAATTAATTAATCTGGAAGCGATTTGGTAGGCAGACCTTGTAAAGGTCTGGATAGGTGTTTCATGCAGTTAAGACCAAAATATAGTTTTGGCTATGCGTACTAGGAGCGGGCAAGTAGGTTTGCAAGGATGTTTGTTACCTTTCATAGGTTGATAGTACGTAGGATAGATAGCATCTGCAATCATAGGCTTCTTCAGCCAGATCGATGTGGACGGAACACGACAAGTGTGTTTAGATGTAGACTTCTTTAGGCAGATCGTTGGAGGATTTTGCGCAGCCGACCCAGCTACGGGCGCTCTTTCGAAGGATTGACACTTTGGATAGGGGCAAGTCCACATTAGTGACCGAGGAGACAGGAGGATAAGAGTCCAGTTTGGCAGAGCCTGAGCGCAACTTTGGGGTCCTGCAAGGTTGTTTAAGTCGGCACCAGTCAGACGTAAGAGGCATTTAGTCACAGTGCACGGGTGAAGAGCATGACTTTCACGTTGTAGCACGTGGATAGGTAAGGACAGCAGGTCCGACAGGCCGATTGACGTTTAGTATTACTACATGGTTGGCTTTCCTAGAGTGACCGTGGACCTTGGCTTCTTAGGAACTGTATCTAAGAAGGATTCACTGCATTATATTATTCACCCTCTGCGATATCCGAGGAAGACCTGGAATTAATCTGCTTTATTCTTTCTGCTTCATTTTATTTTTCATTCACCAAACTTTATGTCTGACCCTTTCATATTTTTCCTATTTTTCCCAAATCACAGGAGGGCATGTCTAGGTTGCAGTTCTTTGCAGCTTGGAGGGTCATTGGAGCAGTTGTTATCTCCAGCTTTTGTTTCTTTTGTTTCATGTACTTCGTTTCTCTTTTCTGTACTTTACTCTATATATAGGGACCTATATTGTGAACTTTGTTATGTTTTATGTTTTGGTGGAGACTTCTTGGTACTTTTGGTTTCAGAAATAAATTTGGGATAATGTTGTTTTTAATGAAGCTATTTTGCTATTAATTTATAATTAGTGAAAGTTTTCTTCCGTTGTAATATTTTAATCATTTTATGTTGTTGCCTTAGTCTCTGTGCTATGTTATGGATTTTTATTTCACCCGACCACCCGTGCTTCTAGTCATGTCTGATTTTGAGGTGCCTAGAAGTGCGGGGTGTCACAGTAAATTAGAGAAGTAATTCTAAGTTATTGCGTCCATAGCGATAGTCGCTATGGATGCATTTCGAAAAAGTTTGATTTCTAACTTTAAAGTTTCTTTTAAAATGATTTGAAAACCTATTTGCAAATGTAATTAGAAACACATAAGTTAATTATAACATGATTAAGTATGTTTAATAATTAATTAATTAATTAATTAAGGATAATTATTTATTAATTAATCAGTAATTAGGTTAAGTAATTAGTGACAAATTAGTGATAATTAAGTAAGTTATTAAGAAGTTTAATTAATGATTAGTTAAGTTAATATGGGTAATTATTTTATGCAATAAAGTTTAATTATTTTAATTATTAATAATTAAAGTTGAATTATTTAATTAATTATTATTTAATTAAATATTAGTTATTTACTTAATTATTACTTAATTAAGGATTAATTTTAAGTAAATGCTTATTTGTTTAAAGTTTAATTATTAATTTACTTCTAATTAATTAAGACTTAATTATGATTTGATTTTGATTATTTAAGATTTAATTAAGCTTTAATTTACATTAAATTATGATTTAATTATTAAAAGTTATTTTAAACTTTATCGGTTATGTTTTAAGTTGGGTTCTTTCTAAGTGGTTTGATTTTAACCAAAGGATCTCTTGTCCATGATATTAAATAGACGAACAACCGTGAATAAGTTAGAATGTGATTGTTTGTATTGTATGGACGTTCATTAGCAGAATAAAACACCATTATGCTATAGGTTAATTGTTTGGATTGTTTGGACATATGTTTAGCAGAATAAATCCCCGTTCTGCTATTAATTGATTGAATTGTTTGGACATCTGTTTAGCAGGACAAATCACCCTCCTGCTACTATGTTATTTGGACATGTATATGATAATTAGTTCATATTGACATGTTATTCCCTGTTTTGGATATGAGTTGTATTTATATATATGTTGACCTATCTAAATAACTGTTAAGCGAATTGGAATTAAAATTGAATGGTAACATAAATTAGTACAATTGGATTGCTAAGCCTCTTTTCGAATTACTAAAGTATGTTTTCGAATAAACTTTAATTCTTAAATCAATTTGGGTTAAAAGTTATAAATGATTTTCAAATTTTATTATTATTTTGTAAAGTTATTTTTAAATAAGAGGGAATTAGGCACAAGGACAAACTTTGGAAAAAATTTAGGTTGAAGGACACCAAGTTTCTATTTTGGGCTGAAGGACAAACTTTGAAAGAAAATTAGTCTGAAGGACAATGCTAGTTATAACTAGCATTATATTCAGTTTTTATAGTATAGAAAATGCTATTATAACTAGCATTATATTCAGTTTTACATTGTACAAAATGCTAACTATATTTAGCATTGTCCTTCAACCTAATTTTTTTTAAAGTTTGTCCTTCAGCCTAAAAACGAAACTTGTTGTCCTTCAGTGTGGCGACCGCCCATGACCCCTGCACCGAATCTAGAGATAGTGCGCTGTAAAGTGTGCCAGGCGACCATGGGCGATTGTCAAGGTAGATCAGAATAACAGAATCTATCGTATTACTCACAGCGCATGGCCAAAATACAATAGAACATATATATAGTGAAGCTTTACAGAATAAAATGCCATCATATAAAACTTCATAATAGTTGAATACAAGCATCTGAACAGTCAATACATCAAGCCTCACTACATATCACTCAGAGAATACAAAGCAGCGGAACATCCAGTACATATAGTAAGAAGATAATATGCAACCCTTCAGCTCGTCTTCGATATCAGCATCGTAGAAAGCAAGAACAACACCTGTCACCTGCTACCTAGTCTGCCCGTCCCAAAATGGACGAACAGCCCAAGGCAATAAGAATTAAAACATAAAGCCTTGAGTCAGACAATAGTCTTAGTGAGCAGTAAATTAACTAACAACATACCAAAAGAGCATAAAGGAAAAGGAAAAGGAATACAACCCTCCCACTCCACCTCTTTCTACAGTGATAGCCCCCAGACACACACTAAGCAGAAGCACACATAGCAAAGCATACAATTTAAAGTAAAGCAATAATCACTCGAGTCAAGGGCGATGTTTTCCAAGTACGAACCCCCAAGGCCTAAACCAAGATCAGATAAGCACCTAGAAAACACTGCTCTTGAGACCGAATGACGATACAACCAAACATCCATGACTCTGGCTATCACTGTTATCATTGCCTTGATATCACCGTTAGTTGAATGACCGGCACATTCTTTCAGCCGTCCGTCAAGGGCTAATGGAAACCCCGGTTCTAGACATAACTCTGCACGTCATCGTGACCCGTGCCTAGGACTATCGAATCTGCCCAGAGTACTTGACTATCAATCATTAGCCTTCAGGGACTATCGAATCTGCCCAACGTACTCTTGCTTTGAGCATGCTAGAACCTTCAACAATGATAAGATCTCAGCCTCCTAGTCATCCTCCTCGACGACTATTTCCATACTAGCTCAAGCGCCTCTCGAGCAAACCATTATCCTCAACTCGAACCATTTCACCGAGTTATCAACATGCTTGGAATGATCCCGTCTGGATTAGACCAAGGCTATCTCATATCATACTTCGCCTCATCATCATCATAACAAAGTCTCATCTCAATCATCATCATCAAATCTATCCATATGAGCTTCATCATCCGCTACATATGCCACGAGCAGCTTTTCCAATTCAAGAGCCTTTCCCTTAGCTTTTGAATCATCTTCGACCAACTTGTCTAAATCAAATCATCAATCATCTAATTCATAGCAATAAATCAAGTCAAACATTAATCCAAGTAAACAAGCATTCAAATATGATCAAAATAGACAATTATGACAATAATGGCAATTTCGTAATTAAAGAGTTGAAAGTCTAACAAGCATGAAAACATGAACAATATCTCTATAATCTTGATGAATGAACTTGCATAGGTTATCATGTAGTAAAATGGTTGTCAAATCATCATGAACAATGGATCTACATGGATCTATACTTAGGTTTACAAAAATGCATGGAAATCACTATTTTAACACCAAATCAAACCAACGATCCGATATACTCCTTTGGATCCGTGTGAGAGATAATCACCACTCACCAAATCACCAAAACAACTCCAAATCAACACGCTTCAGATCTGGACAGCGAAGGATCTAACTCGATCTATCACGAATCCGCTTTGAACGATGAAATCTCTCTTCGAAGAATGTAGATCTTCAATCTAAACTCTTCGATCTTCGATTTGATCTTCAATATGGATGGAAGGAATCACTAGATTAGAGTGGAGAAAAGAAGTGAAGAAGTGTAGAAGTCGAGCTCTCAAAATGGCAGCACTTCATCGCTTCGAAATCCGGATCCCAAAAATGGAGCAAAGCCCTCCTATTTATAGCTGAAAAACCCTTAACTCGGCCGCCTTCTTAAGTCGTAACTCGGAATTAGGTCGTCTCCGACCTACGACCTAAGACCCCCACTGACCTAAGTCTTCCGACCTACGACTTAGCACTAAATAGACCAGCGCCTTCATACGACTTACGACCTAATGAATGCGCATCCACGACCTAACACAGACCGCTTCCTTACGACCTAACACTCATACGACTCAACAACTCCTAGGTCGCTCACGACTTAACACCCAGCGACCTAACACCTTAAGCCTTCACGCGACCTAAGACATCACGACCTAAGACTTAACTATAAGACGACTTAGCACTTAAGCCAAAACCCAGCGACCTATCAAACATGCGACCTAACAACTTACGCGACCTACTATCTTAAGTCGCCTACGACTTAATTCTTAACAACCTATCACACAGGGCTCCACACGACCTAACTATCTTAACCCCTTAGGTCGTCTAACGACCTAACTACTAAGTCGTTAGCTCGCTTAATCTCTTAAGTCGCTACACTCTTAGGTTGGTCAATTCCTTAAGTCGTCTAATTCTTATGCCGTTAGCTCTTAGGTCGCTAACCACAAGGTCGCTCATCACTAGGTCGTTAACTACTGGGTTGTTAACTCGCTACTCCTATAGGTCGCTCCAAACTATACCACGACCTAAACCATCATACGACCTATCTTCCATACGACCTAAGCTATCCTACGAGCTAACTCTTAAGTCGCTAACCGACCTATCCCTTAGGTCATCCACTACCTTAGGTTGCTCCAACACCCTACGACCTAAGCTACCACGACTTATCACCTAACTCGCCGAATTCCTTAACTCGGTCACGACTTAGGAATTAACCAAATTCTACCCAAAAACTGAAACGACTTAACAACGCTGAAAATTCCAAATTTCACGAACTTTTCGATCCGTGAAAATACGGGTCGTTACATTCTCTCCCCCTTAGGAATTTCGTCCCCGAAATTCCAAACAACAAAGCAATCAAAGACTATTCTGCACGCCTACCATCCATAGCAATCAACAAACCATGCATCCAATTCTAGCTTAGCGTACAGAATTCTAACACTAGAACAAGTTACAACATCGTGAGATGACACGACACCTTAGGGCCATACCTTGAAGAGTTCAGGATGAGATGCCTTCATCCTCTCTTCCACCTCCCACGTGCAGTCGTTATCATCATCACTCTATTGTATCTTGAGTAACTTAACTACCTTCCTCCTAAGTTGTTTCGTGTCGGTTTCGACAACACGAAGCGGCTTACGAGGTCTCTTATCGACTGGATCAACTTCGAAATCTTCACAGCTATCAGCAGAAACCACTATGTTCGAGTAGTGCACATACTTCCGTAGATACGATACATGAAAAACATTGTGCACACTCGACATCTTCTCTGGTAACTCCAATCTGTAAGCGAGCTTTCCAATTCGCTCGATGATCGGGAATGGTCCAACAAATCTCGGAGTCAATTTTCCTTTCTTCCCGAATCGAATAACATTCTTCAATGGAGAAATCTTCACAAAAACCATATCACCTACGTCGAATTCCAAATCCTTACGACGCTTATCGGCATAAATTTTCTGACGGTCTTGGGCTGCCTTCATTCGTCGCCGAATGATCTCTATACAATCCGAGGTCTGTCGAATCATCTCTGGCCCAAGCATCAGCTTTTCTCCAGTCTCTAACCAACATGTCGGAGAGTTACACGGTCTTCCATACAATGCCTCATACGGTGCCATACCAATGCTTGACTGTTAACTGTTGTTATACGAAAATTCAACCAAATGAAGATGATCTTCCCATGATCCTCCGAAATCCAAAACACAAGCTCTAAGAAGATCTTCCAAAACTCGGTTGACTCTCTCGGTCTGACCATCTGTTTGAGGATGATAAGCTGTACTCAAACACAACTCGGTTCCCAAAACTTCCTGAAAGCTCTTCCAAAATCCACTAGTGAACAATGGGTCTCGATCGCTCACTATACTCTTCGGAATACCATGGAATCGAACTATCCACTTAACATACAACTCAGCCAACTTTGATGCAGTCCTAGTCGATCGAACAGGAATGAATCTTGCACTCTTAGTCAAACGATCTACAATGACCCAAATCCCTTCATTCCCCGTCCTTGTTCTAGGTAGCCCATCAATAAAATCCATCGATACTTGCTCCCACTTCCATGTAGGAACTTCTAATGGCTGAAGCAATCCACTTGGCTTCTTCTGTTCAGCTTTTACCAACTGGCAGTTCATACACTTGGAAATAAAATTTCCAACATCCTTCTTCATACCTTCCCAGTAGTAGGTTCTCTTCATATCCTGATACATCTTATTTCCACCTGGATGAATTGTCAACTTCGAGTGATGACTTTCCTTCAAATCTTCATTTCTCAATTCATCCATCTCGGGAACAACTAGTCGTCCTTGCTTCCGAAGCCAACCCTCTCGATCGACCTCGAATCCTTTATCCTTTTCTGGTTCCAATCCAGATTCCAAATCACGGATAATCTTGACAATCTTATCATCTCGCTTTTGACCCTTGCCAATCGTTTCCACAAGAGTCGGTCTTATTGATAAGTTTGCCAATATCTCAGGTTCCAATTCGCATCTGGGCCTGAAATCAAATCCAGCTAAGTACTCGAGATTCTTCCATTCTGAAAACATGGCTCCCAATCCTGCATGTCTTCGACTTAACGCATCCGCCACTGCGTTACCTTTTCCCGGAGTATAAGCTATACCAAAATCATATGATGCCAAAAACTCTAGCCAACGTTGCTGCCGAAGATTCAAATCCTTTTGGGAGAAAAGATACCTCAACGACTTATGATCTGTAAACAACTCAAATCGAACTCCCAATAGATAATGTCTCCACATCTTTAGAGCAAAAACAATCGCCGCTAACTCCAAATCATGAGTCGGGTAATTCCTTTCATGCGGCTTCAGTTGTCGACTAGCATACGCAACAACTTTATCCTTCTGCATCAGCACTGCCCCAAGTCCAGTACCACATGCATCGGTGTAAACCACCATCTCTTCATTCCCACTTGGAATAGTGAAAACAGGAGCACTTGTCAATCGCTCTTTCAGGATTCCAAAAGCTTGCTCAAACTTAGCATCCCATCTGAACACTTGGTTCTTTTTCGTCAATCCTGTCAACGGTGCAGCTACCTTGGAGAAGTCTTTGATAAACCGTCGATAATATCCTGCTAATCCAAGAAAACTTCTCACATCAGATGCATTCTTAGGTCTAACCCAATCCTGGATTGCTGCGACCTTAGCGGGATCAACCGCTATTCCATTTCCAGAAATAACATGGCCTAAGAACCTCACTTCACTCTTCCAGAAGTGACACTTCGAAAACTTAGCCTTCAGCTGATGTTTCCGTAAGATTTCCAAAACAATAAGTAAGTGTGTCTTGTGCTCTTCTTCAGTTCTGGAATAAATCAGAATATCATCCACGAACACAAGTACGAACTTGTTCAACTGATCTCTGAACACTCTATTCATAAGATCCACAAAATATGCTGCCGCGTTAGTCAATCCAAACGGCATTACCAGCCACTCAAAGAAACCGGATGGTGTCCTAAAAGCTGTCTTCGGCACACTATCCTTAGCAACCCTCAACTGGTGAAATCCCGTTGCTAAATCCATCTGAGAAAACACCTTTGCTTCGTGAAGCTGATCAAACAAGTCATCTATTCTCGGCAATGGATACTTATTCTTCTTAGTCACCTTATTCAGCTCACGATAATCCACACACAACCTCAGCGATCCATCTGCTTTGGTTACAAACACAACTGGTGCACTCCATTCGGACACACTACGCCGAATGAATCCTTTCTGTAAAAGATCATCAACTTGCACCCTCAACTCTTGCTGTTTCCTAGGCGCCATCCGCCTAAGAGGCATCACAACAGGTCTGGCTCCTTCAACTAGATCTATACGAAACTCGATCTCTCTATGCGGCGGTAACCCTTTGACTTCGTCAAAGACATCCTCAAATCCATTAACGATTGGCAACGATGACAGTCCATCCCGTGGAACAACCAGCGAATACATGAAGCTCATGAAGACGCCTTCTTCATGCTTACATCGTATCACAATCCTTCGCCCTTCCAAATTCTCGACTGTCACCTCCAACCTCTCACAATCAACCTTTGCCGCATACTTCCTAAGCCAGTCCATACCCAAAATAATTCCGAACCCCGCAAAGTTCAGAACAAAGCAATCACAAACAAAAGAGCAATCATGACCCGATACAATCAGACCACGGCATAACATACACAAACAAGACGAACCCCCAACTGGATTAGTCACAACCAATGGCCTATCAACAATATTCGGTTCTAAACCCAACCGGCCTACAAGTTCGCTACAAACAAACGAATGCGACGCCCCAGTATCAAACAGAACTCTAACTGGAACACCACATAGGAAAAGAGTACCTTGAACCACCACACTCTTTCCTTTCTCCTCTACGGTAGGAGCTTTCGAAGACGATGGAACAGCTCCCAAAGCATAAGCTTGCACAATCTGCTTGTCCCTCCTCGGTTCTGGACAATCCTTCCTGAAATGCCCCGGCTTGTCACAGTTGTGACACTTCATTGGTACCTTCGGATCCTTACAATCCTTAGAGAAATGGCCCTTCTGCTGACAATTATAGCAAGTCACTTCGCCCTTCGGCTTCTTCTGGCCATCCTTACCCTTCTGCTGCTGCTGCTTCCTCTTCTTGTTTCCACCCTGCTGTGGTTTAGATTCTCCCCTGGTCACAGCAACAATAGATCCTTCCTTAGGAAACAGACTCTCATGCCTGAGAGCTTTCTCCACAAGCTTCTCAAATGAATCGTCCAAATGATCCACCAACTGTCTCCCAAGATAACTGTCCAAGCTTGTCACAAACTTCTCGTTCTTCTGATATGCAGATTCAATATACGACCGGACATACTTGGACAAAGCTTCAAACTCAGAAACATACTCAAGAACTGGTCTTCCTCCTTGCTTGAGCTCCACAAACTTCTTGAACAGAACAGACTTCTGAGCTGTAGAAATGAACTTAGCTTCAAATCTAACTTGGAATTGCTCCCAAGTAATCTCTTCCTCCGGAGTATCAATAGTGATAGAGTTCCACCAATCCGAAGCTCTTCCTTGAAGCTGTCTCGATGCTAACTTCCTCTTAGCTGCATCCTCAATTCCTAAGTCACCAAAGATCCTTCTACAAGCATCTATCCACCTCTGGACTTCAATGGTTGATTCTGTTCCTAAGAAAACCTTTCCTCCAAGAGCAGTATAGTTCTTACACAGCTTAGCAAAATCCACCGGTTTTGGAGTCTGAACTTGAACTCTAACATCCACCGATGGCCCCGGAGCTGGCATCCTTCCCATGATCGAAGTCATCATAGCTTCGAACATAGCAGCATAATCAACAGCCCCTTCAGTAGCACGGCCTTCCCTAGCAGCTGGTCTCCCTCTTCGACTCATTCTCAATATCTATAAAAAGGAATGATTAGCACATCTAGAGAAACAACTGCATAAAGGACTCAAACTCTACTAAGCTACTATATTATATATAGTAATCATCCATCAAAATACAATTACGTCTCTCATACGTAGTTACATCAGCGAGCGTTGGGTAAAATCGATTAACCAAAGCTCTGATACCAAATCTGACGACCGCCCATGACCCCTGCACCGAATCTAGAGATAGTGCGCTGTAAAGTGTGCCAGGCGACCATGGACGATTGTCAAGGTACGTAGATCAGAATAACAGAATCTATCGTATTACTCACAGCACATGGCCAAAATACAATAGAACATATATATAGTGAAGCTTTACAGAATAAAATGCCATCATATAAAACTTCATAATAGTTGAATACAAGCATCTGAACAGTCAATACATCAAGCCTCACTACATATCACTCAGAGAATACAAAGCAGCGGAACATCCAGTACATATAGTAAGAAGATAATATGCAACCCTTCAGCTCGTCTTCGATATCAGCATCGTAGAAAGCAAGAACAGCACCTGTCACCTGCTACCTAGTCTGCCCGTCCCAAAATGGACGAACAGCCCAAGGCAATAAGAATTAAAACATAAAGCCTTGAGTCAGACAACAGTCTTAGTGAGCAGTAAATTAACTAACAACATACCAAAAGAGCATAAAGGAAAAGGAAAAGGAATAGGAATACAACCCTCCCACTCCACCTCTTTCTACAGTGATAGCCCCCAGACACACACTAAGCAGAAGCAAACATAGCAAAGCATACAATTTAAAGTAAAGCAATAATCACTCGAGTCAAGGGCGATGTTTTCCAAGTACAAACCCCCAAGGCCTAAACCAAGATCAGATAAGCACCCAGAAAACACTGCTCCTGAGACCGAATGACGATACAACCAAACATCCATGACTCTGGCTATCACTGTTATCATTGCCTTGATATCACCGTTAGTTGAATGACCGGCACATTCTTTCAACCGTCCGTCAAGGGCTAATGGAAACCCCGGTTCTAGACATAACTCTGCACGTCATCGTGACCCGTGCCTAGGACTATCGAATCTGCCCAGAGTACTTGACTATCAATCATTAGCCTTCAGGGACTATCGAATCTGCCCAACGTACTCTTGCTTTGAGCATGCTAGAACCTTCAACAACGATAAGATCTCAGCCTCCTAGTCATCCTCCTCGACGACTATTTCCATACTAGCTCAAGCGCCTCTCGAGCAAACCATTATCCTCAACTCGAACCATTTCACCGAGTTATCAACATGCTTGGAATGATCCCGTCTGGATTAGACCAAGGCTATCTCATATCATACTTCGCCTCATCATCATCATAGCAAAGTCTCATCTCAATCATCATCATCAAATCTATCCATATGAGCTTCATCATCCGCTACATATGCCACGAGCAGCTTTTCCAATTCAAGAGCCTTTCCCTTAGATTTTGAATCATCTTCGACCAACTTGTCTAAATCAAATCATCAATCATCTAATTCATAGCAATCAATCAAGTCAAACATTAATCCAAGTAAACAAGCATTCAAATATGATCAAAATAGACAATTATGACAATAATGGCAATTTCGTCATTAAAGAGTTGAAAGTCTAACAAGCATGAAAACATGAACAATATCTCTATAATCTTGATGAATGAACTTGCATAGGTTATCATGTAGTAAAATGGTTGTCAAATCATCATGAACAATAGATCTACATGGATCTATACTTAGGTTTACAAAAATGCATGGAAATCACTATTTTAACACCAAATCAAACCAATGATCCGATATACTCCTTTGGATCCGTGTGAGAGATAATCACCACTCACCAAATCACCAAAACAACTCCAAATCAACACGCTTCAGATCTGGACAGCGAAGGATCTAACTCGATCTATCACGAATCCGCTTTGAACGATGAAATCTCTCTTCGAAGAATGTAGATCTTCAATCTAAGCTCTTCGATCTTCGATTTGATCTTCAATATGGATGGAAGGAATCACTAGATTAGAGTGGAGAAAAGAAGTGAAGAAGTGTAGAAGTCGAGCTCTCAAAATGGCAGCACTTCGTCGCTTCGAAATCCGGATCCCAAAAATGGAGCAAAGCCCTCCTATTTATAGCTGAAAAACCCTTAACTCGGCCGCCTTCTTAAGTCGTAACTCGGAATTAGGTCGTCTCCGACCTACGACCTAAGACCCCCACCGACCTAAGTCTTCCGACCTACGACTTAGCACTAAGCAGACCAGCGCCTTCATACGACTTACGACCTAATGAATGCGCATCCACGACCTAACACAGACCGCTTCCTTACGACCTAACACTCATACGACTCAACAACTCCTAGGTCGCTCACGACTTAACACCCAGCGACCTAACACCTTAAACCTTCACGCGACCTAAGACATCACGACCTAAGACTTAACTATAAGACGACTTAGCACTTAAGCCAAAACCCAGCGACCTATCAAACATGCGACCTAACAACTTACGCGACCTACTATCTTAAGTCGCCTACGACTTAATTCTTAACGACCTATCACACAGGGCTCCACACGACCTAACTATTTTAACCCCTTAGGTCGTCTAACGACCTAACTACTAAGTCATTAGCTCGCTTAATCTCTTAAGTCGCTACACTCTTAGGTCGGTCAATTCCTTAAGTCGTCTAATTCTTATGCCGTTAGCTCTTAGGTCGCTAACCACAAGGTCGCTCATCACTAGGTCGTTAACTACTGGGTTGTTAACTCGCTACTCCTATAGGTCGCTCCAAACTATACCACGACCTAAACCATCATACGACCTATCTTCCATACGACCTAAGCTATCCTACGAGCTAACTCTTAAGTCGCTAACCGACCTATCCCTTAGGTCATCCACTACCTTAGGTCGCTCCAACACCCTACGACCTAAGCTACCACGACTTATCACCTAACTCGCCGAATTCCTTAACTCGGTCACGACTTAGGACTTAACCAAATTCTACCCAAAAAGTGAAATGACTTAACAACGCTAAAAATTCCAGATTTCATGAACTTTTCGATCCGTGAAAATACGGGTCGTTACATTCAGCCTAATTTTTTTTCAAAGTTTGTCTTTATGCCTATTTTCCACTTTAAATAATATCTTGTTTTTAAAAGGGGGTTTATTAAATAAAAAGTTTTACCTAGAGTGATTTACAAATGATATTTTATAAAGGAGATTCTATAAAGAAATTATGAAGGAAGATTTTTAAATAGTTTTAAAAATAGAAAGAGTTTTTATAAATCATTGTAGATAGTTTTGAAAGAAGTTTTAAATCTAGTTTGAAAACTTTTAAGTGGTTTGAAATGTGAAGTGAACTTATAAAAAGATTTTTTTTATAAGGAATAAGTAAATGTGTTTTATAGGAGGTGATGTTTTTGAAAGGGAATTGTTTAGCCATTTAGTATGGAATTTCGAGGAAATGGAATTTCCAAAATGTTTGGTAAATACTTATATTATTTTTTTCAAGTAAAAAGGAATGTAAGAGGTTTAAAACTAGGGTTTGAAAATATCTTTTGATCAGGTTTTATAAAGTGATTTTATTAATTAAAGTTTAATTAATAAAGGCTTAGAGGATCCCATATGGAAATTAAACAATGATTAGATGATTGTTTATTTGATAGTTAAATAACCGACTATCAAGTTTGACCCAATTTGACTTAGGAAGTGTGAATGTAAATTCAAGTTTCCCGATAAGGTCTCGAAAACTTACTTTCAAAAGAACAGGGAATGAGTCAACCAGAAATTATCGGTTGTTGATGCGGAGAGACCGGGATCAGATCTATATCCGAAACCACTCTGAACCAACATGTACGTTCGAATGGAAGACGTATTGATGATGATTTGAAGTGCAAGGGCTACTGCTACTAATCCTGAGGGTGATTTCAAAATGGATGTAGTAGAGTTAGTGCCTTCGGTTTCATTCAGACCCAGAATGAACTTGTATGGATGAATGCTGGCATTGCATTGACGCTTGGAGGGTAGTGTTAGCATTCCAAAATGGATTGCTATTTAGAAATGTAAAACGTAGCCTCATGTAACGACCCGTATTTTTTTTACTGTTTTAAATTATAGGATGTGATATAATTATTAAATAAAAATAGTTAAAAATAAAATTTAATGAATTATTAGTATTGATGTATCGGGTAATTAAATTGTTTAAATTTATGTTGCAATTATTTAAATAATGGAATTCTGGATTTAATGTGAATGAAAATGGCATCGAAAATTGATTCAAATTTTATATAAATATGAGTGGAGATCGTTTACTTTTAAAATGGAATTTAAAGGTGAATAACTAGAAATTGAAAATTTTATATTATAATTGACAAGTAAAAATAGCCATTTTGGCCACTGTCTCGGATATCGATGAAACAAGTTTCATCGGATCCATAATAGTGAATTATTGTAGGATTACAAATTTCATAGCGATCGGACTCATCGTTTGGCCGTGCGAGCTTGAAATGCGTAGAAATTTATTTCGGAATTCGATAAAATAATTGACTTTGAAAATCTATCTTTCACATACGATCGAATTAGGCCTCGAAACTAGTTCCATTGCGTTCGGAATGGGGGTAAAATTTTATAAACGCCAAGCGGCACTCCTCGATTGGAGTTCAGACGATTTTGGACCTAACTATATAAATACGCACTTAAATCGAGACAGTTTTATTATTATTTTCAAAACCCTAGCCGCCAGTATTATAATGGCTGAAATTGCTCGAACTTCTTTCCTTTTTATCTCTCAATCCATTCAACGAAATCAAAAACTTCCAAAAGCAACGTTGTAGATCTCGACGAGCTCTTCAAATCCACAAGGTTGATTGCTGCTAATATGTCACGGATTCGCCGAGATTTGAGATTGAAGGGCACACGCGTTTTCTCGGATTTTGTGCAAACGACGGCGAATGACACGATGAAACTTGGTGCGTAGGTGGCTCTCAAGGTGGCGCACACGCTGGTAGTCGCTGATCGAACTCTGGATGTCTCGAGTTGTGTGCATGTGGAAGAAAGGAGCGCGTGTGATGGGTTACGGACGTGAGGCTGATACGCGGTTGAAGGAAGAAATGGTATATGTATTCTATTTTTATTTATTTATTTTATATTAAAATTCAAATCGTTCTAACATCCATAACTTTTCCATATGTGCTCGGATCGACGCGTGGTTTTCTCAGTTGCTTTCATATCGAAATTCTGGACGTTATGGAACTGGTTTGGCTGCATTCTGATACTATTCAAATTTAGGCCTTCATTTGGATTTTAAATCGTCGATAAATCAAAGGTGGGTATTTATACGCTCACAATTGACTAAAATAATTTTATGTTAGTTAAATTAATATCATGAAGTGATTGAAATTTATTGATTATTGTTTGATTAGTTTGATTGACATTTAAATTGACATCTGAATTAATTGATAAAATTTGAATTGACAGTTAAATTGAATTAGAATTTAATCGCCCATAAAATACCTGATATTGATAATTATGAAATTGTTGTGAATTTTATTGACTGTTTGGATGATTGGTTATGATAGATGCTATTGGTTGATATTTGGATGTTTATATCATGTTATCATCTTGTATATTATTTACAGTATATAAAAATGTAAATTGAATTATTTTGAATAAATTAAGAAATAAGTTGAAATGGTATATACCTATGACATTTATTTTGGGTTGAAATGATATATATCCATCCTAGAATTAAATTAAAATAATTGATTCACGTGACCATAGGATAGAAAATTATATATGGATACCGGATTAGTTAAATTAAATGATTTTAAGATTTTGAATTAAAATTATTTAAATTGATTTTGATTTTTAAGGAATAAAAATCGAATTTATAAAAATTGAATTATTTTCGAACTGGAGCTCGAAATGTTGAAATTTAAATTTGGTAAACGAAAATTTTTAAATAATTGAAGTTGAGATTTTTAAGTTAAAATCGAAATATGATGTGAATTTCAGAAATTTGATTTGTTTTAAAAGATTGGACTTTTATTCAAACTTTGAATATTTCTAAGTAAAAGGTGATATAAAACGATATTTCGAAATTGAGCTTGGAAATTTACTATATTTGAAGATTTGGATTTTAAATTGAATATTGAAGGAAAATTTGTTTGAAGTGTTTTGAATCGATATTTTGGAAATCGAACTCGTAATTGATATAAATCAAAACGGTTTAAATTTGAAATTGGAGTTGAAATTAATTTGAGATTGGAATTTAAATTAATTTGGAATTAGAATTTTAAATTAATTTGGAATTGGAGTTGAAATTAATTTTGGAATTGGCATTGGAATTAATTTGGAATCGAAGTAAATTTCGACTTGAAATCGGAATGGAATCGATTAAATTGAAATCGAAAGTGGAACTAATTTGAATTGGAAATTTGGAAAGTGAACTGGTTTGACTTAGAAACTATTTTTAAATGAACATTTTTAGTATAAACAGTTTAAAATATATATTCTTTAAATATTCAAATTATTTTGATTTTCCAAACTGTTTTACTATATGAACCATTTTTAATACTCAAATTATTTCTATTAAACTATTTTAACTATTTAACTATTTTAAAAACTATTTAAACTATTTTTCTAAAAATTCAAACCGGTCAAAAGGGTGGAATGTTTATATTTAAATCTTGGATTTAAATGCGAATTGGGTTAAAGTGAAGTTATAACCTAAATCGAATTCGAAACAAATTTTAAAGTGAAATCAATATATCAAACTGAATTGACAATTGAATTATAATATGATTTTTGAAGCGAATATGACAATTTTGAAATGGATTTGATTTTGAAGCGAATATGATATTTGAAATCAAGTATGAATTGTTTTCAAAATATAAAAGAACCAACCGGCTTGTAAAACGACGTTTGGTTGTTAAAGAGATCGGGGCCTCTTATTGGCATACTCTCTGTTAATATTGGAACCACTTTAACAATTGTGTACGCGGTGGATGATATCCAGAATGTAATGGTTGAATTAGCAAAGTTTACTGCAATGAAGTAAGAGAACGATGGTGGATAGCTTTGACACTCGTGTGATAATTAAAATGACTAAAACAGGAGCATATGTCTGGCCATTGAGGTTAGCTACCTCTAGCGACGTTGATCCCTTGTATTACTATTGTGATTTCGTATTCGATGGGTGCACCTTTTGTCGGTTGGATTGATTGTCGCGGTCGGCCACAGATGGGTTACGACCAGCCAGAAAAGGTAAACTGGTATAATCCTACCTTAGGCATTGCCTCACGTGCCTTGTCATATTTATCCTTATACGAGCCCATTACGACTTTGGTTTAGACTGTACAAATGTATTAAGGTGGATTAATGTAAAGCCTTAATGCTATTTTGATATTTATTTTACTGATAGACATTATCTATTATAGCGTATACTATTATATATAAATAATTAAATGGATCCTTAGGAGATGAAAAATCCCTTAACATCTCTTAAGTTATTGCACTCATATTTGTGATATTGATTTGACTTACATAAGAGTATTTTAGTCTTGACTCGAGTGTTTTGTTTTTTCATTACGCTTGGGTCAGTCCTGAGTTCTTTTTTAGCATATTGAAGATTATTCCCTGGAGGACGAAGATGGAGATTTGGTATATTACTATTATTATTACCCCTTGTATCATGCTATTCTGCTGTATCGTTTATTTATCCCTGATGTATGGACATAACTCTGATAAATATGTATAGATTATAATCAAATGTATGATACAAACAACTTCATGAACTGTTATTTGATTATTATATTTTACCCTTTCCGCTGTGAGATTCTGTGTTTGTGTTCTTCTTATTTTCTTATTCTTCTTATTTAACCCCATTGATTATCTACGTTCCGGATTGTTTAAGTTGGACATGTGTGGACTATTGTCGATTTAAACTTTCCAAAATTTGGGTCATCATAGTTGGTATCAGAGTGAAGGTTTAGCTATAACCTTGGCTTTATGGGGGTTTGACTCACTAGAGATAGGGTAGTAATACCATAGAATGAGTCTATTTGATTGTATATATATATATATGAGAGTGCGTACTTGTTAGTGTTATAAAATGTTTTATATTGTGTTTACTTATCCGTTGAGTTGTTTATGAATTTTGGTCGATGTGTGGGACGCCGTGTTATCGATAGGGGTTTCTAAACACTTAAACGAGGCAAGTCGACATAATATTGTTTTAAAATCGAGTAAACGAAATAATTTTACCTAAATTATACTATATATAAAAGGTTAATTATTAATGAAATTATTGTTAGGAGATGATAATATTTAGTTATCATCGATTATTGGTTGAAAGAAAAATAAAATAAAATGAATACTTAATGAATTTATTTTAGGAAGAATTTGATAATTAAATTGGATTGAAATCAATTAAAATAAGAAGTGGTTAAGATGACAAAGTTGTAAATTAATGGAATATTTTGATAATAAGGTAAGGAAACTTGTATAAGTATATTTATAATATAGCTTATAAATAGAAATGATTTTAAAAATTGATAATTTCATAATTTAAAATCCTTTTGTTTTCAAAATTGTTTTCGAAGACTTTGAAATTAATATTAATATTATTTGAAAGAGTTTTGACTAGAAAAATATTTTGAAAAGATTTTGAAGAAAATAAAAGCATTAAACTCGCTTTGGTTATTGGGAAATAATTCTGGGGATGACTACAGCATCGCCAGTATTTATTTCGAGTTTCAGAGTGAGAATTACTACCAAAAGAAATTTATTTTCAAACTAAAACAAGTTTCGGTTGTGAAAAATATTCTATGTATGACTTATTAAATATATGAAAATAGTTTTGAACTTATAATTGTAAATAGTATATAAGAAATAAGTTTGTAACATATAAATTTGAATAGAAAAAAAATAAGTTATAACTTATAGACTTGAATAGCGAAGTAAAAATAAATTTTAAAATGGTTATACATTTTAATTAAGCAGATATATGAAATTTGACTTCGAGAAATGAAATGGAATCATTGAGTTAAGAAATGTTAAAATGAATTGAGTTAATGAAATGAAGTAAATAAAATATAGTTTAACTCATAAAAGCTTAAATAAAATATGAAATGTAATTGAAATAATAAAATGAAATTTTAAATGAATAAATTTGTATAATTTATAGATTTAAGAATATTAAGCAAAAAACAAATTTTAAATTTGTTAAATGTGAATAATAAGAAGAAAATATTTAAAGGAGAGTGAAATAAATGAGAATTGGATTAAATGAAATAGAATTTCACTTAATAAAGATTAAATGAGTTGTGTTGGATTTGAAATCGAACTAGAAGAAATAGTAAAGTGAATTATTTTTCACTTGAGTTAATAATGAATTAAAAATGAATTCGAACTTGAATTATAAAATGAAATGTAATTTAAGTGGGAAATAAATTAAATGAGCGTAAGAGAAAAAAATTAATATGAGCAATTGAATTTAATTTAAATGGGATGAAAATAAATTAAATGCAAATAGAATGAGTTTCAATAAAATTGAATGGTAACTAATTGAATATGAAATAGGTTAAACAAAAAAGTGAAACAATTAAAATTTCATAAATTAAATTGAATAAATTTAATGTAAATGAAATAAATTTGAATAAATTGAAAGAAAACCAAATTATGAATGTGGCTAAGCATTTTGGATATAAAAAAAGAAATCAATGGAATGTAAATCAATTAAACGTGGATGAAACAAAAGTATATAATTGAAACAAATTTAACAAATGTAAATACATTGAATTGTAACAAATAAAATGTGAATGCAATGAATATTGATTGATTGAATAAAAATGGATTGAAACTAAATTAGTTGAATGTAAATCAATTAAAAGCGAATGAATTGAATATAAATCCATTGTATGATTAACGAAATGAATATTAATAAGTGAATGTGAATCACTTTAAAATATATAGAATGTGGTATGGAATTAAATTACTTAAGTATAATTAATTATATGAATTATTGAAATGAAATTGTAACAACCCGCATATTTTACGATTGTATATTTAAATGTTGAAATTTAAATATGACATCGTTAGTCGGATTAAGGTCCGAAATCCTACTTTCTGTAAACAGTCGAGTTGGGACTCGAGACTACTACCATTGAGTCCAAAATGGCGTTTACAACTTTTTTGAGTATAAACATCAATATGTTTGGAGTTAAGTAGAATTTTGTTATTTTTCTATTTGGGTTTGGGTTTCAGCCCACTAACCCAACATAATACCCTAACTCCTCTACTCTTCATCCATTCACTCATTCTATTTCTTAACACTTTCAAGCTCAAAAAAAATGGGGGAAAGAATGGGAAATAGAAATTCCTAAACCCTAGTTTTGATTAGGAAACTCAAATTCAAGTCCAAAATCAAGGAGAAGCTTAGGTAAGCATCCTCTTCATCTTCTCCATCTTTATTTCTCTTCAATTTACAGAAATTCCTATAACCTAACTTAGGAAAAAACTTCACCTTTGATAATAGATTGAAGATTCTAGAGGTATATTGAAGAGGAATTGGTCTTGCTTTGTTTTAAAGCTTCTCATTCGTTGTCTTTGAGTTTTAAAGGTGAGTTTTTGAACTCACATCTATGTCTACAGCTTTCATTGTTGTTAGGTATGAATCCCTAACATCTTTTGCATGTCCATTTGCTTTTGGATTGAATTAGTTTGATGAATATTCCAATTTTGGTATTTTGAAGTCAAAATATATGAAATTCTTAATATGGAAGTTTGGATATGTTAATTGGAGAGTATTGATGTGTTTATAGGGTTGGGTTGTCGCTTGACATCGATCTCTAGCCATCGTCTCTCATTTGGTTGTTTCGAATTTGATTTGGCCATCAATGGCCTTGGCAAAAATTGCCCTGAGCTTCAGCTCAGATGTCTGGAAATAAGCTTAGACGTCTGAAGCTACGGGAATAAAATTCCAGTCTTTTAGCTCAGACGTCCGATCTTACTTCTAGACGTCTGGGCGATCTGGAAGAAAATTCCAGAGCTTCAGCTCAGACGTCTGGAAAGTCTACCAGACGTCTGGAGCTGTTTATTTCAGCCATGTTGCCTATTTTGAGTGGATTTCCGTTTTAATCGATTTTTGGTTAATCCAATTAGTTGTTATCACTTATTATCAACTTTGATGACTTCTTTTTCGGGAATTTTGGGAATATCCATTTGATGGATTTGATGTCGATTTTTATGGCTTTAATTCACGTCGTCGAATGTGAATTTGTGGTGATCGATTGTTTCTACAATCATTTCTGTGATTTTTCACTTTAAAATACAAAGGTTTCTATACTAGTAGTAAATACTCAAACTCTTTCACAAAAATGATTTCAACTACTTTTAAATACAAAACTCATTTTCAAATCCATTTTCCAATCTATTAGTATATACAAACCTTTACTTCATTCGTACGAGAAATCCAATTAAACGACTTAGCAAAACAAGTGGTATGAAACGCTTGCGTTTACTTCGTCGGTTAATTCTTAGACTTGTTCGATTGAAATCTTGTGAAAATTTTCGAGCGGAAATCTACAATTTGTTCGTAAATATTTAAGTTAAGCCAGTGTTTATGGGACATGAAGCTAAACTCATTTATTTACTAGCTTAGTGTAATCTACACTTTTCATCGATCAATGGTGATCATTTTATGGTTTAGACTAGCGATATGCGATGTCTCTTTGTCCACGTGGGGGACAGTACCTCGTTTTGTGGAGCTTCGTCTCATTTTTATAGGCTAGCGACCTACGGGCTTTATAGAGTTCGGTTCATCGGGCGTACCGTTATTGGACTACGTCGTTGTTCCGAATTATTTGAGTTTCAGGTTCATCGGGCGTACCGTTATTGCACTACGTCATTGTTCTGGCTCATTTGAGTTTCAGGTTCTTCGGGCATACCATTATTGTACTACGCTGTTGCACCGGCTCTATGGGATAGCGACCCGTTTGTGATACACGTGTTGGTGAGTTTTCATGCTCCTATTTGTGATAGGCCTCTCCCTTTGTGTTTTCTGGATTTCTGGTTGTTGATTTCTAGAATTTGTGTTTCACCATTTTTAACGATATGCATTGATAAGCTCTATCAATATTTGTGTTTTGGTAAATAATTTAAAGAGTACGACATTCTTTTTGGTGTTTGAGTAGATTTGAGATACTGTATGATTTTTGTTGTTATTGAATGTATACTTGTCACAGTATGGCATTAGTGTTATCATACGTTTTTGTCATATCTCTTATCCTATTTCATTTTATATGATATTTATAGCTAGACTGATCCGTTTATTATTTTCTTCTTAAATAATACTCGGGACAGACCGAGGCATTACAGGTGCTTCCACTTGACTATTTAGCAGGGACTAGCTTCTGACTTTTGGATAACTACTATAGATTAGTAGTTTTTGCTTTTATACATTCAAGATAGAGACTCCTTGATGTTTACATATTCTTTTGTCTAGCACTTGTATCTATTCTTTTGTGATGTAGTGGATCTAGTATGACCACTACTTTGATGTACACTTCTTTGTGTTATATTCATATATGTTTCTGTCTTAGTGATATGAATATCTGTGACTGATTTGTGTTATGCTTATTTCTATATTTGTTTCCGAAGGCCTCATAGCCATTGTGTGGTAGCTTTGAGTTTTTATTTGATATGTCGGATTTCCTCTTGAAACTAAATGAAAGTCATTCTATCTGATATATCGATACTTGCACAAAGCAATTACACAGATGGTCGCTCCTCAACAGCCTTATTCTTCGTGCTAGTCGACGGCATTACCCCGTAGTGTCCTTGGCTAGTGTGAGTACAGAGGTGGGGCGTCACAGCTTGGTATCGGAGCCAAACTTCGGAACAATGTAGAATAATCTAGCAAGGATCATTGTCCTAAGTCTTTCTTAGAAGTCATGCCTTAGGATTTAATTCGAGTCATTGGACCCGTAAAACCCTATTTTCTTTTGTGATGCCTTGATTTATCAATCAAGTTTGTTTGATATTCATTCTGAGAATAACCTTTTTCCTCTTCTTTCTTTCTTTCTTAAGAAGAGAAATGGTTAGACCATACCATCCCAGCGTCAGTCAATTAGTGCTACTCCTCAGGATAGAGTATTTATGTCTGCCCAGCAGCTCTTAGACCTTGTGAAGAATGCTCAAGTTGTCGGACCCATTCCAGAGCCTACTCATCCTAAATTCAGGTTTGCACGTTTGTGCAGTGATTATACCAATTTGGGTGGAAGGCCATTCAAGGGTTTCGAAAGTGTTATAGATGTCCAAGCTTGGCTTAGATTGTGCGACCGCATCTTTTCTCGCATGAATCTTATTGATCTTCATCGAGTCCAAGTGGCTTCTAGCATGCTTCAACAAAGAGCATTAGATTGGTATGAGCTTCTGATTTTGGAAATTATCGAAACGGATCTTACTTGGGAGCAATTTCGGGAAAGGTTCGAGTTGAAATTTGTGCCGGAAGCTGAAAAGGTAACTTTAGCTCGATGCTTTATTGACCTTGTTCAAGGTGAATCTTCTGTAACGGATTACGTTGCATCTTTTGAATCTCTCTCTAAATATGGGGTCGAGTATATTAATATCCTATTGAAGAAAAATCAGAGGTTTGTCTATGGCTTGAATAAGAACCTCAAAAAGCCTTTACTCCTGAAACTAGAAGTTTCTTTTGATCAGCTTGTTGATATCGCTCTTCGACTTGAAGAGGCCGATAAAGAAAGTGATGTTGAAGTTGTGGGTGCCAAACAAAACTTCAACAATAATAAGAAGAGACCTATCAAGTTCAAGCCTAATCCCAACAAGAAAGGGAAATAAGCAACTTCGGTTGTAAAGACTCCTACCTCTAGTCATGGGCAATGCTACAATTGTGGTTCTAAGGACCATTATGCGAATAGGTGCCCAAAACCTCTTTTATGTTGTTATTGCAAAAGTTCGGGTCATATTTTATCTTTAAGCCCCAAACTTCCAAGCAAGAAGGAAGGAAAGCTAAATGTTGTGCAAGCCCCTAGTAACACTTATTTTGGTCAAGGTATTTCTCATTCTACCCTTGATGGCATTATTATGTTTCGTGATCTTCCTATTCGAGTTCTTTTTGATACGAGGGCATCCCACTCTTTTATATCAAAAGAACTTGTTGATACATTTTCTCTAAATGCTATGTGTTTGATGACTTCACTAAAAATTGTGAATCTGGTTGGTGGGTCCGCAACACTCAGTTTATTTTGTAAAGATGTCGAGATTATTTTATGTGATTATTCTTTCCAAGCCGATTTGCATGTTATGCGTTACCTTGGTTTCGGAATGATTTTGGGAATGGATTGGCTTAATCGATATGAAGCCCATATCCTATGTCCCGAGAGGACTATTTATCTTCAACATCCTCAATCTGTTAAGTAGATTTCTATTGTTCTTAAAGATTTAGATTCCAATTCAGTGGCATCCCTATATTCTCTAAATTCGCATGATGACGATAATGATGATGAGGAAGATGTCATTTCCCTCATTCACGTTGTTCGTGAATTTCCTGATATATTTGAGCCCGTTTTAGAATTACCACCTAAGCGAGCAATAGAGTTCAGAATTAATCTAATCCCTGGATCTCTACCTATTACTCGTCCTCCTTATCGTATGTCCAATAAGGAAAATGAGGAGATGCGTAAATAATTATTCGAATTGGAAGCAAAATAGTTTATTCAATCTAGTTCCTCTCCTTAGGGAGCTTCAGCTATCTTGTAAAGAAATTTGATGGTACACTTCGGCTTTGCATTGACTACCGCAAGCTAAATGATCTCACCATCAAGAATAAATATCCTTTGCCTCGGATTGATGATCTATTCAATCAACTTAGTTGTGCTAGAGTCTTTTCACAGTTAGACTTAGAAACCGGTTTTCATCAGCTTCGTATTGCAGAGGATAACATTCCTTTGACATCGTTCCGTACTCGTTATGGCTCTTATGAATGGCTTGTTATGCCATTTGGTTTAACGAATGCTCCGGCTTATTTCATTGACCTTATGAATCGAGTTTTCAAAGACTTCCTCGATCGATTTGTTCTCATCTTTATCGATGATATTCTTGTTTATTCTAAAACCAAGGAAGAGCATGAAAAACATCTTCGGGTTGTGTTGGAAACTCTTAGGAGCAATCAACTGAAAGCAAAATTTTCCAAGTGCCACTTTTGGCAATCTCGTGTTAAATTTTTGGGACATATTATTTCGAAATCCGGAATTTCCGTGGATCCTTCAAAGATTAAAGCGATTCAAAATTGGAAGAGACCGGAGAGTGTGACGGAAATTCGTAGTTTTCTTGGATTGGCGGGTTATTACCGTCGTTTCATAAAAGACTTTTCTAAAATTTCCGTACCCCTTACTAGTTTGACAAAGAAGGGAGTTAAATACATTTGGTCAGACAAATATGAAGCTGCTTTTCAAAAATTAAAAGAACTTCTTTCTGATGCTCCTATTCTTGTGATTCCCGAAGGGAACTAAGACTTTATTGTTTATACCGATGCTAGTCGTGTTGGTTTGGGAGCCATTTTCATGCAAAGGGAACGTGTTATCGCTTATGCTTCTAGGCAATTAAAGCCTGCCGAGACCAGATATGCCACTCATGATTTAGAGCTCGCGGCTATTATTTTCGCCCTTAGAATTTGGCATCATTATCTTTTGGGAGAGAAATTTGTTCTCTATACCAATCATAAATCTTTGAAGTATTTATTTTCTCAAAAGGAACTTAATTTGCGTCAACCACATTGGCTCGAGTTCCTTGCATCTTATGATCTTGATATTCTTTATACTCTCGGAAAGGGAAATCGTGTTGCTGATGCCCTTAGTCGTAAGCAACAAGCGGTTGTTTCTATGATGATATCCGAATGGAATGATCTCGAGACTTTGTCTACTTGTGAGATTCGAGATCGTGAATCCAATTCATGTTCATCTCTTGTTTTGTGTAGCCTTGAGGCTCATCCTTCTCTTCTAGACCGCATTCTTGAAGCTCAAAGGCGTGATCCTGAATTGGCTCTTCTTAGCCAAAGTTGTAGGGATAAAATTGCTATTGAAGGTTTGAAAGACTTTGATATTGATGCTTGTGGCGGTATTTGAAAATTTGGTAGACTTATTGTGCCAAATATTAGTGATCTTCGTAAAGACATTTTAGAAGATTCTCATCGTTCTAAATTTACCATTCATCCCGGTAGTAGTAAAATGTACGTGAATATGAAGCGACTTTATTATTGGAATGGAATGAAATCTGATATTGCTAACTTTATTAAGCGATGCATGACTTGCCAACTCGTAAAGGCCGAACATCAAAGGCCCGGTGGGTTATTGCAACCTTTAGACATTCCCGTTTGGAAGTAGGATCAAGTATCCATGGACTTTATTGACGGTCTTCCCCGTTCTCGTTTAGGTCATGATAGCCTATGGGTGATAGTAGATAGACTTACAAAATCTGCCCATTTTATTCCCGTTCGGTCCAATCGGACCGTACCTCTTTTGGCAAAACTCTATGTTAAAGAAATTGTTAGATTGCATGGAGTTCCTACTTCTATTGTTAGCGATCGTGATCCATTGTTTACTAGTGGATTTTGGAAGGGTCTTCAAAAAGCTTTGGGAACAAAGCTTAATTTTAGCACCGCTTATCATTCTCAGTCCGATGGACAAACCGAGCGTGTGAATCAAACTCTTGAAGATCTTCTTCGTGCATGTGTTTTGGATTTTGGTGGAAGTTGGGAAGATCATATTTCTCTTGTTGAGTTTTCCTATAATAATAGCTTCCAATCTAGTATTGGTATGGCATCTTTTGAGGCACTCTACGGAAGGCCATGCTGATCTCCTTCTTATTGGCTTGAAGCCGGTGAGAAGCTGGTTCTAGGTCCAGATTTTATTCGTGATGCCACAGAAAAGATTGACCTTATTCGTCATAGGATGAAAGAAGCTCAAAGTAGACAAAAATCCTATGCCGATAATCGAAGAAGGAATTGCTACGGAGGTTTCACTATTCATGACGTATTCCACGTCTCTCAACTACGGTGTTTGTGTATTTAAATGTTGAAATTTAAATATGGCATCATTAGTCGGATTATGGTCCGAAATCCTACTTTCTGTAAACAGTCGAGTTGGGACTCGAGACTACTTCCATTGAGTCCAAAATGGCGTTTACAACTTTTTTGAGCATAAACATCGATATGTTTGGAGTTGAGTAGAATTTTGTTATTTTTTTATTTGGGCTTTGGGTTTGGGTTTCAGCCACTAACCCAACATAATACCCTAACTCCTCTACTCTTCATCCATTCACTCATTCTATTTCTTAACACTTTCAAGCTCAAGAAAAATGGGGGAATGAATGGAAAATAGAAATTCCTAAACCATAGTTTTGATTAGGAAACTCAAATTAAAGTCCAAAATCAAGGAGAAGCTTAGGTAAGCATCCTCTTCATCTTCTCCATCTTTATTTCTCTTCAGTTTACAGAAATTCCTATAACCTAACTTAGGAAAAAACTTCACCTTTGATAATAGATTGAAGATTCTAGAGGTATATTGAAGAGGAATTGGTCTTGCTTTGTTTTAAAGCTTCTCATTCGTTGTCTTTGAGTTTTAAAGGTGAGTTTTTGAACTCACATCTATGTCTACAGCTTTCATTGTTGTTAGGTATGAATTCCTAACATCTTTTGCATGTCCATTTGCTTTTGGATTGAATTAGTTTGATGAATATTCCAATTTTGGTATTTTGAAGTCAAAATCTATGAAATTCCTAATATGGAAGTTTGGACATGTTAATTGGAGAGTATTGATGTGTTTATAGGGTTGGGTTGTCACTTGATATCGATCTCTAGCCATCGTCTCTCATTTGGTTGTTTCGAATTTGATTTGGCCATCAATGGCCTTGGCAAAAATTGCCCTGAGCTTCAGCTCAGACGTTTGAAGCTACAGGAATAAAATTCCAGTCTTTCAGCTCAGACTTATGATCTTACTTTTAGACGTCTGGGCGATCTGGAAGAAAATTCCAAAGCTTCGGCTCAGACGTCTGGGAAGTCTACCAGACGTCTGGAGCTGTTTATTTCAGCCATGTTGCCTATTTTGAGTGGATCTCTGTTTTAATCGATTTTTGGTTAATCTGATTAGTTGTTATCACTTATTATCAACTTTGATGACTTATTTTTCAGGAATTTTGGGAATATCCATTTGATGTCTATTTTTATGGTTTTAATTCACGTCGTTGAATGTGAATTTGTGGTGATCGATTGTTTCTACAATCGTTTCTATGATTTGTCACTTTAAAATACAAAGGTTTCTATACTAGTAGTAAATACTCAAACTCTTTCACAAAAACGATTTCAACTACTTTTAAATACAAAACTCGTTTTCAAATCCGTTTTCCAATCTATTAGTATATACAAACCTTTACTTCATTCGTACAAGAAATCCAATTAAACGACTTAGCAAAACAAGTGGTATGAAACGCTTGCGTTTACTTCGTCGATTAATTCTTAGACTTGTTCGATTGAAATCTTGTGACAATTTTCGAGTGGAAATCTACAATTTGTTCGTAAATATTTAAGTTAAGCCAGTGGTTATGGGACATGAAGCTAAACTCATTTATTTACTAGCTTAGTGTAATCTACACTTTTTATTGATCAATGGTGATCATTTTATGGTTTAGACTAGCGATATGCGATGTCTCTTTGTCCACGTGGGGGACAATACCTTGTTTTGTGGAGCTTCGTCTCATTTTTATAGGCTAGCGACCTACGGGCTTTATAGAGTTCGGTTCATCGGGCGTACCGTTATTGCACTACGTCGTTGTTCTGAATTATTTGAGTTTCAGGTTCATCGGGCGTACCATTATTGCACTACGTCGTTGTTCCGACTCATTTAAGTTTTTTTTTCTTCGGACGTACCGTTATTGTACTACGCTGTTGCACCGGCTCTATGGGATAGCGACCCATTTGTGATACACGTGTTGGTGAGTTTTCATGCTCCCGTTTGTGATAGGCCTCCCCCTTTGTGTTTTCTGGATTTCTGGTTATTGATTTCTAGAATTTGTGTTTCACCAATTTTGGCGATATGCATTGATAAGCTCTATCAATATTTGTGTTTTGGTGAATAATTTAAAGAGTACGACATTCTTTTTAGTGTTTGAGTAGATTTTAGATACTGTATGATTTTTATTATTATTGAATGTATACTTGTCATAGTATGGCATTAGTGTTATCATATGTTTTAGTCATATCTCTTATCCTATCTCATTTTATATGATATTTATAGCTAGACTGATCCGTTTATTATTTTCTTCTTAAATAATACTCGGTTCAGACCGAGGTGTTACAGGTGCTTCCATTTGACTATTTAGCAGGGACTAGCTTCTGACTTTTGGATAACTACTATAGACTAGTAGTTTTTGCTTTTATACATTCGAGATAGAGACTCCTTGATGTATACATATTCTTTTGTCTAGCACTTGTATCTATTCTTTTGTGATGTAGTGGATCTAGTATGCCCACTACTTTGATGTACACTTCTTTGTGTTATATTCATATCTGTTTCCACCTTAGTGATATGAATATCTGTGACTGATTTGTGTTACGCTTATTTCTATATTTGTTTCCAAAGGCCTCATAACCACTGTGTGGAAGCTTTGAGTTTGTATTTGATATGTCGGATTTCCTCTTGAAACTAAATGAAAGTCATTCTATCTGATATATCGGTACTTGCACCAAGCAATTACACAGATGGTCGCTCCTCAACAGCCTTATTCTTCGTGCTAGTCGACGACCTTACCCCGTAGTGTCCTTGGCTAGTGTGAGTATAGAGGTGGGGCATCACAGAAATAATGAAATAAAAAAATGAATGTAACTATAAACGAGTGTAAATTAATAGAATGTGAATTCCTTAATGTTGATAAGAGCACGCAAGTCAATTGGAGGTAAATAAATTGAATGAAAAATCAATTGAACGTGAATCTAATTGAACAAAAGTTGGTTGAATGCAAATGAAATTGAAATGAATCAATTAAAATGTTAATGAAATGAATGTTAATAAGAAATGAACGATATAAATTAAAAGTTGACATTAGATAATGTAAATTCTCATGGTTATGAATTAATTGGATTAATTGGACGGATATTGATGGTTGGATGGTTTCTTTGGTTGCAAACCATTGTTATTACTATTTTGATTGCATATGATTGTTGTATGTTGCGCATTTGTAATTGTATTTATTGTTTGGATTCAAAATCCATGTTATATGGTTATATTAGACTTATACATGCTTCTATATCTTTATATGCAACTAATATCTTAAATTAAGTTGAGATAGGTACACACAAAGACCGTTTGGACGTATACGAGGATTTATATGCTTTTGCTTGCTTAATACGAGCGAACTCGCTCGTATTATTAATAATAAGGTACGTATCTTGGATTACATACCACGATTTTATATTTTTACCCTTTGGGATGCCTTATCATTGAGATGAGATGTATATTTGATATCTATTTGGTATATTTGTGTTATATATTATATTGTAAAATTTTTCCGATCGAGCTACGCAAAGGAGACTCTGTCGAAATTTTTCGTAAATCCGAGAGTCGGAAATTTTTGAAGTTTTAAAATTTTTATAACTTGTTTTTCTATATAAATTATATTTTCCATAAAATCGATATCGAAATGGCATAGTAGAAGCGTAGTAATAGTTTTGCAAATAAGATGGTTATGCTTTATAAATTAATTATTTCGAGAAAATATATCAAGTATTAAATTCTGTACTTAATGCCTTTTCGAGGACGAAAAGTTTTGAGTGCGGAATATGTAACGACCCGTATTTTTTTACTATTTTAAATTATAGGAT
Source organism: Allium fistulosum (assembly GCA_030737815.1). Taxonomy (NCBI): domain Eukaryota; kingdom Viridiplantae; phylum Streptophyta; class Magnoliopsida; order Asparagales; family Amaryllidaceae; genus Allium; species Allium fistulosum. The sequence goes on along the minus strand of CM060907.1, from coordinate 871,624,941 downwards.
TTGATATAATTATTGAATAAAAATGGTTAAAAATAAAATTTAATGAATTATTAGTATTGATGTATCGGGTAATTAAATTGTTTAAATTTATGTTGCAATTATTTAAATAATGGAATTATGGATTTAATGTGAATGAAAATGGCATCAAAAATTGTTTCAAATTTTATATAAATATGAATGGAGATCATTTACTTTTAAAATTGAATTTAAAGGTGAATGACTAGAAATTGGAAAATTTATATTATAATTAACAAGTAAAAATAGCCATTTTGGCCACGGTCTCGGATTTCGACGAAACCAGTTTCATCGGATCCATAATAGTGAATTATTGTAGGATTTCAAATTTCATGGCGATCGGACTTGTCGTTTGGCCATGCGAGTTTGAAACGCGTAGAGATTTATTTCGAAATTCGATAAAATAATTGACTTTGAAAAGCTATCTTTCACATAAGATCGAATTAGGCCTCGAAACTAGCTCCATTGCGTTCGGAATGGGGGTAAAACATTATAAACGCCAGGCAGCACGCCCCGATTGGAGTTCGGACAATTTTGGACCTAACTATATAAATATACATGCAAATCGAGACAGTTTTATTATTATATTCAAAACCCTAGCCGCCCGTATTTTAATGGCTGAAATTGCTCGAACTTCTTCCCTCTTTATCTCTCAATCTGTTCAACGAAATCGAAAACATCCAAAAGCAAAGATGTTGATCTCGGCGAACTCTTCAAATCCATACGGTTGATTGCTGCTAATACGTCACGAATTCGCCGAGATCTGAGATTGAAGGGCGCATGTATTTTCTTGGATTTTGTGCAAACGGCGGCGAATAACGCGATGAAACTTGGCGCGTAGGTGGCTCTCAAGGTGGCGCACGCTGGTAGTCGCTGATCGAACTCTGGATGTCTCGAGTTGCGTGCATGTGGAAGAAAGGGGCGCATGTCATGGGTTACAGACCTGAGTGTTGATACGCGACTGAAGGAAGAAATGGTATACGTGTTCTATTTTTATTTATTTATTTTATATAAAAATTCAAATCGTTCTAACATCCATAACTTTTCCATACGAGTTTGGATTGACGCGCGGATTTCTCCGTTGCGTTCGTATCGAAATTCCGACGTTATGGAACTAGTTTGGCTGAATTTTGAGACTTTTCAAATTTGGGCCTTCCTTTGAATTTTAAATCGTCGATAAATCAAAGGTGAGTGTTTATACGCTCACAATTGACTAAAATAATTTTATGTTAGTTAAATTAATATCGTGAAGTGATTGAAATTTATTTATTGTTGTTTGATAAGTTTGATTGACATTTAAATTGACATCTGAATTAATTGATAGAATTTGAATTGACAGTTAAATTGAATTAGAATTTAATTGCCCATAAAATACGCGATATTGATAATTATGAAATTGTTGTGAATTTTATTGACTGTTTGGATGATTGGTTGTGATGGATGCTATTGGTTGATATTTGGATGTTTATATCATGTTATCATCCTGTATATTATTTACAGTACATAAAAATGAAAATCGAATTATTTCGAATAAATTAGGAAATAGTTTGAAATTATATATACCTATGACATTTATTTTGGGTTGAAATGATATATATCCATTTCGGAATTAAATTGAAATAATTGATTCACTTGACTATAGGATAGAAAATTATATATTGAACCGAATTGACATTTGAATTATAATATGATTTTTGAAGCGAATATGATGATTTCGAAATGGATTTGATTTTGAAGCGAATATAATATTTTGAAATCAAGTATGAATTGTTTTCAAAATATAAGAGAACCAGCCGGTGTGTAAAACGACGTATGGTTGTTAAAGAGACGGGGGCCTCTTATTGACATACTCTCTGTCAATATTGGAACCACTTTAACAACTGTGTACGCGATGGATGATATCCAGAATGTAGTGGTTGAATTAGCGACATTTGCTGGAATGAAGTAAGAGAACGATGATGGATAGCTTTGACACTCGTGTGATAATTAAAATGACTAAAACAGGAGCCTATGTCTGGCCATTGAGGTTAGCTACCTCTAGCGACGTTGATCCCTCGTATTACTATTGTGATTTCGTATTCGATGGGTGCACCTTTTGTCGGTTGGATTGATTGTCGCGGTCGGCCATAGATGGTTTACGACCAGCCAGAAAAGGTAAACTGGTAGAATCCTACCTTAGGCATTGCCTCACGTGCCTTGTCATATTTATCCCTATACGAGCCCAATACGACTTTGGTTTAGACTGTACAAATGTGTTAAGGTGGATCAATGTAAAGCCTTAATGCTATTTTGATATTTATTTTACTGATAGACATTATCTATTATAGCGTATACTATTATATATAAATAGTTAAACGGATCCTTAGGAGATGAAAAATCTCGTAACATCTCTTAAGTTATTGCACTCATATTTGTGATATTGATTTGATTTACACAAGAGTATTTTAGTCTTGACTCGAATGTTTTGTTTTTTCATTACGCTCGGGTCAGTCCTGAGTCCTTTTTCAGCGTATTGAAGATTATTCCCTGGAGGATGAAGATGGAGATTTGGTATATTACTATTATTATTACCCCCTGTATCATGCTATTCTGCTGTATTGTTTATTTATCCCTAATGTATAGACATAACTCTGATAAATGTGTATAGATTATAATCAAATGTATGATATAAATAGCTTCATGAACTGTTATTTGATTATTATATTTTACCATTTCCGCTGTGAGATTCTGTGTTTGTGTTCTTCTTCTTTTATATTTCTTCTTATTTAACCCCATTGATTATCTACGTTCCAGATTGTTTAAGTTGGACATGTGTGGACTATTATCGATCTAAACCTTCCGAAATGTGGGTCGTCACACCTCAAGCCTCACAACCGGAAAGAATGACAAAAACATGGCATGCAGCAGAGCTATGTGGTTAGCTACTATTAGAAGTGGTCACCCCATTCTAGATGTCCCTTTCAGAGTTGGTTTGTGTGCAAACACCACGGTAGTATAAGGCCTCGGTGTCAAGGGGGGGTGAGGTAATCTGGTCTGTCATGTTAAAGGGGCAGCCGGCTCTATGTTAGCATCGGTGCATTTTCTAGAAGTGTATCATCGGAAGGTAGTCCCTTATCTTACCATTGTTGGGATCCAATCTCCAATACATGCCTTATGTTTTCGATACCCTTTATGTTGGAATGTGAGATGTAAGCATTTCAACTATTTTATCTATTTACTTTAAACCTAAATACTATGATAATATCACTGGATTTTGATATAAAATGTTTTAGTCATCGTAAGGTAAAAACCCATCCATTTTTATATGTGGTGTGGTCTTACGAGATACCCTTTGTTTGAAAAAAATTGAAATGTAAATATTAGTTTGGTTGTTACTTGTTATCAAGTTTTACTTACGTTGGTTTACCAGACTGACCAAGGCGTTATTCCATGTAATGCTCGGGTCAGACCGAGCATTTTATCCAAGGTTTAGTTGGATACTTTGGAGTTGAAGTGGAGCTGGATGGTCAAGACGTATTCACGTATATTTTTCTTCCGTTGTATTATAGAGTTTGTATGTTTGTCAATGTAAGGACAGGTTTTTATAACTGTCCAAATTTAGGATAAGTCTAGTGTACTCTGATATTGTATATATGAATAAAGATGTTTCCTTTTTGTAAAGATCATTGTTGTATTATATATTATTTGCCGTGTTACGAGATTCTATGTTTTTTAGTTTCTTCTATCTTCTACCTTCTTCTTTCACCCTAACAAATCGGTATTTCCGGCACTTGAATGTTCAGCATGTGATACAGTGGACATATTAGTGTCAATTTTCGAGGGTCGAAAATCTGATTCGTTACATTTGGTATCAGAGCTGAAGGATAAGCAAGAATCTTGGCTTTAGTGGGAGTAAGCTCATTTGAGATAGGGTAAGTGACACCCTAGAATGAGTTTGAGTGTATATTATATAAGAGTGCGTATTTGTTAGTGATATAAAAATGTTTTATATTATATCGTTTGATCGATTGAGTGGTATATGAATTCTGGTCAATGCGCTTGGCCAATATTATCGATAGGGATTCCTAAACACTTGAACCAGAACAACTGACACAGTATTGTTTTTAAATTAGGGTAAATGAAACAATTTTTCCCAGGGTATATTTTATATATGAAAGAATGATTTTTGAAAATAGTATAGGTATTTATAAGATGATAGATAATAATATTTTATTATTATCATATAGGGTTTGGTTAGTCACGCTCCTCCAGATTGAGCATTGACTATTGTGTAAATGTTTAGGTACTTTCCTTTGAATAAGATAAGTCTTTTAATTAAAAAGAATTTAGGATGAAAACTTGATAACCTAAATCCCAGTGTTTTTGAAAAATGATTTTCAAAGTTTTGAAAATAATAGTAGTATTTGAAAGCAACTTTGGTTCAAGTATGAAATTTTGGGAACGAAAATTTAAGTAAAAAGTGATTTTCTTTGGATTGGTTAGGGGGAGTGAGTCTTGATTGTTTTGTGATGATCAGAATAATCTTCTAAGTGACGATCAGACGTTTGCCTAGGCAAACGTTGTAGTGCACTTAGTAAATTATTCTCTTTATCATTGTACAATCGAAACAAGTTCAACCCGAACGAACCCAAAATAAGTTGGTGATAAATGTTTTGTTGGAAGAATTAAAAATTATTATTCCAAAACTGAGATTTTGAAATAAAAATAGAAATATTTTTAAGTTAACTAGTTCGAGTGGCTCAAAAATAACTTCAAATTGGGGAAGAGATGTGTTCGGATAGTAAACATTTCTCTTGAGTATTACCCTTCTTGGTAAGGGAAAGTATGATACTATTTGGTGATACCCAGTTCCTTAGTATCATTTTGGAGTTACTCGGGCTATATGTATGTTACGTTATATGATTAAATTATTGAGTTTCATTTCAAAAAGCTTTTGAAATAAAAGCCGGGTATTTGGATCTTTAGTTTTCCGAGGGAGATAAATTCAAAATGGAATAGTTGTGACGACCGCCCATGACCCCTGCACCGAATCTAGAGATAGAGCGCTGTAAAGTGTGCCAGGCGACCATGGACGATTGTCAAGGTAAGATTTAAAACAACAGAATCTATCGTATTACTCACAGCGCATGGACAAAATACAATAGAACATATGTATAGTGAAGCTTTATAGAACAAAATGACATCATATAAAACTCCATAATAGTTGAATACAAGCATCCACATAGTCAATACATCTGGCCTCACTACATATCTCTCAGAGAATACAAAACAGCGGAATATCCAGTACATATAATAAGAAGATAATATGCAATCCTCCAGCTTGTCTTCGATATCAGCATCGTGAGAAGAGAACAGTACCTGTCACCTGCTACCTAGTCTGCCCGTCCCAAAATGGACGAACAGCCCAAGGCAATAAGAATTAAAACATAAAGCCTTGAGTCAGACAACAGTCTTAGTGAGCAGTAAATTAACTATCAACATACCAAAAGAGCATAAAGGAAAAGGAATAGGAATACAACCCTCCCACTCCAACCTCATTCTACAGTGATAGCCCCCAGACACACACTAAGCAGAAGCAAACATAGCAGAGCATACAATTTAAAGTAAAGCTACTATCACTCGAGTCAAGGGCGATGTTTTCCAAGTACCAAGGCCTAAATCAGATAAGCACCCAGAAAATACCGCTCTTGAGTCCGAATGACGATACAACCAAACATCCATGACTCTGGCTATCACTGTTATCATTGCTTCGATATCACCGTTAATTGAATGACCGGCACATTCTTTCAGCCGTCCGTCAAGGGCTAATGGAAACCCCGGTTCTAGACATAACTCCTGCACGTCGTCTCAGCCCGTGCCTAGGACTATCGAATCTGCCCAGAGTACTCGACCATCAACAGTTAGCCGTTGGGACTATCGAATCTGCCCAAACGTACTCTTGCTTAGAGCATGCTAGAACCTTCGACAACGATGCTATCCAAGCCTCCTAGTCATCCTCCTCGACGACTATTCTCATATCCATTCATTATCCTCAACTCGAATCATATCACCGAGTTATCAACATGCTTGGAATGATCCCGTCTGGATTAGACCAAGTCTTCATCACATGATTGCCTCGCTTCATTACATCCTCGCAAAGCCTCATCTCATCATCACATCATCAAATCTATGCATAAGAGCTTCATCATCCCGCTACATATGCCACGAGCAGCTTTCCCAATTCAAGAGCCTTTCCCTTAGCTTTTGAATCACCTTCGATCTAAATCTAATCATCAATCATCTAGTTCATAACAATCAATCAAATCAAACATCAATCCAAGCAATCAAGCATTCAAAAATGATCTAAGTAGACAATTATAACAATAATGGCATTTTCGTAATTAAAGAGTTGAAAGTCCAATAAGCATGAAAACATGGATTATATCTCTACAAACTTGATGAATGAACTTGCATAGGTTAATATATGATAAAATGGATGTAACATCATCATGAACAATGGATCTATATGGATCTACACTTAGGATGAAGAAAATGCATGGGAATCACTATTTTAACACCAAATCGGGCCAACAATCCGATATACTCCTTTGGATCCGTGTGAGAGATAATCACCACTCACCAAATCACCTAAACAACCTCAAATCAACACGCTTCAGATCTGGACAGCGAAGGATCAAGCTTGATCTATCACGAATCCGCTTCAAACGATGAAATCTCTCTTGAAAAGATGAAGATCTTCAATCTAAGCTCTTGAATCTTCAATCTTGATCTTCGATTTGGATGGATGGAAGCACTAGATTAGAGTGGAGAAAAGAAGTGAAGAAGTGTAGAAGTCGAGCTCTCAAAATGGCAGCACTTCGTCGCTTCAAAATCCGGATCCCAAAAAGTGAGAACAACCCCTCCTATTTATAGCTGAAATTACTTAAGTCGAAATCTGGCTATCTCCCTAAGTCGCTTCCGACTTACGACCTAAGCCCCTACGACTTAACAAAACCCAGCGACCTAACAATGCTATGCCAAACCCCTCAGCGACCTATCGCTTGCGCCTCTACGACTTAAGACTTAAGAGAATGCGACTTAGCAAAACTGCGCACCCAGGCGACCTACCAAAGCCCTACAACTTACGACCTAACGAGGCTTCGACCTATCACTTAGCGACCTAACCACAGGTGCGACCTATCACTTAAGTGCTTACGCGACCTAATCAACATAGCGCATCAGCTACCTACGACTTAGCAAACTTGCGACCTACGACTTAGCAAACTTGCGACCTAACTATCTTAGGTCGCCTACGACCTAACTCAACACTAAACAGGGCCTCCGACTTAACACTTGCCGAGTTAGCTTCGACCTGCTAACTTAACCCGGCTACGACTTATCTCCTTAGGTCGTCTACCGACCTAACTATGCCCTAGGTCGCTAAACTACCCATTTCCTAACTCCTTAAGTCGTTGCTGACCTATCCCCCTTAGGTCGCTAACTCACCCAGAAGCCCACAACCTATCTTAGGTCGCCAATCCTATAAGTCGGTCACGACTTATCACTTAGGTCATTCACTATTAACCCCAGCTTCCTTAAGTCGTCGCCGACCTACCCCTTAAGTCATCCACTACCTTAGGTCGCTCCAACACCCTACGACTTAAGCTGCTACGACTCAACTCCTAACTCGCCGAATTCCTTAACTCGGTCACGACTTAGCTCTTAGGTCGTTCACGACCTAGGACTTAGACAAATCTGCCTAAAAATCTGAAATGACTTGAAAGTGCTAAAATTCCAGATTTTGACGAACTTGTCGATCCGTAAAAATACGGGTCGTTACATTCTCTCCCCCTTAGGAATTTCGCCCTCGAAATTCCAAGCAACAAAGCAATCAAAGACTATTCTGTACGCCTATCATCCATAACAATCAACAAACCATGCATCCAATTCTAACTTAGCGTACAGAATTCTAAAACTAGAACAAGTTACAATATCGCGAGATGACACGACACCTTAGGACCATACCTTGAAGAGTTCAGGATGAGCTGCCTTCATCCTCTCTTCCACCTCCCACGTACAGTCGTTATCATCATCACTCCATTGTACCTTGAGCAACTTAACTACCTTCCTCCTAAGCTGTTTCGTGTCAGTTTCAACAACACGAAGCGGCTTACGAGGTCTTCTATCAACTGGATCAACTTCAAAATCTTCATAGCTATTTGCAGAAACTACTGCATTTGAGTCGTGTACATACTTCCGTAGATATGATACATGAATAACATTGTGCACACTCGACATCTTCTCTGGTAACTCCAATCTGTAAGCGAGCTTTCCAATTCGCTTGATGATCGGGAATGGTCCAACAAATCTCGGAGTCAATTTTCCTTTCTTCCCGAATCGAATAACATTCTTCAGTGGAGAAATCTTCACAAAAACCATATCTCCAACGTCGAATTCTAAATCCTTACGACGCTTATCGGCATAACTCTTCTGACGGTCTTGGGCTGCCTTCATTCGTTGCCGAATGATCTCTATACAATCTGAAGTCTGACGAATCATCTCTGGCCCAAGCATCAGCTTTTCTCCAGTTTCCAACCAACATGTCGGAGAGTTACACGGTCTTCCATACAATGCCTCATACGGTGCCATACCAATGCTTGACTGGTAACTGTTGTTGTACGCAAACTCCACCAAATGAAGGTGATCTTCCCATGATCCTCCGAAGTCCAAAACACATGCTCTGAGAAGATCTTCCAAAACTCGGTTGACTCTCTCAGTCTGACCATCTGTTTGGGGATGATAAGCTGTACTCAAACACAACTCGGTTCCCAAAACTTCCTGGAAGCTCCTCCAAAATCCACTAGTGAACAATGGGTCTCGATCGCTCACTATACTCTTCGAAATACCATGGAATCGAACTATCCACTTAACATACAACTCAGCCAACTTTGATGCAGTCCTAGTCGATCGAACAGGAATGAATCGTGCACTCTTAGTCAGACGATCCACAATGACCCAAACCCCTTCATTTCCCGTTCTGGTTCTAGGCAATCCATCGATAAAATCCATCGACACTTGTTCCCACTTCCATGTAGGAACTTCTAATGGCTGAAGCAATCCACTTGGCTTCTTCTGTTCGGCTTTTACCAACTGGCAGTTCATACATTTGGAAATAAAATTTCCAACATCCTTCTTCATACCTTCCCAGTAGTAGGTTCTCTTCATATCCCGATACATCTTATTTCCACCTGGATGAATTGTCAGCTTCGAGTGATGACCTTCCTTCAGAACTTCACTCCTTAATTCATCTATATCGGGAACAACTAGTCGTCCTTGCTTCCGAAGCTAACCCTCTCGATCGACCTCGAATCCTTTATCCTTTTCTGGATCCAATCCAGATTCCAATTCACGGATAATCTTGACAAGCTTATCATCTCGCTTTTGGCCCTCGCCAATCCTTTCCACAAGAGTGGGTCTTATCGATAAGTTTGCCAACATCTCAGGTTCCAATTCACATCTAGGCCTGAAATCAAATCCAGCTAAATACTCGAGACTCTTCCATTCTGAAAACATGGCTCCCAATCCTGCATGTCTTCGACTTAACGCATCTGCCACTGCGTTACCTTTTCCCGGAGTATAAGCTATACCAAAATCATATGAGGCTAAAAACTCTAGCCAACGTTGCTGCCGAAGATTCAAATCCTTTTGGGAGAAAAGATACTTCAACGACTTATGATCCGTAAACAACTCGAATCGAACTCCCAACAGATAATGCCTCCACATTTTCAGAGCAAATACAATCGCCGCTAACTCCAAATCATGAGTCGGGTAATTCCTTTCATGCAGCTTCAGTTGTCGACTGGCATACGCAACAACTTTATCCCTCTGCATCAGCACTGCTCCAAGTCCAGTACCACATGCGTCGGTGTAAACCACCATCTCATCATTCCCACTTGGAATAGTCAAAACAGGAGCACTCGTCAATCTCTCTTTCAGGATTCCGAAAGCTTGCTCACACTTAGCATCCCAACTGAACACTTGGTTCTTCTTCGTCAATCCTGTTAACGGTGCAGCTACCTTGGAGAAGTCTTTGATAAACCGTCGATAATATCCTGCTAATCCAAGAAAACTTCTCACATCAGATGCATTCTTAGGTCTAACCCAATCCTGGATTGCTGCCACCTTAGCGGGATCAACCGCTATTCCACTTCCAGAAATCACATGGCCTAAGAACCTCACTTCACTCTTCCAGAAGTGACACTTCGAAAACTTAGCCTTCAGCTGATGTTTCCATAAGATCTCTAAAACAATACGCAAGTGCGTCTTGTGTTCTTCTTCCGTTCTGGAATAAATCAGAATATCATCCACGAACACAAGTACGAACTTGTTCAACTGATCTCTGAACACTCTATTCATAAGATCCACAAAATATGCTGGCGCGTTAGTCAATCCAAACGGCATTACCAGCCACTCAAAGAAACCGGATGGTGTCCTAAAAGCAGTCTTCGGCACACTATCCTTAGCCACTCTCAACTGGTGAAATCCCGTTGCCAAATCCATCTGAGAAAACACCTTAGCTTCGTGAAGCTGATCAAACAAGTCATCTATCCTTGGCAATGGATACTTGTTCTTCTTAGTCACTTTATTCAGCTCACGATAATCCACACACAATCTCAACGACCCATCTGCCTTGGTTGCAAACACAACTGGTGCACCCCACTCGGACACACTACGCCGAATGAATCCTTTCTGTAAAAGATCATCAACTTGCACCCTCAACTCTTGCTGTTCCCTAGGCGCCATCCGCCTAAGAGGCATCACAACAGGTCTGGCTCCTTCAACTAGATCTATACGAAACTCGATCTCTCTATGCGGCGGCAACCCTTTGACTTCGTCAAAGACATCCTCGAATCCACTTGCGATTGGCACTAAAGACAGTCCATCCCGTGGAACAACTAGCGAATACATGAAGCTCATGAAGACGCCTTCTTCATGCTTACATCGTATCACAATCTTTCGCCCCTCCACATTCTCGACTGTCACCTCCAGCCTCTCACAATCAACCTTAGCCGCATACTTCCTAAGCCAGTCCATACCCAAAATAATTCCGAACCCTGCAAAGTTCAGAACAAAACAATCACAAACAAAAGAGCAACCATGACTCGATACAACTAGACCACGGCATAACATACACAAACAAGACGAACCCCCAACTGGATTAGTCACAACCAATGGCCTATCAACAATATCCGGTTCCAAACCCAACCGGCTTACGAGTTCACTACAAACAAATGAATGCGACGCTCCAGTATCAAACAGAACTCTAACTGGAACACCACATAGGAAAAGAGTACCTTGAACAACCACACTCTTTCCCTTCTCTTCAGCAGTAGGAGTTTTTGAAGACGACGGAACAGCTCCTAAAGCATAGGCTTGCACAATCTGCCTGTCCTTCCTCGGTTCTGGACAATTCTTCCTGAAATGCCCCAGCTTGTCACAGTTGTGACACTTCATCGGTGCCTTCGGATTCTTACAATCCTTAGAGAAATGGCCCTTCTGCTGACAATTGTAGCAAGTCACCTCGCCTTTCGGCTTCTTCTGGCCATCCTTACCCTTCTGCTGCTGCTGCTTCCTCTTCTTGTTTCCACCCTGCTGGGGTTTAGACTCTTCCCTAGTCACAGCAACAACAGATCCTTCCTTAGGAAACAGACTCTCATGCCTAAGAGCTTTCTCCACAAGCTTCTCAAATGAATCGTCCAAATGATCTACCAACTGTCTCCCAAGATAACTATCCAAGCCGGTCACAAACTTCTCATTCTTCTGGTAAGCAGACTCAATATATGACCGGGCATACTTGGACAAAGCTTCAAACTCAGAAACATACTCAAGAACAGATCTTCCACCCTGCTTGAGCTCCACAAACCTCTTGAACAGAACAGACTTCTGAGCTGTAGAAATGAACTTAGCTTCAAATCTGACTTGGAATTGCTCCCAAGTAATCTCTTCTTCCGGAGTAGTGATGGTAATAGAGTTCCACCAATCAGAGGCTCTCCCTTGAAGCTGCCTTGATGCCAACTTCCTCTTAGTTGCATCATCAATTCCCAAATCACCAAAGATCCTTCTACAAGCATCTATCCATCTCTGGACTTCGATAGTTGATTCTGTTCCCAAGAAAACCTTCCCTCCAAGAGCAGTATAATCCTTGCACAACTTAGCAAAATCCACTGGTTTCGGAGTTTGGACTTGAACTCCAACATCAACTACCGCCCCCGGAACTGGTATCCTTCTCATGATCGAAGTCATCATAGCTTCGAACATGGCTACATAATCAGCAGTCTCTTCAGTAGCACGGCCTTCCCTAGCAGCTGGTCTCCCTCTTCGACTCATTCTCAATATCTAAACAAAAAAGGAATGATTAGAACATCTAGAGAAACAACTGCATAAAGGACTCAAACTCTACTAAGCTACTATATTATATATAGTAGTCATCCATCAAAATTACAATTACGTCTCTCATACGTAGTTACGACAGCGAGCGTTGGGTAAAATCGATTAACCAATGCTCTGATACCAAATGTGACGACCGCCCATGACCCCTGCACCGAATCTAGAGATAGAGCGCTGTAAAGTGTGCCAGGCGACCATGGACGATTGTCAAGGTAAGATTTAAAACAACAGAATCTATCGTATTACTCACAGCGCATGGACAAAATACAATAGAACATATGTATAGTGAAGCTTTACAGAACAAAATGACATCATATAAAACTCCATAATAGTTGAATACAAGCATCCACATAGTCAATACATCTGGCCTCACTACATATCTCTCAGAGAATACAAAACAGCGGAATATCCAGTACATATAATAAGAAGATAATATGCAATCCTCCAGCTTGTCTTCGATATCAGCATCGTGAGAAGAGAACAGTACCTGTCACCTGCTACCTAGTCTGCCCGTCCCAAAATGGACGAACAGCCCAAGGCAATAAGAATTAAAACATAAAGCCTTGAGTCAGACAACAGTCTTAGTGAGCAGTAAATTAACTATCAACATACCAAAAGAGCATAAAGGAAAAGGAATAGGAATACAACCCTCCCACTCCAACCTCATTCTACAGTGATAGCCCCCAGACACACACTAAGCAGAAGCAAACATAGCAGAGCATACAATTTAAAGTAAAGCTACTATCACTCGAGTCAAGGGTGATGTTTTCCAAGTACCAAGGCCTAAATCAGATAAGCACCCAGAAAATACCGCTCTTGAGTCCGAATGACGATACAACCAAACATCCATGACTCTGGCTATCACTGTTATCATTGCTTCGATATCACCGTTAATTGAATGATCGGCACATTCTTTCAGCCGTCCGTCAAGGGCTAATGGAAACCCCGGTTCTAGACATAACTCCCGCACGTCGTCTCAGCCCGTGCCTAGGACTATCGAATCTGCCCAGAGTACTCGACCATCAACAGTTAGCCGTTGGGACTATCGAATCTGCCCAAACGTACTCTTGCTTAGAGCATGCTAGAACCTTCGACAACGATGCTATCCAAGCCTCCTAGTCATCCTCCTCGACGACTATTCTCATATCCATTCATTATCCTCAACTCGAATCATATCACCGAGTTATCAACATGCTTGGAATGATCCCGTCTGGATTAGACCAAGTCTTCATCACATGATTGCCTCGCTTCATTACATCCTCGCAAAGCCTCATCTCATCATCACATCATCAAATCTATGCATAAGAGCTTCATCATCCCGCTACATATGCCACGAGCAGCTTTCCCAATTCAAGAGCCTTTCCCTTAGCTTTTGAATCACCTTCGATCTAAATCTAATCATCAATCATCTAGTTCATAACAATCAATCAAATCAAACATCAATCCAAGCAATCAAGCATTCAAAAATGATCTAAGTAGACAATTATAACAATAATGGCATTTTCGTAATTAAAGAGTTGAAAGTCCAATAAGCATGAAAACATGGATTATATCTCTACAAACTTGATGAATGAACTTGCATAGGTTAACATATGATAAAATGGATGTAACATCATCATGAACAATGGATCTATATGGATCTACACTTAGGATGAAGAAAATGCATGGGAATCACTATTTTAACACCAAATCGGGCCAACAATCCGATATACTCCTTTGGATCCGTGTGAGAGATAATCACCACTCACCAAATCACCTAAACAACCTCAAATCAACACGCTTCAGATCTGGACAGCGAAGGATCAAGCTTGATCTATCACGAATCCGCTTCAAACGATGAAATCTCTCTTGAAAAGATGAAGATCTTCAATCTAAGCTCTTGAATCTTCAATCTTGATCTTCGATTTGGATGGATGGAAGCACTAGATTAGAGTGGAGAAAAGAAGTGAAGAAGTGTAGAAGTCGAGCTCTCAAAATGGCAGCACTTCGTCGCTTCAAAATCCGGATCCCAAAAAGTGAGAACAACCCCTCCTATTTATAGCTGAAATTACTTAAGTCGAAATCTGGCTATCTCCCTAAGTCGCTTCCGACTTACGACCTAAGCCCCTACGACTTAACAAAACCCAGCGACCTAACAATGCTATGCCAAACCCCTCAGCGACCTATCGCTTGCGCCTCTACGACTTAAGACTTAAGAGAATGCGACTTAGCAAAACTGCGCACCCAGGCGACCTACCAAAGCCCTACAACTTACGACCTAACGAGGCTTCGACCTATCACTTAGCGACCTAACCACAGGTGCGACCTATCACTTAAGTGCTTACGCGACCTAATCAACATAGCGCATCAGCGACCTACGACTTAGCAAACTTGCGACCTCGACTTAGCAAACTTGCGACCTAACTATCTTAGGTCGCCTACGACCTAACTCAACACTAAACAGGGCCTCCGACTTAACACTTGCCGAGTTAGCTTCGACCTGCTAAATTAACCCGGCTACGACTTATCTCCTTAGGTCGTCTACCAACCTAACTATGCCCTAGGTCGCTAAACTACCCATTTCCTAACTCCTTAAGTCGTTGCCGACCTATCCCCCTTAGGTCGCTAACTCACCCAGAAGCCCACAACCTATCTTAGGTCGCCAATCCTATAAGTCGGTCACGACTTATCACTTAGGTCATTCACTATTAACCCCAGCTTCCTTAAGTCGTCGCCGACCTACCCCTTAAGTCATCCACTACCTTAGGTCGCTCCAACACCCTACGACTTAAGCTGCTACGACTCAACTCCTAACTCGCCGAATTCCTTAACTCGGTCACGACTTAGCTCTTAGGTCGTTCACGACCTAGGACTTAGACAAATCTGCCTAAAAATCTGAAATGACTTGAAAGTGCTAAAATTCCAGATTTTGACGAACTTGTCGATCCGTAAAAATACGGGTCGTTACAATAGTGGAATCAAATAGGGGTATATACTCTTAGGCCGTAGTAGGGTATTATCCAAGTTGAAACAAAGAGTTGTTTATGAAATGTTTTCATAAATGATTTAGTGGGAATATAATTTGTATTAGGGAGAACCAATTAAGTAAGTGCGTAGGGTAGACGTAGATCATTTCTCCTTTCCATAGAGTTTTGATCTAAGATCGGAGTATATGACTTTGAGGTGTTTGCACCATTCCGAATAAGGATCTATTACTCAACTTTTGACGACGAGCACATGATGAGGGTTCTTGGTGTGGGACCAAGGTTTTCTATCATAGTTACAACTATGTAAGAAGGAAAGAGGTTCCAAATCAAGGAGCTTGATCGGAATCCACACTAGAGAATCGGGCGAGCGATACTAGTTCGGAAGTGAAGTTATGTATTCGAGTTATGATCAAATCAGACTTGGTATAAGAATGACCTACATACATCATAGGGATTGATGTATAGTGTTAAGTGTTTTCTGGGATAGGTCAAGGTGTAATTTCGGGGACGAAATTCTTTTAAGGGGGGAAGAATGTAACGACCCGGAATTTCATTGCTTTGATTAGTGAATATTTAATTAATTTTAAATATTCAATATATAGGTTTAATGATGAAAATAAACTCATTTTAATTAACTAATAATGATGGTAAATCGTTTCAAAATTTGTTTACCAAATTAAATAGCTCGTAGAAAAATATAAAATGTGACTGAAGAACGTTTTTCGAAATTTCGACCTTTCGACACCGGAAAGTTGTCGAGAACGTTGTTCGTCTTTGTGCACCATACACACAAATATATAAGAGTTCATTAACTAAATAATAATACACTTAGAAATAAATTATCTTATATTAATTTAGATTAGTAAGTGATGTGACAAGACATAGTTTTAAAAATAATAAACATTTTTTTAATATATATATATATTAAGTATTGTCACTTCTTAGATTTTGCAATCATTAACCATAGTTATCTCTTGTCACATCTTAGTTAATTAATAATTAAAATTATATATATATAAGAAAGTGATGTGACTAAACATAATAATTATATATATATATATAATAGAGTGATGTGATTAAAAATAATTATATATATATATATATTATAAAATATTTGTGATGTGACTAGATATAATGATGACATACGAAATTTGCTTATAAATAGCCATATGTTTCTCCTTTTTTCATCTTCTTTCCCCCAACCTTTTCTTCCTAATTTCTAACTCAAATGGAGGTTTTCTTTTTATTAAAAAGTGTGAAATTTTAATGGCTACAACATTCTAGTTAACCATTTTTTCAAATTTCTAACATAGCTATGTCAAAATACCCAATCTTTACAAAGCAATTTTTCACCTAGAATTTCAAGTTCGAAAATTACCCTTCTTCTTTTGATCATAACTTCTTCAAAACTAACCGTAAATGAGTTTTTTTTTTGAAATGATATAGAAAATCAATTCCAATCACTTTCTCTTTGAGAATATTTTGAAATTTCATGAGTAGATAACCTAAAAATCAGTTGCAAAATGGCCTATTTTTGGGTTTATTATTGAGAAATCTATGTTTATCCGAAGTCGCTCTACTTTACCAAAACATGTCTCACTTCCTTGTTCATACATGGCCTAGCCTACCTAGTACATTTAGGATTTAAGACTCCATCTTTTTGCTTAGGAATGAAAATGCTGAGTCGTACTCAAGTTAGTGAAAGTTTGGATAGCCTTCGGTGAGTAAATTCTTAACTTTTTGGAAAAGATCTTAACTTTATATATTTGTTGGTTATATGGTTATATATATATATAATGTTGTGTTTGGATTATGATATGGCTTAGATGTTTTGTGTAAGTGCTAACTTGTAGTTTAGCATTTGATTTGAGATTGATGGTTAGGTGATGAGTTTGGATATGAATGTGGTGATTTTACTACAATATGATGATGATGTGATTTAGTATCTTTCATGTACGCTCGAATTATGGTTGAATGGTATGGAAGATAGGAACTTGAGTTGTTAAGGGACTTCAAATCCATTTTGGAAATCTAATCATTTACTAGTTTGGAGTTAGAAAATATTTTTGTTTAAATTCTAACTCGACTTAAGGTTTTCAAAAACCTTTTCTTTATTTATTAAAAATTAATCCAAAGTAAGATTAAAATTTTAGATAGTAAATTATAGAAGTAATTCTAAGTTATTGCATCCATAGTGATAGTCACTATGGATGCAGTTCGGAAAAGTTTGATTTCTAACTTTAAAGTTTCTTTTTAAAATGATTTGAACAACACATAAGTTAATTATAACTTGATTAAGTATGTTTAATAATTAATTAATTTATTAATTAAGGATAATTATTAATTAATTAATTATTAATTAGGTTAAGTAATTACTGACTAATTAGTGATAATTAAGTAAGTTATTAAGAAGTTTAATTAATGATTAATTAAGTTAATAAGGGTAATTATTTTATGTAATCAAGTTTAATTATTTTAATTATTATTTAATTAAAGTTGAATTATTTAATTAATTATTATTTAATTAAATATTAATTATTTACTTAATTATTACTTAATTAGGGACTAATTTTAAGTAAATGCTTATTTGTTAAAGTTTAATTATTAATTTACTTATAATTAATTAAGACTTAATTATGAGTTGATTTTGATTATTTAAGATTTAATAAAGCTTTAATTTATATTAAATTATGATTTAATTATTAAAAGTTATTGTTTGTACCAAAATTGGGCACAACACTCTTCGGAAGGTTTTGAAGAGATAAAATTGAAGAAATTAAATGGAAAAAGAGGATTATCTAACAAACACTTCAAAAACAAATAAGAAAGAACGCAGAAACACATAAATTTAAAGTGGTTCGGCGTATTGCCTACGTCCACTGTGAAATTGATGATTTTATTGATGTTTTCTCGATGATTACAACTTATTACAGCGAATTGCAGTGATGAAATTCGAGTACAACAGCATCCTTTAGCGCAAAAATGTTTTCGGCAGAGTCTGGACGTCAGAGAGCCCAAAAGATCCTTTTTCTATAGGCTCTGGGGTGCTATTTATAAGTGTAGGATGCAAATATCTCGCTCAGATCTCGGGAGACCTTTTCGGGCACGTGGGTGGGCCCACGTGAATCGCACGCGATCTGGGATCGATACGAACGAATTTCATATCGATCAAGATTCGATCCAATCGAGTTGAAACTTGGCATGAACATTCTATAGGTTGCACGTAAGCTCCTGTGAAAATTTCATAGCATTTGGACTTGTGGATCGCAAGTTATGATCGATACGAGTTAGAGTTTTCAGTAGGCTGTTCGGTTCGTATCGATCATCTCTTCGAATCGATCGCTTCAAATCGATACTGCGCACGTGATGCCAGTTGACGTGGCGCTTTCTTTGCGGATCACTCCACTTTCGATGCCGAGTTGACCGAGCCTTCCCAAGTTTCTCGCCTTGTTCGTATCGATTTGGCTGGGTCTTGTTTGTATCGATCGCAGTCGCTCCGTTCGTATCGATGGAAACGGCTTACTTCGTATCGAGTGTCGTTGGTCTGTTTGACTCAATCACTGTTGCATTGTTCGTATCGAGTGCCGCGGCTCTGTTCGTATCGATGGAAGTTGAGCTGTTCGTATCGATTGTGTGGTCTTGTTCGTATCGATCGAAGTCGTCCCAACTTGATGGATACGAACAACTGTTAATATGACGGATACGAACAGATGGATGTGAGATGATATCGATGGATGGATACGAAGAATTGGTAGGGCATCGATACGAAGAAAGCCCTTTGGTTGATGGATACGAACAACGCAGTTCTTTTGATCGATACGAGATAGCGCGCCTATGATCGATTCGAAAATTGATCGACCCGAAGTCAGATTTCCCTAGCTGCTTTATGGATGCGAACAAGGTGACTGTTGATGGATTCGAACATGATGGTTACGAATGAGGCCACCTCGGATCGATTCGAACCTGATGGATACGAAGTGAAGTTGATTCTCCTGATTTGCGTTGATCGTATCTTGAGCACACAAACTCGATTGACTTAAAATTCGGAACGTTGGCTTTCATTGCTTCGCTTGTCATGTCTTGTTAATTGTAGCTTGATCCGGACTCGGACAAAATTCATCGACATCCATAGCAATCCTACGTATAACCGATCTTCGGGACGGACTGTCCTTGGCTTCCAGTTGAGTTCCTGGTATCACGACCTTGCCAAAAGGCGGGATAACAGTTATTTTAAACTTTATCGATTATGTTTTAAGTTGGGTTCTTTCTAAGTGGTTTGATTTTAACCAAAGGATCTCTTGTCCATAATATTAAATAGACAAACAACTGTAAATAAGTTAGAATGTGATTGTTTGTGTTGTATGGACGTTCATTAGCAGAATAAAACACCATACTGCTATAGGGTAATTGTTTGGATTTTTTGGACATGTGTTTAGCTGAATAAATCTCTGTTCTGCTATTAATTGATTTAATTATTTGGACATCTGTTTAGCAGGACAAATCACCCTCCTTCTATTATGTTATTTAGACATGTATATGATAATTAGTTCATATTGACATGTTATTCCCTATTTTGGATATGAGTTGTATTTACATATATGTTGACCTATTTAAATAACTATTAAGTGAATTGGAATTAAAATTGAATGGTAACTTAAATTAGCACCATTGGGATTTCTAAGCCTCTTTTCGAATTATTAAAGTATGTTTTTGAATTAACTTTAATTCTTAAATCAATTTAGGTTTAAAGGTTATAGATGATTTTCAAATTTTATTATTATTTTATAAAGTTATTTTTAAATAATATCTTATTTTTAAAAAGGTTTTATTAAATAATTTTTTTTACCTAGAGTGATTTACAAAGGATATCTTGAAAATGATATTTTATAAAGGAGATTCTATAAAGAAATTATGAAGGATGATATTTAAATAGTTTTAAAAATAGAATGAGATTTTATAAATCATTTTAGATATTTTTGAAAGAATTTTTAAATCTAGTTAAAAAACTTTTAAGTGGTTTGAAATGTGAAGTGAACTTATAAAAAGAATTTTTATAAGGAATAAATAAATGTGTTTTATAGGAGGTGATGTTTTAGAAAAGGAATTGATTGGCCATTTAATATGGAATTTCCAAAATGTTTGGTAAATACTTATATTGTTTTTTTCAAGTAAAAAGGAATGTAAGAGGTTTGGAAATAGGGTTTGAAAAGACCTTTTGATCAGGTTTTATAAAGTGATTTTATTAATTAAAGTTTAATTAATAAAGGCTTAGAGAATCCCATATGGAAATTAAACCATGGTTGGATGTTTGTTTATTTGATAGTTAAATAACCGGCTATCAAGTTTGACCCAATTTGACTTAGGAAGTATGAATGTAAATTCGAGTTCCCCGATAAGATCTCGAATATACTTACTTCCAAAAGAACCGGGAATGAGTCAACCGGAAATTATCGGTTGTTGATAAGGAGTGACCGGGATCAGATCTATATCTGAAAACCACTCCAAACCAACATGTATGTTCGAGTGGAAGACATCTTGATGATGATTGAAGATGGTGCTCTTTGAAGTGCAAGGGCTATTGCTACTAATCTTGAGGGTGATCCTAAAATGGATGTAGTAGAGTTAGTGACTTCAGTTTCATTCAGACCCAGAACGAACTTGTATGGATGCATTGATGCCTGGAGGGCAGTGTTAGCATTCCAAGATGGATTGCTATTCAGAAAGGTAAAACGTAGCCTCAAGCCTCACAACCGGGAAGAATGGAAAAAACAGGGCATGCAGCAGAGCTATGTAGTTAGCTACCATTAGGAGCGGTCACCCCATTCTAGATGTCCCTTTCAGAGTTGGTTTGCGTGCAAACACCGTGGTAGTATAAGGCCTCGGTGTCAAGGTGGTGAGGTAATCTGGTCTGTCATGTTAAAGGGGCAGCCGGTTTTATGTTAGCATCAGTGCATTTTCTAGAGGTGTATCATTGGAAGGTAGTCCCTTACCTTGCCATTGTTGGGATCCAATCGCCAATACGCGTCTTACGCTTTCGATTGCAGAGCCTAGTATGTTGGAATGTGAGATGCAAGCATTTCAGTTATTTTATCTATTTACTTTAAACTTAGACACAATGATAATATCACTAGATTTTGATATAAAATGTTTTGGTTATCGTAAGGTAAAAACCCATCCGTTTTTATGTGCGGTGCGATCTTACGAGATACCCTTTGTTTGAAAAAATTTCAAATGTAGAAATAAGTTTGGTTGTTACTTGTTATCAAGTTTTACTTATGCTGGTTTACCAGATTGACCCGGGCGTTATTCCATGTAATGCTCGGGTCAGACCGATCATGTTTTTCCAGGTTTAGATGGATACTTTGGAGTTGAAGAGAAGCTGGATGGTCAAGACGTATTCACGTATATTTTTCTTCCGCTGTATTATAGAGTTTGTATGTTTGTCAATGTAAGGACATGTTTCTATAACTGTCCAAATTTAGGATAAGTCTAGTGTACTCTGATGTTGTATATATGAATAAAGATGTTTCCTTTTTGTAAAGATCATTGTTGTATTATATATTATTCGCTACGTTGTGAGATTCTGTATTTTTTAGTTTCTCCTATCTTCTACCTTCTTTTTTCACTCTAATAAATCGGTATTTCCGGCACTTGAATGTTCGACATGTGAAACTATGGACGTATTAGTGTCGATTTTCGAGGGTCGAAAATTCGGTTCGTTACACTTCATACTACAAAAAAATAATTTAATAACTACATAATTCAATTCAATATTGTTTCACTCTATTTAATTATCCATTGAACTAATTTAAATAAATTTATTCTTCTTCGTTACTTTATCGATTTTAGTGAATATCGAATATAACTCCTTTTCATCTATTTTAATTATATAAAATTAGTTATACTTTTAAAATATTTCATATTTAATAACACATTTTATTTAAATTTTAATATATTATCTAAAATGAAATTTATTAACTAATTCAAATTTCACTTTAATAAAATCCTTTATTAAATAAACTTTAATTTAATAATAATTTGATTCCAAAATAATAATTTCCCAAATCAAATTCGAATACTATTATTTTAATTAAATATTATAGAACATTACGGCTTCGAAAACAGGGTTGCTATAGACCTTCCTCCTTAGGAAAATTGCGTCCTCGTAATTTATTATAAGGAGACGTCACACACACACACCAACATTAACTCTGTTTCGAATTCTACAATCAAGTTGACATTCATTCAGTTCTCTAAGTAATTAATACTAGAGCTAATCTTATCATTCGTTATAAATTAAAACAAACTCATTTACAATTTATTTTTTCTTCGCATACAAAAAAAATTTGAAATTTTTTCCAAGTGTTCGGATTTACGGGAAAATTCGGCAGAGTATCATTTGTACAGAGAGCCATTTGCAATTTCACAAATATAATATATATGATATACATTGACCACATGGTCGGAAACACAATATATATTAATATTTCTAACAATTCCGTATTTAATCTGAAAGCGTACCTTTATTTTAGCATTAAAAGCAACTTATTAAATTTTTATGCAAGCGAGAGCGAGTTTGCACCACATTCCAATCCAAATAGTCTTCTTGTAGCTAATCTCAACTTAAATCAAAACATAAGTTTTGCATATATACAAAGTTTAATAACATAGCATACAATTAACTAGTTAGACGTATATAAGCAACTTGTTGATAATTTTTTTTATTTTAGTGGTCAATAACACGAAAATATGTAATGGTTTCAAAAGTTTAGTTATTGCATAAATCATTAACTTTTCAATACAATTTTTTTTCGGATTGTGAAAATATGGAGTTCAACATGAGTTATGTATATTTTACTAAACTTTACAAATTCTAGAATGATATTTAATACGCATGCCTACTTTAGAAAAATTCAGAAAAGAAATGTGTAGAGAAGAAATAAAATAAAGTTGTGATTAGGAGAAACCGCAGTTGAAATTATTTAGTACTAATAGTCATATGTAGTTTTAGGCATCAGTTTCTTTTATGTTCTCAACAAAATTGTAGTAAATCATGCTGATACTATGTTCAAGCTTTTCATTTTATCAAAGCAATCACCAATCCTTATTGCACTATACATACTAGCAATCCAATGAATGTGGCTGCATGAAACAAAAATCTGAACCCTTATACAAAATGAAACTACCTTATCATTTTCATGTTAGTATTTAAAATGATCTCTATTAACTATATCAAGGGTTATTCAAACTCGCTTATTACAGAAAATCTAGAAGGCTATCACTAAAGCATCAGGTCCTAGAGGCAATCTTTTTAAAAGGTGATGTATTGGATGAAATAGAATCTAGAAAGCTATCTAAACGATATCAACCAAGCACTCCATTGTTTCAAGAGATCAATACAAGTTCCGACTCAAATATATGTAGGGCTGTAAATTTTGTACGAGTGTCTGATGTCCGTTCATGTCCGTAACCGAAATACGTCCGTCCGAGTCCGTTCGATTTTCATTTAGGACACGAGCTAGGACAAGAAAATTTGTACGATAAAAAATATTGTCCGGTCCGAGTTCGTTCGAATTCGTCCGAATTTCTTATAGTTCGGTATATCTGATGGAAATTCTATTAAACAACATAAAATTTAATGTAAATAGCAGTGTCCGTCCGTGTCCGTTCGGGTCCGTGTCCGAAAAATGTATGTACGAGTCCGTCCGATTTCATTTAGGACACGAGCTAGGACAACAAAATTTGTACGAACATAAATCTCGTTCGGTCCATGTCCGGTCCGATTTTATTTAGGACATAAACTGAACACACCTCCGTCCGGTCCGGTCCGACCGATTTACACCCCTAAATATATGCACATCAGTTCAGAGCTAATGATAGTCAGGGACTTCATTTAACGATTGTAAATTGTATTTAATTGCTGGTTTCAAGGTTTGTGTAAAAGTTTAACTTCTCTAGAGATGCATATAATAATTTCTCACAAACAAATTGCTTAAAGTGTTATCATCATCCTCTTAGACTAAAAAATCCACAATCTAGCAACTTTGATTCTCTGTATTCATAATGATATCAAAATTAAAGACTATCATTAAGGAAAGAACAACTATATGTATATATATGACCAGGGTTTAGAGTTTTCATACAGATTTAAAATAAGAACAAATCAAATTTCGAAACTCAGAAGTACATCTTAAAACACAGAACTGATTAATTCATAATTTATAAATTTGCCTCCTGCAAAAAATGAATACTGCTAAAATTAAAAATAATAGTTCAGAAAGATCAAAATTCATAAAGATCTAAGTATTTAGATTTAAAAATCATAATGCACACTTAAACAATCATCAATATAAAAATATATTTAATTAATACTTATATTTTTTAAAATATAGAATCAATCATTTTATATTCACTCATATGGTATATCACTCACTACTGAAGCATTATAGTATGAAACTGCCTGCAATTCATGAATTATTTAAATTGATAAGTTTAAAGATTAATTCACCATGTCGTAAAACTAATCACTGTGATTAAATTTCAGAATATATCATGTGTAACAACTACTCCAGCATCAAAATATCAATTGAAAAGGCAAAGTTCAACTCAAAACAATTTCTAATACTTTCAAATTATTATAAATTTTCATATTACATACTTTACTCAATTTTCATCTCTTAAACCTTCATTTATAGTATTATTTTCTTTGCAAAACATTCTTTCCAAAATATAGCTCAATATGTTTTCTTTAAAATTTCATTTCCTCTTCGAAACATCTTTCTCAAAATATATTTATTACATTCATAAATGAATTATAGTTTCATTTCAGACTTCACTTAAATTGGAATTTCATATAAATAAGTTTTATATCACTTTACGTTTTATTCAAATATAAATTCTAACACATATTACAACCACAATACAATATTCACAATTGTTTAAAAGTACCACACCTTTTTATTTAACATGCATCTTTATAAATGAATATATATGATTTTACAAATGCCAAATTTATTTAAAATATAAATCCTACTCTCATTTTACATACTTTATTTTGTTTATCAAAATGTCCCAAGGCATCTCATTCAAAAATATAATTTATACACTTCTATAAAATATTATTTTACCTTTAAAACAATCCTTCCAAACCGCCAATTTTAATATTTATAGTATTTAACTTATTTCAAAATTCTATCTTCTTTCAAAAAATATTATATGCTTACTAAGTATTATTACTAAAATATTTTATTGCCCAAAACACTATGTCTAAATGTCTCGTATTAGAGTTCAAAAATCCCTACCAATAACGTTGATCAGGCACATCGACGAGAATCCTTAAAGAACTCAACGGGCAATTTGACACAAAATTACTTTCAATAAGATATACATATATCTTTTAAAATCTTACGCCTATTCAAAATATTTGCTTGTTTATAATAAACATAATCAAAATTTCACCCATATGTATATCTTTTATCAAAAAGATTTTAATTTAAATAAATGCTCACTTTTATTAAAGTTTCTTTCAACCAATCTTAATGTTATCATAAAAATAATAATTTACTGATAACAATTCCATAACACACACATTCATCAATATATACTTCAAGCAAACAAAAATTGTTTTTTTCATCTTAACATTTATTTAATCACACATATGAATTAACATTTCATTTCATATATAAATTTAAATTTTCAAAATATCTTACGGTACCTACACTACTGAAGACACTGCAAATTCTTATTGTTATTATTGAGCAGGTTTCAACTCCCAATAACAGTTCTTACTCAATATTAATTTTGCACAATCACTTACAATTTTAAAACAATCAAGCATCCATCAGCCAATCAATTTTTATTGTAACTAATTTTATTTATTAAGTATATTTTCCAATTCCAAATTTAATTAGATACATATTATTTATCATTCTATACTTTATAACTATTAATTACTTAGACATTTTTATTATTTCTCTTTTGTAGAAATCCCTGGCTTTTATTAATAATTAGGTTCGTACAGATTCAAATGGAATTATTAATTCTTTGAGCGATAATGTCTTATTCAATTCCACATTTTAAACTAAGCATAAACAAAAATAAACATTAATGCAAAAACTTACATTTTAATCAAACAAACAATCTCCTTCAGCGGAAAGCTACCTTCCAGCTTCTGCTATGCAACTCTGATCACTAACAGATCAGGACATAACAATTCAATTCTAAACCATCTACGGTCTCATTTATACTATCTATTAAATCTTACTCTTTACAGAAATGAGTTCAACTTTAGAATTATTTTCAAAACAATAATCGATATAGAAATTCAATTTTTTTTACAAATATGTTCCGATGATTATTCCCAATCATCATTTATATTTATATCCTAAATAAGAATATAAATTTTAGTTCTACCCTGCACACCCAAAGGATGGGACTCTCAGTCTATCTAGATTTAGATCTCGACTCTGTGTTAATTATATTCTATAATGTTTTGAACTGAGCTTTGATACCAAGCTTAATGACCCCACCGCTATGTTCAGTTTAGCAAAGAACATTACAAGTAATATCATCTGCTAATCCGGAGAATATGGCTGGTGAAGGGCGATAGAATGTGAATATATCTTTATGCTAACACTAACATGTCTTATTAACCTTTTTGAGGATCTGAATTGAAAATTTGACGTGTGCAGTATTAATACAAAATAATAAATACACCGATTAAAAATATTTATAACAATATATAATATAGATAAATCAGAATCAGAGTAACAGATTGCAGCGAACTAATATACAACATATTTCATAATAAGAGGTGAGCCTACAAAATGTCAATACTAGACTCACTCTAATATACATCATATCTCATACACTATATCAAGTACAAAATGACTACTGAATAATATACAAGACATAACTACTAAATGTCAAATATAAAAAGGTGAGATACTAATATCATAATTAAATGACTTAAAATAATAAGCCATAATAAAATATATTGAACAAGCAATCATAATAAGGCATATTAATTAAATTCACCACTTAATAAATCCATAAATGACTTAACTCTAAAATAAGTCATCTCAAAATATGCTTAAAACCCAAAAATCCATAAAAGGCATATCAAATCAATAGATACATATATCACAATTATGACTTAACAATAACCAAATTAGTCATAAATAAAATACGCCCAAAACAAATACTCAAATAAGGCATATCTAAAATATCACTCTAGTAATCACAAGTATTTAACTAACTGTCCCATACCAGCTAGTAAATTCAAGTATTTACTAAAAGCTGGTAAATTCCTCAAACTCTATTTAACAAATTATAATAATAACTGAAATAATTGTATGAAAAGTCCCATACCAATCCGACAATTCAATCGTTTATTAAAATTATTTATTTCATAGAAAAGCATGAAATCCAATAGAAACGGAAATCATTAAATTTCCAATTTAAAATCTAATTAGAATTTTTAATCAAAATTTAATTTAAAGAAGGATTTTATAAAAATTTACTTTGATTTAAAATTTTGAAATAATATGAAAATCTCTTTCAAAATATATAAATATATGTATTATTAATAATTTTATCAAAAACTCTTGAATTTATTATAAATCACTTTTTACTATTTTTATAGAAAACTCAACCCAAAGCCCTGATGAAATCGCAGGGATGATATAAGCTCCCCCAAGCCTGGTCCGACTACAGATAAGAGGGTTTTCAGCCAACCCAACATAGAGATTTGATGCCCCCAACCATGTTACACGGTTTTATGGGGACCCATCTCCGCTCCTTGAAATGGGAGTAGGGCAAACGGGAATCGAACCTGCGACCTGCTTACTAGGAAGCGAGTATCTCAAAGTATTTTCCAACAATACTTGCTTTACATTTGTAAATATGATTACCAGAGAAAATCATTTCTTTTCAAACAAATTCTTGATATATATATATATATATATATTAAATCATTGCTTTTTAAATATTTTTATCTAAAAGTATTTTCCAACAATAATTCTTTACATTTGTAAATATGATTATAAGAATAATTTGTATACTTTACAAAGCGATTTCAAACTATATATCTTATAAAAATGATTCTCCACAACTATTCTTTGAAAATGCCTTAATTTAATATATATGTATAATATATTTTATTATTAAAAAAATTCCAATTTCATATTTAGAAATTCTATATGCCTCAAGATTACAGAATCAACTGCAATAAAGAATCAAAAATTCAAAATGCATCATTTAGAGCCAACATCGCTATATATGAAAGATTATTCCAAATATGGAATATTTAGCGATTCGAGTTATTTTCCGATAAGTCCGGTCATATAACAACGTATGTACTTTTATATAAGTTGATAAAATTCAATTTGCAATCGGACTAAATTCCATTTGCAAATTAACTTCTTTCAATTCACATAACAATCCATATATCACCAACAATAAATTTTCAATATCCCGAACAAACAATTCAATCATCCACACTCAAGTGTTTTCATGCAAATAACCATATTAAGGCATCTAAAATGGATATTATTTTATGTAAATATAGAAGTATGAGTTAAAATAACTCACCAAATAGAAGAGCAAAAAAAAAGCATTCAGCTAGTGCGGCCTCAATCCATGTTGCTGCCAGGAATATGTGCCCTCAACTATGTCAACTTCGTTAATCACTGCCAGCCCTAGCCCCACCATCATCGGCATGATCAACTCTACATCGCCAGCCATCAACTTAGCCCATGCTCATGACCAACCAATGTTGCAGCAGCCACTTCATCACGACATCTCCAACTAGGTGCCTCATTGACTGTGATATCCCGGAATTTCAAGGAATTTAAAATGTGATAATCTCTTAATTAAATTATTTAAAATTGATAAAATTGTTATTTTCAAATATAAATAACCAATTAATTAATAATGTGATGTTTTAAATTATGATTATAAATTGATTTTAAATAAGAATAATTATTTAATTTGTGTTATTTTAAAAATATATTTTTAATATACTTATTGTTTTCAAATTTAATGAGTGTGTATATATATGTGTGTATTTTAGAAGGAAGCTATGATTTAAAAATTTAAAATAAAGTCTTTCAAAAATATTTAAAGGAAAATCTATCTTATTCACATTTAATTAAAGTAAGCTTTACCTTATTCACATTTGATCAAAATATATATATATTTATGATGTAATCTAGATAAAAATGTTTAAAATAAAATAAATCTTATCAATATTAAATATAAGTAGTAAAACAAATATATGGTCATAAACATAAATATAGACATATAAACATAAGGAATTATGATATTAAACATAAGTGAAAATAAATAAATAAATATTTAATTATAAAATTAAATGTTTAATAGTTAAGCTTAAAATAAAAATAAAAATATGGAGTTATGTTAAAAGAATAGAAATAAGTACACAAGCTAACATAATAACAATAACCATAACAACTTTAAAGTAAAAACATAAGATAATTTTAAAAGTATAACAACTATAAAATTGACACTTAGGATAAATTCTGGAAATATTTGTAGGAAGGAAGTCAGGCAAGTAATATATATACTATAGCAAAATGTAGTTATACAAGGAAATAAGATAAAAGGAAACAATAAAATGTATACAAGTTGTACTTGATAAAAAAATAAATCATACTAGTACATACGAATTGGAAAAGGGGATAAGTATGACAATGTTTAATTAATGCTTGTACAAATATATCATTTCAGCCTCCATATAAAAAAAATCTCTGATCAAAATTTGTACCAGTTTACCAAAGCCTATATACTTGTTTCTTATTTATCAATCTTCTTTCTCTTTTCGTTCTTAAAAACTTAGCTTACCAGAAAACCAAAACCTGAAAACATTTCCTCAAAATATTCTCAAACCTTCAACCAAAAGTATAAGTCTGTAACCATTTTTATATCTCAAGCCTGTAATCTTACAAACCCTGTAAACCAAAGCATACTCAAGTTCAAAAGTTCAAAACCTGAAATCAAAGTTCAAGCAAGTTTATCAAGCAACATCAAGTAGTTCCACCCGCCGTTCGTAGCTCGGTTGGTTCGGGAGCTGGGAGATGGGAACCAAAGGACTATGTCCGGGCAGGTTCGAATCCCAGCGCCAAACCATCAGTGGGAGTTTCAACATTAAGCATCCGTGTGCGACGACTAAATAAAAGTGGGGTAGACACACGGCGTGGGGTTTACTTAATTGAGTATCAATGAATACCATGATCTTAAGGTTCCCCATGATATCCAAAAAAAAACATCAAGTATTTCCAGTGTTTAAATCAAGATTAGCAACTAAAAGCATTTCAGTTTTAAAGAAGATCAAAGCATCTTTCAAAAATCTGAAGTTCATTCCAGTTTTCAAAGTCATTTGCAAGTTCTTTGCCTTTTCAAAGGTGAGTAAACATTTTTATTAAAAATCTAAATAAGTTAATGGTTGTTGCTTGTGAAATCTTTGTGATGATGATATCCTGCATGTGTATATATAAGTATAGGATTCTGTGTATATGATTGTATTCATGTGTGCATGTCTGATTGTATTCATCTTCTCTGTTTCATATTTCAGAGTTTAAATTTTAAATAAAAATCCCAATTCTTTTACCTGTTTGTTATTAAACCTTAGGTTACAAACAGAATAGCTCAGTTTAAACAAAATCTAAGATATAAAAATATGTTCAAATATTTTAAAGATTGAAATATGCTAGAAAGCTGGAAATACAGTAGCAAGTCTTAATAATATGATAAAACCAAAGGTTGAAATTTTCTGATTCATGTTTATAACTTGAATCCATATTGAAAAATAGGATTTTTAAAACAAAAATTAAGGTTTTTAGTAGTTGGATGGATGAGCATTTCAGTGTTGACTGGAAACTGGTTTTGGGGGAAATTCTGGTGGCCAAGGGATCTATGGTGGTCAGGATCTTGACTGGAGATAGGTGAAGGTACGGGGAGTACGGCAAAATGGATGGTGCGTTGTCTGATCATCGAGGCGTCGGCGGCGAATAGATTTAGGTTTCTAAACCTAATTTTGGGTCAAGTCTGGAATTTGCGTGATGCATCATCCCTGGTGTATCGAGTTCGATGGGACCAAGGGGGATGGGTTCGTGGATGGTCAGAGCTTCCGTGACCAGAAGTGCAGCGTCTCTGGTGGTCGGGGGTGAGTGTTCGAGGTATTTTCTGGTGAAGGTTGTTGTGACGACCGCCCATGACCCCTGCACTGAATCTAGAGATAGTGCGCTGTAAAGTGTGCCAGGCGACCATGGACGATTGTCAAGATAAATTAAACACAACAGAATCTATCGTATTTCTCACAGCGCATGGACAAAATACAATAGAACATATGTATAGTGAAGCTTTACAGAACAAAATGACATCATCTAAAACTCCATAATAGTTGAATACAAGCATCCACATAGTCAATACATCAAGCCTCACTACATATCTCTCAGAGAATACAAAACAGCGGAATATCCAGTACATATAATAAGAAGATAATATGCAACCCTCCAGCTCGTCTTCGATATCAGCATCGTGAGAAGAGAACAGCACCTGTCACCTGCTACCTAGTCTGCCCGTCCCAAAATGGACGAACAGCCCAAGGCAATAAGAATTAAAACATAAATCCTTGAGTCAGACAACAGTCTTAGTGAGCAGTAAATTAACTAACAACATACCAAAAGAGCATAAAGGAAAAGGAATAGGAATACAACCCTCCCACTCCAACCTCATTCTACAGTGATAGCCCCCAGACACACACTAAGCAGAAGCAAACATAGCAGAGCATACAATTTAAAGTAAAGCTACTATCACTCGAGTCAAGGGCGATGTTTTCCAAGTACCAAGGCCTAAATCAGATAAGCACCCAGAAAATACCGCTCTTGAGTCCGAAATGACGTTACAACCAAACATCCATGACTCTGGCTATCACTGTTATCATTGCTTCGATATCACCGTTAATTGAATGACCGGCACATTCTTTCAGCCGTCCGTCAAGGGCTAATGGAAACCCCGGTTCTAGACATAACTCCCGCACGTCGTCGCAGCCCGTGCCTAGGACTATCGAATCTGCCCAGAGTACTCGACCATCAACAGTTAGTCGTAGGGACTATCGAATCTGCCCAAACGTACTCTTGCTTAGAGCATGCTAGAACCTTCAACAACGATGCTATCCAAACCTCCTAGTCATCCTCCTCAACGACTATTCTCATATCCATTCATTATCCTCAACTCGAATCATATCACCGAGTTATCAACATGCTTGGAATGATCCCGTCTGGATTAGACCAAGTCTTCATCACATGATGACTCGCTTCATTACATCCTCGCAAAGCCTCATCTCAACATCACATCATCGAATCTATGCATAAGAGCTTCATCATCCCGCTACATATGCCACGAGCAGCTTCCCCAATTCAAGAGCCTTTCCCTTAGTTTTTGAATCGTCTTCGGTCTAAATCTAATCATCAATCATCTAGTTCATAACAATCAACCAAATCAAACATCAATCCAAACAATCAAGCATTCAAATATAATCTAAGTAGACAATTATAACAATAATGGCATTTTCGTAATTAAAGAGTTGAAAGTCCAATAAGCATGAAAACATGGATTATATCTCTACAAACTTGATGAATGAACTTGCATAGGTTAACATATGATAAAATGGATGTAACATCATCATGAACAATGGATCTATATGGATCTACACTTTGGATGAAGAAAATGCATGGAAATCACTATTTTAACACCAAATCGGGCCAACAATCCGATATACTCCTTTGGATCCGTGTGAGAGATAATCACCACTCACCAAATCACCTAAACAACCTCAAATCAACACGCTTCAGATCTGGACAGCGAAGGATCAAGCTTGATCTATCACGAATCCGCTTCAAACGATGAAATCTCTCTTGAAAAGATGAAGATCTTCAATCTAAGCTCTTGAATCTTCAATCTTGATCTTCGATTTGGATGGAAGGAAGCACTAGATTAGAGTGGAGAAAAGAAGTGAAGAAGTGTAGAAGTCGAGCTCTCAAAATGGCAGCACTTCGTCGCTTCAAAATCCGGATCCCAAAAATGAAGAGAAGCTCTCCTATTTATAGCTGAAATCCCTAACTCGTCTGCCTTCATGAGTCGTTTACGACTTACGACTCAAAGCCCTACGACTCAACGACTTCTGGCTTCTACGACCTAACCAGACTACCCTTTTGCGACTTAACACATCTGCCTACGACTCATGACAAAACAGCTATCTCCTATGTCGGTCACGACTCATAGCGTGTGCCTACGACTCAACAAAACCCAGATCCCTTACGACTTAACAGTTAACTCGGCTACGACTTATCAACCTCACGACTTAGCTAGGCTACTGGGATACTCGTCTACGACTTAACTGGATATACGACTCAACTACTAAGTCGTCTACGACTTATCAAATCCCACTATCCTACGACTTATAACCTAGCAGCCAACTACTGAGTCGGTCACGACTTAACAAATAGCTGGGGTTACGACTCAACTGGTCAGACGACTCATCAGATAACTAGGATACGACTCATCAGATAACTTGGGTACGACTCATCAGATAACTTGGGTACGACTCATCAGATAACTTGGGTACGACTCATCACCTTAACTCGGTCACGACTTAACTGTTACAACTTAAGCCTTATCTTGCCCAGTCCTTAAGTCGCGCCTACCCCTTAAGTCGTTCAAACGACTTATCCTTACACCCTTAACTAGTCAAATCCCTGAGTCGCTCCTATCCCCTAAGTCGTATACGACTCACGACTTACACTAAGTCGTTCACGACTCAGGACTTAGCCATTTTCGCCTAAAATCTGAAATGGCTCAAAAACTCTAAAATTCCAGATTCTGTCGAACTTGTCGATCCGTTAAAAATACGGGTCGTTACATTCCCTCCCCCTTAGGAATTTCGCCCCCGAAATTCCAAACAAACAAAGCAATCGAAGACTATTCTGTACGCCTACCAACCATAACAATCAGCAAACCATGCATCCTATTCTAGCTTAGCGTACAGAATTCTAAGACTTAGAACAAGTTACAATGTTGTTAGATGATACGACACCTTAGGGCCATACCTTGAAGAGTTCGGGATGAGCTGCTTTCATCCTCTCTTCCACCTCCCACGTACAGTCGTTATCATCATCACTCCATTGTATCTTGAGCAACTTAACTACCTTCCTCCTAAGCTGTTTCGTGTCGGTTTCAACAACACGAAGCGGCTTACGAGGTCTTCTATCGACTGGATCTACTTCGAAATCTTCATAGCTATCGACAGAAACCACTGTATTCGAGTCGTGCACATACTTCCATAGATACGATACATGAAAAACATTGTGCACACCCGACATCTTCTCCGGCAACTCCAATCTATAGGCGAGCTTTCCAATTCGCTCGATGATCGGGAATGGTCCGACAAATCTCGGAGTCAATTTTCCTTTCCTCCCGAATCGAATAACATTCTTTAGTGGATAAATCTTCACAAAAACCATATCTCCTGCGTCGAATTCCAAATCCTTTCGACGCTTATCAGCATAACTCTTTTGACGGTCTTGGGCTGCCTTCATTCGTTGCTGAATGATCTCTATACAATCTGAAGTCTGACGAATCATCTCTAGCCCAAGCATCAACTTTTCTCCTGTCTCTATCCAACATGTCGGAGAATTACACGGTCTTCCATACAATGCCTCATACGGTGCCATACCAATGCTTGACTGGTAACTGTTGTTGTATGCAAACTCCACCAAATGAAGGTGATCTTCCCATGATCCTCCGAAGTCCAAAACACAAGCTCTAAGAAGATCTTCCAAAACCCGGTTGACTCTCTCGGTCTGACCATCTGTTTGAGGGTGATAAGCTATACTCAAACACAACTCGGTTCCCAAAACTTCCTGGAAGCTCTTCCAAAATCCACTAGTGAACAATGGGTCTCGATCGCTCACTATACTTTTCGGAATACCATGGAATCGAACTATCCACTTAACATACAACTCAGCCAACTTTGATGCAGTCCTAGTCGATCGAACAGGAATGAACCTCGCACTCTTGGTCAGACGATCTACAATGACCCAAATCCCTTCATTTCCCGTTCTTGTTCTAGGTAGTCCATCAATAAAACCCATCGATATCTGCTCCCACTTCCATGTAGGAACTTCTAATGGTTGAAGCAATCCGCTTGGCTTCTTCTGTTCGGCTTTTACCAACTGGCAGTTCATACACTTGGAAATAAAATTTCCAACATCCTTCTTCATACCTTCCCAGTAGTAGGTTCTCTTCATATCCCGATACATCTTATTTCCACCTGGATGAATTGTCAGCTTCGAGTGATGACTTTCCTTCAGAACTTCACTCCTCAATTCATCTATATCGGGAACAACTAGTCGTCCTTGCTTCCGAAGCCAACCCTCTCGATCGACCTCGAATCCTTTATCCTTTTCTGGATCCAATCCAGATTCCAATTCACGGATAATCTTGACAAGCTTATCATCTCGCTTTTGGCTCTCACCAATCCTTTCCACAAGAGTGGGTCTTATTGATAAGTTTGCCAACATCTCAGGTTCCAATTCGCATCTAGGCCTGAAGTCAAATCCAGCTAAATACTCGAGATTCTTCCATTCAGAAAACATGGCTCCCAATCCTGCATGTCTTTGACTTAACGCATCTGCCACTGCATTACCTTTTCCCGGAGTATAAGCTATACCAAAATCATATGATGCCAAAAACTCTAGCCAACGTTGCTGTCGAAGATTCAAATCCTTTTGGGAGAAAAGATACTTCAACGACTTGTGATCCATAAACAACTCGAATCGAACTCCCAACAGATAATGTCTCCACATCTTCAGAGCAAATACAATCGCCGCTAACTCCAAATCATGAGTTGGGTAATTCCTTTCATGCGGCTTTAGTTGTCGACTGGCATACGCAACAACTTTATCCTTCTGCATCAGCACTGCTCCAAGTCCAGTACCACATGCGTCGGTGTAAACCACCATCTCATCATTCCCACTTGGAATAGTCAAAACAGGAGCACTCGTCAATCTCTCTTTCAGGATTCCGAAAGCTTGCTCACACTTAGCATCCCAACTGAACACTTGGTTCTTCTTCGTCAATCCTGTTAACGGTGCAGCTACCTTGGAGAAGTCTTTGATAAACCGTCGATAATATCCTGCTAATCCAAGAAAACTTCTCACATCAGATGCATTCTTAGGTCTAACCCAATCCTGGATTGCTGCCACCTTAGCGGGATCAACCGCTATTCCACTTCCAGAAATCACATGGCCTAAGAACCTCACTTCACTCTTCCAGAAGTGACACTTTGAAAACTTAGCCTTCAACTGATGTTTCCGCAAGATTTCCAAAACCATACGCAAGTGCGTCTTGTGCTCCTCTTCCGTTCTGGAATAAATCAGAATATCATCCACGAACACAAGTACGAACTTGTTCAACTGATCTCTGAACACTCTATTCGTAAGATCCACAAATTATGCTGGCGCGTTAGTCAATCCAAACGGCATTACCAGCCACTCAAAGAAACCGGATGGTGTCCTAAAAGCAGTCTTCGGCACACTATCCTTAGCCACTCTCAACTGGTGAAATCCCGTTGCCAAATCCATCTGAGAAAACACCTTAGCTTCGTGAAGCTGATCAAACAAGTCATCTATTCTCGGCAATGGATACTTGTTCTTCTTAGTCACTTTATTCAGCTCACGATAATCCACACACAATCTCAACGATCCATCTGCCTTGGTTGCGAACACAACTGGTGCACCCCACTCGGACACACTACGCCGAATGAATCCTTTCTGTAAAAGGTCATCAACTTGCACCCTCAACTCTTGCTGTTCCCTAGGCGCCATCCGCCTAAGAGGCATCACAACAGGTCTGGCTCCTTCAACTAGATCTATACGAAACTCGATCTCTCTATGCGGCGGCAACCCTTTGACTTCGTCAAAGACATC
Organism: Allium fistulosum; assembly: GCA_030737815.1. NCBI lineage: Eukaryota > Viridiplantae > Streptophyta > Magnoliopsida > Asparagales > Amaryllidaceae > Allium > Allium fistulosum. The sequence goes on along the minus strand of CM060907.1, from coordinate 871,587,527 downwards.
CTCGAATCCATTAGCGATTGGCACCGATGACAGTCCATCCCGTGGAACAACCAGCGAATACATGAAGCTCATGAAGACGCCTTCCTCATGCTTACATCGTATCACAATCTCTCGCCCCTCCACATTCTCGACTGTCACCTCCAGCCTCTCACAATCAACCTTTGCCGCATACTTCCTAAGCCAGTCCATACCCAAAATAATTCCGAACCCCGCAAAGTTCAGAACAAAACAATCACAAACAAAAGAGCAACCATGACTCGATACAACTAGACCACGGCATAACATACACAAACAAGACGAACCCCCAACTGGATTAGTCACAACCAATGGCCTATCAACAATATCCGGTTCCAAACCCAACCGGCCTACGAGTTCACTACAAACAAATGAATGCGACGCTCCAGTATCAAACAGAACTCTAACTGGAACACCACATAGGAAAAGAGTACCTTGAACAACCACACTCTTTCCCTTCTCTTCAGCAGCAGGAGCTTTTGAAGACGACGGAACAGCTCCCAAAGCATAAGCTTGCACAATCTGCTTGTCCCTCCTCGGCTCTGGACAATTCTTCCTGAAATGCCCCGGCTTGTCACAGTTATGACACTTCATCGGCACCTTAGGATTCTTACAATCCTTCGAGAAATGGCCCTTCTGCTGACAGTTGTAGCAAGTCACCTCGCCTTTCGGCTTCTTCTGGCCATCCTTACCCTTCTGCTGCTGCTGCTTCCTCTTCTTGTTTCCACCCTGCTGGGGTTTAGACTCTTCCCTGGTCACAGCAACAACAGATCCTTCCTTAGGAAACAGACTCTCATGCCTAAGAGCTTTCTCCACAAGCTTCTCAAATGAATCGTCCATATGATCCACCAACTGTCTCCCAAGATAACTATCCAAGCCAGTCACAAACTTCTCGTTCTTCTGATATGCAGACTCAATATATGACCGGGCATATTTGGACAAAGCTTCAAACTGTGAAACATACTCAAGAACAGATCTTCCTCCTTGCTTGAGCTCCACAAACTTCTTGAACAGAACAGACTTCTGAGCTGTAGAAATGAACTTAGCTTCAAACCTAACTTGGAATTGCTCCTAAGTAATCTCTTCCTCCGGAGTATCGATGGTAATAGAGTTCCACCAATCAGAAGCTCTCCCTTGAAGCTGCCTCGATGCCAACTTCCTCTTAGTTGCATCATCAATTCCCAAATCACCAAAGATCCTTCTACAAGCATCTATCCACCTCTGGACCTCAATGGTAGATTCTGTTCCCAAGAAAACCTTCCCTCCAAGAGCAGTATAATCCTTGCACAGCTTAGCAAAATCCACTGGTTTTGGAGTTTGGACTTGAACTCCAACATCAACTGCTGCCCCCGGAACTGGTATCCTTCTCATGATCGAAGTCATCATAGCTTCGAACATGGCTGCATAATCAGCAGTCTCTTCAGTAGCACGGCCTTCCCTAGCAGCTGGTCTCCCTCTTCGACTCATTCTCAATATCTATAAAAAGGAATGATTAGAACATCTAGAGAAACAACTGCATAAAGGACTCAACTCTACTAAACTACTATATTATATATAGTACCCATCCATCAAAATACAATTACGTCTCTCATACGTAGTTACGTCAGTGAGCGTTGGGTAAAATCGATTAACCAATGCTCTGATACCAAATGTGACGACCGCCCATGACCCCTGCACTGAATCTAGAGATAGTGCGCTGTAAAGTGTGCCAGGCGACCATGGACGATTGTCAAGGTAAATTAAACACAACAGAATCTATCGTATTTCTCACAGCGCATGGACAAAATACAATAGAACATATGTATAGTGAAGCTTTACAGAACAAAATGACATCATATAAAACTCCATAATAGTTGAATACAAGCATCCATATAGTCAATACATCAAGCCTCACTACATATCTCTCAGAGAATACAAAACAGCGGAATATCCAGTACATATAATAAGAAGATAATATGCAACCCTCCAGCTCGTCTTCGATATCAGCATCGTGAGAAGAGAACAGCACCTGTCACCTGCTACCTAGTCTGCCCGTCCCAAAATGGACGAACAGCCCAAGGCAATAAGAATTAAAACATAAATCCTTGAGTCAGACAACAGTCTTAGTGAGCAGTAAATTAACTAACAACATACCAAAAGAGCATAAAGGAAAAGGAATAGGAATACAACCCTCCCACTCCAACCTCATTCTACAGTGATAGCCCCCAGACACACACTAAGCAGAAGCAAACATAGCAGAGCATACAATTTAAAGTAAAGCTACTATCACTCGAGTCAAGGGCGATGTTTTCCAAGTACCAAGGCCTAAATCAGATAAGCACCCAGAAAATACCGCTCTTGAGTCCGAAATGACGTTACAACCAAACATCCATGACTCTGGCTATCACTGTTATCATTGCTTCGATATCACCGTTAATTGAATGACCGGCACATTCTTTCAGCCGTCCGTCAAGGGCTAATGGAAACCCCGGTTCTAGACATAACTCCCGCACGTCGTCGCAGCCCGTGCCTAGGACTATCGAATCTGCCCAGAGTACTCGACCATCAACAGTTAGTCGTTGGGACTATCGAATCTGCCCAAACGTACTCTTGCTTAGAGCATGCTAGAACCTTCAACAACGATGCTATCCAAACCTCCTAGTCATCCTCCTCGACGACTATTCTCATATCCATTCATTATCCTCAACTCGAATCATATCACCGAGTTATCAACATGCTTGGAATGATCCCGTCTGGATTAGACCAAGTCTTCATCACATGATGACTCGCTTCATTACATCCTCGCAAAGCCTCATCTCAACATCACATCATCGAATCTATGCATAAGAGCTTCATCATCCCGCTACATATGCCACGAGCAGCTTCCCCAATTCAAGAGCCTTTCCCTTAGCTTTTGAATCGTCTTCGGTCTAAATCTAATCATCAATCATCTAGTTCATAACAATCAACCAAATCAAACATCAATCCAAACAATCAAGCATTCAAATATAATCTAAGTAGACAATTATAACAATAATGGCATTTTCGTAATTAAAGAGTTGAAAGTCCAATAAGCATGAAAACATGGATTATATCTCTACAAACTTGATGAATGAACTTGCATAGGTTAACATATGATAAAATGGATGTAACATCATCATGAACAATGGATCTATATGGATCTACACTTTGGATGAAGAAAATGCATGGAAATCACTATTTTAACACCAAATCGGGCCAACAATCCGATATACTCCTTTGGATCCGTGTGAGAGATAATCACCACTCACCAAATCACCTAAACAACCTCAAATCAACACGCTTCAGATCTGGACAGCGAAGGATCAAGCTTGATCTATCACGAATCCGCTTCAAACGATGAAATCTCTCTTGAAAAGATGAAGATCTTCAATCTAAGCTCTTGAATCTTCAATCTTGATCTTCGATTTGGATGGAAGGAAGCACTAGATTAGAGTGGAGAAAATAAGTGAAGAAGTGTAGAAGTCGAGCTCTCAAAATGGCAGCACTTCGTCGCTTCAAAATCCGGATCCCAAAAATGAAGAGAAGCTCTCCTATTTATAGCTGAAATCCCTAACTCGTCTGCCTTCATGAGTCGTTTACGACTTACGACTCAAAGCCCTACGACTCAACGACTTCTGGCTTCTATGACCTAACCAGACTACCCTTTAGCGACTTAACACATCTGCCTACGACTCATGACAAAACAGCTATCTCCTATGTCGGTCACGACTCATAGCGTGTGCCTACGACTCAACAAAACCCAGATCCCTTACGACTTAACAGTTAACTCGGCTATGACTTATCAACCTCACGACTTAGCTAGGCTACTGGGATACTCGTCTACGACTTAACTGGATATACGACTCAACTACTAAGTCGTCTACGACTTATCAAATCCCACTATCCTACGACTTATAACCTAGCAGCCAACTACTGAGTCGGTCACGACTTAACAAATAGCTGGGGTTACGACTCAACTGGTCAGACGACTCATCAGATAACTAGGATACGACTCATCAGATAACTTGGGTACGACTCATCAGATAACTTGGGTACGACTCATCAGATAACTTGGGTACGACTCATCACCTTAACTCGGTCACGACTTAACTGTTACAACTTAAGCCTTATCTCGCCCAGTCCTTAAGTCGCGCCTACCCCTTAAGTCGTTCAAACGACTTATCCTTACACCCTTAACTAGTCAAATCCCTGAGTCGCTCCTATCCCCTAAGTCGTATACGACTCATGACTTACACTAAGTCGTTCACGACTCAGGACTTAGCCATTTTCACCTAAAATCTGAAATGGTTCAAAAACTCTAAAATTCCAGATTCTGTCGAACTTGTCGATCCGTTAAAAATACGGGTCGTTACAGTTGTTGCACTAGGAATTTCTTCATTGCTCGATTTTTGATTTGAGGCCTGTGAGTGTGTTTGGATGATCGGGAACCGATGTATGGGAGATGGTCGGTGTGTCGAAGCTTACGGCGATGGTTGTAACGACCCAGAATTTTGAACAAATTGAATTGAGAATATTTAATTAATTTTAAATATTTGAACGATAATTTGATTTGAATCCCCGATCTAATTTTGAAATTGGCGATTAAATTATAAAGTTTAATCTGTTGATAGTTGAATTAAAATTTGAATCTTTAATTTTAAGTTGAAGAAAAATAATTTAAAAGCTTTTAAAATTCGTATTTATATTACTGAAAATAATAAAAGCTTCAGAATCGAATTTGGGAGTGAATTGTTCAGTTTGAAATTTAACTGTTTGAACCGATATTTAAAAATAGTCATTTTTCCAACAGTCTCGGAATTCGACGAAACCAGTTCCATTGGATCCGTAATATTGAACTATTGTCGGATTTCAAATTTCGTATTTTTCGGGTTTGTTACGTAAGCGTACGGCGAGCAAACGCATAGAAATCAAAGCAAATTCAAAATTAAATTTAATATTTAAATCTGGTCAACTGCAGCACGTTCATTCCTTTATTCACGCCAAAAATCAAGGGAGAGAAATCGTGGAGGACATGCCATCTTCAGTTTTAAATTACCACCCTCCCTCTTTGCCTTCAAAACTTCAGCATCTCGTTCTCCTTCCAAATCGATTCGATCCCGAGCAAATCATAAAGGAAGTCACGCATTTCTTCCTTCCTCCATTCCTTATTCAACTAAACTGACTCAGAGCAAAATGAAATCTCACGAAAGAAATAAAATAAAAACAAAACAGGAGTGCGATTTGAATTCAATCGCGTTCATTTATAGGGGGGAAACTCGATCGTACATCGAAAGGGAACGGCGAGTACTCTCGTTGGCTCGATTTCGAAATCAGGAAAGGGGATAAGCCGCGATTCCAGATCGCGATTAGTTCGCGTGGCCCTGGCATGGAGCAGCGACCGTAGGCGATGATGGGCGATCGCAAGGCGGCATGGTGGTTCGTTTTGAATTGGATGAAGGCGCGAGGCAAGGGGAGGAGGCTCGTCGATTTTGTGACTGGGGGAAGTTCGCGTGTGACGTAGGGACTCGAGAGGTGTCGCGATGTCATCGAGGCGCGAGTGTTTTCGAGAGTCGCGGAGGGTAACCGCGAGGCCAGGAAGGGAGACGGCAAACTAGGGCGTGCGACTCGATTTTGTTCGATGGTGGTTGGGTCGCGACTATGGATGGTGACGCCGCGGTGAGGGGACTGTCGAAGTCAATGTACTCGAGCGGTTGAGGTTGTGATGGGGGTTCGTCATCACGGCAAGGGGGAGGCAGGCGAGGCCAGTTTTCTCGAGCGAGTGGGTTCCTGTACGAATTGAGGTAAATTCGATTTTTTAAAATTTAGTAGGTTTAAAACTTTTATATTTAAAATTGTTGGTTATTGTTTCATTTAAACAAGAGAAGTTTTTGAAATATGGGAAGTTCGTTAGTCTAAATAAATAATTAGTTAATTAAAATAAATTTAGTTTTAAAAATAAACTTTTGAGTTAAAATGAATTTAGTTTTAGTCTTAAAATTTTGTTGAATAAATTATTAAAAAGGATTAATTTAAAATCAATTGTATTAGATTTGTTAAAAGAAAATTTGTTTAATTTAATTGTTTTAGAAATGGGTTGGAAATAAAATCATTTGTTTAAATTAAATTGTTAGTAAATTAAATTTGCCAAATGGTTAGACAATTAGATTTATTAAAGGAAATCAGTTTATAACAAATCATTAGTTAATTAAATTTTAGAACGGTTAATCGATTTCGAATATTAATAAATTGTATAAATTATTTATACAAGGTTAAAAATCATGCAGAAAAGGTCAAGATGGAAATGGATGGCAAATTAATAACTAAGGTGAGATCTTCTCACTCAAAATAAATTTGGATTTGCAGTTATTGATTGCTATTTGGATGTGCTATTAGATATAGTAGGATATATCTATATATATAGCAATATATACATATTGGCATATGTATATATTGGATTGATTGATTTCCCGCCTCGTATAGCGGATGAGACCCTATTGCGCCGTTAGTAAGCGGATTATTTTTATAAAAACCCATATACCGCGATATTCCACCTCGAAGTGGAATTGGTATTGTGCTAACGTCTTTGGATGCAGGGAAACAGGTTGGAGGGATCCAACTGGATTCCTCAACTGTATTTATTTATTTACAGATATTGATGTATATTCTGTTATCATATTGATGTATGATATTGAATGTTGTGATTGACTAATTGGTGCGTTGCATCATTGGATTCATCTTTGAAAAATATAAAAATAATGATGTTGATTTTAAAAGAAGTTTTTGAAGTGATTTATTCTAAATAAATAAACGTTTAAAATTTTAAAGGTTATAAAAAGTTAAGATTTTGTGAATTGTAACCAAAAAGTAATTTCTTTTGAAATAAAGAGTTAAGAAATTTATAAAATGGTTAATTGGAATTTTTGAGGTATTAAAAACAATGTAATAAAAGATGTACAAAAATGGATATTTATAAATTCAAAATATTGGGATTGTAAGACAAGTTTCTATAAGTGTAAAATGAAGTAAAAATGGAATTTCATAAGTTAATGAAATCTGAAAGTTTTAATTTTGTAAAGTTTAAAAGAACGATTTCTTTTAAAATAAATGAATGATAAGTTATTAACTTAAAATATGGACTTGTGATATTTATATCGAGTATAAATTGAATTTGTTAATAAAAGGAATTTATAAATCGAAGTTGTTATTAAAAGAGAAATAGAATTTATAAACGTGTTTATAAATTCGAAATAGATTAAATTTGATAAATTAAATATAGAAGATTTTTAAAGAAGATATATTCGCGATTTTGGATAGCGAATCTCTATTGAAATAAAAATATGTAGAAATAGATTGAAATTGGGTTAAGTGAATTATATTCACGATTTTGGGACAGTGAATATATTGTTAAGTAAAATGGATTTATTGTTGAAGAAGTGATATTAAAAATGAAGTTAAACATTTTAAAGATGTTTTAAAATGTACTATGAATCGAAAGCATAGATTTCAACATTTTTATTGTTGAAATAGACGTTTTCAAAAAATAAGGAAATGATGGACTATAACACTGTTGTTATAGTAAATGATTTCCGGAAGGAAATGTTTTATATAGTATTGGGATTTACATATCTATCTAAAAAAATTCGAATCCCTATACTAGTGATTTTGAGTCGTCGTAACGATGTTTTACGTAACATTCGTTTTGACTCAAATAAATGTTGTTATAGTAAATGGTTTCCTTAAAAGAATGAAATATATACTTAATTTGATTTAAGTATATCGAATATTTTCAAATGTTGAAAATAAATGGATTTGTGAATTACTGACTTATTTTTAAATAAGTATGGGAATGTTTTCCAAAACAAAATGAAATGTTTTTGAGAATTTATCTTCTTAAAGATAAATTGAAAGTGAATGTTTGAAATCAATTGGAAATCGAATATCAGTAGATATTCGAAAGATATAAATTCAATATGGAATTTATAAAGGAAATGAGAATTCGTTTAAAAATAAATATTGATTTGTTTTTTTTGAAGTGTGGAAATTATATATCTAGTAAAGATATTTTTGAAGATAAAATAATTTGGGAAAATTATTTGGAATCTGATGATGTTGCGCATCTTTATTGATAGTTAAATAACCAACTATCAATAATTACCTTTAGATAGGTATTTGTTGTGAATTGGATGAATTTGAATGCCACACTTATTTTTAAATAAACGCTCACTATTCGGGTTAGCCGGGAAAGGACCATGGGGTCGTATAACCCATTCCGAATATGTGATACGTCGTTATGAATTGCATTCGAAGACCGGTGTTGAAGACCGGATATTTTTGAAAACGGAAGGATTACCGTCGAGTTACTCTACATCGGCTGATCTCCGGTTTAGAGGTTTTATCACCCTTAGTGATGGGAAGTCCTGACGTGATTGAAAATTATCCGGAATTGCAAGGGCTTCGTGAGAAGTGCCTTCGGTTCTGTTCGATCCCGGAACAGACTTGTATGGATTGTGTGTCTGACGTTACAATTTGAGATATAAAGCTGATTTCTTTCAAATACATTTCTGTTGGTGGCGGAGAATTTATTCTCTTAGCTTAACACCCTTCTCTGAGACGTACGAGCTCAGAGGTTATGTAGTTGAAATTTATCAGCGATATATCCCAATTTGGTAACGTGGCATACTGAGTGTTGCTGTGAAATGATCAGTGTTTGATCATTTGCGATATGATCATTTGTTTGATCTTATATCTTTGTAATCATAGGTTGATCATTTGTTTGACCCGAAGCATGGCTTTGTAGAAAGCGTAGCTTTGTGGACGAGACTTCGTCGAGCCTCACACCCCGAAAATGGTCAAAACAGGAAGGATGCGGCAAGGTTCTAGGGAGTAGCGCCCCTTAGTGTATGTCATTCCTTCTGGATAGAGGTGGTATCATGGTATGGAGCCCAGATACTTAACCTATGTGGTTGCTGCATTTTTACTATGTGGTTTGTTGCGAATCGGGGATCCTCGGGAAGATCGGTTACGATCGGGGGATGACATACGCGTGTCAGTAGTTACCTACTTTTGCAGAGGTAACCCGGCCTTGTGTTGGCAGAGATCTAACCGTAATGTTAGGTTATTTCTCGGGTCGTCTATTCCAAGGACGTACCCATCGTGGATAGGAAGTTTCTTAGCCTGATCATTTGTTGGAAATCCAAAGAAACAATACGAGACTTGTACGGTTTTAGTTGTAGAACCTGCCATTTAATATGGTAGCTATAGCAAGCATACTATAATGGTACCTATGCTGGCTAAGATTTATATTCTACTTTCGAAATGTTTTCTACACTATGCACTAATAATAATATAAAAAAGAATTTGATTTTTTTTGCGTAGTAAGCATCTTTGACTATCATAAGAAGAAATCTCCTCCAAGTCTGCGTTTGCATTGTGTGTGTGGCGGGAGGTCTTATGGTAGTTTCATTTTCCAAAAGCATTTCGAATTGACTTTAAAAAAAAATTATTTTTGTTGTTATAAAGAATAACTGTTTTACGATCTCACACCAGTCACCATGACTGACTCGGAGTTTATTGTTCCCTTCTAAACTCTGGGTGCCCACAAATTTCCACACGGGCAGCCTAGAGTTATATTATCAGGATATTCTGGATATTCTGGAGCTTTGGAGATAGGCTGGATGACGAGGCGTAGTATTTGTATCTGACATTATTTATTCCACTGTGTATTCTGTATGAGGACAAGTTTATATAACTGTCCATTGTTGTATCGAGTTGTATATTGACTCTGATTGATGTATGTATAAACTGATATAGTTCTTTGTGTTAAAAGACTAGTAATTATCTATTATATATTGTTCCGCTGCGATATGTGAGATTCTGATATTGTTTTCTGTTCTGATGTTGTTCTGTTGTTCTTCTCTATTTTCTTCTTCTTCTCTTCTTCTGTTTTCTTCTTCTTCTGCCTTTTTCTTCTTTCTTAAACCCTCACTATTGGAGTTTCCGACACTCGATTGCTCGGCAGTCGATAAAGTGAGTATCGATGTCGAATTTTCGAAAGTCGAAAATTTCGGTACGTGACAAAGTGGTATCAGAGCATATGGTTAAGCGACAACCCTGCTCTGTTGGGTGTTACTCATTAGAGATGGAGTCAGTAGTGCTCTAGAATGAGTTGAGTGTAATAATATATATGAGCGCGTATTTGTTAGTGAATATAAAAATGTTTTATATTGTGTTTGCTTATCCGTTGAGATGTTTGTGAATTTTGGTCGGTATGTGGGACGCCATATTATCGATAGGGATTTCTAAACACTTAAACGAGGCAAGACGACATAGTATTGTTTTAAAATAGGGTGAATGAAAAAAATTTGCCCAAAACTATTTTTGTATAGAAAAGAAATAATTTTCTATGAATTACTATAGTATATGGTTGCATGGTTGTTAGAGGTGATAATATTAATCTATTATCATTGAAATTAAACAAGAAATTGAAATCCTAACTCCAAAGTTAAGAAATAAATCCATATACAAATGAAATTTAAGAATGTAAATTATAAATGTAATTTGTAATTTGAAACGGAATTCCAGAGAAGTTTTTGGAAATGTTTTGAAAAGGAGTTTGAAAAATTTGGAGATTTGGAAAGTTTAAATTCTTTTTGGAGTTGAAAATGAATTTTAAAAGTTTGAAAAGTATTTTGGAGGGATAAAAGCTCTAAACTCTTTTCGGTCGCTGGAAAATAATTCCGATTGGTGATCGCGACATCATCGGTGTTCATTTTCGGGTTTCCAAAAGAGGAATTGCTGCCAAATTGTTTTAAATGGAAGTTGTTTGAAAATTTGGATTTTGTTTTAGAAAATTCAAAAGATAAATTTGAATTGTTTTCAAAAATAGTTTTGAAAGGGTTGAAAAGACTCTGGAATTGAGTATTGAATTATGAGAGTAAAATTGTGAATGAATGAATAAGTTTGCAATTGCAAGTAAATAAAAATGAAATTGAAAGTTGAAATTCATTTCGAATTCGTAAGCAAATGAATTGAATTGAATAATTATAAATGAAAGATGAATTAAAATTCGTATGGAAATTGGAAATCCAGTTTAAAGATAAGTAGATTTAACCGAAGTAGAATTAAAATAAATTGAATAGATATCAATTTGAATTAGTAAATGAAACTAATCTAAAATAGTGCAGTTGAATAAAAGATAGCTGATGATAAATTCAATATTCAAAAGTAAATTGAATCCAAATTAGATTGGAATTGCGAATTGAATTCAAATGTAAAATTGAATGAAAATAGATATGTAACTTCAATAGTGAAGTAGAAATGTATAAGTAGTTTATATTGAAAATTTTGTAATAGAATTTGCAAAATGGTTTGAATGTGTAACTAGATATTATGGCTAGTAGGACATACTGGTGTATAAAAGGAATTGGAATTTTAATTTTGAAGAGAATTTGAATTTCTCGAAAAAGGTATGTATTTAAATTTGAATATGAAATTTGATGACTTATTTCTCTAGCCGCTTGGCTTTTTCTTTTTCTTTTTGAAATCTGAGAGTCCGTAGGGACATTTTGTAGTCGTGCCGTATTAGCCGCGCAAAGGAGACGCTGGCGAAATTTTTCGAAAATTTCGGGTGTTAGAAAATTTTGAGAAAATTTTGAAAGTTTAAATTTGAATTTGAATTTAAATTTGAATTGTTAAGGTAAACAATGTTGTTTGAAACTTATAATTGAAGTTGGAAAGCTAGTTGAATTGATAACGAATCTTTAGTAGAGAGATTTGTTTTAAAAAATTGATAAAACTATTAGATGTTGAAAGATAGTAGAGAAGTTAAGGACCATTTTTCCTAACTTGTAATTTCGAGGACGAAATTCTTTTAAGGAGGGAAGTTTGTAACGACCCAGAATTTTGAACAAATTGAATTCAGAATATTTAATTAATTTTAAATATTTGAACGATAATTTGATTTGAATCCCCGATCTAATTTTGAAATTGGCGATTAAATTATAAAGTTTAATCTGTTGATAGTTGAATTAAAATTTGAATCTTTAATTTTAAGCTGAAGAAAAATAATTTAAAAGCTTTTAAAATTCGTATTTATATTACTGAAAATAATAAAAGCTTCAAAATCGAATTTGGGAGTGAATTGTTCAGTTTGAAATTTAACTGTTTGAACCGATATTTAAAAATAGTCATTTTTCAAACAGTCTCGGAATTCGACGAAACCAGTTCCATTGGATCCGTAATATTGAACTATTGTCGGATTTCAAATTTCGTATTTTTCGGGTTTGTTACGTAAGCGTACGGCGAGCAAACGCATAGAAATCAAAGCAAATTCAAAATTAAATTTAATATTTAAATCTGGTCAACTGCAGCACGTTCGTTCCTTTATTCACGCCAAAAATCAAGGGAGATAAATCGTGGAGGACATGCCGTCTTCAGTTTTAAATTACCACCCTCCCTCTTTGCCTTCAAAACTTCAGCATCTCGTTCTCCTTCCAAATCGATTCGATGCCGAGCAAATCATAAAGGAAGTCACGCATTTCTTCCTTCCTCCATTCCTTATTCAACTAAACTGACTCAGAGAAAAATGAAATCTCACGAAAGAAATAAAATAAAAACAAAACAGGAGTGCGATTTGAATTCAATCGCGTTCATTTATAGGGGGGAAACTCGATCGTACATCGAAAGGGAACGGCGAGTACTCTCGTTGGCTCGATTTCGAAATTAGGAAAGGGGATAAGCCGCGATTCCAGATCGCGATTAGTTCGCGTGGCCATGGCATGGAGCAGCGACCGTGGGCGATGATGGGCGATCGCAAGGCGGCATGGTGGTTCGTTTTGAATTGGATGAAGGCGCGAGGCAAGGGGAGGAGGCTCGTCGATTTTGTGACTGGGGGAAGTTCGCATGTGACGTAGGGACTCGAGAGGTGTCGCGATGTCATCGAGGCGCGAGTGTTTTCGAGAGTCGCGGAGGGTAACCGCGAGGCCAGGAAGGGAGACGGCAAGCTAGGGCATGCGACTCGATTTTGTTCGATGGTGGTTGGGTCGCGACTATGGATGGTGACGCCGCGGTGAGGGGACTGTCGAAGTCGATGTACTCGAGCGGTTGAGGTTGTGATGGGGGTTCGTCATCACGGCAAGGGGGAGGCAGGCGAGGCCAGTTTTCTCGAGCGAGTGGGTTCCTGTACGAATTGAGGTAAATTCGATTTTTTAAAATTTAGTAGGTTTAAAACTTTTATATTTAAAATTGTTGGTTATTGTTTCATTTAAACAAGAGAAGTTTTTGAAATATGGGAAGTTCATTAGTCTAAATAAATAATTAGTTAATTAAAATAAATTTAGTTTTAAAAATAAACTTTTGAGTTAAAATGAATTTAGTTTTAGTCTTAAAATTTTGTTGAATAAATTATTAAAAAGGATTAATTTAAAATCAATTGTATTAGATTTGTTAAAAGAAAATTTGTTTAATTTAATTATTTTAGAAATGGGTTGGAAATAAAATCATTTGTTTAAATTAAATTGTTAGTAAATTAAATTTGCCAAATGGTTAGACAATTAGATTTATTAAAGGAAATCAGTTTATAACAAATCATTAGTTAATTAAATTTTAGAACGGTTAATCGATTTCGAATATTAATAAATTGTATAAATTATTTATACAAGGTTAAAAATCATGCAGAAAAGGTCAAGATGGAAATGGATGGCAAATTAATAACTAAGGTGAGATCTTCTCACTCAAAATAAATTTGGATTTGCAGTTATTGATTGCTATTTGGATGTGCTATTAGATATAGTAGGATATATCTATATATATAGCAATATATACATATTGGCATATGTATATATTGGATTGATTGATTTCCCGCCTCGTATAGCGGATGAGACCCTATTGCGCCGTTAGTAAGCGGATTATTTTTATAAAAACCCATATACCGCGATATTCCACCTCGAAGTGGAATTGGTATTGTGCTAACGTCTTTGGATGCAGGGAAACAGGTTGGAGGGATCCAACTGGATTCCTCAACTGTATTTATTTATTTACAGATATTGATGTATATTCTGTTATCATATTGATGTATGATATTGAATGTTGTGATTGACTAATTGGTGCGTTGCATCATTGGATTCATCTTTGAAAAATATAAAAATAATGATGTTGATTTTAAAAGAAGTTTTTGAAGTGATTTATTCTAAATAAATAAACGTTTAAAATTTTAAAGGTTATAAAAAGTTAAGATTTTGTGAATTGTAACCAAAAAGTAATTTCTTTTGAAATAAAGAGTTAAGAAATTTATAAAATGGTTAATTGGAATTTTTGAGGTATTAAAAACAATGTAATAAAAGATGTACAAAAATGGATATTTATAAATTCAAAATATTGGGATTGTAAGACAAGTTTCTATAAGTGTAAAATGAAGTAAAAATGGAATTTCATAAGTTAATGAAATCTGAAAGTTTTAATTTTGTAAAGTTTAAAAGAACGATTTCTTTTAAAATAAATGAATGATAAGTTATTAACTTAAAATATGGACTTGTGATATTTATATCGAGTATAAATTGAATTTGTTAATAAAAGGAATTTATAAATCGAAGTTGTTATTAAAAGAGAAATAGAATTTATAAACGTGTTTATAAATTCGAAATAGATTAAATTTGATAAATTAAATATAGAAGATTTTTAAAGAAGATATATTCGCGATTTTGGATAGCGAATCTCTATTGAAATAAAAATATGTAGAAATAGATTGAAATTGGGTTAAGTGAATTATATTCACGATTTTGGGACAGTGAATATATTGTTAAGTAAAATGGATTTATTGTTGAAGAAGTGATATTAAAAATGAAGTTAAACATTTTAAAGATGTTTTAAAATGTACTATGAATCGAAAGCATAGATTTCAACATTTTTATTGTTGAAATAGACGTTTTCAAAAAATAAGGAAATGATGGACTATAACACTGTTGTTATAGTAAATGATTTCCGGAAGGAAATGTTTTATATAGTATTGGGATTTACATATCTATCTAAAAAAATTCGAATCCCTATACTAGTGATTTTGAGTCGTCGTAACGATGTTTTACGTAACATTCGTTTTGACTCAAATAAATGTTGTTATAGTAAATGGTTTCCTTAAAAGAATGAAATATATACTTAATTTGATTTAAGTATATCGAATATTTTCAAATGTTGAAAATAAATGGATTTGTGAATTACTGACTTATTTTTAAATAAGTATGGGAATGTTTTCCAAAACAAAATGAAATGTTTTTGAGAATTTATCTTCTTAAAGATAAATTGAAAGTGAATGTTTGAAATCAATTGGAAATCGAATATCAGTAGATATTCGAAAGATATAAATTCAATATGGAATTTATAAAGGAAATGAGAATTCGTTTAAAAATAAATATTGATTTGTTTTTTTGAAGTGTGGAAATTATATATCTAGTAAAGATATTTTTGAAGATAAAATAATTTGGGAAAATTATTTGGAATCTGATGATGTTGCGCATCTTTATTGATAGTTAAATAACCAACTATCAATAATTACCTTTAGATAGGTATTTGTTGTGAATTGGATGAATTTGAATGCCACACTTATTTTTAAATAAACGCTCACTATTCGGGTTAGCCGGGAAAGGACCATGGGGTCGTATAACCCATTCCGAATATGTGATACGTCGTTATGAATTGCATTCGAAGACCGGTGTTGAAGACCGGATATTTTTGAAAACGGAAGGATTACCGTCGAGTTACTCTACATCGGCTGATCTCCGGTTTAGAGGTTTTATCACCCTTAGTGACGGGAAGTCCTGACGTGATTGAAAATTATCCGGAATTGCAAGGGCTTCGTGAGAAGTGCCTTCGGTTCTGTTCGATCCCAGAACAGACTTGTATGGATTGTGTGTCTGACGTTACAATTTGAGATATAAAGCTGATTTCTTTCAAATACATTTCTGTTGGTGGTGGAGAATTTATTCTCTTAGCTTAACACCCTTCTCTGAGACGTACGAGCTCAGAGGTTATGTAGTTGAAATTTATCAGCGATATATCCCAATTTGGTAACGTGGCATACTGAGTGTTGCTGTGAAATGATCAGTGTTTGATCATTTGCGATATGATCATTTGTTTGATCTTATATCTTTGTGATCATAGGTTGATCATTTGTTTGACCCGAAGCATGGCTTTGTAGAAAGCGTAGCTTTGTGGACGAGACTTCGTCGAGCCTCACACCCCGGAAATGGTCAAAACAGGAAGGATGCGGCAAGGTTCTAGGGAGTAGCGCCCCTTAGTGTATGTCATTCCTTCTGGATAGAGGTAGTATCATGGTATGGAGCCCAGATACTTAACCTATGTGGTTGCTGCATTTTTACTATGTGGTTTGTTGCGAATCGGGGATCCTCGGGAAGATCGGTTACGATCGGGGGATGACATACGCGTGTCAGTAGTTACCTACTTTTGCAGAGGTAACCTGGCCTTGTGTTGGCAGAGATCTAACCGTAATGTTAGGTTATTTCTCGGGTCGTCTATTCCAGGGACGTACCCATCGTGGATAGGAAGTTCCTTAGCCTGATCATTTGTTGGAAATCCAAAGAAACAATACGAGACTTGTACGGTTTTAGTTGTAGAGCCTGCCATTTAATATGGTAGCTATAGCAAGCATACTATAATGGTACCTATGCTGGCTAAGATTTATATTCTACTTTCGAAATGTTTTCTACACTATGCACTAATAATAATATCAAAAAGAATTTGATTTTTTTTTGCGTAGTAAGCATCTTTGACTATCATAAGAAGAAATCTCCTCCAAGTCTGCGTTTGCATTGTGTGTGTGGCGGGAGGTCTTATGGTAGTTTCATTTTCCAAAAGCATTTCGAATTGACTTTAAAAAAAAATTATTTTTGTTGTTATAAAGAATAACTGTTTTACGATCTCACACCAGTCACCATGACTGACTCGGAGTTTATTGTTCCCTTCTAAACTCTGGGTGCCCACAAATTTCCACACGGGCAGCCTAGAGTTATATTATCAGGATATTCTGGATATTCTGGAGCTTTGGAGATAGGCTGGATGACGAGGCGTAGTATTTGTATCTGATATTATTTATTCCGCTGTGTATTCTGTATGAGGACAAGTTTATATAACTGTCCATTGTTGTGTCGAGTTGTATATTGACTCTGATTGATGTATGTATAAACTGATATAGTTCTTTGTGTTAAAAGACTAGTAATTATCTATTATATATTGTTCCGCTGCGATATGTGAGATTTTGATATTGTTTTCTGTTCTGATGTTGTTCTGTTGTTCTTCTCTATTTTCTTCTTCTTCTCTTCTTCTGTTTTCTTCTTCTTCTGCCTTTTTCTTCTTTCTTAAACCCTCACTATTGGAGTTTCCGACACTCGATTGCTCGGCAGTCGATAAAGTGAGTATCGATGTCGAATTTTCGAAAGTCGAAAATTTCGGTACGTGACAATGGTCACCGCCGTCGAAGTTGACTGTGCAGGTGCACTGTGATGTTTAGGAGTCTGATGTTTCGAAAGGGATTTGACTTGAAGGAAGCTCCGTGCTTTTGAGTGGGTGACTCGAGTAGGTTCGTGTGTGATAGCCTGTAGTTTTTTAAAACTAATTTTTTCTCATTTTTTTTCAAAATGGAAGAAGTTGGAGAAACTTGAGTCTGAACTCGAGCTAGTCTCGGGTAGAACCCGAAGGGGCTTTAAAAATGCAGATTTTAACAGTTTTTTTTAAAACAAGTTTTAAGTTTTAAATTGAATCTAATTCTAAACTATTATGTAAACAAAATGTTTCTTTTAACATGTGATTTAGAAGTTTTATAATTTGTTTTACTTAAAATTTGTTAAGTTAAATTGTAAGTTTTTTCTTTATCTTAAATTTAAAAGTTAAATTAAAAGTGGATTGTTTTAAATGTATTTAAATTATGTTAATGATAAGTGAGGCAAGATAAAGATTTATCTTAAAAGTTAATTAAGATTTTGATAATTAATGTCTAATTAATAAAATGATGTAATTAAGAGTAATTAGTTAATTTAATTAATAATGATTAAGGATAAATTAAGGAATTAATTAAGAGTAATTAATTGATTAAATTTATTCATTTAAAATAATCAAGGATTGAAAGTTAATTAATTTGAGATTAATTGATTAAGTAATTAAGGTTGATTAATTAGTAATTAAAAGATTAATTAACTTATAATTAGAAGTAATTAATTTGTTATTAAATTTTATTAATTGATAATTAAGATTTATAAATTAATAATTAAGAGATAATTAATCTATAATTAAAGTTAATTAAGAATTAATTAACTATTATTAAGGGTTAATTAATTGTAATTAAGGAAGTAAATGTGATTAATTTAAGTTAATTAATTTGTAAATTAATTAAAGATAATCACTTTATAAGGAATTAAGTATGAATACTTAATAAGATTGATAAGTATAATTACTTAGTGTAGTAATTAATGTATAATTACTGGATGTAATTAATTAAAGGGAATTACTTAATGGGAAGTAACTAAAGGGTAATTACTTGGAAGAAGTAATTAAAGATTTATTACTTAGTGTAATTTATCAAAGGATTTATATAATTAATTAAGAAGTAAATTAATTAAGGTAGGTAATTATAGGATGATAATTACTGTTATGATTAAGGTTGATTAATGGAAGTGATTAATTTAAAGTTCAATTAATTAATGTAATTAATTAAGGATTAATGTAATTAATTATAGTTAATTAATTAATGGAAGTAATTAATTAAGGATCATTAATTAATGTAATTAATGAAGTAATTTATGGTTAATTACTGTGAATGGTTAAGGATAATTAATTTGTGTAATTAAATAAAGGCTAATTACTTAAGGTAATTGAGAATAACTAATCATGATGATTTATTTAAGATGGATAATTAGAGAATGATCAATAAATTGATTTGTAATTAATAAATGATTAAGTAAGTAAGATTTATGTGATGAAAGTAATTAATTTAATTTATTTAAATTAATTAAAGATGGAAGTAATTAATTTAATTCATTTTAAATTAATTATAGATGGTGATTAATAAATTGTTGCTTATGGATGTTGAATGATATTGTTTGCCTTGAATGGTTTGAGATCTCAGATATGAGATAAGTGATGCTGTGTGATATGGATGCTTTGGTAGAAATGTGATGATAATGTGAATTATTTGTTTATGATGATAATGTGAATTATCTGTTTATGATGATGTTATGAATTATCTATCTGTGTATACATAGATAATGAAATTGAATTGTTTTAACTTTAAAACAACTTGGACCTAAAAGATACGTTTGGATTTCGATGAGACCGGGATTGGGTTTCCAGATTTGGATATTCGAAAACCACATCGATCCAAATTAACGATAGGTCGTGAATCTCAAGTGAAGATGAAGATTCATAATGCAAGGGTTATTGTCGTTAACTCTGAGGGTGATTCCAAAATGAGTGTAACGAGATAATGCCTTCGGTTTCGTTCGAACCCGGAATGAACTTGTATGGATTGAATGCTTTCAGTGCATCGTCAGGTGGACGATGAGCATTCTAAGTGATGTGTTCTGATAAGGTAATCATAGCCTCAAGCCTCATCAACCGGGAATGGCTAAAACCGGGGAGGTGCAGCAAGGTTAAGTGGGTAGTACCCAAGTAGGATAAGATTTCCCCTGTCTAGAGTCCCTTTTTATTTCGGTTGTGTGGGCGGTTGAATAGCTACAACCGCTGGGGTTGTCTTATTCGGGACTGTCCAGTAAGGGATGGTTCCGGCCTTATGTTGTAGGGGGTTGGGCATGATCCTCGGTACGTTGATCTAGGCCACGTACTGTGACGGGCGGTACCCTAGTAGCCCTGCCATTGTATGGAATCCAAACTCCAATAAGTACCCTCGGATTTGATTGTATTACCCACTTTGTGGCTAGTATGCT
Organism: Allium fistulosum; assembly: GCA_030737815.1. Taxonomy (NCBI): domain Eukaryota; kingdom Viridiplantae; phylum Streptophyta; class Magnoliopsida; order Asparagales; family Amaryllidaceae; genus Allium; species Allium fistulosum. Next base: position 871,567,569 of record CM060907.1, on the reverse strand, counting down.
GGAATTTAATCATGTAACAATTTCAGCTATTTCTTACTTACTTGAAAACCCTAGACTCTATTATAATATCTGTGACAACCGCCCATGACCCCTGCACCGAATCTAGAGATAGTGCGCTGTAAAGTGTGCTAGGCGACCATGGACGATTGCCAGGGTAAATTAAAACAACAGAATCTATCGTTTTACTCACAGCGCATGGACAAAATACAATAGAATATATATATAGTGAAGCTTCACAGAATAGAATCTCATCAATAAAACTTCATAATAGTTGAATACAAACATCTGAATAGTCAATACAACAAACCTCACTACATATCACTCAGAGAATACAAACAGCGGAACATCCAGTACATATAATAAGAAGATAATATGCAACCCTTCAGCTCGTCTTCGATATCAACCCCGTGAAAAGCAAGAACAGCACCTGTCACCTGCTACCTAGTCTGCCCGTCCCAAAATGGACGAACAGCCCAAGGCAATAAGAGTTAAAACATAAAGCCTTGAGTCAGACAACAGTCTTAGTGAGCAGTAAATTAACTAACAACATACCAAAAGAGCATAAAGGAAAAAGTAATAGGAATACAACCCTCCCACTCCAACCTCTTTCTACAGTGATAGCCCCCAGACACACACTAAGCAGAAGCAACATAGCAAAGCATACAATTTAAAGTAAAGCAAGAATCACTCGGGTCAAGGGCGATGTTTTCCAAGCACAAACCCCCAAGGCCTAAACCAAGATCAGATAAGCACCCAGAAAATACCGCTCTTGAGACCGAATGACGATACAACCAAACATCCATGACTCTGGCTATCACTGTTATCATTGCTTCGATATCACCGTTAATTAAATGACCGGCACATTCTTTCAGCCGTCCGTCAAGGGCTAATGGAAAACCCCAGTTCTAGACATAACTCTACACGTCATCGTGACCCATGCCTAGGACTATCGAATCTGCCCAGAGTACTCGACCATCAACAGTTAGTCGTTGGGACTATCGAATCTGACCAAACGTACTCTTGCTTTGAGCATGCTAGAACCTTCAACAACGATGAGACCCAAGCCTCCTAGTCATCCTCTTCGACGACTATTTCCATACTAGCTCAAGCGCCTCTCGAGCAAACCATTATCTTCAACTCGAACCATTTCACCGAGTTATCAACATGCTTGGAATGATCCCGTCTGGATTAGTCCAAGGCTATATCATATCATACTTCGCCTCATCATCATCATAGCAAAGTCTCATCTCAACATCATCATCAAATCTATCCATATGAGCTTCATCATCCGCTACATATGCCACGTGCAGCTTTTCCAATTCAAGAGCCTTTCCCTTATCTTTTGAATCATCTTCGACCATCTTGTCTAAAACAAATCATCAATCATCTAATACATAGCAAACAATCAAATCAAACATTAATCCAAGTAATCAAGCATTCAAATATAAGCTAAATGGACAATTATAACAATAATGGCAATTTCGTAATTAAAGAGTTGAAAGTCTAACAAGCATGAAAACATGAATAATATCTCTATAATCTTGATGAATGAACTTGCATAGGTTAACATGTACAAAAAAGGTTGTCAATTCATCATGAACAATGGATCTACATGGGTCTACACTTAGGTTTACAAAAATGCATAGAAATCACTATCTTAACACCAAATCAAGCCAACGATCCGATATACTCCTTTGGATCCATGTGAGAGATAATCACCACTCACCAAATCACCAAAACAACCCCAAATCAACACGCTTCAGATCTGGACAGCGAAGGATCTAACTCGATCTATCACAAATCCGCTTCAAACGATGAAATCTCTCTTCGAAGAATGTAGATCTTCAATCTAAGCTCTTCGATCTTCGATTTGATCTTCAATATGGATGGAAGGAATCACTAGATTAGAGTGGAGAAAAGAAGTGAAGAAGTGTAGAAGTCGAGCTCTCAAAATGGCAGCACTTCGTCGCTTCGAAATCCGGATCCCAAAAAGTGAGCAAAACCCTTTCTATTTATAGCTGAAATATCCCTAAGTCGTAACTCGGAATTAGGTCGTCCCCGACTTACGACCTAAACCCCTACCGACCTAAAGCCTCTACGACCTACCGACTTAGCAGAGCCTCCGACTTAACAGCTCAACCTAGTTACGCCTTAACGATATAACAACTACGACTTAACGCTATCTCCTTAACACGACCACGACTCAACTAGGCTACGACCTAACTGGGTCTCCGACCTACGACTTAAGAATGCGCGCGATCTGCGACCTAACACTTAGCAGATCAGCACCTTCTACGACTTAACATCTTTGGGGCCTAATAGGGAATACGACTTAATAGATAGCATACAACCTACAACTCAACAGGGTACGACCTACGACTCAACACTCACGCGACCTATCAGGGTCACGACCTAACACTTAAGTCGTCTGAACGACTAAACTAACCAAAGCTGCTCACCGCTTATCCCCTAGGTCGTTAACTCCACTAGGTCGGCCATTCCTTAAGTCGTCTACCCGACCTACCCCCTTAGATTGCTAACTCGCCAACTTCTAAAAGTCGTCCCAACCGATCTAACACTTAACCAGTCTACAAAGTCGTCAGCTACACTTCCTTAACTCGGTTAACTCCTTAAGTCGGCCACTCGACCCAGACTTATTACTTAACTCGTCCAAACCGACTTAGGACTTAACAAAATCTGCCAAAATCTGAAACGACTTAAAAATGCTGAAAATTCCAGATTTTAATGAACTTTTCGATCCGTAAAAATATGGGTCGTTACATTCTCTCCCCCTTAGGAATTTCGTCCCCGAAATTCCAAGCAAACAAAGCAATCAAAGACTATTCTGTACGCCTATCATCCATAGCAATCAACAAACCATACATCCAATTCTAGCTTAGCGTACAGAATTCTAAAACTAGAACAAGTTACAATATCGTGAGATGACACGACACCTTAGGGCCCATACCTTGAAGAGTTCAGGATGAGCTGCCTTCATCCTCTCTTCCACCTCCCACGTACAGTCGTTATCATCATCACTCCATTGTATTTTGAGCAACTTAACTACCTTCCTCCTAAGCTGTTTCGTGTCGGTTTCAACAACACAAAGCGGCTTACGAGGTCTTCTATCGACTGGATCAACTTCGAAATCTTCACAGCTATCAGCAAAAACCACTGTATTCGAGTCGTGCACATAATTTCGTAGATACGATATATGAAAAACATTGTGCACATTCGACATCTTCTCTGCTAACTCCAATCTGTAAGCGAGCTTCCCAATTCGCTCGATGATCGGGAATGGTCCAACAAATCTCGGAGTCAATTTTCCTTTCTTCCCGAATCGGATAACATTCTTCAGTGGAGAAATCTTCACAAAAACCATATCTCCTACGTCGAATTACAAATCCTTTCGACGCTTATCGGCATAACTCTTCTGACGGTCTTGGGCTGCCTTCATTCGTTGCCGAATGATCTCTATGCACTCCGTAGTCTGTCGAATCATCTCTGGCCCAAGCATCAGCTTTTCTCCAGTTTCTATCCAACACGTCGGAGAGTTACACGGTCTTCCATACAATGCCTCATACGGGGCCATACCAATGCTTGACTGGTAACTGTTGTTGTATGAAAACTCCACCAAATGAAGGTGATCTTCCCATGATCCTCCGAAATCCAAAACACAAGCTCTGAGGAGATCTTCCAAAACTCGGTTGACTCTCTCGGTCTGACCATCTGTTTGAGGGTGATAAGCTGTACTCAAGCGCAACTCGGTTCCCAAAACTTCCTGGAAGCTCTTCCAAAATCCACTAGTGAACAATGGATCTCGATCGCTCACTATACTCTTCGGAATACCATGGAATCGAACTATCCACTTAACATACAACTCAGCCAACTTTGATGCAGTCCTAGTCGATCGAACAGGAATGAATCTTGCACTCTTAGTCAAACGATCTACGATGACCCAAATCCCTTCATTTCCCATTCTGGTTTTAGGCAATCCATCGATAAAATCCATCGACACTTGTTCCCACTTCCAAGTAGGAACTTCTAATGGCTGAAGCAATCCACTTGGCTTCTTCTGTTCGGCTTTCACCAACTGGCAGTTCATGCATTTGGAAATAAAATTTCCAACATCCTTCTTCATACCTTCCCAGTAGTAGGTTCTCTTCATATCCCGATACATCTTATTTCCACCTGGATGAATTGTCAACTTCGAGTGATGACTTTCCTTCAGAACTTCATTTCTTAATTCATCTATATCGGGAACAACTAGTCGTCCTTGCTTTCGGAGCCAACCCTCTCGATCGACCTCGAATCCATTATCCTGTTCTGGATCCAATCCAGATTCCAAATCACGGATAATCTTGACAATCTTATCATCTCGCTTTTGACTCTCGCCAATCCTTTCCACAAGAGTCGGTCTTATCGATAAGTTTGCCAACATCTCAGGTTCCAATTCGCATCTAGGCCTGAAGTCAAATCCAACTAAATACTCAAGATTCTTCCATTCTGAAAACATGGCTCCCAATCCTGCATGTCTTCGACTTAACGCATCTGCCACTGCGTTACCTTTTCCCGGAGTATAAGCTATACCAAAATCATATGATGCTAAAAACTCTAGCCAACGTTGCTGCCGAAGATTCAAATCCTTTTGGGAGAAAAGATACTTCAACGACTTATGATTTGTAAATAACTCGAATCGAACTCCCAATAAATAATGTCTCCACATCTTCAGAGCAAAAACAATCGCCGCTAACTCCAAATCATGAGTCGGGTAATTCCTCTCATGCGGCTTCAGTTGTCGACTTGCATACGCAACAACTTTATCCCTCTGCATCAGCACTGCTCCAAGTCCAGTACCACATGCGTCGGTGTAAACCACCATCTCTTCATTCCCACTAGGAATAGTCAAAACAGGAGCACTCGTCAATCGTTCTTTCAGGATTCTGGAAGCTTGCTCACACTTATCATCCCATCTGAACACTAGGTTCTTTTTCGTCAATCCTGTTAACGGTGCAGCCACCTTGGAGAAGTCTTTGATAAACCGTCGATAGTATCCTGCTAATCCAAGAAAACTTCTCACATCAGATGCATTCTTAGGTCTAACCCAATCCTGGATTGCTTCCACCTTAGCGGGATCAACCGCTATTCCATTTCCAGAAATCACATGGCCTAAGAACCTCACTTCACTTTTCAAGAAGTGACACTTCGAAAACTTAGCCTTCAGCTGATGTTTCCGCAAGATTTCCAAAACAATACGCAAGTGTGTCTTGTGCTCTTCTTCAGTTCTGGAATAAATCAGAATGTCATCCACGAACACCAGTACGAACTTGTTCAACTGATCTCTGAACACTCTATTCATAAGATCCACAAAATATGCTGGCGCATTAGTCAATCCAAACGGCATTACCAGCCACTCAAAGAAACCGGATGGTGTTCGAAAAGCAGTCTTCGGCACACTATCCTTAGCCACTCTCAACTGGTGAAATCCCGTTGCCAAATCCATCTGAGAAAACACCTTAGCTTCGTGAAGCTGATCAAACAAGTCATCTATTCTCGGCAATGGATACTTGTTCTTCTTAGTCACCTTATTCAGCTCACGATAATCCACACACAACCTCAGCGATCCATCTGCTTTGGTTACAAACACAACTGGTGCACCCCATTCAGACACACTACGCCGAATGAATCCTTTCTGCAAAAGATCATCAACTTGCACCCTCAACTCTTGCTGTTTTCTAGGCACCATCCGCCTAAGAGGCATTACAATAGGTCTGGCTCCTTCAACTAGATCTATACGAAATTCGATCTCTCTATGCGGCGGCAACCCTTTGACCTCGTCAAAGACATCCTCAAATCCATCAGCGATCGACACTGATGACAGTCCATCCCGTGGAACAACCAGCGAATACATGAAGCTCATGAAGACGCCTTCTTCATGCTTACATCGTATCACAATCTTTCGCCCCTCCACATTCTCGACTGTCACTTCCAACCTCTCGCAATCAACCTTTGCCGCATACTTCCTAAGCCAGTCCATACCCAAAATAATTCCGAACCCCGCAAAGTCCAGAACAAAACAATCACAAACAAAAGAGCAATCATGACTCGATACAACTAGACCACGGCATAACATACACAAACAAGACGAACCCCCAACTGGATTAGTCACAACCAATGGCCTATCAACAATATCCGGTTCCAAACCCAACCGGCCTACAAGTTCACTACAAACAAACGAATGCGACGCCCCAGTATCAAACAGAACTCTAACTGGAACACCACATAAGAAAAGAGTACCTTGAACCACCACACTCTTTCCTTTCTCTTCAGCGGTAGGAGCTTTTGAAGATGACGGGACAGCTCCCAAAGCATAAGCTTGCACAATCTGCTTGTCCTTCCTCGGTTCTGGACAATTCTTCCTGAAATGCCCCGGCTTGTCATAGTTGTGACACTTCATCGGTACCTTCGGATTCTTACAATCCTTAGAGAAATGGCCCTTCTGCTGACAATTGTAGCAAGTCACTTCGCCCTTCGGCTTCTTCTGGCCATCCCTTCCCTTCTACTGCTGCTTCCTCTTCTGGTTTCCACCCTGCTGTGGTTTAGACTCTCCCCTGGTCACAGCAACAACAGATCCTTCCTTAGGAAACAGACTCTCATGCCTGAGAGCTTTCTCTACAAGCTTCTCAAATGAATCGTCCAAATGATCCACCAACTGCCTCCCAAGATAACTGTCCAAGCCTGTCACAAACTTCTCATTCTTCTGATACGCAGATTCAATATACGACCGGGCATACTTAGACAAAGCTTCAAACTCAGAAACATACTCAAGAACTGGTCTTCCTCCTTGCTTGAGCTCCACAAACTTCTTGAACAGAACAGACTTCTGAGCCGTAGAAATGAACTTAGCTTCAAATCTGACTTGGAATTGCTCCTAAGTAATCTCTTCCTCCGGAGTATCAATGGTGATAGAGTTCCACCAATCAGAAGCTCTTCCTTGAAGCTGCCTCGATGCTAACTTCCTCTTAGTTGCATCCTCAATTCCCAAGTCACCAAAGATCCTTCTACAAGCATCTATCCACCTCTGGACTTCAATGGTTGATTCTGTTCCCAAGAAAACCTTCCCTCCAAGAGCAGTATAGTCCTTACACAGCTTAGCAAAATCCACCGGTTTTGGAGTTTGAACTTGAACTCCAACATCCACCGATGGCCCCGGAGCTGGCATCCTTCTCATGATCGAAGTCATCATAGCTTCGAACATAGCAGCATAATCAGCAGCCCCTTCAGTAGCACGGCCTTCCCTAGCAGCTGGTCTCCCTCTTCGACTCATTCTCAATATCTATAAAAAGGAATTATTAGCACACCTAGAGAAACAACTGCATAAAGGACTCAAACTCTTCTAATCTACTATATTATATATAGTAATCATCCATCAAAATACAATTACGTCTCTCATACGTAATTACGTCAGCGAGCGTTGGGTAAAATCGATTAACCAATGCTCTGATACCAAATGTGACAACCGCCCATGACCCCTGCACCGAATCTAGAGATAGTGCGCTGTAAAGTGTGCTAGGCGACCATGGACGATTGCCAGGGTAAATTAAAACAACAGAATCTATCGTTTTACTCACAGCGCATGGACAAAATACAATAGAATATATATATAGTGAAGCTTCACAGAATAGAATCTTATCAATAAAACTTTATAATAATTGAATACAAACATCTGAATAGTCAATACAACAAGCCTCACTACATATCACTCAGAGAATACAAACAGCGGAACATCCAGTACATATAATAAGAAGATAATATGCAACCCTTCAGCTCGTCTTCGATATCAACCCCGTGAAAAGCAAGAACAGCACCTGTCACCTACTACCTAGTCTGCCCGTCCCAAAATGGACGAACAGCCCAAGGCAATAAGAGTTAAAACATAAAGCCTTGAGTCAAACAACAGTCTTAGTGAGCAGTAAATTAACTAACAACATACCAAAAGAGCATAAAGGAAAAAGGAATAGGAATACAACCCTCCCACTCCAACCTCTTTCTACAGTGATAGCCCCCAGACACACACTAAGCAGAAGCAACATAGCAAAGCATACAATTTAAAGTAAAGCAAAAATCACTCGGGTCAAGGGCGATGTTTTCCAAGCACAAACCCCCAAGGCCTAAACCAAGATCAGATAAGCACCCAGAAAATACCGCTCTTGAGACCGAATGACGATACAACCAAACATCCATGACTCTGGCTATCACTGTTATCATTGCTTCGATATCACCGTTAATTGAATGACCGGCACATTCTTTCAGCCGTCCTTCAAGGGCTAATGGAAAACCCCGGTTCTAGACATAACTCTGCATGTCATCGTGACCCGTGCCTAGGACTATCGAATCTGCCCAGAGTACTTGACTATCAATCATTAGCCTTCAGGGACTATCGAATCTGCCCAACGTACTCTTGCTTTGAGCATGCTAGAACCTTCAACAACGATAAGATCTCAGCCTCCTAGTCATCCTCCTCGACGACTATTTCCATACTAGCTCAAGCGCCTCTCGAGCAAACCATTATCTTCAACTCGAACCATTTCACCGAGTTATCAACATGCTTGGAATGATCCCGTCTGGATTAGTCCAAGGCTATATCATATCATACTTCGCCTCATCATCATCATAGCAAAGTCTCATCTCAACATCATCATCAAATCTATCCATATGAGCTTCATCATCCGCTACATATGCCACGTGCAGCTTTTCCAATTCAAGAGCCTTTCGCTTAGCTTTTGAATCATCTTCGACCATCTTGTCTAAAACGAATCATCAATCATCTAATACATAGCAATCAATCAAATCAAACATTAATCCAAGTAATCAAGCATTCAAATATAAGCTAAATGGACAATTATAACAATAATGGCAATTTCGTAATTAAAGAGTTGAAAGTCTAACAAGCATGAAAACATGAATAATATCTCTATAATCTTGATGAATGAACTTGCATAGGTTAACATGTAGAAAAAAGGTTGTCAATTCATCATGAACAATGGATCTACATGGATCTACACTTAGGTTTACAAAAATGCATAGAAATCACTATCTTAACACCAAATCAAGCCAACGATCCGATATACTCCTTTGGATCCATGTGAGAGATAATCACCACTCACCAAATCACCAAAACAACCCCAAATCAACACGCTTCAGATCTGGACAGCGAAGGATCTAACTCGATTTATCACAAATCCGCTTCAAACGATGAAATCTCTCTTCGAAGAATGTAGATCTTCAATCTAAGCTCTTCGATCTTCGATTTGATCTTCAATATGGATGGAAGGAATCACTAGATTAGAGTGGAGAAAAGAAGTGAAGAAGTGTAGAAGTCGAGCTCTCAAAATGGCAGCACTTCGTCGCTTCGAAATCCGGATCCCAAAAAGTGAGCAAAACCCTTTCTATTTATAGCTGAAATATCCCTAAGTCGTAACTCGGAATTAGGTCGTCCCCGACTTACGACCTAAACCCCTACTGACCTAAAGCCTCTACGACCTACCGACTTAGCAGAGCCTCCGACTTAACAGCTCAACCGAGTTACGCCTTAACGATATAACAACTACGACTTAACGCTATCTCCTTAACACGGCCACGACTCAACTAGGCTACGACCTAACTGGGTCTCCGACCTACGACTTAAGAATGCGCGCGATCTGCGACCTAACACTTAGCATATCAGCACCTTCTACGACTTAACAGCTTTGGGGCCTAATAGGGAATACTACTTAATAGATAGCATACAACCTACAACTCAACAGGGTACGACCTACGACTCAACACTCACGCGACCTATCAGGGTCACGGCCTAACACTTAAGTCGTCTGAACGACTTAACTAACCAAAGCTGATCACCGCTTATCCCCTAGGTCGTTAACTCCACTAGGTCGGCCATTCCTTAAGTCGTCTACCCGACCTACCCCCTTAGATTGCTAACTCGCCAACTTCTAAAAGTCGTCCCAACCGATCTAACACTTAACCAGTCTACAAAGTCGTCAGCTACACTTCCTTAACTCGGTTAACTCCTTAAGTCGGCCACTCGACCCAGACTTATTACTTAACTCGTCCAAACCGACTTAGGACTTAACAAAATCTGCCAAAATCTGAAACGACTTAAAAATGCTGAAAATTCCAGATTTTAACGAACTTTTCGATCCGTAAAAATATGGGTCGTTACAATATCATAGAATTTCCTATCAAAGTTTTGGTTAGCGTAAGGTAAAAACTTACCCATGTTTATGTGTGGGGAATCTTACGTGATACCTTTGTTTTCAAATGGTTTTTAAAATTAAGCAACTTTAACCGTTTACTCATACCAGACCCATGTATGATTCGGAGTTTATTTCTGTTTTTCTTAAACTCTTGGGTACTTAAATTTTTACGAGTAGCCAAGGGATTCAGGTTTGCTTTGACGAATGCTAGAGGAGCAAATGGAGCAAGAGGCTTCAGCGTATAGATATAGGTATTGGTTCCGCTGTGTTAGTGTTTATCTGTATCTCTATGTTGTATTGAATTGTAATAACTGGACAGGTGTTTATAACTGTCTAGTTTGTGTTTGAATAAGTTGTGTAACTGTGATAGTTGTTGTATACTATGTAATATCTTATGTGATTAATATAATTTATTCGTTCCGTTGTGAGATTCTGATGTTGTTTAGTTCTTTCTTCTCTATATTTTCTCTTTTCTATCCCTTTCTTTCTTAATGATGATGCGTCTTTCTGTGGTTAGAAAGGCGGGTCGTCACAGTTGGTATTAGAGCATAGGTTGAGTGAATACCTAAGCTCTGGAGTGGTGTCTTTCTTGAGAGAGCGTATTTGTAATTTTTATATATATACATATATATATATATATTTCTACCGATCTGTTGGATTATCTGTTCGGGTTTTCCAATATAAGTTATAAAGGTAGATAGAGTAGTGGTGTGTGTAACACGACTACCAATGGTTGGAGTTTGAATGTTTAAGGTTGGAAGTGTATATGTCGAGACTGTAGACCTAATACCGTCTCGAGTGAGCTTTGCTTGATGTAATAATTTCATTGATCTCTGAAGGAAACCTGTTAAGGTTCGGAGTTCAACTTTTAAGTGCAAGTTTGATCGCGCTCGTATGAGCGGATTTTTGAGAGTTTGGATCTGTCGGTTAGGCAGAAACAAGTGATGGTACGTTGGCAACCTCAGGAAATAGTAGTTGCATGGTGAGACGCAGTGACTATGGATGTTTCCTAAGATGTTTTCTTTGGAACTAGTTTGAGGGAGTGTGTCTGCATCGATGATGAGACCGAGTTTCAGCTGGATGTTGTGTTTGGTTTGAAGTCCGAGTTTCTCAAAGGAGCTTTGGATTAGGAAGTTTTTGGCATCCGTGGCAGTAGTGCAGCTGGGAGATGTTTTTGTGCCAGCAGGAAGATCTTTTGGCTTAATAGTACCCTAATGTGGAATTCAAAAGCAGCAGAGTGGATCCATTTCTTCGGTGAATTGGTTAGTCAAGGACAAGCTGTTCTGATTTGTGAAGAGAGAATAGTATCTGTGGATATTGGTCTGGATGGGATCGCAAAAGCGACTTGCGATAGTTTAAGTGATTCTCTTGGATAATCTTTTGCTTGGATTTGTGGCATCCTTAGAGGATGTATGAGTTATAGAGTTGTCAAAGATTTGTCCAGAAGTTTTCAAGGAAGCCAGCGATTTGTCCACATTAGGAAGTTTAATTTCCTTTGACCTGGGTCTGGAAGAGATACCGGTGATTCAGCTAAGGAGATGGATGGTTTCTAAAGAAGATTTGGTGGAGCATTTGTGTTTACTCTTCTGTATCTAGTTTCGAGTTTCTTCCAGCTAAGGGTAGCTGAAGATAGTACACTTGACCGAGGACTCATCTGTTTCTTTGAGCAGTTCATTTCCGATTGTGGTGGATCTGATGAACTGTGTGTCCAGGAAGTGTCGGTTAAGATTTTGCTCGAATTCATCGACATGCTCATCTACTCCGGATCAGAGTTGTGCAGCGGAAGCAAGGTGGCAGCTGTTCTAGAGTGGAAGCAACCGGAAGTTGCAGTGTTTTGGGATTAGAGAATTTCTACAAGAATTTTTCTGGATTTGAGGCCTGATTGGCAAGTGTTTTTGTTTTGTCTTTTCCGGATAGGAGAAGTAAGTTGTAATCTACTGATGATGGTGGAGTAGAGTTGTATTCTGGATTTTGGGTAAATCTGGAGAGGATCTTTTTGTTGAGTTATTTTGATCCAGTTTGTTTATTGAAGCATCAACGAAGATTGAGCTGGTCAGGAAAGGATGTAGGCAGTCCAGGATCGTCAAAGGAGTTTTGTGGTTAAGAAACTGAGGAATTTGGAATTCGAAGTTGGAGACTTCGTTGTTGTTGAGATTTTCTCTGGTAAAGGGAGCAATAAGATTGGGTAAGACTGTGAGGTTAGCTCCAAAGTATATTGGATCTTTTTGTATTCTTGTAAGGATAAGTGTTTTGGATTACAGGAGTGAATTGACAATTTGGAAGACTGGGATTCAATGTGTTTCACGTATCTCTGAGGGAGTGCGTGTATGATCCATCACTGGTTTTGGAACCAGTAGTTCAGAAGGGTTTGGTTGTTGATCAGGTCTTGAGTGTGGTCAGATCTCTTGTGTGGATTATAGATCTAGATGAGTAGGAGATCAGTAGCTTAGTAGTATAGCTATTTTGGATTCAGTAGAGCGAGTATTCCAGTATCTATACCTGGGAAACTCGGGGAATTTTTTAGGAAGCTTATCCGGATCTGTGTCTGAATAGCTAGTGTTGTTTGTTTGATTGAATTGTTTGTTTGGATGAAATTGTTTGTTTGGTTGTGTATGGCTGATATGTATGCTTGAATTGGTTTAAATAAAATAAACTTTGGATTATCTTTTGTTTTAAATTTCGAGGACGAAATTCTTTTAGGGGGGAGGAATGTGATATCTCGGAATTTCAAGGAATTTAAAATGTGATAATCTCTTAATTAAATTATTTAAAATTGATAAAATTGTTATTTTCAAATATAAATAACCAATTAATTAATAATGTGATGTTTTAAATTATGATTATAGATTGATTTTAAATAAGAATAATTGTTTAATTTGTGTTATTTTAAAAACAGATTTTTAATATACTTATTGTTTTCAAATTTAATGAGTGTGTATATATATGTGTGTATTTTAGAAGGAAGCTATGATTTAAAAATTTAAAATAAAGTCTTTCAAAAATATTTAAAGGAAAATCTATCTTATTCACATTTAATTAAAGTAAGCTTTACCTTATTCACATTTGATCAAAATATATATTTATGATGTAATCTAGATAAAAATGTTTAAAATAAAATAAATCTTATCAATATTAAATATAAGTAGTAAAACAAATATATGGTCATAAACATAAATATAGACATATAAACATAAGGAACTATGATATTAAACATAAGTGAAAATAAATAAATAAATATTTAATTATAAAATTAAATGTTTAATAGTTAAGCTTAAAATAAAAATAAAAATATGGAGTTATGTTAAAAGAATAGAAATAAGTACATAAGCTAACATAATAACAATAACCATAACAACTTTAAAGTAAAAACATAAGATAATTTTAAAAGTATAACAACTTTAAAATTGACACTTAGGATAAATTCTGGAAATACTTGTAGGAAGGAAGTCAGGCAAGTAATATATATACCATAGCAAAATGTAGTTATACAAGGAAATAAGATAAAAGGAAACAATAAAATGTATACAAGTTGTACTTTATAAAAAAAGAAATCATACTAGTACATACGAATTGGAAAACGGGATAAGTATGACAATGTTTAATTAATGCTTGTACAAATATATCATTTCAGCCTCCATATAAAAAAATCTCTGATCAAAATTTGTACCAGTTTACCAAAGCCTGTATACTTGTTTCTTATTTATCAATCTTCTTTCTCTTTTCATTCTTAAAAACTTAGCTTACCAGAAAACCAAAACCTGGAAACATTTCCTCAAAATATTCTCAAACCTTCAACCAAAAGTATAAGTCTGTAACCATTTTTATATCTCAAGCCTGTAATCTTACAAACCCTGTAAACCAAAGCATACTCAAGTTCAAAAGTTCAAAACCTGAAATCAAAGTTCAAGCAAGTTTATCAAGCAACATCAAGTAGTTCCAGTGTTTAAATTAAGAGCAGCAACTAAAAGCATTTCAGTTTTAAAGAAAATCAAAGCATCTTTCAAAAATCTGAAGTTCATTCCAGTTTTCAAAGTCATTTGCAAGTTCTCTGCCTTTTCAAAGGTGAGTAAACATTTTTATTAAAAATCTAAATAAGTTAATGGTTGTTGCTTGAGAAATCTTTGTGATGATGATATCCTGCATGTGTATATATAAGTATAGGATTCTATGTATATGATTGTATTCATGTGTGCATGTCTGATTGTATTCATCTTCTCTGTTTCATATTTCAGAGTTTAAATTTTAAATAAAAATCCCAATTCTTTTACCTGTTTGTTATTAAACCTTGGGTTACAAACAGAATAGCTCAGTTTAAACAAAATCTAAGATATAAAAATATGTTCAAATATTTTAAAGATTGAAATATGCTAGAAAGCTGGAAATACAGTAGCAAGTCTTAATAATATGATAAAACCAAAGGTTGAAATTTTCTGATTCATGTTTATAACTTGAATCCATATTGAAAAATAGGATTTTTAAAACAAAAATTAATATTTTTAGTAGTTGGATGGATGAGCATTTCAGTGTTGACTGGAAACTGGTTTTGGGGGAAATTCTGGTGGCCAAGGGATCTATGGTGGTCGGGATCTTGACTGGAGATAGGTGAAGGTACGGGGAGTACGGCAAAATGGATGGTGCATTGTCTGATCATTGAGGCGTCGGTGGTGAATAGATTTAGGTTTCTAAACTTAATTTTGGGTCAAGTCTGGAATTTGCGTGATGCATCATCTCTGGTGTATCGAGTTCGATGGGACTAAGGGGGGTGGGTTCGTGGATGGTCAGAGCTTCCGTGACCAGAAGTGCAACGTCTTTGGTGGTCGGAGGTGAGTGTTCGAGGTATTTTCTGGTGAAGGTTGTTGTTCCAGGAACTTCTACATTGCCTGATTTTTGATTTGAGGCCTGTGAGTGTGTTTGGATGATCGGGAATCGATGTATGGGAGATGGTCGGTGTGTCGAAGCTTACGGCGATGGTCACCGCCGTCGAAGTTGACTGTGCAGGTGCACGGTGATGTTTGGGAGTCTGATGTTTTGAAAGGGATTTGACTCGAAGGAAACACCGTGCTTTTGAGTGGGTTACTCGAGTTTGAACTCGAGTAGGATCGTGTGTGATAGCCTGTAGTTTTTTTAAAACTAAATTTTTCTCATTTTTTTTCAAAATGGAAGAAGTTGGAGAAACTTGAGTCTGAACTCGAGCTAGTCTCGGGTAGAACCCGAAGGGGCTTTAAAAATGCAGATTTTAACAGTTTTTTTTAAAACAAGTTTTAAGTTTTAAATTGAATCTAATTCTAAACTATTATGTAAACAAAATGTTTCTTTTAACATTTGATTTAGAAGTTTTATAATTTGTTTTACTTAAAATTTGTTAAGTTAAATTGTAAGTTATTTCTTTATCTTAAATTTAAAAGTTAAATTAAAAGTGGATTGTTTTAAATATATTTAAATTATGTTAATGATAAGTGAGGCATTAAATAAAGATAAAGATTTATCTTAAAAGTTAATTAAGATTTTGATAATTAATGTCTAATTAATAAAGTGATGTAATTAAGAGTAATTAGTTAATTTAATTAATAATGATAAAGGATTAATTAAGGAATTAATTAAAAGTAATTAATTGATTAAATTTATTCATTTAAAATAATCAAGGATTGAAAGTTAATTAATTTGAGATTAATTGATTAAGTAATTAAGGTTGATTAATTAGTAATTAAAAGATTAATTAACTTATAATTAGAAGTAATTAATTTGTTATTAAATTTTATTAATTGATAATTAAGAGATAATTAATCTATAATTAAAGTTAATTAAGAATTAATTAACTATTATTAAGGGTTAATTAATTGTAATTAAGGAAGTGAATGTGATTAATTTAAGTTAATTAATTTGTAAATTAATTAAAGATAATCACTTGATAAGGAATTAAGTATGAATACTTAATAAGATTGATAAGTATAATTACTTAGTGAAGTAATTAATGTATAATTACTGGATGTAATTAATTAAAGGGAATTACTTAATGGGAAGTAACTAAAGGGTAATTACTTGAAAGAAGTAATTAAAGATTTATTACTTAGTGTAATTTATCAAAGGATTTATATAATTAATTAAGAAGTTAATTAATTAAGGTAGGTAATTACAGGGTGATAATTACTGTTATGATTAAGGTTGATTAATGGAAGTGATTAAATTAAAGTTTAATTAATTAATGTAATTAATTAAGGATTAATGTAATTAATTATAGTTAATTAATTAATGGAAGTAATTAATTAAGGATCGTTAATTAATGTAATTAATGAAGTAATTTATGGTTAATTACTGTGAATGGTTAAGGATAATTAATTTGTGTAATTAAATAAAGGCTAATTACTTAAGGTAATTGAGAATAACTAATCATGATGATTTATTTAAGATGGATAATTAGAGAATGATCAATAAATTGATTTGTAATTAATAAATGATTAAGTAAGCAAGATTTATGTGATGAAAGTAATTAATTTAATTTATTTAAATTAATTAGAGATGGAAGTAATTAATTTAATTCATTTTAAATTAATTATAGATGGTGATTAATAAATCGTTGCTTATGGATGTTGAATGATATTGTTTGCCTTGAATGGTTTGAGATCTCAAATATGATATAAGTGATGCTGTGTGATATGGATGCTTTGGTTGAAATGTGATGATAATGTGAATTATCTATTTATAATGATAATGTGAATTATCTGTTTATGATGATGTTATGAATTATCTATCTGTGTGTATATTGATAATGGAATTGAATTGTTTTAACTTTAAAACAACTTGGACCTAAAAGATACGTTTGGATTTCGATGAGACCGGGATCGGGTTTCCAGATTTGGATATCCGAAAACCACATCGATCCAAATTAACGATAGGTCGTGAATCTCAAGTGAAGATGAAGATTCAGAATGCAAGGGTTATTGTCGTTAACTCTGAGGGTGATTCCAAAATGAGTGTAACGAGATAATGCCTTCGGTTTCGTTCGAACCCGGAATGAACTTGTATGGATTTAATGCTTTCAGCACATCGTCAGGTGGACGATGAGCATTCTAAGTGATGTGTTCTGATAAGGTAATCGTAGCCTCAAGCCTCATCAACCGGAAATGGCTAAAACAGGGGAGGTGTAGCAAGGTTAAGTGGGTAGCACCCAAGTAAGATAAGATTTCCCCTGTCTAGAGTCCCTTTTTATTTTGGCTGTGTGGGCGGTTGAATAGCTACAACCGCTGGGGTTGTCTTATTTGGGACTGTCCAGTAAGGGATGGTTCCGGCCTTGTGTTGCAGGGGGTTGGGCATGATCCTCGGTACGTTGATCTAGGCTACGTACTGTGACGGGCGATACCCCAGTAGCCCTGCCATTGTATGGAATCCAAACTCCAATAAGTGCCCTCGGATTTGATTGTATTACCCACTTTATGGCTAGTATGCTGGAATTTAATCATGTAACAATTTCAGCTATTTCTTATTTACTTGAAAACCCTAGACACTATTATAATATCATAGAATTTCCTATCAAAGTTTTGGTTAGCGTAAGGTAAAAACTTACCCATGTTTATGTGTGGGGAGTCTTACGTGATACCTTTGTTTTCAAAAGGTTTTTAAAATTAAGCAACTTTAACCGTTTACTCATACCAGACTCATGTCTGACCCGGAGTTTATTTCTGTTTTTCTTAAACTCTTGGGTACTCAAATTTTTACGAGTAGCCAAGAGATTCAGGTTTGCATTGACGAATTCTGGAGGAGCAAATGGAGCAGGAGGCTTCAGCGTATAGATATATATATATATATATATATATATATATATATATTGGTTCCGCTGTGTTAGTGTTTATCTGTATCTCTATGTTGTATTGAATTGTAATAACTGGACGGGTGTTTATAACTGTCTAGTTTGTGTTTGAATAAGTTGTGTAACTGTGATAGTTGTTGTATACTATGTAATATCTTATGTGATTAATATAATTTATTCGTTCCGCTGTGAGATTCTGATGTTGTTTAGTTCTTTCTTCTCTATCTTTTCTCTTTTCTATCCCTTTCTTTCTTAATGATGATGCATCTTTCTGTGGTCAGAAAGGCGGGTCGTCACATCGACCACGCCTCCATCATCACATGCATTTAGCTCGATGTCACTAGCACCCAAAACCTGTTCGCAAACCTCCAGCCGACATCACGCTAACTCGCATTATTAGAGTGCACCGTTGCCCCCGAACTCTTCCTACGCATGCTACAGCCCAACCACCATCGCCTGCCATCACACTGCTCGAGCTCACCATCATTCTACAGTCCAGACCCAAAATCGCACTACCCAAATCACGTCAATCAGCTTCACCTCCCTCAATCGTGGCCCATCCCACGCGTCTAAAAGTCACCTCACCTCCCTTGATCCTTCGACGTCCCTCACCACGTGCGACATTGTACTTTTAGATTGCAAAGCCATCACGAATGCAAGATCCAAAGTCGCGATTCCATTTCTTTATTTTTCAATTTGATTTCTTAAATTTGGGGATAAGATAATGAATAGTTATTGGATAAAGGAGAGATGAATATGGGTTTGGGGATAATGTGTTATACTAGGCTTGAGTGGTTTTGAGCCTTTTTTAAGGCATGTGTTTTTTTCATTTCTATTTGCTTTTTTTTGTTAATATTATACTTCAATTTAATTGGAAACCGATTACACTTCATACTACAAAAATATAATTTAATAACTACATAATTCAATTCAATATTGTTTCACTCTATTTAATTATCCATTGAACTAATTTAAATAAATTTATTCATCTTCGTCAATTTATTGATTTTAGTGAATATTGAATAGAACTCCTTTTCATCTATTTTAATTATACAAAATAAGTTATACTTTTAAAATATTTCATATTTAATAACACATTTTATTTGAATTTTAATATATTATCTAAAATGAAATTTATTAACTAATTCAAATTTCACTATAACAAAATCCTTTATTAAATAGACTTTAATTTAATAATATTTGATTCCAAAATAATAATTATCCAAATCATATTCGAATACTATTATTGTAATTAAATTTTATAGAACATTATGGCTACGAAAATTGGGTTGTTACAGGTTTGTACTTTAGTTGCTAGAGTTATGATGGAAGGTTGAAAATTTGATAAAAGGGAATTTTTGGTTTTAACTTTTCATTTTTTAATTATATGTTTTTTTCTTTATTTTTGTAAAGACTTATTGTATATTATATATTACTCGTCAAGTTGTGAGATTCTATTATATCTTTCTTCCTATCACCCCAATGGTTTGTCTTTTCGGCACTTAAATTTCAACACATGAATACCATTGATGTATTAGTGTCGACTTTTAGGGGTCGAAAAGGCGGGTTGTTACAGTTGGTACCAAAGTTGAAGTTTAAGAGAGAACCTTGGCACTGGTGGGGTAAACTCATTAGAGATAAAGTAAGTGACACCCTATAATGAGTTTGAGCCTATATATGAGTGCGCATATTTGTTAAACTATAAAAAAAATTATATTGGGTTGATTGATTTATTGAGCGATATATGGATTTTTCTCAATACGAGTAGCTAATAGGGATCTCTAAATACTTAAACAAGGCCAAACGACAAAGTATTGTTTGAAATGGTAAATGAAATAATTTTATCTAAGATTATATTTTATACATAAAGGAATAAATTTCAAAATTTGATATTGTTATTTTTGATGTGTTGTTTGTTAGGAAATGATAATATGCAATTATTATCATTTAGGTTTGTTTAGTCATGCTCGTCCAATTTTGACCATTGCTATTGTTTGTTGATTTCTCAGTAATTTTCCTATTAAAAGCATGGGTTGGGTAAATAGAATTGGGCAAACATTGAAACAAACACCTTATGAATTAAGTTTCATAATTTGACTATAAGGCGTCCAATGTTAATGTGGGGTTAAAGTTGGATTTTAATACTAATGTTTATTAAGATAAAGCTAGAATATTTTAGGATAAATATTTGGAAATGATTTTATATAAGGAGATGATTTTATAAAATTGATTTATAAAAAAGTTAATTGTAAATAAAAAGGATTTAAAGAAGAAATTTTTAAGGACTTAAATCCAGATGCTTTTGAAAAAGGTTTTCAAGGTTTTGGGAAAATAATAATAGTATTATTTGAAAATATTTACACATAGAATTATTTCTATGGAATTTTAAAGAAGATAGAAAGAACTGAACTCACTTCTATCACTGGAAAATAATTCTGATGATGACTGCAACATCATTGGTGTTCATTTTCAAGTTTCTAAGTAGGGAAATTCTACCACATCAATTTCCTATAGAATTGGTTTGATAAAACAAATTTTGATTTAATCCCAAGTGCAAGATTTGATTTGCAAAAAGAAATATGTGTATTATTATTTTAAATGATTTTTGGAGAAAGTAATAATAGTATTACTTGAAAGTTCTTGCAAGTATGACTATGTTGGAAAGAGAATTTTAAGTAAACAGTATTTTCTTTGGATTGGTCCGAGTCTCGATTTATTTTTTGACGATCAGAATAATCTTCTATGTGACGATTGGATGTTTGCCTAGGCGAACATTGTAGTGCACTTTGTAAATTATTCTCTTTATCATTGTATGATCGAAACGAGTTCAAAATCCAAACCAACCCAAAGCAAGTTGGAAATAGATATTTTGTTAAAACTATTTGTTTGAAAATATATACAGTATTATTTCAGAAAAGGGAATTTTTAAAATAAGAGTATATTTATGTTAACTATTCGTGTGGTTCGAAATAACTAAAAAGTAGAAAAGAGATATGTTCGGATGGTAAACACTTCTTTTAAGTATTACTCTTCTAGTAAGAGGATATATGATACTATTTAGTATTATCCAGTTTCTTAATATCATTTTGGGGTTACTTGGGATACACACACACATCTTTTCTATGGTGAAAATATATAGTATCATTTCAATATAGGAGTTTTGTAATAAAATTGGGTATTTGGATCTTAAGTTTACTTAAGGGAAATAAATTCAAAGTGAATAGTTTGAATCATATAACTATATATACCCTCATGATATAGTAGGGTATTATACCGGTTTCTAAACTAAAGTTGTGTTTTATGAAATGTTTTCATAAATAGTTATGGAAAGTAAAAAGGGGAAGTTTCTAGGTTGGTTGGCTTCCTTCTTTGTTTGATTGAGATAGAATTTCGGGGTCGAATTCTTTTAGAGTGGTGGGGGAAGAATGTAACGATCCAGAATTTTACCTCTTTGATTTGTGAATGTTTAATTTATGTTAAATATTCAATTAATGGTTTTAATAATTAAATAACCCTTTTTAATTTATAACAAATGATAGAAAATTCATGTTTGAATTTTGTTTAAAAGGTAGTTCGAACGTAAAACTGAAAATGTGACCAAAACCCTTTTTTCGGATTTTCGACATTTTATCGAACTACAAGTTGTAAAAGGGTTGTAATACCTTTGGTTATACATTAAAAACAACATTTTAAAGTGTTTAAAGGAAACATTTTATTTTTGAAAAGTATAAATATGTAAAATAATAATAAGAAGAATTAACTATATCTAAAATTTGAATATGATAAGATGGATTTGAAATGAAAGATCCCTTGTGTGTAGACTAACTTAAGTACATGGATCATGCTAAGAACCACCATATTATCAAAAGGTTTGTACTTTGGTGGTTAGAGTTATGATGGAAGGTTGAAAATTTGACAAAAGGGCATTTTGGGTTTTAACTTTTTTTTTACTATTTTTTTATTTTTCTCCTTTATCTTATATATATATTTTCATCATTTCTCATATCTCATTTTTACTTCACCCTTCATTCATTTTCATATTTCACTTCTGCATCAACCATTCTTCTTCTTTATCAATTTTCTCTTCTTGTAACAAAGAAAACAACCTCCTCGTCACTGCAAAAATCAGTATCTCAAATTCTTCTCACAATTAGCCAAATGTTCCAATATAAAAAGTGTTTATTTTGACTCCTAGTATTTTTAAAAAAATGATAGCTCGACGTTTCGTTGAGCATGTTGGCTGCAAGCCCAAAGGCAATGGTTGTCGAATAACGATAGTTTTCCGACGACCGCGAATTTGATATCGGAGGATATGGTCGAGTTCGTCGCGACGAGCTATGATATTTAGAGGTGATTTTGGGAATTTTAGAGATCATAATCGACATAGGGGAAGAGATGAATCTTATTCGTTCTTATGGAAAATTTAGGCAGGTTAGTAGTCGAGGGGAGGAATGGTCTATGTTGGGAGCAACGTGTGGTCGAGTTAGTGGTGTGGGTGCGGTGGCGACTTGTTCGTGGTCTGAGTAGGTCAGCCGAGGTGGATCTAGGGCTTTAGGGCTCTTTATGTTGGTGCTCAGGTTTTCGATCATGGGTGGGGTTTTGTAGCATCGGGTATGTAGCGGCTTGGCCTGGAGAGGGAATAATGGTGGCGAAGCTCTTGGTGGGGCGACGACGGTTATCATTGACTAAGGCAGTGGGGTTTGCTTGATGGATAAGGCATTCTTTTTCCTGTACGCATTTTTTTCTTTGGCTTACATGGTCAGAATGTACTGTAGGCGACCAGAGACTGGGACAGGGTGCCGTTGGAATGAGGGCGCAAAGTGAGACAGGTTGGTGGTTAGAGTTCGATAAACGCCGGTGTGGATGTGCCGTGCATGTGTATGGTGGTGCACGTCGAATGGGTTCAGGCATTTTAAAAGTGGGAGGAGAGAAATCGAAATCAATTTGGGAAAATAGGATTTGGGAAGGAGCTATTGCGTTCGGGTTTGAGTTAGGATGTGGGCCTTGGCTTTGGGTTTGGTGAGAAAGCTTTTAAACTTATTTGTTTAACTACATAATAAAAGTTGTTAACTTTAAAATGGAATGTCCTACTCATTTTAAATTCGCTTAACCCGTGGATTTATGCATTAGACTCGTAAAGATATCTAGAACACTATGGTTTAACTTGTTGATATTTTGGTTGAAGTATAATTTATTATATAATAATAATTGTTAAATTATAATTACGTTATTTTAAATAATAACATAGTTAAATTAATTATACTTCAGGATTGTAATCTATTTGGCCAAATAAAACATCGATATGCTATAATTAAATGGAATAGATTATTTTCGACATTTGTTAGCAGAATAAAACACCGTTCTGCTATATTTTAATTGACTGGATTATTGATGACATATGTTAGTAGAATAAATCTCCGTTCTTCTATTATATTTATTTGGACATTTATTCATATGCCAGTTAATTAGTACGTGGATTAATTAATATTGAATAAGTGATGGATTAGCTAGTCATTGCTAACTGATTTTATTTACATATATATGCCTGCTTACATAAATACCAGTGATATGACTTGAAAAGTGAATTAAAAAAATTGGTAGCTTGTTCAAGTACCATTGTGGTCGGTAAGCCTCTTTTCGAATTTGAAAGGTTATGGATTTAAACTAACTTTAATTTCATAACGATTTGATGTTAAGTGTTTATTTAATTATAAATGATTTTAATTATTTTATAAATGATGTTTAAATTAATTAATTATCTTGTAAATGATGCTTTAAACTAAGTTGTTTAATTATGTTATTTAAAGTTATTTAATTATATTATTAATGATGGTTTAAGTAAATCAGTTGATTTAATTATAGTCGATTGAATAAATGAAGGGTTAAGTTAATTACTTATTTTATTCATAATGATTTAAAGTTAATTATTTTATTAATAATGTTTAAAGGTAATTTATTAATTTAGTAAAGGAAGTTTATAAAATGATAAATTGTTTATAAAAGTGATTTTATTTAATTAAAAGGATTTTCTTAAAGGAGATTTACAAATGATATTTTGTAAAGGAGATTTATAAATAATAACTTGTGAAGAAGTCTTATAGAGATATTTTGCAATAACGACTTATAAATGGTATTTTATAAATAAGGAGAGATACTTATAAATAAAAATGTATTTATAAGTGATATTTTGATAAACGAAGATTGGTGTTAATTTTATAAGATTTATAAAAATTGATTAAAGAATTATTATAAAGGATTTTATAAATAATTTTTACAAAGGAGTTTATAAAGGAAGATTTATAAAAGGTTTTACAAATAGAAAAGGTTTTATAATTGGAAAGGAATTTTATAAATCATTTTAGATATCTATGAAAAAGTTTTATAAATTAATTTGGAGATTCATAAAACGATTTGTAAATATGAAATGAGCTTATAAAAAGGGAATTTTATAGAAGGAATGAGATTTGATTTTGATAAATAATCCTTCTTAATTATGGTGGTATGGAAACCTTCTTTTCGTACTTAACACCGAATGATAGTGGTTTGGTTTATAGTAAGTAATGATTCAAAAGATATTTGTTTTTGGCCGATTTAAAAGTGAATTTGGAAAAGGGAAAAACTTCCTTAAGGTTTTGTTAAAATACTTATATCGTTGAGATAAGTATATGGATATATTTTATAAGTATTAAAAGTATAATGTTTTGTAATATATTTATACCGTTGAGATAAGTATATGAATGTTTTCCAAGTATTGAAAGGAGTTAAGGGGTTAGTGAATAGATCTTTTGTAAAGGAATTTTGAGTCACGTAATTGAAGTGTTTTAATTAATGAAGATTAATTAAGAAGGCTTAATGGATTCCACATGGAATTAAACTATGTTTGATAGTTTGTTTATTTGATAGTTAAACAACCGACCATCAAATCTTAGCCAAAATATAACTCTAGAAATATATAGGAGAAACACGAGAGTTATATGGCACATAAATTTTCAATGATGCTCTTATGTATTGTCTGATTATTTTCAAAAGAACCGATGTTGAGTTTACTAGAACGATCGATTTGGTTTTGGATCGACCGGTAAGCGGGGGAGTGTACTTATATGAGATGACTCGAAACCATAACCACTCTAAACTATATGTGCGTTCTACGCTTTCGAAGAGATTCCAGACTTTTTCGAGATAATGGAATCGAAGACATGGTTCTTTGAAGTGCAAGGGCTACTTGCTACTAATCCTAAGGGTGATTTCAAAATGGATGTAACAGAAGTAGTGCCTTCGATTTGTTCTTATCCTGAACAATTTGTATGGATGAATGCTAGTATTGCATATTACCTGGAATGCAGTGTTAGCATTCAAAGTGGGAATTGCTAAGAGAGAAAAATAGTAATCGCGACCTCACAAGCCTTACAACCCGGTGATGACTAAAACAGGGAATACGCTTTAGAGCTATGTGTTTCGCTACCATTAGGAGTAGTCATTCCTTGATCTAAAATTGACATTTATGGATTTGGTATGCGTGCACACGGGAAGAGAGGGGCCATGACTGGTGCTCACTGTTTAGTAGCCTTGGTGCTCGAGGAATGATGTAATCCGGCTTATCATTTTGAAGGGGCAGGCCGACTCTGATTTGCAAGGGTTCATGTGAGGCCCTCGGTACATTTTTCTAGCGGTGTATTATGATAGGCGATTCCCAAGTAGCCTTGTCATTGATGAAAATCCAATCTCCAATACGTTCTCTACGGATTTAGTTATAAACCTATTATGCTGGAATTTAATTAATGTAACAATTTCGGTTATGATTCCTTATTTATTTTCAACCCTTAGACACTATTATAATATAACTGTATTTATAATAAAAATGATTTGGTTATCGTAAGGTAAAAACTCGTTCGTGTTTATGTGTGACGTGGTCTTACGAGATACCTTTACTTATGAAAAGTTTTTATAACATTAAGTAAAATCCATCTGATTGTGTTTCTCACGCTGGTTTTACTAGACTGATCTGGGTGTTATTTTTCTTATATTGCTCAGTTTAGCTTGAGCATATTTTCCATATTTAGTTGGACGCTTTGTAGCTTCAGGAGACGAGCTGGATCCTCCAAGGCATATTCACATATTTTATCTTCTGCTATTTGTTCATGTTGTATTTATCAGCATTTGCAAGGACGGGATGTTATATCTATCCAGGCTGATGATATGATAGTTTGCTCTGATGCTAGTATGTATATTAATGTTTTTTCCTTTCTTTTTGTAAAGATCTGTTGTATATTGTATTACACGTCACGTTATGAGATTCTGATATGTCTTTCTTTCTTTCACCCTAATGATCTGTCTTTTCGGCACTTAGATGTTCGGCACGTGAATACCGTGGATGTATTAGTGTCGACTTCTGAGGGTCGAAAAAACGGGTCGTTACAACATAATAATAACGGAAAGTACAAAGAACAAAATAGACCACAAAGAAAACTCAAGAGAAAGACAAAGATTTTTTTTTCTTTTACCAAATTTCGAATATTTAATTTATAAATATTATATGCATGAGACCTATTTAGAAATAAATTATAGATCCATATTTTTTATAGTATTATACGAAAAGTATTTGTAACAATAAGTATATAAATCACGTTCTTAGAGCATCTCCAATCCATTTCACAAATAATGTCATATAAAGCTTATGTGTCAATAGGTAGTAGACAATGTTAAGTCAATGTTTGCATATATGACAATAACATTTACAATTTCTCTCCAATGCAAATGCAAAATATGATCATTTGTTTCATACGTGTCATTCTATTATTCATAGACAATTAAAGTAATTTACATAATTTATTAATAATTACTTAATTTAATACTTCACATTGTGATGTGCAATGTCCAAAACTAGACATTACACTTCACAATGTCATCTTAAAATTATCAATTACATTAGCATTGGAGAATGTTTTTTATAAGACATTTTCTAATTGCTGATGTGGCTTGACATCACATCAAAATTAATGCTGGGTTGAAGATGCTCTTATTTTTGAATAATAAGAAATACTGAGTTAATTTGCATTTTTCGGATAGAAATAGCAAACTAACTTGCACTTTTTAAAAAAGAATTCAATATTTTTTTGCAAAATTGATAGTTGTAAAAAAATTGATGTTCTTTATACTTAAATAATACTTACATTTGCTTATAAATACCGCAATTCTATTTTTTGTTTTTTTAAAAGATTTTCGAAAAGTGTAATTTAGCTCGCACTTTTAATCAAAAAAACACAAAATAGCTTGCACTTTGTGTTTAAATAAAACCAAGATCTGATATCATATCTAAGGGCACAAAATGCTTAAAGTCCCAAACCTAAATTCTAGAGAAGAAAAATGCAGTTGTTCAATATATGCTTTTTTAAATGTACCCGTCATGCCGACTTCATCTTAAAATTACATTAACCTCCATCAAAATGAAGGTAACAAATATTTCTCTATATGCAAGTAATGCAAATTTAATACTCATAAAAAGGTTAGCATAAGTTTAAATTTTCCATACTAGTTACATATTGCATATTAGCATCCATGATCAGTGGATACATGGTTTGGAGAACACTAGAAACTTATATTGTATTCAAATGATAAAATTTACACACTTGTTGAGTATATGTTAGAACAAGCACTAGTGGGATGGACTCCTAGTAGAAAATAAACTTTTCATGCAAACACTTCAGGTCGCCATCCAGTACGCATTCTTCAAGTGGTTAATATTGACAAATGAATCTATTCAAGAAACTGCCTTCATGTTAATTTGTATATTAGGAAGCAAATTCGGAACTGACCAGCTTTTGAAGTTTCCTAAATCAAACTTCATATGGTAAAGCTTAGATGTAAGAGGCAAATCAAAACCACACTCCTTTATCCCATTGATACAAAGGCTATTTTGTTTGATGTTGTCACCAAATAACTTTAGCTCGTTAAGCTGGGTTTGTTCTACACCATATTACTGGCTCCTCAAAATAAAGTATCAACAGTTCCTCAATATCATGAAACACACAAAAGAATAGTGATAAAGAGAATAAACTCTTGAAAACCAAGAAAGATTGACCCAATCTAGCGACAATAAACATACAAAGTAAGATAAAACTGAATAAGCAAGCAAAATCATTAAAAAAGACAATAATAATTTGTACTTGTACAACTCGTATTCATGTTCAACAGAACTATTCACTTCTTTATGGACTATAAAAATTTCTCATCGAGTTTTAACAAAAATAACAACATTTTCACATTGTGTTAACCTAAGAAAAAAGGTTTTCCATCTTGACTTCACTTTAATACATGCAATTTTTTAAAACCCTACTCCGAAGAGTAGAGCCAGGGACCGGTAGGCTCGTCGCAACCGACCCCTACTTTTAGCCAGGCTCTCACTGATGCATTTTTCGATCTTGAGATTTTTAACTTATTTTAAAGTATTATTACATGTCTTCGTAAATTACAAACCGCTAAAGCGTAACTGTTAGGACTCGAACCCTCTTCCTTAGCTGAGGACCCCTGCCAACTCCAATAGAGCTGCGGACAAATAATATATACAATTTTGAAATCAAAATCTCTAAATAATAAGCATGGAATATTTTTAATGTAATTCTTTTTTGATTGCACACAAAATTTCTTAAATATATGTTAGGAACTAATCTATGTTCCATAGAAGCTATCGGTTTTTACTTTAAAATAGTTATCATATAATATATATGTATATACTAATGTAGAGGCATGCAACTTCTGTGTGCATATTAATTGCTCACCGTACATCATCAACGGTACATATTATATTTATTTGCTTGCTAAAGTTGTATTTTCTTCACCAAATTTGTACTACATATATAACATATACAGTGAAAACCAGCATATGCTATTCTGATTTACACACGCCCGCCTGTTATATCCTGTAGATTATCAAAGTTATAATAGAATATTTGGCCATGGTTAATGAAATTCTGACATATAGTAAATATTCTTATCAAATAAATTAATTTCATGGAAAGAATTTTATTTTTAAAAAATGTCACAGCAAAATTTTGCTAACAAGTTAATATCTAAATTCAATTGGATCCAGGTTCAGATAGTTGTTTTTGAAACATCATAGGAGCCTTAACTCATCCGCCTGATACATGAAGTAGATTATGGAAAGAAAATTAACTGAATCTGTGGATATTTATGTGCATTTAAGTCTACGTATGAGTTTTATCACAAAGTTTTGTTATCACAATGCTGCATACTAAACTAAAATTTCTTATAATTTGGAAATTTCGTTTCAGCGGTATTATGATGATGTACTTGGTATTCGATATAGTTAATAAAATAATTATTACCTTGTAAAAAACGATTATAAGAAAAGGTAAAACCCTGCGATAATAAAAATACAAAGATGATAATGAAGAAAGGAATTAAAAATAGTGAGAGGAAGATACATATATTAAGGACTTAGAGGAGAAAGAATGTTGGGTGAGTATGGAAGTGGAAAAGGAGAAAGGAATCAACAACTAAAGAGCATTGCATCTAATGATACATCTGCATTTACAAGAAGTAGTTAAAAGCAAACTGAAACAATAGCACCAACTTATTATCATTATAGCTCACTAAAACCATAGATAAAAAGGTCATCAAAACATAGTTTTGAAAGGTAAGAATGGTGAACATATCTCATTTCCATTCTAGATTCATACTTTTTCAATCGCTTTTATAAAAAACGTAATTTAACCACAATTAACAACCAATATAAAGTATACTGACAAGTGTGCAACCTCTTAAATAAAATGCATTGAATAATTTAAATGAATGTTCAAGAACCTTTTCTACAGTTATCATTTTTATTATATTACAAATACATAATATAGTGTGTACATGCATGCACTTGATTTCAAGAAGATAGTTGAGATGACATAAAAGTAATGAGTAATACAAACAATTTCCTTATTAAGGGTAAAGATAAGAAGGAAGATACGAAGATGCATATTCACATTAAACGGTTAAATAGGAGCTGTATATATGTGTGTGTAGGATAAATGGAACCTTTCATTTAGCACCATTTTGTAGTCCCACGACTAAGGCATTTAGTGAAGGTATTTGAATGATTCAACTCAAGGGTGTAGTTGGCTATGTCTTATGAACTTCTGGGATATAAATTCTAAGACTTGCAGAAAAGTTTATGACGCTGTTCGTAACTTATATATAAGGAAAATCAAGTTGTTAAATTGATGTAGAATTTGTGTATACTAAATTAACAATAACCAAATTGAAGGCAAGAGCCATATATATGTGATAGAATATGAAAATTACAAGTATAATCAACCTAAGTTATATATGCTAGTGGTGAGACGTGTTGGACAAATTGTCATTGCCTCATTAAGTTTTCTCCAATAACATTGTGACTTTGCTTTAACGTGGTCTGTTATGACATGCATCCAAGACTTAAGCAGTATGTAGCAAACATATACTACCACTTCCAGTTGATGAACAAACATGCAATATGGTTGTCCTTTCATATTGAAGTGAATTAGCTTATTATGAAGTAAAACAGATGTGGATATTTTTTCAAAAAAATATATATTTGTTTCATGTCAATTCCTTGTAAACTATGCGTCTTGGTAATGAATGAAAATCAAATAAAAGTACATATACTTTAACTTCTTGTCTACTGATAGGAACCTTACTAAAAATATAAGAAACAAATGTCATATTTTCTTTGAGAATTTTAATTGACTCATACTTATAAACAAAACATAGAACCAATTTAATCATGGTTTGTAAAAATTTAAAAGGATAAACCAATATGGGTGATTCAAATAAAGACTTAATATAAAGAATTTATTAAAACTTCATGGAGGAGATGCTATCATAATAATCTTATAAGGCATCAAAACTTTCAGCATATTATTAAAGAGAAATATGTAGACTTGTTAAGTAACGCATAACGCTTAGCCTTCTCGACATGATCTCCAACACTTCCCCAATTATTCAAAATGTTAACAGTTCATGTCTTTAACAATGAACAAAAATATTTAAAAGAGGAAATACGATAAAGTTCTAGTCTTTAGCTGAACAAAATAGAAAAAAGATCAAATTTAAGAAACGTCAATAAGATGAAACACTATGTCTCAATTCAATTCTGAAATCAAATACAACAAACCATGAAGACACGAACTATGATAAAATCCATAACAGAGAGTGACCTATTACAGCCAAATGAAAACGAAAGGATTTTGAAATTGATAGAGAAGAAGAAAATGCAGTTGTAGATATATAGTAGAGAATAGAGGTACATGAGTCTTACAAGTTACATCATAAGAGTCATGTGTATATTTCAATTCACAAAAACTTGCAAGCTTATAATAAAATGGAAAGTCAAATAACTAGACAAATAGCAATTAGCAAATACATCTTAAAATTGCTTGGAGCTAGCAAAATCATTTATATATGCGAGTGGATTGGGCGACGGAGGCACTGGTATGCAGAAGAGCTAATGGTGGAAAGGTTGTAGTGCTGTTAGATCGATGGTGGATGACGAAAGATAAAAAGGCAGCTAGGGTTTTAGACAAAATGGGTCGAGATAAATGAATATTTTTGGATATTTCGAAGAGATATATTTCTGAGTGGAAATCGAGTTGAAGGTTGGCAGAGAAACAATCAGCAATTTGAAGAGAGACATTTCACGAAAGAATTAGATTCCATGGCCAAATAAAATTAGCTTCAGAGAGATTTAATTTTGCTCTCTTGTAGTAGGCAAATATCTGTAACGGTCGTTTGATCGCATGATTCACATTTCTCTTCTACATACGTGTTTTAAAGGGTTTTCAAAGAAGTACTTAATTTTTTCACCACTGAAGTTTATGACCATTTAAAATTTAAAATTGATTGAATGACCAATTAAACTTTAGCATAAAAAAGGGTAAATTTTGGATGTCCTGATGAAGCATTGATCGGTAAAATGACACTCTTTGAACCATGTGACAGAAAGGAGACAGTCATCAATCAAGGGCTCGGCCTAACTGTACAGTGGCATATGACTAATTGGACATTGATGTTTTTCATGCCGATGAAGGCAAAATGAATTCTATGAACAGTGACAAAAGTCAAATTTGAAAGGCTTAAGCTGCACTACCTTCAACATGGACATGTTCTTTTATCACTGTGAAAGCTTTGGTCGCACACGGCTAAGACGGGACGAGTTTGGATATAACATTGAGCTTCCTAAAACCATTCAAGTGAGTCAAGAACCAACAATCTAGGACGGTTGAAGAACGGCTAAGGGATGAACTAACTTAAATAGGTGGTGTTATCCCGCCTTTTGACAAGGCCGTGATACTGTAGATTTGACAGAAACGAGTGGTTACCAATCTTGAGGATCAGTGATATACAGGACTATGGATGATGGTCGAGCATATTCGGACCGGGTCCAAATCAAACTGTAATCATTATGAAGTAATAAGCAAAGCCCCATGAGGCAACACTTCAAATTTCAAGTCAATCAGAGTTCGTATGCTCGAGTTATGAACAAATAAAGAATTTATATTGATCGATCTAAAACGATCCATAAAGCAGCATAAATCGACGAAGATCGATCAATATATCAAAATCTACAAAGCCAATGCACTTGAAACTTTCAAAGAATCAATATATTGAAGAGTGGAGCCTACAAAAATGATCACATGACAAATCTCCCAAATCTTGGAAAGACATACTTATTGTTCCATAACGATTGTACAAAATCAGGCAGAACGATCCATAGTTTCATGGAAAATGCGATATCTCACAAACGGTACATCGAAATTGCACGAAATTTGGAGAGCAAGTATCTTACATCATGAGGAGCCTACACTATTGATCACACATCAATCAGCCAAAAATAATGATCGGCTAAACTTTGGCTGATCGTTCCAAAATATTGAGTTAGGGCCACCGATCGTTATTATAGGCCCCTACGGATCTAGGGACTCTTCTTGCAAAATTTCAGCTCAATTCATACACGTCTTCTTCTATAAATACAACAGCCATTCTCCATAAAGAGGATTCTTCTTTCGGCTGCCTTAGTTCTGCCATTTTTATTCCTCACTCTTGTATTAATGGATCCTAGCTGATCCAAACATCATTGTAATCATAGTCAAGTGCAAGATCAATAAAAATATGAAGTGGATGTAGGCCAAGATGGTCGAACCACTATAAAATCTGTGTGTTCATTTACTTTTTCTGCTATTTTTTTAATTTCATTCATCGTTTAATCTCTATGAAATTCTATTGGGTGTTGATGCCCAATTTTGGTGTCAACATTTTGGTGCTTTCACGGAGAAATGAATTCTTAGCTTGATTGGATCTCATCTTCTACTTGTGGATTTTCATATTTGCGAGACAGATCCAACTTTTGGTCGATAAGTTTCCTATTCTACTCAGATTTGGAAGAGATCTACAAGGAAATTATTAGCCATGGCCAGAGAAGCCAAGTCTACTTCCTATGTAGAAGAAGGAAATCATGATATCAGTGATCGATTAGTCACGTATTTGATGAATGTGCATACATTTTCAAGTTTTGAAGCATATGTGAACGATCAGTCATCGGCCATGCCCCATACATACTCAATGAACGATCGTTCCCTACAAATCCATACGCTGCATCATCATGTACGATCGTTCCGTATGATCATTCTCATTGGTCGTTCCACCAACGTGAATTTGGCCGATCGTTTTTCTGTACGATCGTTCCATACCGATCGTTTCTATATGATCTTTCTTGTACGATCGTCCCATTGCTAGGTGGATTTACACCGATCGTTTCTATACGATCGTTTTTGTACGATCGTTCCAGTTAACCTCTTCACCGATCGTTCTAGTTGCCATCGTCACCGATCGTTCCAGTTAGCATCTTAACCGATCATTCCAGTTGCCATCTTCACCGATCGTTCCATTTACCATCTTCACCGATCATTCTAAGATCGCTAAGACCAATCATTTTCTATCAACATTTCCACCAATCATTCAATATACAACCGATCGTTTTTCCAAAAAAAAAACTTTTTCGGGTATGATCCAAATTTTAAAAAAAAGGCTCTAAAACATGGGTACTTGTTTTAACCGATCGTTTTCAACCAATTGTTGTTTTAACTGGTCGTTTTCATTACCCAAACCAATGCCGCAGTGCAGTGCCCCCGCATTCTGCATTTGAAATTCAACTTAAAGACGATGCATTCTATTCACTTCCCTAACGTTCTGTGACTGACCGGGGCATACAGGATCAAGCGGCGACTTCTGAATTGCAACCAAGGAACAGACAAGCTACCGCTATTCAAATGATACTCCAAAAGATTAGAGAACATAGGTGGAGTGACTCTAAGAAGACCCAAGAAACTTTGGCCCAAAGCCAAACTCAGGTAAAACCAAGATTTTCTCCAAGCATATGCCAAGATGACTCCAAGCACCATTCTTCACTGACCCAGCACTTTGAATTCAAAGACTCCAAGCAAACCAATTGCTGACACCAAGCAAATAGCAAATTTTCTCAGGTCCGACTTCAAGTAACTTACCACTAATCCATCAATACCGGTCCATCTTGCTTTGCTCATGTCTCGGGCATGCATACGTCATTCACAAGCATAACAAGTAGCCATAACTTAAAAATGAACCGGATTGACGATGATTGAAGCATCTCCCCCAATCGAAGCCTATTCATTGAAGCCGTTCAGTGTGTAGAATATCCGAGGTGATTCAATGTACCAATCATATCGGTTTACTCAGGGAAAACCAACCCTGCACTACATCTCATGAAATTTGAGTGGCATATGAATTCCGCCAAAGCAATATGTGCCATCGAATGCAAAAGCTTTCCTATATTCCTCGAAGGTGTATTGATTATGCGGTTTATGTGATTATCATCCAAATCCATCTCCTCATTCAATCAACCGGATCAGAAGTTTGTCGAGTAGTTCAGAATGCATGTGACTCACACCAAGGATGTGATGTCATTATCCAATTTATTCTAGATGCTAGGTGAGCCACTCAAAGACTTCCTGTAGAGATTCAATGTCATCGTCATTGTCACTTAAGCGAGAAATCCAAGCAAGGATATCAAACTAATGGCATTGATAAAGGGAATCAACCTCGAGTTGGATTTCATCGACCGGTTAGCTGGAGAGCCTTCTTCGATCTTGGATTGCTTCTATTACAAAGCGAACCGGTTCCTACACAAGGAGGAGGCAAGACATACTAGATAGAAGAACAATGCAAGTCCGTTGGTTGAAGGAAGTCAAAGCGAGGGCAGAATTGAGGCCTTAGATGAGGACTCAGATTCTAGAAGACGACCCAGAATCTCAAAATTCGACTCATATACTCCTTTGAATGATTCAATCGATAACATCTACTTAGAGACTCGTGACTCGGAGAAATACTGAAAACCAACTTTGAGAGAGTCCACCGAAGCCTAGAGGAAATCTGAGGAATGTTGTATATTCCAAGATACACACGGTCCTAGCACTAGTGATTGAAAAGACCTCCGAGAAGTGATCAGAAAGCTGATTCGTAAAGGAAAGTTTCGACAATATGCACAAACCCCATGGAATAGCAGGCATGGAACATTCGACCCCTATCAATAAAGAACTTTGATTATTAATTGGACCACCCACGGTCGACTTCCAACTGAGAAGGCTTGGACAAAGTGGAATAGCGAGCATATGACATTACTTTACTTATCAATGCGATTTATTCCGATCTTCTTTGAAATATATCTATTTCAATTTCAATTGTGTTGTGAACTACGACCAAATTGAACTAAACTACTTCCAAATGATGCAGATGACCAAGTATTTAGAGTTGGGCGCCAACCAATCTCCGCGGACCATGATTGGACCTTTGGAGTTTCATCAAGATAAGCGTGATTCAACCGCTCATCAACTACCATATGCCCTTGACTTAGGGCCAAGGACTCAAAATGGAAAAACCCAAAAAGGCCAGGATCCAGCAAAAAGCGAACACGACTGATCGTCTACTCATCAACTTCCATGCATGACTTAGAGACCAAAGAAAGACTTGGAGTGGATTCAACCGAACCATCCACTCCCCAGCTCATACTTGAAGTTTGCCAAAATACTTATGCCTCTCCCAAAGCTCAGCATGAACGAGTTCCAACTAAAGTTGACGTGATTCGACCATCCACACATTAACTCCTACCCTGAACATAGGAGGCAGTTCGAAAGCTCGACTTAAAGTAGGCATGATTTAACTTCCTACTCATCAACCACTGCCTTCAACACATGGACACGACTACAGCTTGAGGTGGATGTGACCTGACCGTCCAACCCAAGCATGGATGTGATCCAACAATCCATTGCCTACTCCCTTCCTTGACTTGACAAGAGGAGTACAACCACCAAGCGGATATGAATCGATCGTCTCACTTGCCAAGTTCCGTCCTTGATGCTGGGGGCAGAATTCTATACCATGAATGAACGTGATTTGACCGTTCATTCGATAACTCTCACCTCGACTTGGCAGATGGAGTATAAATCAAAAACGGGTGCAATTAACCACCCATCAAACAACTCTAAGTCCCCAGAGTGTGAATTGGAGTATAAACATAAACTGGGTGGAAACCGACTGCCCGCAAGACAACTCTAAGACCCTAGAGTGAGGACTAGAGTATAAACATAAAGTGGGTGGAAACCGACTGCCCATGAGATAACTCTGAGTCCCAGAGTGCAGACTAGAGTATAAACATAAACTGGGTTGAAACCGACTGCTGGAAAAACAACTCTAAGTCCCTAGAGTACGGACTAGAGTATAAACATAAACTTGGTAGAAACCGACTACCCATAAGACAACTCCAAGTCCCCAGAGTGTGGACTAGAAGTATAAACATAAACTGGGTGGAAACTAACTGCCCGCAAGGTAACTCTGAGTCCCTAGAGTGCAGATGTAACGCCCCACTCTGAGACCCACTGTAACAAAGAGTATTACGGGAGTAATACTGTCTGTTAAAGCGGAGAATAGAGTATAGTGGAAGCGACCATTTGTAATCAAGCTATAACTATCTACTGAATACGTCGAAAGGATGGTATCTATATATTTTTTTCAAGTGGTTCGACATATTCAGTAAATACTTATAACGAAATTACAAATGGCTAAAGATCTATCAGGACAAAGCATAATATTAAATGATAAAACATCACAGAACAGAATCACATAACAGATATAAAATCCCAGAACAATACATCGTCAATACAGATCCAAATACAATAAGTGGGTACAAAGCCACTGCCCACACATGTGGGTTAAAAATATGTACATATCAAAGTCTGAATAATAACAGAGTAGCGGAATAGTGGACAAATAAAAGTGCTATCTATCAGCATAGCAGATAATGTCCAAGCGGAAGCACAGAAGCTAAGTCCGGAGACCTAACCTGAAACAACTCGGTCTGACCCGAGCGAAAACACTCGGGTCAGGCTAGCTAAACAATCAGTAATAACTAAGATATATAGTAATGCGGTACATAAATAAAACAGTACTTATCCAAAGAGAAGTATATTATGAACCACATGAATATAATGACGATCCCTAATCATCAATAAACAATAAAAATCTCCAAAGAGAAATCAACACCAAAGTGTAGAATAAATAAAATCGCCTCATATCATCGGCGTAGCCAAAGCTATAAAAAGATGCCCATAGGCAATAATCCCAAGAGTGACCAGAGTCTGTAATCAATGCCCAAGCAAAGATCGATGCTCCAAAGAGCAATGGGGATATACTGAAAAGTCAATGAAATCCAACACTGAAAAGCAGTGTCCAGAGACACTGTGAATCCACAAGGTAATCGCACTTACATCGTATGGTTCCATAGAACCAACACCGAATGGCGGTACTCGAATGGATATAAAAATCATCAAATAATACCAATATTGCACGTGCACCGACCAGAGTCGTTGTTGCCAAGTACTGTAGAGTTGTGATCGATCACTCGCACAGATGCGGAACGTGCGAGACGACAAGATCCTTCGCAGAAGGATAAAGGCCCAGAGACGCATGCCGAAAAAATAAACTGCTCCATAGAGCAGGTGTCCAGAGACGGTTGCCCAGAGACGTGGTGACCTAGAGGTCCAGTACTGGCCGCCCAGAGGCTAATGTGTCACTAACTTCTTGGAGAGGAACCCGTAAAGTGTTAACAATGAGTCTCATACCCCACGTTCGCACTAAACGGTTTCCTAACCAATAGCAAGCTCACACTCCAAACAATAAAAAGTCCACCTCGTATCATCGGTAAACTAGACCCAAAGGTCAAAACGATCAATCGAATAGGTCGGGGATTAACCGGAAAGAAAATACACACGGTTCCATAGGCCGGAGATTTCCTAACCGTTTAAGCACCTTTCCACTTCGCTCGACGTGCTAAAAAGTGAGTGTGAGGTTTTTATTATAGAAAATAATGGTGCGAAACGGATTTATAATTGATTTTGAAATCACTTTAAAACGGCTTTTGAAAAATCTCCTATTATGGAGTAATTAATTTAATAATTAAAAATAATATTATATAATAATTTCGAAAGCCATTTAGGAGTAAAAAATCTTTTGAAAATGATTCATAAAACCCGTGTACGAAATCTAGAGACAAATCTCAAAGAAATCAATAAAACCAGAAAATCACTGAAAAATATTCTAAGTGTTTGTAAACATTCAAAAAAACTGACGCGAACCAAAGTTCGGCAATTTATTTGGACCAGCAAACTATGTCCAAATGTCATGAAAATTTGCAGGCATGTAGTCCAACATCCCTACTTTAAGATGCAAAAAGAGTCGGGAAATTCTGACTTGAAACTAAGAAACGGCGTCGTCTCAAAGTCGGACAAAAATCATAAAACTTTACTGTGTCAAAACAGTGTAAAGGTCCCACTTCGACGACATGGTCGAAGGGTCACATGAACTCAGATCTTGATGAAAATTTGCAGGAGCGTAGAAAAGTACTCCTACTTTGATATGAAACAAGAATCGTTCGGTTTCGACTTGAAACGAAGAAACGACAATGTTTCGAAGTTGGTCCGACGATAACTGAAAATGATCACTATTGTAAAACAGTTTCTGGGTGCTACTTCGGCAATAGAAACGAAATACCTAATGCACCCAGATCTAAACCAAACTTTGCATGGTTAAAGATCTCGATCTCATCTTTTTAACGAGACCAAAAACGATGAAATCCGACAAAGGACGAGCCCGGGATGGCGTCGCAAAGTCGGGGTTCTACGCTGAAAACAACGGGAGAAAAGAGACTAAGGCCTATAGCTATGCACTAACTGGCCAGAGATGAAAAACCACAATTTTGGCATAGTAAACTTCAAATTCTGGCAAAATGAATAAAATGAAAGTTGTAGCCTAGTTTATAAGCTTTCCGGAATGACCAAGATCGTCAAATTCCGACCAGAGATGAAAATTCTATGACTAAAACAATTCTCAGATCTAAATTTTATATCACTGTCGTTGTGCTCTCGGGATAGTGGTAAGAATGCACAGTTTTGACCAAATTAACTTCGAAATTTCATGAAACTCAAAACATGAAAGTTTTAGCTCTAAATCTAAGCTTTCCAGAACATCTAAAATTATCTAATTCGGATCAAAAACGAGAGAGATACATGCAAAACAATATCAGATTGAAACTCAAGATAACTTGTTAAAGACAGAATTGGTCTTCTGTCTTTGAATGCATTTCAGGTCATCTAAATGGCAAAATTACAGAAAACTCAATGAACAAAAATTGTAGCATATGTTTTAACCTTTCTGGAACATCCAAAATTATCTAATTCGGATAAGAAACGAGTAACTTATGGCCAAATCAATTTCAGGGTTTTATTTTATCAACCCTGTAGTTTGTTGTCAGGTCAGCGATAAACAAACGTAATTTCGACCATTCAAACCACAAAATTAGGCAAAGCTCAAAACATAAAAGTTATAGGCTACAGAATAAGCTTTCCAGAACTTCAAGAAAATCTTAATTCCGATTTACGATGAATGAGATATGCCTAATTTACTAACAGCAATAAACTAATTATAATTTCAGCTATCATATATTACAAGTACCTTATGTGCACACCCCAAAATGAAAGCAAAGATGATCAAAGAGCTATGATTCACATGTTACATAATAAAACATGTGTTACTAACTGATTACCAAAATCAAAAGATGATTAAACACATATTAGAAGAGGTTTTTAGCAATATACCTCTCTAGAAAGCAACAAAGACTACTATAGCATCAACCCAAGTTAGCAAAAGATGATTAGGAGGCTATAAGATCAAAAAAACACATAAAACATGTGTTACCAAATCAATTTCAGAAATAAGAAAGATATAAAAATGGATTTGAGGTGGGTATTTGCATTACCTTTGCATAGAATGACTTGCATAAGCTAAAACTAGAAGGAGATGAAGATGGAGGCCATTTTTGTTATGAAAGCTTTAGGAAATGGTTAGGGTTTTGATTAGGGTTTTGATGAATGAGGTTAGGAGAGTTTGAGATAATTTATAGAGGAAGTTTAGGGTGGGTTATTGGGTAAGGTTTAATAACCCAATATGAAGAGAGTTATTTCATGTTTTTCAAAAATTAGTCTAAGTGTTCATGTATGTTTATAAAACTCATTTTTCTTATCCAAACCCGTTTTAAAATCTCTCCTAAAATATTTAACTTTCCAAAAATAACATTTTATCCTAATTTTAAGATCTCATATTTCCCATTTAATTAAAATAGCCTTTTTCACATAAATTTTGTTATTCCAAATTCTTTTATGCTTCATTAAAATAAATAAAAATCCTAACTTTTATTTATTAGTTGGTAATGCAAATCCCGGGTTGTTACAGCAGACTAGAGTATAAACATAAAATGGGTGGAAATCGACTGCCCCAAAAACAACTCTGAGTCCCTAGAGTGCGGACTAGAGTATAAACATAAACTAGGTGGAAACCGACTACCTGCAAGATAACTCTGACTCCCCAGAGTGCGGTCTAGAGTATAAACATAAACTGGGGGGAAACCGACTGCCCGTGAGATAACTCTGAGTCCCCAAAGTGCGGACTAGAGTATAAATACAAATTGGGTGCGAACCGACACTACACCAGAAACAGCTTTTGACAGCGTTTCAAAAACGCTGTTATATGATACGACAGCGTTATTATAAACGCTGTATAACGACATGCTGTCGTAGATGCAAAAGTTTTAACAGCAAAATAGAAAACGCTGTATAAAATTTGATACCACAGCATTTATTAAACGCTGTTATATGACACAACAGCGTTAGAACAAACGCTGTATAACGACAAGCTATCGTATAAAGAGAACTTACAACAGCTTAATTTTAAATGCTGTGGAAATTATTCTTTTGACAGCGTTTTATTTAGGCTGTTAATATTTTTATTATAGCGTTTAATGCGTGCTGTGTTATGTTTTTACAGTTGGGATGATGTTTTACTACAATTTACAACAGCGTTTAATAAACGCTGTTACTCGCTATTTAATGATAATTACAACACGAATTAAACGCTGTTGTTTCTTCATTGACAGCATTAAAATAGATGTTGTCTTCTATTTATATGATTTTTACAGCATTAACATTCCATTATATTTGCATATTCCAGAACTACATTTTGAGTATAATCAAGCAACCAGTATATATAACATGTTCTAATGAATAATAATCTGTTAAATAAACTAGCTAAAACAATATTAATATACAAAAAACATCTATAAATCAAGTTTCAATAATATCCATAAACAAAAATAACACAGTAGACCAAGTTATCAAGCAACCAGTATAATCAAGTAATACATACAAGTATACTAACCAAAATATAGTTCTGGCATCAAAAATTACTTCAAATCCATAACTTGTTGCCGCATGTAAGATATCCACCTACCTATAGAGTAAAAGTTCAAAAGTTAGCAAAATAAATCAAAAATACAATTAATACAACAGTAACATGAAATGCAGTATGGAACAAAGGAAGTGCTGAAACCAAACGAACTATCTGATACAAAAGTGTTGAAACAATGGTAACATTAAATGCATTTTCGAAAGGAGAACTGAAGAGCTGAGCATGTTTAGAGTAAGAATGCTCATATCGACGAACCAATGCTACAAGGTATTATGTGGACTGGAGTTTAGGGGAGTGTGTTTACATAGGTAGCAGATTGCCATACAAGTTGCGGTGCATGGCACTGGAGCAGGATGATAGTGTGCAACCATATTTCCCACTTGCATGTAAAAATTAATCTAAAGCTAGTATGTTTCCCACTTGAATGTAAAAATTAATCTAAAGGTAGTACTTTTCCCACTTGTATGTAAAAAACATTAGATGCTTTTAGAATTTGCAAATCAATGGTAGAAATATAACATATGTAGATGCTTAGTAAATTTTCATAAAACATGGTTAATTTTCAAAAATAAAAATAGTTGGCTTAGATTATTTTTATAAACTAAGTTAATTTTAATTTTTAAATTTTAGTTAATTTTTATAAACTTAGTTAACTTGGTTAATTTTTATAAAATTAGTTAATTTTAATAGCCATGGTTAACTTTTATAAACTCAGTTAACTAATTTAAATTTTTATACAACTTAGTCAACTTTTATAAAACCTTGTTGATTTTCATAAAACATAATTAAATTAGTTACTTTGTTTTTGAGCTTGATTAGTTTTTATTAAACTTAGTTAACTTAGTTAAATTTTTGCAGAACTTAGTTAAATTAGTTAACTTTTATAAGACTTAGTTAATTTTTATAAACTTAGTTAATTTTTATTAGACTTGGTTAATTTTTATAAACTTAGTTATAGTTAATTTTTTAAAATTTAATTAACTTAACTAATTTTTTTAAAATTTAATTAACTTAACTAATTTTTTTAAAATTTAATTAACTTG
Source organism: Allium fistulosum (assembly GCA_030737815.1). Taxonomy (NCBI): domain Eukaryota; kingdom Viridiplantae; phylum Streptophyta; class Magnoliopsida; order Asparagales; family Amaryllidaceae; genus Allium; species Allium fistulosum. Next base: position 871,524,598 of record CM060907.1, on the reverse strand, counting down.
ATTAATTTTTATAAAATTTAGTTACATTTTATAAACTCGGTTAATTTTCGTAAAACTTAGTCTATTTTAGTGGAGGATAAGTATAAAGGATCCAATTAGCAAGAGCAATTTACAGTGATTCCGATGTGTATTTGTTAGATGATCCTTTTCGAGCAATTGTTGCTCCTTCAGGAGCGCATCTCTTTAAATATTTTTGTATAAGGCTAAAATAACACACAAACACTTTGCATATATTTGTTATTTTGTCAATAATGAAAAACTTTACTTTGTCCTTAATCGTATAACTTATTTCCAAAAAGATTATGCTACCCTATCATCACCCGTGTTTCATTCTTAAATATTTCCCACAATCTCTGATGTAGTTTTGTGAATAGATCATTTTTACAAATCATGTAATTTAATCAATTAACTTATTAGGTTAGTTTAGTAGGACATACCCTTATCTGACATTGTTAGCAAAAAAAGCATAAATAAAGATTTTTAAATTGACTTCTATGATGCTTTATTAGATTAATCCTAATAGAAGTTTGAGATCAATGATCAACTATATTCCTCATACTAAACTTGGATGTTACATGTGCAATACTGAGTTTATCTCGGTTGTCTATACACATTATGCATGTAACATTTAACAATATATACATAATTGATTTCTAAACCTGATATTTATGTAAAGAAATTAATTTCTATATGCATCTACCTTATGTAGGAATGCCTAATACACCTCTTGCCTTCAAAAACAGTCATATACACAACTCATCAACTCGAATTCTTGAGTGCAGTAGACCTTCTTCAAGCAATATTCATAGAAAGTTCAATTAAGTAAATTAGCCGACCTTGGTATACCAGCATTTAAGAATTAGTTGCAAGTTATATTAATATCCAACATTGATTAGAAGTATTTTCTTCATGTCATACACACCAAAATGAATATGGCTGAAAACTAAAAATGAACAAATTTTCCTACAGTAGATATAAGAAAATACCCGGTGCACTAAGTTTGAGCCCTGAGTTGACTTCATTTAAGATAACGCACTTCAGTTTCAATATTGAATTGGGGTAAAACATATATTGAGACCCTATTTCTAAACTATTTTCCCCTTACTATAGAGTCATAGACTGTAATATTGTCCACCATAACAAATAGATTCCCATATGGTAATACCATCAAGAAATTTATTAATCTCCAATTTGAAACCATGAGCAATATCATATATAATGGGATAAATTTCTTCTTACTTTTTTTTATGAAAATAGCAGTATCTCCAATGTCTGTACAACTAAAGAATTACTATTATAAACTAAAACTTGATTCTTCAAATCAATGGCAGTGATAGTTTCATATTACCAAATTTGCATTTATTAGCCAATATTTTTCAATATCAAACAAGTTTCTCCATCTTGTAAGCATGAATTACAATTATGAACTATGCATTCAAAACAGTAAACTTACACTTATTTTATCAATGAAGCAAGCATAAATTTACTCCTTTCTCTTACCATTGGGTTCATCTGGTATAACTGTTTTGGTGACATTTGGATGCAAAAGAAGAAAAGATAATAATAATAAGCTAGAACCTTAATTTCTAAAAGGTGTTCGAGATGGATATCTTTGATCATTTTTCTTATTTGCAAAGTTTACTGCTTATAGGAGTAAACACATAGAATTTAATGTTCATTTATCCATGTAATGATTTTAACACACCTGTAACTTAGCAATTATTTTCTATATTTTGAATAAGCAGCAATGTTGCAATAGCTCGGGGTGATGTCAAATCCTAGCTCCTCCCCTACATACATATGGTGGATATGTAACATGGGTACTCGTTCTGTACACTCATTGGATTGTTTGAGCGGAGTTATTTATTAGATTGCGAGATACAGAGAGATATCTATAAGTAAAATCCCAATATGATATATAGATGGGTTGAGCTTAGTGTTATTTAAAAGCTAATACACTCATTATTTGGTCAGGCACAATTCCAAGTACTAACAACCAGCTACAAATCATAGTTAAAAAAGAGGGAGTTAAAACTAATTTAATGAGAAAAGTATAACGAAAAAGGGAAAGAAAAAGTGATGGTTTGTTGTAGAAGTGTTACCGGATCGAGGATGGGTACAAAGCACAACAGTCTGTTATCCATCCACCGTTGAGAGAAAGGAGTTTTCGCTGCTCTGTGAAACCAGCCACTCGGCAACTTGGATCAAGCGGGCCAGCAAGTTGTGCAACGTACCTGAATCCGATACCATAACCCAACATTCCATCACCTTATTGCCCCACTTGGTTACAAGCTCACACTACCGAGCTCGGTGTGTGTTCGTGTAAAAAGCTGATATTTGTATAGAATAATTTTTATATATTTGGCAATGTGGGAGTAAATATATGTTTTCTTATTGTAGGTTGTCATATAAATCATTTCAAATATATTCAATTACTAGTATTTATCATATAATATACTGTTCATGTAAAGAATGCTTCGTTTAATGATACCTAGGGGTAATATTTTTTTTCAAATTTTGTAGGTAATATTTTCCCCAAATTTTGCAGGTAACCGATAGTCAAATATATATGAAACATTGGGTCCTTGTTGTTAACAACATTGATTCCCTAATGGAAAAGTGGAGAAATGCAGCATTCGTCAACTAAATTTGATCTATCCTTTCAATTGAAAAATCAATTTTGGATCTAAGATTATACCCTTAATGTGTAGAATGGAAAGGAAACCACATTTCCTTCAATTGAAATACTTTTCTTATCGGCATTTGTCAAGATTATAGCCAATTAGCTACATAAATACCATATGAATTGAAAAGGAGGGGGAAAAAGCTACTTCAGATAAATTATTTCCCCGAAACATAAAAAAGTAGCAGTAACTAAAAATTATTGGAAAGGAAGCTTAATATCTTTCAGATTGAAGTACTTTTTTATCAAACCTTCATCAACCAGCCATACACACACAAAAAACACATATTTAAACAATGCTTCTTTCTTTCTCTTTCCACTAACTTCATTATTTAAATAGGAACTTGGGGTGGAAATCACGGGAAAATTGGGGTGCTCCATTGATTGAGTTATCATTGAACGCTCCTATATATGTGTATGTGTGTATGCAAGTAACCGGAGTGTAGCCCCATATATACTTACAATGTGAATAAGAATCGCAATAACAAAAAGTTATTTTATATTAAATTGTTTCCATGTTCACAAACAAGCAACAGTAACAAAATTTTATTGGAAAGAAAGCACGTGATACATTGATAGCTAATCACTTGAAACGGTGATTAACCAGTACTTAAATTTTTGTATTATTCAAACTTTTTTTTCTTCTGCTAGTACAAGAAAAGGGTGATTTGAGCTTACAGTAAACTCATTTGAGAAAGATAACTTACCAAGTAGTACTGGAACATCTTTGCTTCTCGGATCATGTATTATCACTCCTCAGTTTTTATCTCACATTATGATTGCTTTGGTGAACTCCCTGCAGAAGAATAAGGATGCAAAATTACGCGTAATGTTCCATAAGTGAGCTTGGAAAGCCCATAAACATGTAAATTACCTTCTTTGAAATTTTAGGCTGCAATTGGTAAGATAGACTATTTTATTGTCTTTATCACTGTCCAAAGATATGGTAAACTGCATTGTGTACTCTTGTAAATTTCTCACCAAGGTGAAACTTTTAGTAATCCAAAATAGCACCAATAACGTCAAGTTTTCCACTTATTTTGCTAAACCTTGATCCCAGTGGTCTACCAGATACATGCTCTTTATTCTGTTGCTTGAACCTGTGCACTCTTTCAGTTTATCATTCAAAACATGGTAGGCATGTTATTGTTAGCATATATTTCTGAAGATTAGTCACTATGTCTATTAGCTCCTTTTTGTTGTGGTTGCACATCCTCGCTTTTTCTGCATAGTAATAAGTATGTAGCAAAATCTGTAAGTTCATAAACACCATATTGATACAGGTATGGTACAGTTTATTCAACTAAAACAAACTGCCAATAAAAGAGGAAAAAACAGAATTTCCTTACTTTAGTTTAACTATTTAACCGCATGACAATTAGTGGTCCAAGTCTGATAAATTGCATTCACATACTCTTACTGGTCATCAGAAATATGTACATATGCACACAAGAACAACATCATTGAAAAATTATTTTATGCTTGTTATATCAATGTATGTCTTTGGTCTTATTACGAATAGAGAATAACAAATGAGTGTGCCTTTATTAACTAATTAATCCCTCACCGTCGTTGTTATTAAAATCTTAAAACCTTACGATTGTTTCAAATCGAATTTCTCTAATTACAATTCAATTCTTAAGGTCCGGTTCAAAGCTGAAGTAACTTGAAATTGAGAAAAATCATTCAGTCCATGCAAAATTATAAACTGTCTTATTTTTCTAAGCAAAATGGGAAGGGTAATAGCTTGTCCTATTTCCATGTTTCAACCCGTATTTTAAATCATTTCGCTTGGTGTAATATTCATTGTAATTTAAACAGACACATCACCTATCCAACTTATTAAATATGCACAAACAAAATTCTAACTGATATTTAAACATACTCCCAAATTAAAACAAACATGTATATGGTTAACTCGATAGCAGATACAATCATCCAAAGAAGGATTGAAGCATGCCTACCGTAAAAAAGAAATGCAAATTTGATGATTCTCTAACAAGTTTTGTTAATCAAAGTGTTATAGTAAAAAATGAAATCGGAAAACAATGGTTGTTTTATCTGAATGGATAAAAAATGGAGTGATGACATCAACAAATTTTTTTTTGCTCTAGTATGTCAATACTCTAGGATTTTCTTTTTCTTCTTTCCACAGCCATTTAACATGCATAGGTGCATTCCACGGGCAGATCATTATGTAACAATTAGTAGAAATAATTATGTAAATTAAATCACATATCTTAGTGGACATCTCAATTTACCTTAGTAGATATCTCAATTTCCTAAAATAAATCACTTATCATGGTAGATATCATAAATATATTGATTGCAATTAAAACACGGTGACTTACATAATAATAACAAAAAATAGCAATTTCAAATGTTACATCTAAAGGTTAAACAAATTACCTCAAATAGGGTTTTCAAAGACAATCGACCAGGAATTCTTCAGTGATTGATGCTCTTAGTTATTGAGTGAACACAAAACTAGAGTCGTGTCCTTTTGTTTTCCAAGGACGGGTTCAAGGAGTTAGGGCTCGAGTGAATTGGACACTGTAGGTGAAACTAGGGGACAAACAAAATTCATTATAGATTTCATGAACATTTGATGTATACTTCAGATTTTAATTAGGTTTAAATTTAGGTAGGATTTAGGATTTGGGATTGCGGGTGAAATCGAGGAGGATTTGGATTTCGCGGATTTCTTACTTTGCGTGAAGATAAGGAAGAAAGAAAGGGGCAAAGTAGTCGCGTAATGAAATAAACCTCAAAATCAAGCGGGCTATTTCACACAGCGTTCGGGTTTTCATTTTTCTTTTTCAAAGCACTATTGTCAGCACTTATGGAAGAAACGCTGACAATTATTGCTGAGAAAAGCCCATTTTGTTGTAGTGCGACCACCCATCAACTGAACCATATCCCTAGAGTGTGATACAAACATGAATAAATAGGTAAGTGGAGTTCGACCGTTCTCTATTCCACAAACTCCGGTCTGAAACCGACGGGAGGAGTATAAACACACTACGGATGGAATCGACCATCCAAGAACTTACTCCATTAACCCAAGACTGGGGGCAGGAGTACAAATCACTAAAAGTTGAATATGACAACTCACTATAGTTCTGGCTTAGTGTTCTTTGCTAAGGCAACGACCGCAAGGAGGCCTTAATACAAAATCAATTGGAATGACACCCGAAGTTGCGGGTGACCGACTATATCGTACCATCAGATCGAGGGTCAATATCGATCTGCACCAACCACAAATGGATGTGACCTGAACGTCCATCAAATAACTCCGGTCACCAGAGCATGGATAAGAGAATAAACTATGAATGAGTGTGACTTGATCATTAATTCTCTAGCGCCTTCCTTCGATCCATCAGGAGGAGTATGAAACCGGATAAGCTTGACCTGACTGCACCTGAGCCAACTCTTTCCCTAGATTTGGTAGGAGAATATGAATCAAAATGGACATGATTGACAATCCAACTCCGAATGAATGCGACGCGACCGTTCATTCATTGACTCTTACCATGATCCGACTAGAAGAGCAATAAGAAACGAATGTGACTTGACCATCTGCATACTGATCCTTGCCCTTGGTTCGACAGGGAGAGCATCAATCACTAATTAAATGTAACTTGACCATCTATTCTTTGGTCCTGCCCAGAGTATGGCGATATCTGCACCAAAAGTAGACGTGATTGACTGACCAATGCACAACTCATGCCCGAAATCCGATGGGGAATTAAAATCTTCCCCCTGGAAGGAAAAGCCAGAATATAATCTAGAATAGGTGCGACTCATCCTTCCATCAAATAACTCGATCCCATGATTCAACAGGAAAGAGTATAAAGCTAAAGTGGACATAATTTGCCTTCCTACTTATCGACGTATACCCCAGACTTGGGGGCATGAGCAAGAAGCAAGATGAATGTGAACCGACCATTCATCATTCAACTCTAAGTCTTCGGAGCTTAGGTAGGAGTATAAACATGACTAGGATGAGACTCGACCGTCCATGTAGTACATTTATTAACCCAAGACCAGGAGTAGAAGTATAATCATCCAAAGACTGACTACGATTGCTCAATATTGTGACTCGTACTTGGTGTTTACAATGACTCGAGGCTACGACCGAAAGGATGCCTAGAGATAGAATCGTCGAATCAATGGCCAAGCTCATGGGTAACTGATCATCACTCCAACCCGAACAACGAGTAACAGATCATGAATACGTTGAATGGAAAGTACCTTACTCGAAGATACAAGCATATTCAAACTCAAAGCAAGAGGCAGCTATGTAGTTGCATGCAAGCACGGGGCTGAACCCTACTCGACATTTTGATTCAATGTGCTTCTAAGCCTGATCTTCAGCCATTTGTAGATAATTGCTCAAAGCACTTAGAGCCCTTTACTATAAGACTCAATAACTCATGACAAGACTTTGGGATTCGACTGGAGTAACTATCATTGTTGAACACCCCAATCAGATTTCACATTGATTGTTACACGAAATAGTTACGTTTGAACTCAAGGAATCCAAGGCTGCACCCGTTGAGCTGACAATCGTCATGGCAACCCATCATGGGTACTGAAGATCGGATCATAGCTTAGTACAACGATGATGAAGGAATCAGCTGGTTTTCTCCGAATGAATCTTGATGTATTCGCTTGGACCCATTCTGACATGCGTGTGATCTCACCGACTATTGCGAGCCATGCATTGCATATCGACCCGAGGCATGTCCCGGTAAGACAAAAGCAACGCTGCATAGATCCGAAAAGATTTGCTGCACTTAAAGAAGAGGCGGATAAACTCAAAAACAATGGATTTATCTACGACACCCTCTATCCAAAATGGGTATCCAATCCATTTCATGTAAAAAAAAGCTTATGGAAACTGGCGGACATACGTCGACTACTCTAACCTAAACAAGGCATGTCCGAAAGACAGCTTTCCACTTTCAAGGATCGGCCAGCTAGTAGACTCAACCACTGGATATTAACTACTTTCATTTATGGATGTGTACTCCAGACGCAACCAGATCCTGATGCACGTCCTCGACCCGGAGCACACCAACTTCATTACCGATCTAGGGTTATATTGTTATGTTGTGATGCCATTTGAACTAAATAATGCTGAAGCTACTTACCAAAGACTAGTCAACCGGATGTTCAAAGGTTAGATCGGGCGATCGACGAGAGTATATGTGGATGATATGCTCGTGAAGTCACGACGATCAAACGACCACATTGATGAATTAGCGGAGATGTTCAGTTTCTCCAAAAATATAGAATGAAACTAAATCCCTTGAAATTCTCTTTCGGCATTGCGTCAAGGAAATTTTGGGGTTTCATCGTCAACTCTCGCGGAATCGAAGCTGATCCCGAGAAGATTCAAGCAATTCGAAACATCTAGGTACCAAAGATGATTAAGTAGGTACAGAGCTTAAATGAGAAGGTTGCCGCCCTAAGTCGCTTCATCTTCAGGGCCACCGACAAGTATATTCCTTTCTTCAACTTGATCAAAAGAGGGAGGAGGAACTTTGAATGGATGCAGGATTGCATAGATGCATTTCAATTTATGGTAGATCACCTAGAGAGACCTCCCATCCTATCCAAGCCACTAGATCGTGAAGGCTTGTACATCTATTTCGTAGTGTCGGTACATGCCATAAGTGTCACACTATTACGTGAAGAGAGTCAAATCCAAAATCATGTATATTATGTTTAGAGGCAATTGACAGGTGCTGATAGAAACTACCCAAAGCTGGAAAAGCTAGCGTATTGCCTGTTGATTGCATTATGAAAACTTCACCATTACTTCCATGCTTACCCCAGCAACGTTTACACTGACCGACCGTTTTGATAGGTCCTACAGCAACCTTAGACGTCTGAAAGGTTACTCGAATGGAATATCAAGCTAAGCCAATTCGATATCACTTATCTCCCTTGGAGAGCTATCCAGGAACAAACATTAGTGGACTTCATATCTGAATTCACTGCATCAGACGACTATACGAAGAGCAGTGGAGAACCGACCAAACAATGGAAAATGTACACGGATAGAGCTTCAAATGATCGATGTTTTAGCGTCGGAGTTGTGTTAATGACTCCTGAGGAACGATCGAGCTGCTATGCCCTGAAACTCGACTTCTCTGCAACAAATAACAAAGTCTAAGGATGAAGCCTTGATCGCTAGGCTCAAACTTGCTAGAGAGCTGGGAGTGGAAACATTACATATCTTTTGTGATGCTTGGTTAGTGGTATGCTAAGTCAGGGAAGCTTATTTTGCTAGAGGGAAGCGTCTTGCTCCTTATCTCAGTTAGGTCTAAGAGCTACTGGTCGACTTCGAGTATTACACCATTACACACATCCCCAAAGAACAAAATGAAAACGCCGAGTCACTAGCCAAGCTAGCCAGTTCTAGGGATGCACAACAAATAGACTTGTTCCAATTGAAGTACTTAACATTACAAGCATTGACATATGGAGATCAACAAGGTCTTGGAGGCAAAGCCAGAAAAGGAGTCGTGGATGACTCCTATCAAAGACTATCTACAATGGGGAATTCTTCTTGAATGGAGGAATGAAAAATGACAGATTCTCCTCAAAGCTTCATGCTGCATCATCAAGAAGGAGTCATGTATAGAAAGAGCTTTCTCCATTCTTCTACTTCGGTGTATCACCCATGATGAAATCAAATGAGTCTTGAGAGAATTCCATTAAGAAGAATGCGGCGATCACACTAGGGGCAAACCTTAACAAAGAAAATACTCCACTACGGCTATTACTAGCCAACTGTCAATCGAGATGCACTCGATCGCACTAGACAGTGCGACAAGTGCTAGATGTTTGTAAAAATTCCAAGAGCTTTGCTGACGGAAATTTCTCAAATGGTCAATCCATAACCGTTTCCCACTTGGGTATTGACATCATTAGCTCCTTGTTGATTTCTAAAGGTAGTGCAAAATACGTCATCATAGCAGTGTATTACTTCACCAAATAGGCTAAAGCTGAAACTTTAGCCGCAATCACAACGAAAAAGAAAAGAAAAAAAAGAGTGTTGAATCCAAAAACTTCTACCGACGACATCATATTAAAAAGAGATTTGCGGTAGTTGCTCACCCTCGAGCAAATGGACAAGTCGAAGTTGTGAACAAAATCATAAAGTCTGTTCCGAAGAAGCATTTGGAAAATGCAAGTGGATCGACGAACTCTCATCAGCATTATAGGCATACACAACCACCCACAAGTCCACGACTGGCCATACTCCATTCGCCCTTTCTTACGGCTCCAAGGCCGTCATCCCTATAGAACTAGAAGTCCCTTCTCATCGAATGACTTATTACAACCCCTATTTCATTATAAAATAGTATATAAACAAGTAATTGCAATCCAATTGCAATTAAACTATAAGGAATTGATGACGACTCGTGAGCGTACAAATGCATCCGAGAGCCAATGATAAGAACGTGTGCCTGAGCATGCATGCGTATATTCTAAAAATTTGATTTCTTGAAACTGATAGAAATTGAATTTTCACCTGGAGTTATTAGAGAGAAGACTGGATCAGATAGCCGAAGCTTACTAGCCTCGTAGAACCGAAAATAGATAGCAACTGATAGAATACAATCCTGAATTTATGCTGTTGGAAATCGAACGATAGCCATGACGAACAGAAAGAAATGCAACTATCAGTAAAGGTGACTCAATGGAAGAACAACGACTATTCAATAAACCGAATGGAATCCTTTTCGACGATTGAAGCTTACGGTAATTCAAAGCACGTCATGTTCGAACAGGATGTACTTTGGGGGGACAATGTTATCCCGCCTTTTGGAAAGGCCGTGATACCGTAGATTTGGCAAAAGGGGGTAGTTACCAGCCTTGAGAATCAGTGATATACATGAATATGGATGATGGTCAAGCAGATTCGGACCAGGTCCAGATCAAGCTGTAATCGGTATGAAGTAATAGGCAAAGCCTCGTGAGGCTACATTTCAAATTTTAAGTCAATCGGAGTTCGTATGCTCGAGTAATGAATAAATGAAGAATTTATATGGATCGATCTAAAACGATCCATAAAGCAGCATAAATCGACGAAGATCGATCAATATCTAAAAATCTACAAAGCCAATGTACTTGGAACTTTTAAAGCATCAATATATTGAAGAGTGGAGCCAACAAAAATGATCGCATGATAAAACTCACAAATCTTGGAGAGATATACTGATCGTTCCATAACTATCATACAAAATCAGCTAGAACGATCCATGGTTTCAAGGAAAATGCAATATCTCACAAATGGTACGTCGGAATTGCATGAAATTTGGAAAGAAAGTATCTTACATCATGAGGAGCCTGCTATCTATTACACATCAATTAGAGGCCAAAATAACGATCGGCTAAACTTTGGCCGATCATTCCAAAATATCGAGTTAGGGCCACCGATCGTTATGGTAGGCCCCTACGGATCTAGAGACTCTCCTTGCAAAATTTTAGCCCAATACATACACGCCTTCTCGTATAAATATAACAACCATTCTCCATAAAGAGGATCCTTCTTTCGACTGCCTAGGCTCTGCCATTTTTATTCTTCACTCTTGTATTAATGGATCCTAGCTGATTCAAACATCATTGCAATCATAATCAAGTGCAAGATCATTAAAAATATGAAGTGGATGTAGGCCAAGGTGGCTGAACCACTATAAAATCTATGTATTCATTTACTTTTTCTTCTATTTTTTTAATTTCATTCATTGTTTAATCTCTACGAAATTCTATTGGGTGTTGTTGCCCAATTTTGGCATCAATAGGTGGAGTCTACCTATAAATGGGATTATAAATGTTTAGGCTTAAAAACCATACTTAATCCTATTCTTCCCCAAATCATGTGTTGGAAGTTGAAAACAAATAAGGTAAGATGATAAGCACGATGTGATATCTTAGTTGAATCATTAAGTGCCCAATCAAAACTGTTAAATTCTATGAATTATCAAGAGATCTAACCTATTGTACCGTCCTACCATTTGTGATACCCATAATCCATGCTTACACGTACTCGGATTCTAGAAGTATCTCGGATGACATTCCATTGAAGGTAGAATTTGAAACAACAATACAGAGCATATTGATCACATTTACAAGCATACCAAATCTCACTACCGAGAAAATAAAATATAACATCGACAATAATTTATAAAAAACTAAGCACATATCATATCAAGAGACATAAGATTCAACATCATAGTACAACGTGCAAATGCTACTTCAAGTTTCACAACGTATCTTAAAATGAATATATAGTCTATGTCAATATACCAAAAATACTAGATAAATATAATCATTGTGATAAAATAGTTATGGCTCTATAACTTGTCTCTAGCTAGTAGAGTCTCATTCTCTAAGTAAACATACTCAAGGAATACATAAAAATGAGATAACAAAGAAATGGCCAGACTTAAAATATGGTGAAAAGGAAATATCAATAATTTGCATGAAGTACTACCATATCGTGTACAATACCAAATGGTAATATAAAAGGCAATGAAACCACACATCGACTCACATCTTCACTAGCATCCAACAAGGCACATTTCCATTATAGTGCTACATAATATGTGATAAGTCTATTATATACTAATAATTATGGGGTTGATCATGACTTTACTATCACACACTAAACTAGTAAACCTTGGGTCTTTCGATAATGCCAAGACGTGCTAAGCGTGGTTACTAATATAATACCAATACTACGACGCTTCAATGCATTATTCATCATCTAAAATTGTACCAAAGCTGAATCGATATGCACATGCCTAACTGCTACCATTTGTTTAACAAGAGGACTTAAGATAAGTAAGCCGTAGTCAATCACCTTTTCTACCAAGATATCCGAATTGGTGTCCCCTAACATACACAACCGAGTTAACCATGTCTCATTCTACAAGTGGTCCATAATTGTTAAATCCTAAAGCTGTAGCTAAGGGATATGACTTACTTTGTATACGGGGTATCATATGGAACCATATATCGTGATACACTAGTATTATGCCTCAAAGCTACCAGATGTCTATATGGAACCACCATATGGATAAATTTGCATCTCAAACCATTTTCATAGTCTTTATCTCGTCCAATACTGCCTGCACATTTCCCGAGACAATGTGTGTCATCCTCGAACTCTTCATATTGATCTATAGTCACTTTAGACCTTATGGTCATCACGTAGGTCCTCGAGACGAACCCAAACTCTCAAAATATTGAATTTCAAGACTAAAAGCTCATTTTCCAACTAACAGCACTTTAAACATTTAACTTGGATATTTAAATGTTTGTATTTGATTTCAGATGTCTGAACCCATATTTAGACGCTGTAAACCTTAAATTAACAAACCAATAATGTGAGATCAAATCTCTGAATTTCAAATGTTTGAATTAGGCATTCATATGTTTGAATGCTTGATGAGGCCGAATCTAAACCTGAATATGAGAATTTCCCTATGTGGAAATTCTTCTCATATTTTATCCTTTAACTTTCTTTCTCCTATCTTCGTTTGTAGGTTCCATGTCATTGAGACACTTTTCACTAACATCTTTGGACAAGAGTTCACATCCTTGTCATAAGTCATTCGTCAATGACAAGTAAAGACTCACACTCATGAATGACTTTGAGGCAATGAACCGTTTTCCCAACAATTCAAGTTAAATTACTCGGTTATCATCTCAACACTACATTCAACCAATAAATGAAAATTATCGATGTCATGCATCATCTCCTTATCATCCTTTCAAGTCCAAACCAACAACCATTCCACAATCTAAACCAAGCATAACAATTGTTTATTTTAAGCTATTAGTTTGCTTTAGTTGTTTGACTCGATTAAAACGATTAATTACATTTAATTACTAAGCATTGAAATATGGGCTGTTACATTTTTCCCCTTTAAAAGGATTTCGCCCCTACAATCTCCAAGAGAGGATAACGTATCGCATCTAACCCTTAACACTACGTCACTGACACTTAGCATCACAATATCAAAACTAGCCAACCAAACACAACAATACAAAGCAAGTTTTATACTAGCATGCAATTATAATCATCTACATGGAAACAAAATTTACTTAGAGTAAATGGAATCATATCGGTAAAAAGTTCACAATTGGAAACACAATTTCTCTTTCGACCCTTGAGTGCTCATTCAGGAATCTTCGCCCATATTGGGCCCAACAATCTTAACAAATGTGTTTTGAAGTCTCTTGACGCTATCCTCAACAATCCACATAGGTCTTTCTAGGCACAAAAACCTCTGGTTCAACATCCACTTCCTTTAATTGTGTACTTCGTACATCTTTTTGGGGCGATGAACTCTGTATGGTAGCTTTATGATCCTTTCACAATCAGAAATGGTCTAATGAATCGAACTACAAGTTTACCCAAATTGCAAAATCTAACTACTCTCTTTAAAAAAGATGTTTTCATAAATATAAAATCACCAACTTCTAACTGAAGATTAATCCGCTTTTTATCAGCATAAGACTTTTGTTGGTACTGAGATGCTTTTATTGTTTTTTATATCATCTTGACTTTCTCTAAAGTACTACCTTATTTGACATTTCCCACCAACATGTAGACAACTTAAAAGGCCTTTCATACAATGCTCCAAATGATGTCATGCCAATACTAGCTTGATAGCTAATGCAAACTCAACTAGAGGCAAGTGATCCTCCCTTGATCCTCCAAAGTCCAGCATAATACCTCTCAACAAGTCCTCAAGCACATAGTTCACTCTCTTGGTTTGGCCATCCATTTGGGGGTTGGAATTCTGTTGATGAAAATGTCAAACAACATAATTAGCTTTATAACAATGCAACAAACATGTTAAAAATAAATGCAACGGTGTTTTATCAACCAAAAGAAAAGGTACTGACATCATCTTCCATTAGAAAACATCAGATATGATAAAATCATCTCTTGCAGTCTATACGTTATCAGGATAAATAGGAAAAACTTCGAAACTTGAATTTAGTAGTAGTAAAGCAAATCTAAAGCAACCACATATATGGTTGGAGCCCAAACAATGAAAATACCAATAATTATTAATCATTCACAAAAGATATCATACAAAAACATACTATTTATCGCTCTAAATTGGAAACACCAATTAATAAAGATTGAAAGATCAAAAGGGAAACAACTTGTCAATATTAATATATTTATAGAAATGGTGAATTTTTTTGACAGAATCTCAATTAACATACATATTTATTTGGGTAAAGTAAATCAATTTATTGGATGGGGGAAAATTATAGAGAAAAGATCTCATTTGAAATACATATCAATAAGGAAACAAACAGAAAAATGGAAATAACCTAAAATTGAATCAATTTACCAAAAAATATCAATCTGGCTATGGAAAATTTTATATTTCAGATGGACATTTAATCAAATAATTTGTACATATTAATGACAGATCCAGATATGAAAACTGCCATAGCTAAGCACGTATCAGATCCACCAATGTATATACCAATACAATAATAGAAAATCAATTTAATGAAAAAGATTAAGACAACTAAATAGCAATTCTACCGTGTAGTTAAATAAACCCTTTTCAAGCACATTACAACCTTATTCTTAAATGAAATCTCATTTCATTAATGGTTCAATTAGGTGTATCAACTTTTTGTAGTAAAAATGACCAAGAGATGTAGGTTAAAAAAATTTGCTTCTATTTTCTGGTTTTAGCAGTAAGTGCAAATATTTCAAAATCCAGCTATTGCATTCCCATATTTAAATTAATTATCACCAATTTAGAAGTTATATGAGACAAAAACTGAAAGATGATCCAAAATAATCTTTTCCGTTAAACAAAAATTTGCTTATATTTTCTGGTTTTAGCAGTAAGTGCAAATATTTCAAAATCCGGCTATTGCAATCCCATATTTAAATTAATTATCACCGATTTAGAAGTTGTATGAGACAAAAACTGAAAGATGATCCAAAATAATATCATACAGACATTTAAAATAGTCTTATATTTCAAAAATTGAAAGAAACAGAAACTCTGCAGTGATGTGCAGAAACTATAGGTTATTTCAGTCGGACCATCATTGAAAATAATTCATGTGAACGATACTTAACAAATACTTGATGACAACGGTGTAGCATAAATACTTAACAAAGAAAAAAACAGTACTTTTCAGCTTTAATCCTATAGTATGTAAGTAACAGATATAATAAGAACAATTGTTGAAACAACATAATTAATACTTCTTTTGGGTAACTTGGTTCTGTAAAGATAATAAATATAAATAAAGCAGTAAGTTAGAATTAACATGACCTTGATGATTTGCTACTTCTAAACAGCTCAGTAGAAAGACAGGCAAAACATTTCTTTCATTTTCTTTTCGCAGTCGATAATTAGTAAAATAAACTTAGCTTCCCAAATATAACTACCTGGACAACTTTCTATTAAGGTGTATGGCTTAAGTTAATAACTCGATTTCTCCTTTAAACAACAAATTTACCCAAAATTCAAATGGATTCACTTAAAAAATAACAAACAGCAAGATTATACCTAATAAATTATATTCGTAATAGAATTTGTAAGCTGTCAAAATGTGGGTCATTTCTCATTCCTATAGAAGGCAGAATAGAATTCGCAAAGCATATTAATTTGTTGAAATAAAACTGGTAGAGAAGACGAAATCAAAATCGCACGTCAAATTACAGAGAAGAACAATAGCAATATCAATATCGCAAGTCAAGTATAGAGGGAAAAAAATCAAATCGAAGAAAGATTAGTATGAAACAATAATAATTAAAAGGTAGAAGATCTAACCTGCTTACTGTAACGATTATATCAGATCTGAAACCAAGCAAAGCATAAGCCACCATGAGCAGGAAAAACGAAATTGATGGGTTATAGCGACTAAAAAATTGAGATTCACTAATGGATGGATCTTGGATTTCATACACGGTGTTGTCCATTTAGTTTTAGGAAGAAAGAAAAGGTAAAGCAAAAAAGACGAGGTACGTGGGGAGGATAGATGAGAGGTTAGTGGGGTAGATGGTTGCAATGATAATGGAGTGTAAGTAGTTGCAGATGTGGGATTTTAATAGTTATTAACTCCGTTTGTTTTATTTACAGGTATTAGTATTATAAGAGTTAACGGAGTTAAGCAAACATGATTTGCTTGCTGACGTGGGTGAATTGCAGCCATCTGATATGTTCGCAATAATAAATCCGGACCATTCTTTGTCTTTTCCGTTAAGTCCGACCTATTTTGTTATATAGAATATAGATTATTATTACATCACATTTCTAACAAATAACATTTCGTTCTTTCAAAGTTTTTCCTCTTTCGTTCGTATTAGGGTTATCGCCCATTTGTTCTACCACCGCCTTTGCCTTATACCACCACCTCTCCCATCTACCATCACCTTTGCCCCATTACGTTCCTATTAGGGTTATCGCCCCTTTTTACGAAGACGAAAGAAGACAGGGTTTGTTCTATTTCCACAATCGGCTGCAAACTAATTTTCAAATTCAAATCAGGTAATTACTTCTACTTTAATTTAAAGTAGTTATGTATGGATTTAAAGGTTAAGTATTGAGTGTATTGTAACTCCATATAACTTTTTTTTTGTTAATGAGAGATGATCGGAGAGAATTTGGCCTAGTTTGCACTAAAAAAAACTGCTGCTGCTGCTTCTTCTTCTTCATTTTGTATATCTTAAGTTGTAACTCGTAATATTTGCAATAGTAATATGGCATTTTTTGATCTAAATTGGTGCTTTTTGCTATTTAATTTTACATGCGTTTTTGTCACACCTTTGGGAAATTCCTGGATCCTCCATGTAAATACAAATAAGGAAATAAAAGAGACTAGAAAATAACATTTCTTGATTTTATTTTATTCACGCGTTGGTCTAACATTCAATCCAATTGAACTAAACAACATTCTCTGTGGCAACTGAAAACATGAGTTGAAGTATACTTTGTGTTTGTTGAACACTAATATAAAATTTTCCAACTACCCCATAAGCCAAGTACTCGAGCGACCTAATGGTAAGTGTAGAAAATGATTAAGGATTAGGAACTAAGCTTCAGCCAACATTTGAAAGAGGAAGATAAATACTTGTTTGGAATAAAAGGAGTTTAACTTGGTTAGATTTAATGCTCTGGTTAATGTGGGCCGAGTAGTATATGATGGACATTCTTTTGCAATTGTTGTAGAGTTACTTTTACTTTTTTACTGCTACAACATGTTATTTTTCTAATATAGTTAAGTAATAAAATTCAGTATATTGATAAAAAATACTCTGTATAGATGTTGCAAATTATACAGAGTATTTTTATACAGCATGGTATAGTTAACTAAGGCTGTTGGAGGATGTTGCAGGTGGGGGCTAATGGGGTTATTTGTTTTTTTATACAGCATGGTACAGTTAACTAAGGCTGTTGCACGGTCCTTTTTCTATCTATGTGTATATATGGGTGTGTGTGGAAAGACTTACATAAGTAACTTTCTTAAAAATTTGAGCAGTGTTTTTGCATTTGTTGTATGGATACTCAAAAGTGGCCATTTCTAACATGCACATTCCAAAAGAATATACATCAACCAATTCACTATATTCCTCATCGTATAATTCAGGCGCCATAAATTATGGAGTACCTAGAAAAGCAATTTTGTACACCTTGAAGTTCCATTGGTAAAAACATTTCAAATGATAAAAATGTAAGATGATTTACCAATAACGCTGTGAGCAGTAGGTTGTTGCATTACAGTGGCCAATCCTAAATCTCCTATCTTAACTTCTCCATGATTTCCATTAACAAAAATGTTATCACATTTCAAATATCTATGAATGATTGGAGGATCATGGATATGAAGATATGCTAAGCCTTGAAGAATTTGCCTTACCCAATTTTTTATAGCTTTCAGATCAACTTTTTTATGCTTTACGCGGTACGTGTAGTCACAATATACAAAATCTTTGGTAATTATGCATGCATAACTAATTTAAGGAAGGTAATAAAAACGAGTAAATCTTACTGTCTTAAACTTCCAGATGTGAATAGCTCAGTTATGATATTGATAATCTTATTCTTGTCATCCACCCATGAATTGTAAAATTTAATTATGTTATCGTGTCTGGAGCTTTCAATAGATGTACCTCCGAGTACAACCTCTCAAGATTTTCTGGGGATTGCAACACCTCGTCAATTTTTACTTATAGTTTGTCTATAGTAACTATTTGTAGTGGTTAGTAGGTGAATAGTTTAAGAATAAAAGCCAGACACTTTTAATACTACTTGCATATTTTACTACTTTTCACTGTGGATTTCAGTTGCCATTTAAAAACTATTGCAAGTGGTTTTGATTTTGGATCTGAGTTGCTTCTCAGACTAGGAACACCTCTATTTAAGTACACGCTATATTCCTTTTTTTACACACGTTCAATAATTGCATTGTTTAACTGCTTGTCACCAGGTTACTAAGATTCCTAGCATCATGGTTTAACTCAAATAAATATTCTACAGATGGTTTCGTGCTTGCTTTAGGGCCTAAAGCATGAAATCTGATTTTGGCATGTTTATAGATATTAGTACTTACTGCTTGTAATAATTGTTAGGTATGTCAATAGTGATTTGTTCACTATAAGAAGCCAACTTGGAGGCTAATGCTTGCGGGAATCATGATATGGGCACACTGTATACTATTGCATCGGTTAAGAAATTAGTATTAATTTTCAAATTGAGCAGGCTCAGTTTGAAGAACTGAGCCTACCTCAGATCTGCAAAACTTAGCATAGCTCGGTTTGAAGAACTGAGCCCGGCTCAAATCTGCAAAACTGAGCATAGCTTGGGTGAAACTAAGCAAGGCTCAGTTTCTTAAACTGAGTAATTGTTAGTGAGTGAAGATAGTTTTTAAATTTTAAACTATATATTTTTTATAATTTCTCTTTTCATGTAATTCAAACACTCGAGCTTTGTAGTTTATTTTGAATTGATTAACAAATTGATTATCAGTTTTTCCACTAGTCTATGTACAATATATATTTGATATAGTGATGTCTGACAGATTTCTCAAAATATTAAGTTTTGTATGGGATAAAATTTCTGTTTGTAGTTGGTTTATTATTCATTCCATGGATAAAACACATCTTATTACCAATTTTCTAAAATGATCTATTATAAATAAGCGACATACCAAATTCAATGATTGTGATATCGACTTAAATTGCTTTAGTTTCTGTAGATTTAAAAATATGCAATGCTATGCCTTTAACTAGTAATTTGAGTCTATGCTAGATGGTGATATCCAATGCATCCACTACTATGATTTAGAGTCTATGTCTGTCAATTGTGGTTTTCCTTAAGTGGCACTGATATGCATACGAACACAAATATGTGAGCATATGCACAATAAATTTATTCTTCTACAGCCCATTTCAATCAAAATGATAAATTTTTTGAAGAATCTTTACATGATAGCATACTCCTATCCTAGAAAGGTAGAAAGAAGTTAAAACACTTAGAGCAAGAAAGCAAAGTTAGCTTTTATATGTTCTGCCCCAAGAGCATTGTCAGTGCAATGATTGGTTATGTATCTTCCTTATTATATGCTTTGTCTTGCATACTATCTATTTTACTATCGTGTTGTGTGTGTAGTTTTATTTGCGTAAAAGGTGGTAGCATTTTGCTTTCTTTTTTATTGTTACTTCATTGTAAATTGGAAGATATAAAAAAGAAATAAAGATAAACAAGTAGAAGGTTATATGGAAATGTTGTCATCTTTTTTGTTGGACGTGTCCAGCTAATGTATGAATGTGTTTGACTTTTGGTGATATAATTGTGTTTATAATATATTAGGATGCCTGCATATATTCATCACTTGAGTTCAAGCAACATTAATAACATGCATAACATGTATATACTCTCTTACCTAGTTGTTAAGTAAGATTAATAGCATTAATGCCTGTATGTGATTTCATAATATTTTTTTTACATTTTGCTGCCTAGAAGCTCAACTTGCCTGTATGTGAATTTAGGTAAAAGGTTCATATTGATTCTAATATTCAATATTGGTTACGAAAATATAAAGTATTTTTGTTCGTACAAGTTCTTTACTTTTTCTTCCTATTTATGTTTGACGTAATCAATGACTATTGTATGTTTAGTATATTTTGGTTGTAGGCACAACCATCTCACTAGCTAGAATTTAACATATCATGACATATTCTAATTCTTTGCAATTCCTTTATTTGGATTTTCTTCAAGTATGCTTAGCGAAAATGAAAACTAAACGACTATCCGTATAACATTTATCATTTTTCTTATACACATACATATGTTTACTTTCCAATCTTATATGCTTCTTTTTTTAAGATTTTATCTGTATTCGTTATCATTATATCAATTTCTTTTCGATCATGGTATTATAAAGTTTCTTGATCAGCGTATTTATTCCAATCAACGAGAATTTTGTTAATAATTTATTTGATCGACAAGTAAGAAAATTTGCATAAGTTAGTAGAATACATATACCAATTTTTGTCAATGTCCAAATGGTAATACAGTTTCCATACCTTGCCATAACGAATAGAAGAATAGCTACATGACATTCTTAAGAGTTTACACAAGGAATCACACCGGCATTTAATCATTCAAGTTAGAAAAATAGCAGAAACTAACCTATTTTTTTTCTAGTATGAGAAAAATAGATGTATTATGAGGTATAAATCTTCAACTCATATATTGTCTCTTTTTTCTTATCATGTACATTGCATTAAGTTTATACTAGCACGTACCAATTAAAGTATAATGTGAAGAAGGAAATATAGAACCAAAAATAATTCCGATTGATGTGCCATGAACCAAAAAATATTTAAGAGTATTTTTCTGCCAGTATTTAGTTCAAATTATTTGATCATGGTTGTGGCAAAAGGGATGGTGCTTGTAGACATAGAAATGGTCAACTAATGGAGAAAATGTTTTAGTTAATGAAGTTGTTATAGCATTGCATTAAGTATTGATTTAGTTCATTTACTCTGTTATGCTAATATCCTCATAACCAAGAAAGATGATTTGCTAAACACTTGAAGCACAAGTAATTTTCTTAAACTAACAAGAAGAAAATGTTTAACAAGGATTTTATTTATGAAAGTAGTAGTTGTGCAAACATTGGCGTAATCTTACCCGATTTAAATGAAAAACCAGAAGCAGTTAGTCCTACATAAAGCTAAAAGGAAGGAATCAGTTGTCATTTTTGTTTTTAAAGAGGAAGAGAGAGAAAAAAAAGGACAAAAATGGAAGAATATGTGAATCAACGATTAGAAGAAGAAAAATTAAGGTGACATGCTTAATAAAAATCATTGATTAGTTCTTATTTTTTGAACACTTGTTCCAACCAGACAATATATTTTCTTCTTATTGTAAATCGGAACTCCGATCAGTTCGGAAACAAATAGGGCCTAAAACTTCTTAAGTTAATTTAACTATTAAGTCGAGTAATGTACATGATAAGTAAGGGCTATGAAATAACTATTTTATTTATTATTTATTTATCTTGTGTCTAATGCTTCTTGAGTTCATGTTTTTCTGTCTTTTTTTTCTTGTTTATCTTTGCTAAAATATCCAGTCATTTTCTTTGATGTATTGTTGAGAAGTAGATCAGAAGTATACTGTTCCAACACCAAGTAGTGACAGGTTTCAATGTGGGTAACATTCTTTCAGCGTTTACCTACTTGAACATGCTAGTCCGATTGTACTGATTTTTGCAACAATAATTCATAGTTTACTTTCTGTGGTTGTGACTATCCAATTGTTTCTATTAGCTGTTATATATGAGCACTTTAGTATGTACCAGGTTATTAAATTGATTTATACCTTTTTTATCCAGGTAACTGCAATTCTTTCATTTGCTGCTGCTTGCTCCTCTGCAGGTTTGACTGTTCTGGACGTAGAGTTCTGCAATTCACCTCATTGTGTGTGTTTTTGATTTTCTCATTTGCTGTTGCTTGCTCCTCTGTAGATTTGATTTTTTTCCATCAATATCTTTGCTTATTGATTGAAATTTACTTGCACGTTTTGCAACTTCTAAAACCGCTGGCGACTCGTTTATGGGATATATGTATGCAATAAATGTTAAGTTGATTCTTTAATTAATCATCATCTGTTTGTTTCTCTATTTTTTAATAAAATGTTTTAGCTTCAACTAATAAAATTTATTACTTTAATTTTGTTTTCCATCTATTTCAATTATTAGTAACTGAAAAAATCATTACAACTGTTTCCTGTTGTCACAATACACAAACAAGTTTTTACATTGGCTTTAAGATAGTCCTGAGATTGAAATCTGAGATGTATACACTCATCTTGTCCAACATGCAATATTGTGCGTAAAACTTCCAAGATGAGTCATGACCAAGTCTGAGATTTAAAACCTTGAGGCTTGAGCATAACTGTTTTTATTTTCACTTTAAAACAGGAAAGGTTGACTTTTCAACAACAGTGTAATTTTTTTTTGATTAAGTTGAGAAATATGTTGTTGAATAGATGCATATTTTATAAAAAGTTTACAAGCAATCTAGTTTGTCAAAGATGATCAAGAAACCTCTATCAGGTTGGAAGAAATTTTTTAACTTCGAAACAGCAGGCCTATGGAAGTAAAGGTTAGAGGAAGCAATATATGCAAGGTTGTCAATGTACTTCTCTTCTGACCTTAGGAGAATTCACGGGGATTTTGGTGATGAAATTTTTGACTGTAAATGTTAATGCTTATTTTAAAACTTCTTATCTTATTTATTACAACAAAGAGTTTTAGAAAAACTTGTGAAATGGTCTATTGTTATTTAACATGTCTATATCTTGCTTCTAATATATGTGTTTAATTTTCGTCTTAGGAAAAAAAGGTGCAGGTTAGCCTAATTATTTTCCCAAAAAGAAACAATAGTAAGACTAAGCAAAAATACCTTGGATATCAATTCTTTAGTGCCATATTAGCAGCAGACTGTGCAGCTGATGATGCAACAAAAGATAATCGACCATGTCCCTGCCAAAAAAAACTACTATTAGACAACTCAACTTAAAAGGAATGTCAATTTCCTGTAGGCTCATAAGTTTTCCAATAAAAAAAGTGTTTACTGCTGATAGAACTGTAAAAGTTAATCATTTGTACATGAAAATTACTATTTACACCCTAAAAAACATTGAAGATTACCCGATCTCAAACAACGATACAAAGTATGCATGATTTTCATTACACTCAACAATGTAATTCTGTTCGATTTTCAAACTAACAAGGAAGATTCCAAAAGGCGATACAAAGTATGTGAATAATATACACTTTGAATCGCCATTTGAAAACGGGGAAATTTTCAGCGTTTATGGTGTGAATAATAATGCTCTTTTCTATTCACTAAAGTTCATTAGTTTATCCCACTATAAAACAGGCTTCACTTAGTGGCAGATGTGGTTTCTAATTTAAAAATTAGTTCAGTATGGATTTGTAATTGATGATTATTGCGTATTAGTTATTTTAATATATAGTGTATTAGTTGAATGAATGAATTAATAAATATTTAAATAGTTAAAATATATAAATATTTAAGTAGTTAAATAAAAGTTAAAATACGTTTTAAAATTTCAGATATAATTAATAAATATTTAAATAGTTGAATGAATTATAAAATAGTTTTTGTAGTTTTTAAAATAGTAATTGTAAAATGTGTTTTATTTTTTAATCCCTTAGAGAGTTTTTGCCCCGTTTGACAAGTGTTGTATATGATCATTATATGGATATTCGTTTTTTAACAGAATGGACATCTATTTTCATCTGATACAATATTTATCAGATTTGTCCTTGTATTGGACAAGTTACAAACACAATAAAGTAATTACATTTTATAAACCATTTCATTTTAAACGGTTTACAAAATTTCGACAGCACTTCCTTCTCGTTTCCTATGTACACGCATTTGTGTACGATACATGGAACAAAAGGGAAGTGTTGACGAAATTTTGTTGAATCGTTTAATATGAAATGATTTATAAAATGCAATTACATTATTGTGTTTGTAATGGAAAGTAAGATGACCGATCATCAAAGTAAAAACCAATAAACTAAAAATTAAAAAATAAAGTGAGGTGCTTTGAATTTTTTACGATGGTGAAGTGTTTACAATGATGAAGTGTTGAAAATTATTCCTACAAGACTAGTATCAGTTGAATTATTTACTTAAATTTTCTAACATATATTTTCAAATCAGGAAAAATGTTCGATTATTTTCTCGATCGTAGTTGGATGTATGAAGTCAGAACTGGTGGTTTTTGGTTCCATCAAAGTAAAAACCAATAATTTTTTGGTTCCATATCTCATTCTCTTCATCTATACTCTTTTTTCTTTCTTTTCTTTTCTTCTACTCACTTACCAATGGCTATGTGTTGATTTTTTCTTATATAAACAATGTCAAGTAGTGGCAGAGTATCATCACATTTTTAATTGATGTAATAAACAAGCATCACAATGCAAATCTCAATACGTTCTCGGTAAATATTTGTGTAAATTAAAGTCCAAACAAGCAACCTACATAATTTTTTTATGTTTATATGAAATGACAGGAAGAGATAAAAGTTCTTGCTAATGTCGTTATCTACTTCGAGAGAGTGGATTAGATGTCGATGTAGGAAAACCGATGAGTACATACAGTGTGTTCGACATTTTATAAACTTCGTAAAGCATCATGCACCACATGACTTTGAAATGTGCAGTTGTCCTTGCAAAAAGTATAGAAATTCAAATAAACTATCCTTCAAAACAGTCAAGAAACACTTAATCATTTACGGTATGGATCCAACATATGATAAGTGGTTTTTTCATGGTGAGAGGAACGACAGATGCAGTAATCAATCCTACACCAAATGTTACCGCCAATGAGGCTTGCATCTCTCATCAAATTCGAGTGGAAAACCATGTAGAAGGTGCTCTTGGAAACGTTCTTGATAATGCATATGGTGCGGATGATAGCATTCACGGTATCGGTGATGGTTATCAGGGAAGAAAGTACCACATGTACAAAAGCAAAGCAAATGAAAAACTATATTCTTCTTGTGAAGACAGTCTTACAACATTAAGTGTCCTTACAGAGCTACATAGTTTGAATAAAGAATTCAATTGGCCAGGAAACGGTGTGACCGAGTTGTTGAAGAGATTGAAAAAGTGGCTTCCAAATGAAAATACACTACCGGATAAATACCCCACAATGAAACAAATATTAAAGGATTTGGGAATGAATGTAGAGTGCATACATGCTTGCGAAAATGATTGCATATTATTTTGGAATAAGAATAAAGATGCCGTTGAATGTCCTCGTTGCCATACTTCGAGATTTAAAGTTAAAGATGAAGGTGAAATTTTAAAAGTCGCAAAGCAACCAAGAAAAGTTCTAAAATATTTTCCATTAATTCCTAGATTAACTAGATTGTACACTATACCATGGATAGCTCGAAAAATGTTATGGCATAGTGAAGCAAAAACTTATTGGAATTTCATGCGTTATTCTATCGACTCAGCAGAATGGAGATCGCTTAAGAATAAGTGGCCAGAGTTTGTTAACAATGCTCGAAATGTTTGGCTTGGAATTGCTACCGATGGGTTCAATCCTAATACAATCCAGTCTTATAGTTATAGTTGTTGGCCTATGTATATGGTTCCTTATAATTTACCTCCTTCATTGTGCATGAAATTAGAATTTCAAATGTTGTGTTTATTAATTCCTGAAACTAAAGCACCAAGTTAAGATATTAATGTATATTTAGAACTCCTTATGGATGAGTTGAAGCAACTTTGGACAATAAGAGTGCCTGCATTTGACATGGACAAGAAAGAGTATTTCACATTGAAAGCAATGCTATTATGGGGAATTCATGATCTACCTGCATTTGGGAATCTATCAGGTTGTGTGACCCATGGTTATAAAGCATGCCCTATTTGTGCTACAGAGGTTGATGCGGAACACGTTGATAATAAGATTGTTTATACGAAGTACAGAAGATTTCTAAAGAATGATCATCCATATAGAGCACCAAAACATGGATGGTATAAAGATATAGAGTATAAGGAACCTCCAACACGATTGACAGGATCGACTCTTTTAGAGAAAATTGCTCATATCAAATACACACCCGGAAAATTGAATAGAAAAAAGAAGCGTATAGGAGATGATTTTGATCATGATGAGTACCTTGTAAATGAGAATGACGATGGTGTAATACCAGCATGATATAAAAAGTTAATTCATTTTTCCTTAGAGTATTGGAGTGGCCATAAAGTGCGACATACAATAGACGTGATGCATACTGAGAAGAATGTGGTAGAGCATTTTATTAATTTGTTATTCGATAGAACCAAACAATCATCTAAATTTGCATTTGATAAAGCTTACAAGATCCAATGTTGTCACGTTCTAAAAGACGTAAAACTTCCGTCATGCTTTGGAACTAAATTAGGCAACTTAGTAAGCATTCAACCACCTAGTTTGAATATTAGAAAGTCATACGGCTATCATATTATTATCCAACATTTTTTGCCTATCATGGTTCAACATGCATTTCCAAAGTTTCGTGACTTGAGACATGCGATTTTGCAAGTATGCTTGTACTTCAATATTATTTCTTCAGAGGTTTTGATTTGAGAGCATGTCCAAGCTGCCAAATATATGATTGCGGAGACGTTATGTGTGTTGGTCCATTATATTCCCACTTAGTTTTTTGATATAAGTATACATCTAATGGTGCATTTAGCTGATCAAGCACTACTTTGCGGACTAGTTAATTATACATGGTTGTATCCATTTGAAGCGAGACATTCTTTTTAATAATTATAATCTAAATTATTATTCAATGATAATATAAAAACATGCATTATTTTATGTTTTCTTAAAGCTACGAAGGAGTGTAAAAACATACCAAGCAATAAACGATATGTGGAAGGGTCAATTGCCGAAGCATATCTTGTTTCAGAATCTGTTAGGTATGCGATGGAGTATATGCCAGATCCATGTGCTGGAAATCATAGCTCTAAACAAGCACCATTCTTGGATGATAATGGTAATGATACATACGAACGCTCCATTATTGAGGGTAAAACTATCAAGTTAAGTAGCATACAATGCATACAAATTCGAAGATGGATACTTTTAAGAATGGATATACCAGATCTAGACGTTTATTATAGGTTTGTGTTTTTTACAAATTATAAATTAGCTTTCTATTTACTTAATATATAACATGTTTACTTTGTAGTGAGTATCGATTGTCATTAGAAGATGCTCACCGTAATAAAAAAGACTTCAAACAAAGGCAGAAGTTATTGTACAATCCGAATTCATTGATTGGTTGCACATCAAGTTTTGTTAGGCTTCAACAAAACAATAGTTTTATTACACAATTACGACTTTATTTAATATATTTTTGTGCTTTTAACAGTTAATGGAAGAAAAATGCACGAGTTCATTGTTATGGTATTATGTTAGTGGTCCAACGTGGGAAGTCAAAACTCATCTTAAATATAGGATCAATGGTTATGTATTTTCTCCCAAGCACTACGACAACACTCATTCAACACAAGATAGTGGTGTTTGCATGGATGCAATTACAACATTTATCGCAAGCACAAAAGATTTAAATCCTATGGATGATGATACTACTTGGTATGGTGTTATCAAGGAGATCATTGAGGCTGATTATTATGATTTTCAACATGTAGTATTCTATTGCGATTGGGTAAATATCGCCGACAAAACACATGGGTTTAAGATTTGTTCGGACTCTAGTTTACCGATGGTAAATCTAAAGAAGCTTAAAAGTAGTAATGGAGAATATGATGATCCCGTCATTCTTGCATCTGAAGCAAGCCAAATATTTTACATAAAAGACATACAAAATCCTGATTGGTCCATTGTACGACGTTCGCCTAAACACTTGACTGATGACACGGATGATTATGAGATGCCAACAAACTTCCACTCCAATTTGAATGAGCAACACAACTTAACATCGTTGAAATGCATGGAATCTAGATAGAAAAACATGATTGTAACTAGTGATGTTTTGTTTGTTTTTTGTTTGATGTATTGAATCTATGTTGACATTTGAATTCTGCAGTAGTAAAACATGCTTTTTTTGTTGATGTATTGAATCCATTTAATGCTTAATGCTTAGTCGTTTTTATATTGATTTCCATCTTTGCACTAAAGGTAATCTACTTGTTTATAGTTATATATTAAACACTACCCGGCCTTTTATGCTATGATTACTTGATTTATCAACTGATTCACAAGTTAACGTGTATATTGCAGAATGTCAACTAGTTGCAACAATGCATCTCAATGTCAAGAAAGCACCGAAGAAGACGTTGCTCCTCCACCGACAAATAAAAAGTACTCAATAATTGTTGAAATGGATGGTGCTAAAGGTAGAGATGCGAAAAAATAGAGTTCTCGTTGTGGGGTTTTGATTCGTTCGCTCATTCCAGTTAGTTACGATGATTGGAGGAAAGTAGACAACTTTTATAAGGATAATTTATGGAAAGCACTTATGGTATTTTACTTCCAAGTATTTACTCATTTAAATCATGTCCTTTTCTTCCATGGAAATATTTTTTTGCAAGTCAAACATTCTATTTTCCATTGAGAGCACCTAAACTTTTGATTTCACATGGAAATATCATCAAAGTTGTAGCCTTTTAGATTTACAATAGGACTCTAGTCTGTTCTAAGAAAATGAGGGTAGCTTGTTCTATGAGAACGAGTGAATTAATGACACCGATTGTAAGAAAATGAGAGAATGACCCGACTACAACTATAGTTGAACCTAGGTAGTGCTTGATGAATTTATGTATTTTTGTACTTGAATTTAACTTAACTACACAATAAGACATGTAATTGGAAAAGAATAGATAGGTTTATGCAATACCATCCCTGGCATCTACATTCACAATGCAATCCATGTTTTAATTTAGACATCAATAAAAACTCCAATTTTTTAAATATATTTTTTACTTATTTTTCTCTACTTTTCCATTTTTGCTCATATTCTCTAGGCATGGAGGCTGTGTAGAAGAAGAGTCGGTGAAAAGACAAACAATAACTTTGTTTTACTTATTTTTTGTTGAGAAAAAGTATATGTTTCATCCCTGCAAGTATTCAAATTTGATAAAAAAAGAAGAAATCTGGAAAGATAAATAGAATTTTATATTTCAACTAAGAGAGGAAAATGACAAGTATAATATTATATCATTGTTAGTTTTGTACAACTTGAACTTTTATACACCCTTTCTCTATTCATAGCCATATTGATAACATTCACAACTCATATACTCCTATACACAAAGACTGGTCCAGCTTTTTTTTGCTTGATGAATTTATGTATTTTTGTACTTGAATATAACTTAACTACACAATAAGACATGTAATTGGAAACGAATAGATAGGTTTATGCAATACCATCCCTGGCATCCACATTCACAATGCAATCCTTGTTTTATTTTAGACATCAATAAAAACTCCATTTTTTTAAATACATCAAAATGATTGATGCTTGTTATAGACCACTCTTGGGGACTTCAAAATGCAATCTCGTAGTCATGACCACTCTTGGGGACTTCAAAATGATTGATTCTTATTATTGAAGTCATTCATAATTTGAATATACATCTTTTAACCATGCAAATACCAAGCCAAAGTAAATGGGGAAAGAAGTAAAAGTATGAACTCTGCAGGAATTCATCTATCGATAACCAGGATGTGAAATTTATAACTTGTTTATTGACCATCATGACTAATTGCTATGAGAAGTTAATACGATACTAATTATCTTCATTAAAAAATATAGGAAATAGAACAACGATCTTGTCTGTGTGGACAGTTTGTTAGACAATCGTTTGTTCTAGAATAAAAAAGGCCGAGGAGGTGATAAATGACAATAAATATTTAGGCGGCTGATACATAATGAACATATATGTTCTGTTAACATTTGGATATCTACAATTCTTGGAGAATGGAAAAATTACCTGTTGAACTATTGTTCATAACAAATCCCTTTTCTCTTCTTTTAACTCTTTGCTGGCAGGCTGCAAATATGAAAAAGAGAATCATGTCTATATGTCAAGTTTGTTTGATAACTCTGAATTTATATTTGTACATATGATTGCTCGGAGTAATATGGTATATCCATCTAGAACATGTGATTTCTTAAAATATTTTGTTCTTTAATTGTTTCTTGTACCAAGTAACTAAATTAGATGTAGTTATAATTTGTTAATAGACAACTATTTAAAATAATTTAAATTTATGAATCTAAGCTTAGAGTATTTATGTAATTCCGCAATAATGACCCATTTAATGTAGGATGTTTTCTCCTTTTTTTATTATCACTAGTTGAATGCATAATCTGTTGGATGTAAATATAAAGACCTATTTACTATTAAAAAAAACATTTGATAAGTGATTACCTTTTGTTTAACTTTGACATGAATCAGGATCGACAATTGTTTTGATTTTTTTTCTTTTGTTTTCGTAGAAAAAGTTTGACATGAATCTGGATCAAACTATTGCTCGACCTATTTTGGAGAGAGGTTTTTCACAATATTTTAGATCGAAAAAATCAAAGCTACGAGACAAATATTTGAAGAAAGATAAAGAGTTTTTACCTAGATGCATTGCGATTGATAACCATTCGAATGATATTGATAAAGTCTAGTGGGAGAAATTCGTTGATATTGAGTACACTGATAAGAAAAGAAAACAATGCAAAACAAATGCTGAAAATAAAGGAAAAAATACCATTACTCATACTTTGGGAAGAAAATCATATACCCGACTTTATGAAGAATTGGTATGCAGTCATTATTGTACATGCAATCTTAATGGTAATGCATAATTTACAAATGAATTCATATATATTCATGTAGGAAGCGGAGAATCCGGAATGCAAGCCTACACGAGCAAAGACGTGGAAAGTAGTGCACACAAGTAGGAAAACCAGAGAGGAGCTTCCGTGCGCAGCAGAAAAATATGTAAGTAGAAAAATATGATTTTGATTTTTTTTAATTTTGTCATCATAGTTAATCTGATAATTGAAAACTTATAGGTATAAAAAAAAATTAAAGAACAAGTTAATCATATCATTAAATAAGGCCTCAAAAGTTTATTGGTTTAGCTATAAAGATTTATATATTGTATAAAAAATTAAAGAACAAGTTAACCATGTTCTTTTGTTTACTCAACTCCCCACTCAAATTCTATATTAACCTATATAATAATTGAACTGTAGTCAATTTTTTATGCTATTTAACTGATTGGAGTTATAAAATAATAACAATAAAGGTATGCTTATTTATCAAATATATTTATCAAATGCTCCAGAGCTTATGTGTAATTAATTCGTGCAAAAGGGATAGAAACTATTAATTGCAATCGATCTACACAGTTTTTATTTAATCTTTTTTATGGGAACTTTGTATCATCAAAGTAGTCATTCAGGTTTGATTGAAACATGTATTTTAGGAGATATTTAGAGCAGTTTATCGCATCCTAGAATCATCATAACATATCTGAGCATAAAGCATGGAAAATATATGGGTTCACTAGCTGTTTTCACTATTATTGCATGTAAAACGTAAACACTAAAAAAGGAAACTGACCTCTAATTCTGCAAAGGCAAGTTCAACCTCCACCATCCACATTTCTATCGATAAATTCAAAGTTCTGGAATGTTTTGCTTTTATAGTCGATCCAAAATTGTAAATGTAGCTAAGAGCATAATCACAGCTTTCGAGGTAAAGTTCTTTGTTACAAATAAGATATTATTTACATGATTCAATTATCCAGCTTTTGCCAAACTTTCTTTTTGTTTCTCTTCCATCTGTGCAGCCAACTCCTTTGTTTTCTGAAAATCTTGATCATAGCAAGTAAAGCTTCTTTGTTGCTATTACTTTTCTTTAGTTCTTCAACATGGTTTCTCTTCTCCTCTATAGATGATTTAATTACTTCAAGTCTAATATTTCCATTACTTTCTTCATCTTTTGTTGGCGTTCCAATACCGCCTCAGTAATGTTTGTACTACCACTTACGATATGCACGTAGATGAATTCATTGTTGTGTAAAATTACACAAGTAGTGTAAAATATTGTGCTTTTAATGCGGGTGATTGATGTAATCTAAAATTTGTTGTAAGTAATACATACAAAAACTTAGATACTGGACATCATCTCTTCTAATAATTTTATTGCCTTTCACTGCATCCTCTTCCCTCAGCTAAAACACATCAGTAACTCTTTAAATGTTGTCAATTTCTTCTCCACTTTCCTTTCACCTCTAGCAATAGTAAGCTCCTGTCCCATGCCAACGGCAGCCACATTACCCCATTTACCACAAACTAGCATAATCTTCAACAAATTCACTTCCAAAAAGCATCCCAAATACAGCAGAAGGATCCACCATGGACTATCTGATGAAGGTTGAGCTAATATTTATAATTAACGATAATATAAACAATAGCTAAAATATATGATATATCAATGATGGGATTAGATTAATCTTGATCTATTATTGATAGATTCATTAGACAGAGGAAACCAATACAATTGTTAAATGGAATACTAGTTAAAATAAAGTCAACATTCTATGCAGTTGTAGATCGGACATAGATTTGTATATTGTATGCTATAAAGATTGTGAATTGAAAGATTGTGAATTGAGGTACAATTTAACCATTGTATAATGCGTTGTCTTTTAACCTTCGGTATTTTTAATTTGCCTCACAATGATAACACATTTGATCTATTATTTGTTGCTAAAGACCATTTAGAACCATGAAAAATAATAACAAACTTCACTAATAAACTCCAGATCATCAGCCTTCTGTATTGGTTTTCCTACATACTCTCTTCACTAATAACAAACACAAAACCAATTCTATCATACAAATTTTTATATCAACCGTTTTCAAAATCATTCCATGTATCTTATTAGAACACATGCCATTCTCATGAATTTTTATATCAATTCGTTTTAATATCCAGGCTTTAATAGAAGCAGCAGAAGAGAGGCGGAAATCAGAAGCTAGTGTTAATGGTAACGAAGGAGTAATTAGTTTGGAAGATTTTGAAAGAGATGCCGTTGCTGAAGTTTTTGGAAATGATAAAAAAAGAAGCTATTGCCGTGCAATTAGTTCTACATCTAATGCGGAGCACGTAAAACTCACTCAAGCTTCAGAAGCAATTATCAATTACAAAGGGAATGAAGATAAGCAATGGTAAATGGAGATGCAATAGAAGATTGATCAAATGCATAAAGAAAGTAGAATAACGAATTCAACTCTAGCTGAAATGCAACAATGTACAAGGCAACTTGTTAGTTAGATTGGAACGAATTTGCTGACACCAAGAATAGAAATTGGTTCGCATACCGAGCACCATCCTGCCCTCCTACTCCACCTAGTGCTATTATTGGATCCTCTACGGTTGAAAGATAAGCGGTGCAATTGTTGTCACGAAAACTGGAAGTGGTAGCTAAATGACATCTTGGAGTACAAAACATTTGTCATGGTAGAAAGGTTGGAGATGGAGAAAAGGTTGTTTGGGTGGAGGATGTTCTTAATTCGGACGAGCCACTTTTTGATGCACCTCAAAATAGTCATTATACATTGTCCGAGTTGGTTGATGGTGGTTTTGTAGTTTGGCTAGAGTGTCGTATTCATTGTTTGTAAGCTTCTAGATATGTTGTAGTAGTGAAATTTGAAGTTGTCACAATGAACTTTGTAGAATTTGATATGTACTATTTCGTACGTTTGATGTTTTTTAATAATTTGATGATATGTTAGTTTTGAAATTTAGTTTCGTGTTTTCTATTGTTATAAATTCATATAGATATAGTTGAATGAAATACTATTAGATGCTGAATAAGATATAGTTCATCTATACCAAATTTGCAACACTTATAAGTGTTGGTAATTTTGCTATTTACCTATGTGTGCGAGGAATTCCCAATGGTTATAACCGTTGGAAATATGAAAGTAGTCGTAGGTTATAACCATAATTCCCAACGGTTATAACTGTTGGAAATGGAAAAATTCCTAACGGTTATAACCGTTACAAAATATGTAAAAAAATTATAACGTACCTGCTACCAACGGTTATAACCGTTGGGAATTTGATTAACAACGGTTATAACCGTTACAAAATGACAATTCTGGTATTGTGATAGAAAATCTTTGCTTTTCTAAGTTAGTTAGAAAAATCATTAATATGAGGAAGAGATTTTTTTTCCTTGTTAACTTATTCAATTCTTTATAGTCAGACACAATACCTTAAAGACCCATCCTCTTTAGTAGTAAACACAAAGTGTGCTTCCCATTCTGATGTACTTCTTCGAATCAGACCCTTGCTAGTAAGATTGGATATTTGAGTCTTTAATTTCCTTCTTTCTCTCTGAGCCATACGCCGAACAGGTAAGAAAACCAGTTTTGTATCTCTCTCCAAATCAGTATGGGATTCAATTTCCCAATAAGGAGGTAAACCCAAAACCTTTTGAAATACTTCCAAAAAAATTGCACTATAGGAATTTACACCAATGTGAGGATCCCATCAGTATAAATAGCTCAACAGCATGGAACTCTCGAGCTCATAGTAAATGCTAAGTCCACTACCACCACTATCCTCCATATGAACTATGCAAACATCACAATCAATAATAACCCATGCTTCGTTATCAAATCCATCCCTAGAATAAGTCCATAATGTGAAAAGCTATGCACATATGCATTACAAAAAACCTAGACCAACCTTTGGACAATTGAACATCTTTACTTATCATAGAAAGATGCGTCAAACTCCCAATAGGATTTGACACAATAAGAGAATCATCAATAACATAGGGTTTTAGGTGCAAACTCTTAACAAGATGACTAGCAACAAAAGAATTTGAAGCTCCCGTATTAAATAAAATATGTATAAGAAAATCATAAATAAAAGGAACATCTTGCATAACAATGTTCTTTCCCATGTCAAGCTTAGGTGGAGCGCTCAAACATAGAGTAACTTGAATAATATATGCTTTAAGCACTTTCCCACTCTTCGAAAGAGATGGACAATCCTTCTTGAAATGCCATGGTTGATCACAACTGAAACATTTCTTCGCTTAAAGGCCGACTCTATAATTTTTGTCATTATCCCCCTTAGGTGCACTTACTGCAAGTTACCCTTCCCTTCTTACCTTGGCCTTGATCATTCTTGTTCCATTTGTCTTTCCTCTTGCCTTGGAACTTGGGCTTGGTTTCAAATTTATCGTCTTCCTCCTTAGGGGCCTTTCTATAAATAGAATTTAATAAGCCATATCGACAAGTCCTTCAAAGGTGGCACCCATTGGAACATATGACTTAGTAAAAGAGCCCGAGTAGGCTGATTGAGTCCGATAACAAACATTTTGGCCTTCTTAATGGGAGAGTTGATTATATCCATCCCAAAATGAGCGAAGAGTATGAATTTATTGATGTACTCCTTCGCGGTCTCTAACCATGTTAGAGATACAATAGTTTCTTCACTTACAAACCCCTCTCAGCCTTAGAAATAAACTAAGCCTCAAATTTCCTTTGAAGTTCTTCTCAAGTCATGGCATGCTCTTTCACCGCCCTAATCATAACATCCCACCAACATAAAACTTTCTCTTAAGGTTGTCTAAACGTAAGTCGCCTTTTATGAAACCATTAAGCGCTATATTGTAACATCCCACCTTTTTGTACGCTTTAAGCAGACACACATGCCAACTCAAACCATACAAAAGGGCGGATTGTTATTGGGCTGAATAAGAAAAAGAGAAAGAAATAAAACACAACAGAATCTCGCAGCGGAATGATAAAATATAATAATCAAATAATAGTTCATGAAGCTGTTTACAAAACATTTGATTATACTTATACAATACAGAATAAGAGTTACACATATTAGAGATGAATAAATAATGCAGCGGAACAGTATGAATGTGGTGGAATAAATATAGTAAATAATAGTAGTACAAATCTTCGTCTTCGTCCTCCAAAAATAAGGTCTTCAAATCTTGAAATGCTCAGGCTGACCCGAGGGAATTGAAAAGACAAAATACTCGAGTCAGAACTAAAAGATCTTATGTGAGTTAAATCAACGGTAAATAAATATGAGTGTAAACGGCGTCGGAGATGTTTACGGGGTTTGACATCTCCTATCTAGTGTCTAACGTGAGTGCAGTAACTTAAGAGATGTTCGGGATTCACATCTCCTAAGGATCCGTTAAACCATCTACTATGTAGTACAATACGCTATTATAATATGTCTACAGTAAGATAAACTATTAAAATAGCGTTAAGGCATTACCCATATCCCCCTTAACACATTTTATATATTCCCATAGTCTATACAGTACCGTAATCTCCCCTATACTGGGCGTAGTCAGAGGGCACTCCATAGGTATGGTACAAAACAAACTCGTAGATGGCGCGCTAGGGTAGGTGACACGGCACAACTAGGAAATGCCAGGGTAGATATTCCAATTACGCATCCGGACTGTTGGTAATGCATAGCCGCAACTACCGCCCAAATCGAAACACACTCCCGAGTAAAAATCGAAGGGTGGCCACCAAATAAATCAAAAGTTAGAATATAGTATCGATGG
Source organism: Allium fistulosum (assembly GCA_030737815.1). Lineage (NCBI taxonomy): Eukaryota > Viridiplantae > Streptophyta > Magnoliopsida > Asparagales > Amaryllidaceae > Allium > Allium fistulosum. The sequence goes on along the minus strand of CM060907.1, from coordinate 871,487,195 downwards.
AATGTGTCCGATCGGAGAAATGACCTCACTTGGCCCGAGATTCGCTCCTATTTTAGCCACCTTAACCAACTCATGGGAGTCGGGTCCACGTATATACCTCATATAGGATCGTCGCCACCGTCCTACTTCATTCTGGAATCTCCACCGCGTACACAGTGGTCAAAGTGGTTTTCGGTATTGGCAGAGAGTATGACAACATCCGATCCCGGTCTCTTTAACAACCAATCGCTTATTACACACCAGATGGTTCTTTTACATTTCCAAAATCATTTCATAATTGATATCAAAATATCATATTCAATTCAAATCATATCACTTTCGAAATCATAACTTACTTTCGAAATCATATTCACTTTTGAAATCATATCGCATTTGAAATCATAGTTCGATAATTTTATTTCCTTTCAAAAGTCATATTCACAACTTATACCAAATTATCGTATTCTCAAAACCATAATATTTTCGAAGTCATATTCACTTTAAAAATCGAGAATTTGAATATAAACCCATCCATTTTACTTAGTTTGAAATTTGAAAGAAAGTAGTTTAAATAGTTATAAATAGTTAAAATACTCCAAAATAGTTTAATTCTAGGTAAAGTACCTTTAAATTGATTTAAGATAGTTAAATAGATTTAATTTAGATTAAATATAATTAAAATAGATTAAATAGCTTAAAATAGATTAATTAGATTTAAAATAAATTATAATGGTTTAATTAGTTTAAAATAAATTAAATTGGTTTAAAATAGTCAAATAATTTATATAGTTAATATTAGTTAAATAGTTTAGTAAATTTGAAAATCTTAATAATTATAAATATATTTTAAAACAGTTTATATTAAAATATGAGTTTGGAATTTATGTCAGTTTAAACTCCTCATTTCATTTCAACATATTTTGACCATTTCAAATTTCCAAATCGGCAAACCAAATTTCAATAAACTATCGAATTTCATATCGTTTAAATCCATGTTCAAAAATATCAATACGGATTACTCCAACTTCAACATATTTCAAAGTTATTTTCAAACAAATTCAATAACTCAATTTTGATAGAATTTCGTTTATACATAAAAGTTTAACTTTAAACTTCTGATTTACTTCCTTAAAGAAATTCCTTTTTAAACCAATTCGCATTTCAATACAAACTTGATTTTTACATAATAATTCAATTTACATAAATCAAATTTTATTTCAAAACATCAATTGATTAAATTCAAAAATTTAAGGATTTTAAAATCATTTAATTTAACCAATCCGGTGTCCGTATATAATTTTCTACCCTAGGCTCAAGTGATACGGATATTTATCATTTCAATCCGCAATTTAAACATTTTACGGTTGTATATAATTTCAAACCGCAATCCCGAAATAAATAAAAATCCATAATGAACTTGCAGTTTATAACAGTATAAAATACAACATCCATCACAATCATCATTCAAATCAATCAATAAATATCAATATAGAACTGAAATCAATAACGGGTATTAAACTGGCAATTTATATTCAATAATAAATTAAATAACGATTTAATTCAAATAAATTCAAATTAACTGAGATGATGATTTAAAATATACCAAACAGTCATAAATAAATTTCTAATCACATCAAAAATTAATTTAACTAACTTAAGAAATTTTATAAGTTGTGAGTGGGTTAAAACACTCACCTTTGGATTTAAATTGAATTTAAATTCAATTTAAGCCCAAAATTCAAACAATCTCCGAATTCGTCCAAACCTACGTTAAAATGTCCGCAATTCCAATAGGATCACAGCGGAGAAAACCGCACGTTAATTGGACCTTGTACGCGAAAGTTATACCGATTAGAACATTTTAAAGTTAAAATTATATAAAATAAAATAATAAAACAAAGGTCCGTACACTTTCAGCCACGTCACCCTGATCTACAGCAACACATACGCGGACGAAAACCCACCAGAAACCGGAGCCTCATCGATTCGCCGATCATCTATAGCCGCGTACGGCCCCTCGCGAACACGTGCCCACCTAGACCCGCCTCCGACTACCCCATGCGACGCCACGCCAAGTCGCCGAACAACGTCTCAAAGCAGCAGCCGTCGGAAACAATAAACCCTAGCACAATTTTTCAAGATGATCTAGCCGTTGAAACCATGAATAAGACACGCCGATGAACTCCAATCGGTCCCCTCTACAATACTGTATTGTCGATTCGACGATCTGTCGAAGTTGATCGTCGCGTGATGAACGACCGAGAATCTATCATCAATTTTTGGGCAACCGATGATTCAAATTGGAAAATGAATTTCAAATCTGAGATGCGCTCGCCGAGAGCTTCAGATCGATATATAATTTGATATATATTGAGGAGTTTGAAATCACTACGCCATAGATGACCTTCTGCAACATTTTTGCAAGGTGTTGCTAGCTAAAATGTTGCGACAGCTATAAAATTTTGGTCCTACTGCAACGTTGTATTTTTGGTGTTACCTTAGCCATAAAAATATGTTGCTCTAGCTAAACAAGTGTAACACGATGCAACATTTTTATATAGTGTTGCCATAGATATATTCTAATTAAAAAAATTAAATTTTTTTTTACACCTCAGTGATCCACACCACCATTTAAAACAAAATCTCAACCGTCGATTCACACCATCGATCCACACCTTACCAATTTCCATTTCCCGCTTTACTTTTCACTTACCCGCTTTCGTTTCTCACCCCCAATTTTCCAATCCCTAATTTTTATTCCGTCGACTTTAAAAAAAATGACGCCGCTCCTCCTTGTTTCTTCGATCTGGAGAATAACTGGCTTTGTTTTTATCCCCTGTCGGCCATATCAATTTCCGTTATTTTCTTTCACCTCGCGTCAGTTTTCCTCACTACTTCCAGGTTTTCTTCCCACGTCAACAGTACACTATTAGTTATATTGAGATTTGGTTGTTCAGGCGTTTGATTTCACAATCCAATATCACAAACCCAAATTCTTTAGTTGGGCGTTTCAGTCGATTGGGTGGGAGTGGATTTGCGATTTTGTTCAGGTTTTTGGCGATTCTGGTGATTCGAGGTAAGGTTGTGGGATTGCGATGGTTCAAGGAGTTGCTGATTTGGTCGCAATTTCGTGGTTGGGGCCTGATGTCAGAGTGGCAGGGGGTAGTCGAATTGGTTTCGGTGAAGTTCTGGTTATTGGCAGGCAGGTGGAAGTAGTCGAATTGGTTTGGATACAGTTCAAAATTAGAGTGATGATATTGTAGTGTCATCAGTTTCTGATATCTCGAATGATAGTGGAATGGTTTTGGATATTGTCTCATATTGTAGACATGAGGGATTGAATGATTTATTGGAGCACAATGGATCAGTTTCAGTTGTTTGTTTAAATGGTAAGGGTATGTTTTGTTTAGGTAATGGTGATCAGGTGTGTCTCTTTTATGTAAATGATAAGGAGAATGTGCAAGTTTTATCTTTAAACATGCATAGAGTTATCAGGAATTGCATAAAGCTTTGGGCTTGTGGCGTGAATAGTAATAATGGTCAGTTTGTTAATACGCTCGTTGGAAGGGATATTTGCAGTCCAGAATCTGCTTTGAATAATTTGCTTGTATTTCATGCTTACCAACAGGTTTCTAGCTCGTAACCATCAAATTTTGTTTTCTTTGTGACATGGCTGTGGTTTTAGGTTGTCATATCCTAGTCCACATTTGATTGTGACTAATTTTCCTCATCTTATCGATGTTTTTTTTCACGTTGAAGTTGCCACGATCTATTGAAGGAAATATTCTACAGCATCAAGTGGATGATTCAGCTCAAGCTAATAATACTATTGCTTCTAATGGTTCTGCAAAACCACGTGTCCGTGCACGACGTGGCCATGCAACTGATCCTCACAGCATTGCTAAACGGTTAATGCATGTCTATATTCAGTGTCTGTATAAATTGAAACTGCATATGTAATGAGTGAACTGAGTGATGTAGCGAGGAATATCTGTATATGTGAATATCAGTGTTATATATCATTGAATTGTAAAATAGTGAAGTCGGGAATTTGTACTATTTTAAATGTTGAAATAAAATATTTATTTAAATAAATTACCGTTTGAATATCAAATTCTGTGCAATAGCATTTTATTAAATAAATATTTATTTCTATTAAAAAATCAAATATGCTCTACATTGTGGGCCCCACAAATTCAGAAAGTTAATATCTATAGCAACATTTTGGAATGTTGCTACAGACACCTATGGATGTTGCTATAGACCCAAATAGGGTTCTATTGTAACAATATTACTTATGTTGCCTTAGATAGTCAAAATGTTGCCTTTGAGGTCTAAGGCAACGGCAAAAATTGCATCACCCGAAAAGTGTTGCCATAGACCTATGGCAACATTTTTTGGGCCTGACCCAACATTTTTTGTGTTGTAGAAGGCCATTTATGGCGTAGTGAATTTTGATTTGGTTTTGATTTGCAATTGGATCTAGAATTTGTTTATCTGCCATTGGAATGAGAAGTTGAGAAAGAAATATACGTACAGATAAATGAGAATAGAAACAACCTAGGGTTTATAACGAGCTATTTATAGATAGGTCAGAAAATAGAAAAAACGGATAAGATTTGATTATAACGTTGAACGATAAATGACCCGAAAAGCCCGTTCTATCTCCGGAACGAAAATGGGTAGTCCAATATATCAAAATAGATATTTGATGATTTCAAATTCAATGGAAGAGGTTTCAAGTCCTAATTCTATCGTATGAAGAAGTTATGGTAAAATCAATTTATTTCAAATTGATTTCAATTGATTTCAATTGATTTCAATTGATTTCAAGGCGTTTCGAGCCCGTACGATCAAACGACAAGTCCGATCGTTACAAAACTTGAAATCCTACAATAATTCACCATTACGGATCCGATGAAACTGGTTTCGTCGAAATCCGAGTCAGTGGCCAAAATGGCTATATTTTAGTTAATTAAATAAATTAATATTAAATTAATTAAATCACATTTTCAGTTTAAATTTTTAATAATTTACAACTTCTATCATTTTTGTTTTCTTATCACTTACAATAATTTTAAACAAATTTAGATGTCAATTTAAAGTCGATTAATTCATCAATTCCTGTGTTTAATTTCAATTTCATTAAATCCAGAAATTATAAATTAAATTTTCAAAAACCATTTATTAAATTTTTAAACCTTGTTATTCAAGTCTTTTATTTCAATAAGGATATAACTAACATTGGTTTATATCTTAGTACATTAATATTTCCCAATTTCATCTTAATTTCTATTTGCGTAATAATTAAATATTAAATTTCATTTAATTGTAGTTAATCCAATTATCATAATTTAAATTCCACTAAATTGATAAATCTTGATTTCCATTCTTTTTATTTAACTAATCATCATATTATGAATAAAATTAACATTATTTCCAATTATTACCTTAATTTACATTAACGTAATATTTAATTATATTTATTGCAATTGGTTTCTAATTTAATTTAACAGGCTAAATAAATAGATAACTTATACTGATTGTCAAAATTAACCATTAACCATATTTTTAAGTTTATTACTTATAAGTGAATGTTGAACTCACTTACATAATACTGATTTTATTCAGTTACCATTTATTATGCTAGTTCATAAGTTTATACAACATTTACATTTATTTACTTAGATTCAATTTATAACCAAGTTATAACATTTACATTATTTCAATAAATTGGAATTTCATTCAATTTATCAATAATTAACTTTAATTAACATTGTTACGTTTCACCTTAGTTATTATTTCACTAATAAATCCAAAATTTTTATTTCTTCAAATATTAAATAACAAAGTTTATTAAATTAACCATTTTTAATTATCGAAAATTTACGGGTCGTTACACTCTCCCCCACTCAAAACTTTTCGTCCTCGAAAAGAAAAAAGAAGGGAAAAGTAGGAATTAAGTAATTAATAATCTTATTCAAAATATTAAATTTATAACAATAAATTTACAAAATAAAATAATTTAAATAAAATATATCAATTTATAACCATTAAATCTTTTTATACTCAAACTAATAAAGTTTGGAAAACTTTTCTCAAAATTTTCTAAGTCCAAAATTCACGAAAAATTTCGGTAGAGTCTCCTTTCTACGGAGAGGCTCGGAAGAAATAACAATATCAAAATATAACAATATCTCATATATTTTCCAAAATAATAAATCCCAACAGGGGAAGAATATAATATAATATCGCTAGGAAACCGTAATCCGAGAACGTACCTATTTGTCGGGTAAACAACGCTTAATTATGAAACCAAAAGAAGTAGCAATTGCTTCCATAACCTGTATTTCACTTATATAATCCAAAGATGTTAATCATTATATAAAAAATGAAACATTTAACGTTGTTTCAACCACTAATAAACAAATTAATATAAAACAAAAATCACTTGCAATCACAGCATACAATCATCATGTGAAATCAATACAAATCAACCATCCATCCATAGCAAACAAACAGATGGTTTGTTCGGATTCAGAAATTTTTAACCGCCTAGAATGAAAAATAAACTACTGAGTAAACCACTTACTCAACAGTCTTAGATGAGCTCAATAGATTATTCATACATCTTACACAATTAGAAGTATCCTATCCCAAACAACCCATAAACCAAAACAAACAATAATTTACACTGTACTTGAGTTGTTCTTATTAAATTTCTTTCACAACATTTACAGTTTTTATTTTTCTTTCACTCATACAAGGATTATTTCTTTAACTTACATTTATCTCTTACAAAATTTATTCCCATTCATTCATTCAGTGTTTATTTCATTTATTTTCCTTTATTACTTACCAAAATTCATTTTCATTTATTCATATCATGTCAATTTCTTTTATTGCATTACATTCATTTAATTATTTACTTCAATTATAAATAGTTTCAATATTGACTTAAGTTCAAAATCCTTTACTTATAATAATCATTTTCTATCTCATTTAATTAGTAGTATTAAAATATTAACTCAAGTTTATAACTATTTTCATATCAAATTTCTCATTTATAAAAGTAAATTTCATTGAATACTTCCCTTACATAAGTTTTACTTGTAAAAATTTCCATTGCATATTCTTTTAACATTTCAACTTTTATAATTGGTAAGCTATATATATGTCTTTAAGAATGCAATTGAAAGTTACACAAGTTTGACTTACTTATTCTAACTAACTTAAGGTTCAATAGTTATCATTTCTTATTTTCATATTCTTTTATTTTACAAGTTACAAATTCAAATTCCTTGTATATTTTAGTTATAACTTAGCATATAATTTCTTATTTTCCTTTAGAAGTTTCAATTATTAAATAGTTAAACTTTTTATTCCATTTCAATAATTGAAATCTCTAATTCATAGAAATTGAAGAACTAAATGCCGGGTTCCATTTCAAATCATTTAAAATAATATATACATATATATACTCATAACTTTTATATCCAATCATATTTAAACTTAAAATTTTATTTGTTTATCAAAATAGATTTGTAGTAAACTACTACAATGGCCTTCCCACTTTGAAACTCGAAAATGAATGTCGATAATGCATGCACTCATCACCGAAATTATTTTCCAACGACATAGAGGGGAGTACAGAACTTATTTCTTTCCAAAATTTCATTAAAACAATTCTTTCAAATTATATGAAATATTTATATCAGAAAATACTTCTAATAATATTATTATTATATTCCAAAAATCATTCGAAAGAAATCTTCAAAAATCCCCCGGAACTTAAGTTCTAAATTTCCAAATTTCATTTATTTTATTTTCAAATCTTATTTCCAACCAATATTTATAAATTTCACTACTTAACAACCAATATATTACAACCAAATGTATGTCATTTATAAATCATTATTTTATATATAAAAATATACAATAGGTAAAATTATTTCATTTACCTACATCTCAAACAAATATTATGTCGGTTTGTCCTATTAAGTGTTTAGAAATCCCTATCGATGTCATAGCGTCCTATGCACCAACCAGAATTTATAAATACAAAACGGAACAAATTAACACAATATAAAACCTTTTTATAACACTAACAAATACACTCTCTCATATATATACACTCAGCGACTCATCCTAGGGTATTACTACCCTATTAAATATGAGTCAAACCCCACAAAGCCAAGGTTTATCGCTAAACCTCGCTCTGATACCAACTGTAACATCCCGCCTTTTTGTACGCTTTAAGCAGGCACACATGCCAACTCAAACCATACAGAAGGGCGGATTGTTTTTGGGGTGAATAAGAAAAAGAGAAAGAAATAAAACAAAACAGAATCTCGCATCGGAATGACAAAATATAATAATCAAATAACAGTTCATGAAGCTGTTTACAAATAATTTGATTATACTTATACAATACAGAATCAGAGTTACACATATCAGAGATAAAAAATAATGCAGTGGAACAGTATGAATGTGGTGGAATAAATATAGTAAATAATAGTAGTACAAATCTTCATCTTCGTCCTCCAGAAATATGGTCTTCAAATCCTGAAATGCTCAGGCTGACCCGAGCGAATTGAATAGACAAAACACTCGAGTCAGAACTAAAAGATCTTATGTGAGTTAAATCAACGGTAAATAAATATGAGTGTAAACGGCGTCGGAGATGTTTACGGGGTTTGACATCTCCTATCCAGTGTCTAACGTGAGTGCAGTAACTTAAGAGATGTTCGGGATTCACATCTCCTAAGGATCCATTAAACCATCTACTATGAGTACAATACGCTATTATAATATGTCTACAGTAAGATAAACTATTAAAATAGCGTTAAGGCATTACCCATATCCCCCTTAACACATTTTATATATTCCCATAGTCTATACAGTACCGTAATCTACCCCGTACTGGGCGTCGTCAGAGGGCACTCCATAGGTATGGTACAGAACAAACTTGTAGAAGGCGCGCTAGGGTAGGTGACACGACACAACTAGGAAATGTCACGGTAGATATACCAATTATGCATCCGGACTGTTGGTAACGCACAGCCGCAACTACCGCCCAACTCGAAACACACTCCCGAGTAAAAATCGAAGGGTGGCCACCAAATAAATCAAAAGTTAGAATATAGTATCGATGGAATGTGTCCGATCGGAGGAATGACCTCACTTGACCTGAGAATCGCTCCTGTTTTAGCCACCTTAAGCCAACTCATGGGAGTCGGGTCCACGTATATACCTCATATAGGATCGTCGCCACCATCCTAATTCATTCTGGAATCTCCACCGCGTACACGGTTGTCAAAGTGGTTTTCGGTATTGGCAGAGAGTATGACAACATCCGATCCCGGTCTCTTTAACAACCAATCGCTTATTACACACCTGATGGTTCTTTTACATTTCAAAAATCATTTCATAACTGATATCAAAATATCATATTCAATTCAAACCATATCATTTCGAAATCATAACTTACTTTCGAAATCATATTCACTTTTGATATCATATCGCATTTGAAATCATAGTTCGATAATTTTATTTCCTTTCAAAAGTCATATTCACAACTTATACCAAATTATCGTATTCTCAAAACCATAATATTTTCGAAGTCATATTCACTTTAAAAATCGGGAATTTGAATATAAACCCATCCATTTTACTTAGTTTGGAAATTGAAAGAAAGTAGTTTAAATAGTTATAAATAGTTAAAATACTCCAAAATAGTTTAATTCTAGGTAAAGTACCTTTAAATTAATTTAAGATAGTTAAATAGATTTAGTTTAGATTAAATATAATTAAAATAGATTAAATAGCTTAAAATAGATTAATTAGATTTAAAATAAATTATAATGGTTTAATTAGTTTAAAATAAATTAAATTGGTTTAAAATAGTCAAATAATTTATATAGTTAATATTAGTTAAATAGTTTAGTAAATTTGAAAATCTTAATAATTATAAATATATTTTAAAACAGTTTATATTAAAATATGAGTTTGGAATTTATATCAGTTTAAACTCCTCATTTCATTTCAACATATTTGGACCATTTCAAATTTCCAAATCGGCAAACCAAATTTCAATAAACTATCGAATTTCATATCGTTTAAATCCATGTTCAAAAATATCAATACGGATTACTCCAACTTCAAAATATTTCAAAGTTATTTTCAAACAAATTCAATAACTCAATTTCGATAGAATTTTGTTTATACATAAAAGTTTAACTTTAAACTTCCGATTTACTTCCTTAAAGAAATTCCTTTTTAAACCAATTCGCATTTCAACACAAACTTGATTTTTACATAATAATTCAATTTACATAAATCAAATTTTATTTCAAAACATCAATTGATTAAATTCAAAAATTTAAGGATTTTAAAATCATTTAATTTAACCAATCCGGTGTCCGTATATAATTTTCTACCCTAGGGTCAAGTGATACGGATATTTATCATTTCAATCTGCAATTTAAACATTTTACGGTTGTATATCATTTCAAACCGCAATCCCGAAATAAATAAAAATCCATAATGAACTTGCAGTTTATAACAGTATAAAATACAACACCCATTCAACCAACATCAACAATCAACATCCATCACAATCATCATCAAAATCAATCAATCAATATCAATATAGAACTGAAACCAATAACGGGAATTAAATTGGCAATTTATATTCAATAATAAATTAAATAACGATTTAATTCAAATAAATTCAAATTAACTGAGATGATGATTTAAAATATACCAAACAGTCATAAATAAATTTCTAATCACATCAAAAACTAATTTAACTAACTTAAGAAATTTTAGAAGTTGTGAGTGGGTTAAAACACTCACCTTTGGATTTAAATTGAATTTAAATCCAATTTAAGCCCAAAATTCAAACAATCTTTGAATCCATCCAAACCAGCGTTAAAATGTCAGGAATTCCAATAGGATCACAGTGGAGAAAACCGCGCGTTAATTGGACCTTGTACGCAAAAGTTATACCGATTAGAACATTTTAAAGTTAAAATTATATAAAATAAAATAATAAAAAAAGGTCCGTACACTTTCAGCCACGTCACCCTGATCTACAGCAACACATACGCGGACGAAAACCCACCAGAAACCGGAGCCGCATTGATTCGCCGATCATCTATAACCGCATACGGCCCCTCGCGAACACCTGCCCACCCAGACACGTCTCCGACCACCCCAAGCGACGCCACGACAAGTCGCCAAACAACGTCTCAAAGCAGTAGCCGCCGGAAACAATAAACCCTAGCGCAATTTTTCAAGGCGATCTAGCCGTTGAAACCATGAATAAGACACGCCGATGAACTCCAATCGGTCCCCTCTACAATACTGTATTGTCGATTCGACGATCTGTCGAAGTTGATCGTCGCGTAATGAACGGTCGAGAATTTATCATCAATTTCTGGGCAACCGATGATTCAAATTGGAAAATGAATTTCAAATTTGAGATGCGCTCGTCGAGAGCTTTAGATCGATATATAATTTGATATATATTGAGGAGTTTGAAATTTTGATTTGGTTTTGATTTGCAATTAGATCTAGAATTTGTTTGTCTGCCATGGGAATGAGGAGTTGAGAAAGAAATATACGTACAGACAAATGAGAATAGAAACAACCTAGGGTTTATAACGAGCTATTTATAGATAGGTCAGAAAATAGAAAGAACAGATAAGATTTGATTATAACGTTGAACGATAAATGGCCCGAAAAGCCCGTTCTGTCTCCGGAACGAAAATGGGTAGTCCCATATATCAAAATAGATATTTTTGATGATTTCAAATTCAATGGAAGAGGTTTCAAGTCCTAATTCTATCGTATGAAGAAGTTGTGGTAAAATCAATTTATTTCAAATTGATTTCAATTGATTTCAATCAAATTGATTTCAAGGCGTTTCGAGCCCGTACGATCAAACGACAAGTCCGATTGTTACAAAACTTGAAATCCTACAATATTCACCATTACAGATCCGATGAAACTGGTTTCGTCAAAATCCGAGTCAATGGCCAAAATGGCTATATTTCAGTTAATTAAATTAATTAAATCACTTTTTCTGTTTAAATTTTTAATAATTTACAACTTCTATCATTTTTGATTTCTTAATCACTTACAATAATTTTAAACAAATTTAGATGTCAATTTAAAGTTTATTAATTCTTCAATTCCAGTGTTTAATTTCAATTTCATTAAATCTAGAAATTATAAATTAAATTTCCAAATCCATTTATTAAATTTTTAAACCTTGTTATTCAAGTCTTTTATTTCAATAAGGATATAACTAACATTGGTTTATATCTTAGTACATTAATATTTCCCAATTTCATCTTAATTTCTATTTGCGTAATAATTAAATATTAAATTTCATTTAATTGCAATTAATCCAATTCTCATAATTTAAATTCCAATAAATTGATAAATCTTGATTTCCATTCTTTTTATTTAACCAATCATCATATTATGAATAAAATTTACATTATTTCCAATTATTACCTTAACTTACATTAACGTAATATTTAATTATATTTATTGCAATTGGTTTCCAATTTAATTTAATAGGCTAAATAAATAGATAACTTTTACTGATTGTCACAATTAACCATTAACCATATTTGTAAGTTTATTACTTACAAGTGAATGTTGAATTCACTTACATAATACTGATTTTATTCAGCTACCATTTATTATGTTTGTTCATAAGTTTATACAACATTTACATTTATTTACTTACATTCAATTTATAACCAAGTTATAACATTTACATTATTTCAATAAATTGGAATTTCATTCAATTTATCAATAATTAACTTTAATTAACATTGTTACCTTTCACCTTAGTTATTATTTCATTAATAAATCCAAAAATTTTATTTCTTCAAATATTAAATAACAAAGTTTATTAAATTAACCATTTTTAATTATCGAAAGTTTACGGGTCGTTACATATATCAACAAAGATTCGCTCACTAGTGCAAAGCTACGTTTGAGACTCAATGAACAACTTTATTCCTAAGGCTTGCCTTCCATACGAATATATAAAATCAAGGAAATCAACCATGGGCAGTAGGGCAATGAAGGAATACGCGTCACTCCCACTAGTGTCGGTACAAGAGGGGCTCCTATGGGAGGTAGAGTACCCTGTGTTGTAGCCTACAAATATCTCCGGAACCATGCTTGAATTGGAATCTCTGGAGTGTCTGCATTGTTTCTAGCAGTCGTTGCTCGAGTAGCATAGATCATAATAGCTATAGATGTATACAAGATTATTAATACCTTTCCCAAAATATAGTATAAAATGCTAGGAAAAAAGTTTTGTGCCCTTAAATGTTATATACATAAGTATATCAAAATACAAGTATGTTGTCTCAACTTATCCCAATTTATGGTGATCGGGTAACTTAAGCTCTGACACCAAATGTAAAGGCCCATCATTTGTGACATTCGTTATCCATGCCTACCTACAACCAGATTCCATAAGTATCACAAATAAAATTTCATTAAGGGTATATGTTACATCTACAACCATATTAAATATCACGACGAAAGTAATAAAATATACTATTGACATAAACATGCAAAAGACTAAGTGTATATCATATAAAGAGAAATAAGATTCTAGATGATAATAAAATGTGCAAATGGTGCATCAAATCTCATATACAACATATCGCAAAATGAATATATTATCTAACATGTTAATATCCTCAAAATACTGGATAGATATAATCAGTAAAATAGTGCCTTTAAATAACATAGTCCACATCTCTAAGTCAACCTACCTAAAGAATAGATAACAAAAGAAACAACAATGAGAGGTACATACATGAAGTCCAACAAAAAGGAAATATCATAAATCTGTATGATTGTAAATATACTAATATATCACTTACAATACCAACTGTTAATATATGAGGTAATGAAACCATATCTCAACTATATCATCACTTGCATCCAACACAATTAGCGCATTTCAACTATGGTGCTATGCAATACAGGATAAATCTATCATATACCAACCATCATGGAACCATCAGACTCTACTGTCACACACTAGATAATTGGGCCTAGGGTTTTTTGGTAAGGCCAAGACCAACTAAGCATGGTGGATAATGTAAGACAAATACTACGATGCTTCAATACATTATCGATCACCTATAATTATATTGAACCCGAACCAATATACACATACCTAATTGCTACCATTTGTTTATCAAGAGGAATTCCAAAAGTAACCCGAGGCCGATCACTTTTTGCTACAAAGTAGCTCGAGGTCTATCATCTTTACTACTAAGACAAAACTTCTTCTATCTCTGAATCGTGTCACCTAACACACTCAATTGAGACAACCATTCCTCGTTCTACAAATTGCTTACAAATAACAATTCTCAAATCCATGGCTAAAGGATATGAACTTACCATGTGTATGCAATATCATAGGTGATCATATATCATAGTACCCGAGCCATCATGCCTTAAAGCCATTGAATAACTATGTGAAACCACCATACTAATCGAATCACATCTTCAATCATTACTATCATCTCTATCACATTACCTACATATTTCCTAAGATAAGGAGTACCATCCTCGAACTCTTCACATTGCTTTATAGTCACTACGAGCCTAATGGTCATCAAGTGGTTCCCTAAAACTAACCTGAACTCCCATATATCAAATTTCAAAATATAAAGATCAGTGTCCAACGAATAGCATTTTAGACGTCTGACTTGAGGATTTAGCGTCTGACCTGGATTTTAAACATTTGATCCTGGATTTCAGACATATGAAAACCTCAAATTAACAGATGAAATAAGGCTAGATAAAATCGATGAACTATAGACTATTTAATGCGGCATTCAAACATTTGAATGCCAGATGTGGTCGAACCTAAACCTGGATGGTAGAATTTCCCATAGTTGAAATTCTTTCTACCTTTTCTCATTTGACTTTCTTTCTATCATTTTTGATGTTTGAATCTGTGTCACTAAGACATTTTACACTGCATAGTTTGACACCATTCACATACTTGCAATAAGCCTTTTGTCATTCAGGCAAGTACAACTGCACTCAATGAATGACTTTGAGGCAATAAACTTTTTTCCCAACCATTTGAGTTCAACTAACCGATTATCGTCTCAACACTAGATTCATTCAACAAATGCCAATTATCAATGTCATGAATCATTTGCTTGTCATCCTATTAACTCCAAACTAATAACCATTCCATAATTAAAGCCAATCACAACAACATTTTATATCAATATTTTTAAAACATTCATTTTACTGTCAATTTCTTTTAAAACATTCATCAAAATTTTTTTTATCTCTAAAACCCCAATTCAGTTTCATTAATTTAAGCCATAGCCAACAATGGATATTTTACATGATTTCTATCATATATGATTTAAGATTATACATCATAGAGAATAAATCCCATTCATAAAATATTAAGAAATCCAAATTTCAATGGAACTCACTTTGAAGCTCACTCTTGATTACCGAAATCATACTCTAAACTTCTCAAAAATGTAACTTGATGAGATAGACTAATAGAGAATCTCTTAACTCGAATTTAGATATTTATTTTAGAACTTTTAGTGGAGAAATAAAGAAATAAGTTTACTTTACTTTTGAAAACCTAGTTTTTTCTATGTTAGAAGACGAAGAAGAAGAGAAAAATGAATTTAAAGAAGGTGGTTTCATTATAGGAATATAAAGCCAACTCTAGCCAAATTCATATGTTCCTTTTCTTTTCATTTTATCAGTCTTATTGATTTTAATAAACTTTATATGTTTTTATATATAAATAACATTATGAATGCAATAACATACCATCAAATTTTACTTTAACAGAGCCCTTGAGTCTCCATACCCTTTTGAGATGTTCCACAACAGTAGTGAAGGATAACGACTTATCTAGAAAAAAGCCAACAACATAGTCACTCCAAATAGAACCGCTAGCTTAGTTGACCTCATCAGGAGGAACAATTGCATCACCATTGAAAACGAGATCAAGGTGAATGGGATTATATTTACCAGCATTCCTTGGCTTTAAAAAGTGATGACCACTCAGCAGAGGCTAAAGGTGGGGGAAGAACGAGAAAACGACTAGGTAAGTAGCACAGAAGGATCGGAGGAGGAGGGGAGGCATGGAGCAAATAAGTGTGATGGGTTGGTAGGAGAGAGGGAAGAAGGAACAAGAGGAGGAAGGAGAGGCAGCTGAACTGGAGGAACGGGCGACGGGAAAAGGAGAGAGGGCGGTAGGTCAGGAGGCATGATGGAGGGTCAGAAGGACAGATTGATGGTAAGGGATTCAAAAAAGGTAAGGCGGCATGAAAGGCAGGACGCCATGAAAAGAAAAAAGTTTATTGTAAATAAACTACTCGATGACCAATCTTGTTTGTAATTAAATGTGTTTTCTTTCTATTATATACTTAATATAATATGTTATATTAATTAATTAATTTGAATAAAAGTATATTTAATAGAAAATCCATAAACGGTATATTTTGTGGTAATTGTTATAATGCATTGTATCCATGAGTGATTTATGACAATATAATAAACATACCATCTTAAATATTCGTAGTAAAGATGTATCTAGACTGGATATCGATGCATCCGTTGAGACTAGAGTATGCAACACCCTTAAAATGTTAGACAATGTATTACTCATGAATACTGGAGGCACCAAGGGGTTACATATTGACAGTTATTGGATAACTATGGAATGACTCACTCAATAGTTTTCTATTTGTTAATATAACTAAGTTCAAACAGAAATTATTGATGTGACAAAATTACATAGTTCTATTGACTTGAGAATATTGTTGATCTTCAATATGGAAGCTCCGCTTTGATTATAGTTAAATCATGGCACGATTTCCATCGAACGACTATAGTTGGGTCGAATGGAAGCATTAGAAGTGAAACACTATTCAAGAGAGGATTCTTTCCTCAGTTATATAGGCTAGTATCATTATCAATTGAAGTCAACTCAAAGTCAAAGTCTCTGGCCAGAGCAATTCGCTTAATAATAATTGTTATTATTAAACCAAGGATTTTGTATTTGGACTATAGAGATGAATATGGAAGATATTGGAATTTTGACCATTACCAAATTCCATAAGTCCAAAGTGATATATTGATGAAGATAATTGGTGTAAATAATCATCACTATCGGGTAATGCTTAAATAAAGTAAAATTGGATTTTACCAAAACCTAGTAAGCGATAAATTTAGTAAAAATGTCACACCACCTACTAAGTGATGTGTGAACATCAATATTCAAATTGTTCGATATTAATCGTTGACCAAATTTACACTTACGAGTTACACAACCAAAACGTTAAACACTCCTTTTACCGCTCGATTTAATTAATCTATAATTGTTGTAAATTAACTAAATTAACTAATATTTATGAAATATTAATTATAATTTTTTTATTTGATGTGTTATAGAATATTAAAATATGTTTATAATAGTTATAAATTTATTAATCGATATACGATATCGATACGAATTTAAATTAGATTTAAATACAATAGATATTGTTTAGGCTTGAAGTGGATTTGAAGCCTATATAGGGCTTGAGATATTTAGCCATGATTAGATCATGGTATAGCCAACCATATGATAGTCTTAAGGGTAGGATTTGATGTGTTAAAAGGTAGTGAATGAGTAAGAGGAAAACAAAGATCTTGATCCTACTTTCTCTGTCCAATCTCTCCTTTATATAAGGATTATAACCCTTATCCTAAAATAAATTTTGGAACCTCCTCTTCATCTTCACTGCTGGTCGAAAATTCTACCTCATCCTTCCACTCTTTCAAGCATTTATAACATCAATTTAATGTCGATTCGATCGTCGGTAGTAGCTGTGTTCAGGATGCTAGCAACTTCTAGATATGTGATTCAGTTCAGGAATTTAGATTCTTCAATTCAAGATGTACATTATAGGCTTTAGTGAAAGGTACAAGTACTTATTTATTATAATCTTATATAAGTATTTAATATGTTTATTATATCATATGTTAGTTAAGTTAGCTGCTGATTTAATAAATCCCTATATATCTGTATTGTCCTAATTTGATGATGTTGTATAGGATTTCGACCGGACCAACTCCATACTTCACCGGACCAGACTACGCTACCGGACGAAGCTCAACCGGACCAACTCCATACTTCACCGGACCAGGCTACGCTACCGGACGAAGCTCAACCGGACCAACTCTATACTTCACCGATCCAAGTCTCAACCGAACCAAGCCACCTCACGACCGAACCAAGAGGATGCCGAACCAGACTGCCAGGCCAGATCACTTCAGCCCAGGCCCACCAGCAGCTGCATATATCCAAGATCCCTGCTCCCAACCTCACTCTATAAATAGAGAGGCAAGGGTACAACAATGGGGGACAAGTTTGAGAGCTCAAGCACGGAAGGAACTTTCAAACAACTTTCTTTTACTGATATCAAAGTTTTGTACTTGTAATCAGAATAAGAGAAGAGAAATAACATATAAAGTGGACGTAGGCACATTCTGGCTGAACCACTATAAATCTGCGTGTCTTTTTACAGTTTAGCCCCTGTTTTTTATATATTTGCATAAATCGCTCAAATCACTAAGAATAACATCAGATCTGCTAAATCATACAACTTTGAGGTGTTTGTCCATTTTTTGTGCAAACATTTTTGGTGCTTTCACTGAGAAATAGAAACTCGAAGCTTCAGCTTCGTCTACTTAACGAGTTTTCCTAACAGCATCGTCCGCCGCTTGGAAAACATGCCTCCCAAACAGAGAAAAGATGTTAACAAAGGAAAAAACATCGCATCCAGTAGCCTTCCTGATCCAGCTATCGCGAATCAAGTAAATCCTCCTCCTCCAGCAACGGTAACAAATGAAGGACAGGCTAACCCAACCACTCCTGCCACAGAACAGCCTGCAGCAATTACTAGGGCAGATTTGGACAGAGTTGTTGTTGAAGTAACTAACCGCTTCACGTCCCAGCAGGAAGCCTTGGTGGACCATCTCATGTCACGCTTGAGGGACGCTGAAGAATCCAACCGCAACACTGAATCATGGGGCGAGTCCCAGTCTGGAGGATCTCAGAGACAGCAAAGATCTTCCTTCTTCGAAGGAGCTAACGGCAGAAGTAGCCGTGGTAGGAGCCGAGACCGAGCCCAGCCCGAAGTTAGGCCTGAGGAAACGTTTGGTACCGAACCCAACGGGGAAGGTACCGGGCGAAGGTCAACTGCAGCTGAGCCTGTCATGCTGCCTAACCACAGAAACACCGGTGAACGGGGCCGAGCTAGAGTTCAGCCCGAAGTTGGACCCGAGGAAGTGCTTAGATCAGAACCCAACCGGGGAAGATCAAGGCAAGGGCCAACTGTAGCTGACCCAAGCATGCTCCCAGAAGATCAAAGGCAGCCACTGGAAAATATAAGGAATGATAGACGATACCATCCCTACAGGTTGTCTGGACGGAATCAACCCCACAGAACAGAACCAAACTCATTTCTGTCTGCTCCAAATTCTGATGAAAGGATGGCGCGTTTATTCAGAGAGTGTGTCCAACGGGAGCAAAGAGATCGAGGGATAGGCGCTAGGGTAACCAGCCCTTTCGCCCGCAATATCGAAGTTGCTATCACCCCCCGAGAATGGAAGATGCCAACAATGGAACCCTACAAAGGAACCTCCGATCCCGTTGTACACTTACAGAGATACACACAGCATATGCTCATGAGTGGAGCAACAGAGGGAGTACTGTGCAAATGCTTTCCGCTCTTCTTAGCAGATCTTGCTACCTCTTGGTTCTGTCATCTACCCCAAGGATCCATCAGCTCATGGGAAATGTTGAAAGAAAAATTCATCAGTCAGTTCCGCATTCATGTGGAGCAACCTAAGGACGCTTATTCCTTATCCAGCGTCAAACAGAAACCTGGAGAAAAACTGCAGCAATACCTAACCAGATTCAACGCCGCAGCAGCCGCAGTTCAAGACGCCGATGAGAAGCTTATCCTGATGGCCCTCTGCAGTGGGGTGCATCCGGACACTAAATTTGCTAGAAGATTGACAAAAGAAAAACCAGCTACTTTACCCGATTTCTTCCATGAAGCCGGGAAATACATGAGGCTCGAGGATGCTGCCATTGAGGGGCAGTCAGGACAGCAAAGTAAGACGACCCATGGCAACGCCCCTGCTGTGGCAAGGGACGCTCGAAGAAATGATTCCAGAGACAATGCTGGGGGCAAGAAAGTAGAAAAACGCCTATATCGGCCAGGACCAAGATTCGACTCTTACACCCCTTTGAACGAGACCGTCGAAAATATCTTCCTTGCCACCCAAGGCGAAGTTAGATACAAACGCCCACCATACAAGAAGGAATCAGATAGCGCACAGAAATCTGGAAAATTCTGCCGCTTCCACGAATCCCACGGACATGATACCAACGAGTGCCATCATCTCTGAGATCTGATTGAGGAACACATCAGGAGAAAGAAACTGGAACGCTATGTAAAAAGTCAAGACAGGACTCCAGCTCCTGCCAATGAAAACCCAAGGCTACCCTCACCAGGGACCGGCAGAGGCGACCGCAACGCTAGCAGTTCTAGTCAAGAGAAGATAGTGGTCCATACCATCTCAGGAGGTCCGCACATCGCAGACAGAAGTTGGAAAGAGATGGAAAGATATGGGAAGTCGCTTAGAGACAATAGAGACTGTGTCAACACAGTTATAGAAGAGCGCCACCCAAAGCGGAAAGAAAATGATGACATCACATTCAGTAAACGCGACCTAGAAGGAAGACAGTACCCTCACATGGATCCCATGGTTATCTCTGCCCGACTCGGTCCCGCCGAAGTTTACCGAATCCTGGTAGACACTGGAAGCTCTGTAAATATCCTGTTCAAACACGCATTCGACAAAATGAGGCTGTCAATGAAGGATGTATCTCCCTGCGATAAACCGCTACACGGTTTCACTGGAGATGCGAAAATGCCCATCGGGCAGCTGGACCTCTTCGTTGAAATTGGAAGCCATCCCCGCTCCGTTGTAAGGAAACAGACGTTTGTGCTGATAGAAAACCATTCGGCCTACAACGCCTTCCTAGGAAGACCAGCCCTATCTGACTTCCAGATTGTCCTAGCCCCGTGGTGCCTGAAAATGAAATTTCCAACAGACAATGGGGTAGGGGAAGTGGAAGGAGACCAAGATATTGCACGAGACTGCTATGTAACCGAACTTCGCAACAACCACAGGAGAGATAAAGGGAAAGGCGTAGAGATTGCCCTCTGCACAAAAAGCCTTGAAGCATAGCAACTAAAGAAAGCCCCTCCTCTTCGATACACCAGCGACCCTTTCAATGAATTAGACCCTAGGGACAAAGAGGAGGAGGCCACCGCCGAGCCTGCAGAGGCTATGGAGTTTATACCTGTAGACAAGCACGACTCAAGTAGGCTACTGAAAATTGGGTCGCAGCTGAAAGCTGAATTGAAGGAACAACTCATTGATTTTCTCCGCCACAACTTGGATGTGTTCGCTTGGTCACACGCTGACATGACCGGAATCTCCCCCAACATAGCATGTCACGTATTAAAAATTGATCCTACCAAGGCGCCTGTAAAACAAAAAAAGAGAAGTATGGGGGCAGAGCGATCAGCGGCCCTCGATGAAGAAGTAAAGAATCTACTCGCCAATGACTTCATACGAGAAGCTATTTACCCAGAATGGATCGCCAACCCGGTACTAGTAAAGAAGGCTAATGGGAAGTGGCGGACCTGCATTGACTTCTCCAACCTAAACGACGCCTGCCCAAAGGATTGCTTCCCGCTTCCCAGAATCGATCAACTTGTAGACAGCACAGCCGGACATGAACTCCTGTCTTTTATGGATGCATACTCAGGATATAACCAAATTCCTATGCATGCTCCCGACCAAGACCACACTAGTTTCATCACCGACCGGGGTTTATACTGCTACAAAGTAATGCCCTTCGGACTTAAAAATGCAGGAGCCACCTACCAACGCCTCGTCAACAAGATGTTTGCAGGGCTAATAGGATGAACAATGGAAGTATACGTAGACGACATGCTGGTAAAATCACGGAAAGCCAAAGATCACGTAAGCCACCTAGGCGAAATGTTCCAGGTACTTCGACAGTATGGAATGAAGTTGAATCCACTAAAGTGCTCCTTCGGAGTGTCATCGGGAAAATTCTTAGGATTCATCGTCCATGCCCGAGGGATAGAAGCAAACCCTGAACAAGTCCGAGCATTAAGGGACATCAAGATACCTTCCACCCGAAAGGAAATGCAAAGCCTAAATGGAAAAGTGGCTGCCCTAAGCCGATTCATCTCCAAAGCAACGGACAAGTGCGTCCCCTTTTTCGAAGCTCTAAAGAAAGATAAAGGAAGGTTCGAATGGACGGACGAATGCTTAACCGCTTTCCTTAACCTAATCGAACACCTCCAGAAACCACCGGTACTCTCGACCCCAAGCAAAGGCGAAGAATTATACCTATACCTTGCTGTGTCATCTCACGCTCTAAGCGCTGCCTTGGTAAGGGAAGACGATCGCACGCAACGACCAGTTTACTTCGTCAGTAAAAGGTTTACTGGGGCAGAAGTCAGATATCCTAAGCTTGAAAAGTTAGCATACTGTTTACTAATCACTTCATGAAAGCTACGTCACTACTTCCAATCCCATTCCATCAAAGTTCTGACCGATCAACCACTGAGGCAGGTACTCCACCGTCCCGACACTTCCGGGCGACTACTTAAATGGTGTATTGAGCTGAGTCAGTATGATATCACCTATCACCCTCGCACCGCCATCAAGGGACAAGCCATGGCTGATTTCATTGCAGAATTCACTACCAACGAGGATAAGGAGCAACTGGAAATAACGGAAGATATCAAGTGGAATCTCTTTGTGGACGGTGCATCCAACGAACAAGGCTCGGGGGCAGGTGTGGTAATAATCACTCCCAGGGGAAATAAACTGCACTATGCTATAAGGTTGGAGTTCGCTGCCACCAACAACGATGCAGAATATGAAGCCGTAATAGCCGGACTAGAAATTGCTATCGAGATCGGAGCCAATTCTTTGTGCC
This sequence comes from Allium fistulosum, assembly GCA_030737815.1. Lineage (NCBI taxonomy): Eukaryota > Viridiplantae > Streptophyta > Magnoliopsida > Asparagales > Amaryllidaceae > Allium > Allium fistulosum. The sequence goes on along the minus strand of CM060907.1, from coordinate 871,464,073 downwards.
TTCACAGCGATTCTCAGCTTATTGTTAATCAAATATTAGGGGAATTCCAAGCTCGAGAAGAACGACTCATAGCATATCTAAAGAAGACCAAGTCGCTTCTCAACCGATTGGACCACTACTTAGTCAAACACATCCCTCGGGAAGAGAACCAAGAGGCCGACGAATTGGCAAAGCAAGCAAGTATGAGGGGCGTCGCCATCTTCGGGGCAGTAACTGTCTCAAAGCAAACGATCCCAAGTTTTGAGCAAGTGAATCTGATAGCTGCAACCGAAGAAGCAACTTGGATGACTCCCATCCGAGACTACCTACAAAATGGCACACTACCCGACAGGCGTAACGAAGTCAAGAAAATCTTGAGGAAAGCGTCCCGCTACACGATACAAGGAGACATCCTCTATCGGCACGGGTTCTCTAACCCATTGTTAAGGTGTGTCGCCGGAAGGGAAGCCAAGGAAATCTTATCCAACATTCATCAAGGATGCTGCGGGGATCACACCGGAGGGCAAACGTTAGCAAAAAAGATACTCCGATACGGATATTTCTGGCCCACCTTAAGCAAGGACGCCTTAGATTTCGTCAAGAAGTGTGACAGATGCCAAAAATTTGCTAAAATCCCTCGGCTACCAACAACCGATATTACTCAGATGACCAGCCCTTGGCCCTTTGCAGTATGGGGAATTGACTTAATCGGTGAACTACCAATGGGTCGAGGCGGCGCCAAATATGCTATAGTAGCAGTCGACTATTTCACCAAATGGGTGGAAGCAGAACCGCTAAATAAAGTATCTTCAGCGAAAGTTATCAACTTCTTAATCAAAAATGTTCTGTGCAGGTACGGAGTCCCACTAAAAGTCATATCAGACAATGGACTTCAGTTTGACAGCGAGGAATTCGCCAACTGGTGCCAAGAACACGGAATTCACAAAAGCTTCTCATCCGTAGCATATCCCCAAGAAAACGGACAAGTCGAAGCAGTCAACAAAATTCTGAAAACCCTGATCAAAAAGAAGCTCGAAAAATCAAAGGGCGCCTGGGTGGATGAACTCCCTACGGCACTATGGGCCTACCGCACATCTTTCAGAACATCAACAGGGCACACTCCTTTCTCTTTGGCATACGGATCGGAGGCTATGCTCCCAGTTGAAACCATTGTGCCTTCCCACCGTAGGATCCACTATAACCCAGAAGAGAACGAAGAGCTCCTCAACATGTCTTTGGATCTAGTCGAGGAGAGAAGGAATGATGCAGTCCTAAAAACAGCAGCCCACAAGCAAAAGGTGGCAGCACAATACAACTCCAAAGTTAAGCATCGTACCTTACGAGAAGGGGATCTTGTCCTCAAGCGAATCTTCCCTCGCCCCGGAGCACTAGACCCAATCTGGGATGGACCATATGTAATTCATAAAGATCTCCACAACGGAGCCTATATTTTGTCAACAGTGGACGGAGAGGTGTTCCAGAGGGCATGGAACATCCAACACCTCCGTCGATACTTTTCTTAACTTGTATCGCCCATATGAAGTGAATTAACAAAGAGTATCAGTGGACGTAGGCATTTTTTCGTGCCGAACCACTTTAAAAAAGCCTTGTCTCTTTTTTAACTTGTTCCTTTGTATCTTGGCTGCTTGTTAACTTTATCCTTTTCTGTTGAACGAAATCCTGAGCATATAGCATTTCTATTCAAAGCACTCCACAAGGCAACTTCACGTGGACAAGACACAACAGGTACTATGCGAATCTATGCCCTCGTCAATGAGACACTTTTTCTCCAGCATCCCTCTGCTGCGGGTTAACTCATTTCTCGCGACGGCCCTTAAAGCCAACTGTAATGAGCCGATTATAAGCCACCGAGAAGGCCGACTATAGCCGAGGCAGCTCATTACGGCGTTAGGCTCGCCGGCAACTGTGAACCGATTATAAGCCCCAACATAAGGTGTGGCCAGCCAGGGGCAGTTCACGGTTGACGATCGGCACCCACGCTAGCCGGCCACAGTAAGTCGAATAATACCCATGAGTACGGGCCATAATGGCCCGGGTAGTTACTGTGCGCGATCTCGGCTCCGGTGTGTCTTAAGTGCGGCTGTGGTAAAAAAGAATTAACTCCCCACGGAGGCGTAAGATGGGTGACAAATGTCTCCAAGACCCACAGCTAGGGAAAGTGACTACAAAACCCGTTTGCCACGAACTTAAGCACATCGAAGGCCTTCCGTGACTGGAAGTTTTACTATTTCACATATTTCAATTTTACTTAAAAAACTTTCCTCCTATCCTCTATAACAAACCATAAAGTACAGGATGCAGGGTAAGAGATACCCGCCAATGGATGCAGAGATTCACAATCAGATGGCAGGGCAGTCAACTGCTTTCCATGCTTGGTCATACAAGATATTCGAAACTGCCATTTACAAACAGAACATGAAAGGCGGTATTTTCTTCCTTTATGTACAAATGTATGACTATAATTTAATTTTTTCACACCACACGCTAACATTGCAAGTCATGAGATTATGATTTAAAACCAGAATCTGACATCAAACACAATTTAATTACAAGAATATACATAGCTACATTTCTCATACGATATGTCGAAATAGCAACAAATATTCAAGAAACGACAGAATCAGCTTAAGCTAAAAAATTACACGTCAAGAATAATGTTATTACAAGTAGCAAGAATTACAACTTAGAAGTTACTCTACTGTCTTAAGACTAACAGATACAACAATGCCAAGCCTACAAAAAGAATTTTCCAGGTCCAATCAGGGAGCCGGTTGCGTCGAAGTCTTGTCCTTGCTCTTTTGCCCGCCTGTCCGGTCATAAGAAGGATTCATTAGTGATGAGTAACCAAGTTAACGGAAAGATTAGAAAGGAAGACTTACCAGTACCCGCTTCTTGACCGTCCTGGTCGTCATCCTCAACCTGCACACCTGCCTCTTCAGCAGCGAGCAGCCGCATACCCTCCTTTACCGCCACTTTCTCCTCCTTGGTGAACTGGGCAGTGACCACATCCATACTGAAGACCGTTCCACCCTCTTTATCTGCATTAGCCTTAGCCTCCTCCAAAGCCCGAAGATAGGTCTTGGCCATGACCCTGGGATAATCATCCATCCAAGAAAGATTGCCCTGCTTCCAAGTCCGGAAATACATGTCCTGGAGCATGTCATCCATCATTCCCTCGTTCTCCTCAAACTCCCTCATCCGGGCATCGGAGGCCGACAACCTTTCGACGGCAGCATCTCTCTCCAGTCTGTATCTCGAGCAATCAGCCTGAAGGGACCTCCGCATCACCTCCATCTCTTCCCTCAACTTAGCTTGGGCAAGCTCTGCAGCCTCAAGTTTCTCGGACAATTCCTCCACCTGCTCGAGATCCGCTCTCCGAACCTCATCCACCGTGGCAATAGCCATGTCAATCCGCTCTTTGCAAGCAGCTTCCATTTTCCGCAATTCGGCCCGACTGGCCTCTTCCATGGTTTTCCTTAAACGCCCAGTAGCAGCCTCATGCTGAGAAATCTGGATGGCCTGATCCGCAAGCTGCTTGGCCTGATCCGAAACCACCAATCGAAGTCGGATATTGGCGCTCCCAATCTCCTCTCCGGCCTTAACCAGCCGAGCATGATGCCCCATCAGCTTCTTGGTCTCCTCTGCCACCCGATCTATATTAGCTTTGGCCTCGTCTCCCATAGTGACTATACGAGTAGTGAGTAGATCGAGATCTAAGGACTTGGCTTCATCAAGTACTCGTACCATGGGGTTACGGGGGAGAAGGTGTTCACCAGTGACTTCGTCGAAAGTAATATCATGAGAACCCGGATCTAGATCAGGATGATCTGCGAATGGATTACGGGCCAGGTCGGGACGGTCGATATGAGCAACAGAAGGGTTTCCGGACGGGTATGGAGAAGGTACAAACTCGCTGCCCTCCTCAGTAATGTCATGAATAGGCTGAGCCGGAGGCTGAGGACCGAGCGAAGTTTCGGATAAAGGATGACTCCTCTTCCTCTGCTGAATACCCTCTTCGATGACCCCAAGAAGAGGACGGTATCCGACTACATCCCCGGAGCGTTGGGTTGAGGGCTTCGGCTTAGCATAAATTTTGGAAAGTTTATATTGCTCGAGCCTGTGTCGAAGGTCTGAAGCTTTGGGCGTCTTGCCTGCTCCTGATATAAAGAGCAAGTGTCACGATCTTACATTACTATATGATTCAAGAAACGCGGTAGATTACAAGTTAGAAAAGGAAAAGAAACACAGCTGTGGTTGTACAAACCCTGGGGAGGAGTGGGATACTGCAATAAGTCCTGGATTTCATTCCAGGACGGGAGCGGGTCATAAAATATTCCTAAGTCCCTATCATTAGTGAAGCATGCAGGGGTCAAGAGTTCACCTTGAGTCGTCAGAGCCACCTTGGTCGGAATAGCCGGAGAAGACTCACTTGCACCAGTCCCGGCTTTGTCCGCCTTCCCGGTCTTCTCTACCAAAGCCGGATCATCATCCAACCCCTCAAAAGCTTGGCGGAGAGCATCATCCGTCCACTCTTGCATTTCGCCTACTTGCCCAGAAGATAGAGCCCTGGAACCATCACCACCCTGTCCATCGCCACCATCATCACCAAGACGCTCAACGTCACTTCCGCCCTCCGCCTCACCTCTTTCTTCCTCCGCATCTATCTCCCCCTGAGTAAGTGGACAATTGCTGGGAGAAGGACCGTCCGACCTCTTAAGTTTCTTACCTCCAACGGCTGGAGGTTTCGTGAATGGTTTTCTCTTTCCACCCTCTGCCGCAACGCCTCCCTTAGCCTGAGCAGCCGCCCTCTCTTCCGCCGTTTCCCTCAACTTAACTACAGACTGCTGCAGAAGGATCAAGTTATATTCCAGAAGAATCGCATTTCTAATCAAGTAGGCAGATGATCTGTATTTCCCAAGAATGGCTTCTATCTCCGCCGCCGTCTGAACCAGGCGGTCAGTCTCCACAACCGGAAAGCCACCTGTCGCTAGCAAAAATGAGAAAGTATGAGAAGAAGCATCGTAATCGAAATAAGAATTATAAGTAAAAGCATCAACTTACATCCAGAGGTAAAGCGCCGGATGGAGACGGAGTCGTCCCTAACAAAGAACCACTCTTTCTTGAACATGCTGAATTTAGAGTACAGGTCCAGGACCGGCTTGAAGGTCACAGCAGACTCCAAGCTAACATATGGGGACCCCTTCTTATAGCCCCTTAAATTATACAAGTACCGGATCTCCCGGTTGGAGGGGGCGCGACCATACTTCCTCCGAAAAATAACGAAAAGGCTCACCAATATGGCATAAGAGTTGGGCTGAAGCTGGAATGGGGCCACCTTCAGGTACGTGAGGAAGCTGACTATCCAAGCATTGAGAGGCGGGATAGCACCACACATGCAATGGTACCTACTATAAGCAAAGTATCCTTCGGGAGGACTGTATGGCATGACTCCTGAGCCCGGCAGCAGCATGAGGGCTCTATCAATCCCAAAGGAACGAGATATAACATCGAGTTGCTCCTCTTTGAGAGAGCTAGGAAAGCAGTCAGGCGGGGAATCCAGCAGCTCCTGGGGACCATATCCATCCACTAATGACCTCGGGGCGGGCCCATGACGCTCTGATCCTGATTGAGCTGGGGGCACGGCCGAGGACTCTCCTTCACCCCCGGATCTCCTCTTATCTGATCGAGTTTCAACTTTTCGAGACATTTTATCTGCAAACATGGGAAAGGTATATCGTTAGAATAAACAAGCAGCGTAATCTGGAATTTCGCTTAAAAATTCGAAATATGAAACACATGTTCATTCGGTCATATAACTTAATAGTCCATTCGGTCGTATCACTCAATAGTTCATTCGGTCGTACAGATCAATAGTTTCATTCGGTCGTATCACTCAATAGTTCATTCGGTCGTACAGATCAATAATCTCATTCGGTATTAAACGTTCATGTGTCATTCGGTATCAGAGGATTAAGTTCATTCAGCAAAAAGGAATAATACCTGATTCGGCTAAAAATCTGATTTGGCTAAGGACTTGGTTCGGCTAAACTCTCACTTGAATCGGCTAAGGACTTGGTTCGGCTAAACTCTCACTTGATTCGGCTAGAGGCTAGATTCGGCAGATAGAAAAAACGGAGGTCCTAGTCCCCTACTTATAAGCGAAAGCAGAATACCGGATCAGATGATTCGGTAGTGGGAACCGGATGAAGATGGTAAAATGGGATTGACAAAAAACAAAGCAGGACATGCACACGCACACGCCCTACTTTGGGGGGCAAGTGTTGTATAGGATTTCGACCGGACCAACTCCATACTTCACCGGACCAGACTACGCTACCGGACGAAGCTCAACCGGACCAACTCCATACTTCACCGGACCAGGCTACGCTACCGGACGAAGCTCAACCGGACCAACTCTATATTTCACCGATCCAAGTCTCAACCGAACCAAGCCACCTCACGACCGAACCAAGAGGATGCCGAACCAGACTGCCAGGCCAGATCACTTCAGCCCAGGCCCACCAGCAGCTGCATATATCCAAGATCCCTGCCCCCAACCTCACTCTATAAATAGAGAGGCAAGGGTACAACAATGGGGGACAAGTTTGAGAGCTCAAGCACGGAAGGAACTTTCAAACAACTTTCTTTTACTGATATCAAAGTTTTGTACTTGTAATCAGAATAAGAGAAGAGAAATAACATATAAAGTGGACGTAGGCACATTCTGGCTGAACCACTATAAATCTGCGTGTCTTTTTACAGTTTAGCCCCTGTTTTTTATATATTTGCATAAATCGCTCAAATCACTAAGAATAACATCAGATCTGCTAAATCATACAACTTTGAGGTGTTTGTCCATTTTTTGTGCAAACAGATGATATATATATATGTATGTATGTATATGTATACAATAACATATTGTTCACGGCTAGTAATTTAACAAAAAAAATATCTTTTGCATTTCAATAATATTTAAAAAATGATTTTTTTAAAGTCCGATTTTAAAACTCATACATAATTATATAAAGAATATATATTTATTTTATAATATATTTACATTATAGTATTCAATATATATATAATCTTTATATGGATATTATATGTATAATTCATTTTATTTATTACACCTAATTCTATATATTATAAATATATATACATTGTAAAATACATAAATATAAGTATTTAATAAAATTATAGGTATATATTAAATAGTTTTTAAAAAATTAATTTTTTGATCAGGATTTCACAATGGAAATATTTATTTTTAAAGAAACCTACATTCGTAAGCCAGGTATGTAAGAAGGTCCATTACCGCCCGACCTCCTTTTAACTCTGGCCCTCACAGAGGCACTTTTCGATCTCAAGATTTTAACTCATTTTAAGCAATTATTACATGCCTTCATAGGTATTAAGCTGCTAAAGTACGGCTACCAAGGCTCGAACCCTCTCCCTCTATTAGAGGGCTAGGAACCCTTGTCAACTACACTAGAGCTGCGGACTATCCATACAAAAATCTTAATTAAAAAAATAGTTTTAAAAAAATAGTTTAAAAAAAAAACTTTTAAAAATAAAAAAATATTCATTTTAGGCCGTGTATATATGTTTATATGTATATATTGTTAATTATATTTTGAAACAAAAGCTTATATACACACACATATATATGTATTTTTGAAAATATTAATATACATATAATATGTATATGAATTAAAAATAATAATAATTATTTTGAAATAATATGTATATATATTTATATATAACATTAATGTATTAGTATGAATTTGAAATATTAGATATTTTATTATAAAGATCTTGATCGAAAATTTGAAATTCAAATTTAATTTTTTTTATTCACATTGCTTATCAATATATACGTACATATATATATATATAAAAATATTCATATCTTATAAACATTATTTTATATTATTTATAAACTATATATATATTATATAGCACATATGTATATGGAGGGGCAAGTATGTCCATTGTGGTATAAATCCCAACATTTATACATGGACATGTTAAACCATGCACATGACTTATGTAGCTTGTGCATGTACACACATGTGTGTATATGATACATACGTTAGACTATATGATATAAAAACATAATTACGATTAAAACCTTATTTATAAATTAAATAAAATATTGATTTTTTTTGAAATAAATTTAGACTTCATAAGCCCAACAAGATCCAAACGGAATAAATTTTCTGAAATTTACCCATTTACCCCATTGCATGCAGGCCCAGTTCCAACAATGGTATGATGGGAAATAGCCTATGCGGTCTAATCCAGCAGTATTATAGCTAACTTATTAAAGTCTACCCATATAGTAGGGTGTCTCGAAAAGTAGTGTCAAAGGTTGGGTTTGGGTAATCATGTACTTTGCCTTACTGGCTACTAGCCTAGCCTGAAATGATGAGGTAAGCCCGAAAGGTTATCCCAAATAGAAAAGGCCCAACTTGAATTGGGCCTTTGGCTAATTTCAAAATTGTTTTAAAATTAAAATAAAGTTTTAAATTTAAAAGTTAATTTTAAAATAAAATGTTATAAATGTTATAATATAAATTTTCAAATTGTTTAGAAAATTAAAAAAAGTTTTAAATTTAAATGTTAAATTGAAAATTAAACACATATTTTAAAAGTCATAATATAATGTTTCAAAATGTTATAACATTAATTTCTAAATTATTATTTATTAATAAGATTAATAAAATAAATGAATTGATTAAATATATATACATGTATAATATATGTAATGATATTATGTTATGTTGTCTTGAATTGTTTAAGACAATATGAGTATACATGTGCGTATAAAAGAATTTTCAAAATTAACAGAATTTAATTAAAATTGTTTAATTAAATAAATTATTTAAAAGTTAATTAATAAATTAAAATATAAATATATAAGGCATATGTGTATTACTATAAAGGTTATAATATGTATATTCCTTATAATATGTTATAATTGAATAATATAATAATTAATTAAAGTGTTAATTAATTAAATAAGATTTAGTTAATATAATAGTATACATAAAATATTATATAAGTTAAATAAAGTATAAAAATTATACAATACAAATGGATAAACTAAAGGTGGAACAACAAGAAACCTTAAACAGACTTAAGGAATAAATATATATGTAAAAGTACGTATACCATGATTTCTCACTACAGGAACTATGTTAAACTACAGTGGAAGAAATGGTGAATTTCAAATTTTTTTACCCTATTGGATCTTATTTGAGCCTATGAAGCATAATTTAATTAGAACATTTCCAATTTTTTTTAATAAAATCATTTATTTTATTTAAATTAGTTAAAGGGAAGTTTAAATAAATTTAATTTTAATTGTATAGTGTATCAAATACGCCTAGCATTTATTAATAAGAGTTCATATATATATATATATATATATATATATGGAATGCAACCTTTCATTTCTTTCCCTAAAATAGGTGATTAATTGAGAGCATTAATAAGATTTAATGTATATATAGTGAAGGAAACCTTTCATTTCTTTTCCTAAAACAAATAATTAATTGAGAATATTAATTGCATTAAATGGAAAGATGAACCTTTTACTTATCTCTTTAATTTGAATTGATTGATTACGTAATATGTATTAAATATATATATATATATATTTAATACATATAATGGTTCATATATATATATATTATGTATTATTAAATAAAATAGTTTCTACCATAATAAATTAGTGTAAAATAATTATATAAAAATTACAAGTTTTATAATTTTATAAAATTTCAAAACACATTTGACTTAAAATAATTTATGGAATTTTCTCAATTAAAATAATATATCATTAAATAATTGATAACAGCCCAAAACCAAATTAATTCTTAAAAATATGAAATCAAGTTGAAAAATTCTTTACTTTTCTGAAGATACCCGAGACATATGTTAGGCTTAGGAAAAATTTCTGGAATTTTCTCAATCAAAATTATATTTTTAATTAAATAATTGATTGTAGGCCGAAAACAAATTAATTATAAAAATCTATAAATTTAGTTATAAAAATCTAAAAAAATTTCTAAAGAGACTTAAGACATTTTAGGCTTAAGAAAAATTTCTAGAATTTTCCCGATTTAAATTATATTTTTAATTAAATAATTGATTGTAGACTGAAAGTAAATTAATTTAAAAATATTAAGTTAAGATTTAAAAATCTAAAATTATTACAGTAAGATTCTTGTATAGTGCAACAAATTTATAAAATATAAAATAGAAATTTTGAACCATTAATTATTTATACATAATAAACAACACACAAAATCATTAAATAATAATAAAATATGTATATACATATTAAGTAAAATATTTTTATGTTTTATAATCATAATAAGTATAAATCATCATCAATTGTTTTTAAGATCAAGTATAGATGATATATATAATGATATATACAATTATAAATGTTGACAATTTGTAGATTTCTATATATTTAGTGTGTGTGTGTGTGTATATATATTAATATAAATCAAAATTAAAAAATTCCTTTTTTAGAAAGTTAATTCAACAATAAATCAATAAATAAAATATTACAACAAGCACATAACCAATCCATTTGTAACAAACACATGTACCCATAAAAATCTCACCTAATAGAAATAATAAACATATATGAAAAAATAGATGATTTGGATGTAAATCAGCTTTTATATGATAAAATTAATATCAAAACAATAATAATAAATGAAAATTTACCTCTTAATGAAGCATTTGAGTCCATGTTGAACAGTGAGTTCTCTTCTTAAAACAATTCCCAATCTGTCAGGTTACTAGCTCGGGATTGGAGACCTTCCACTACAAATTAGTATTTTTTATTTGAATTGGATTTGAGAATTTTTTAGGATTGTTTTAGAGGATGGTTGTTGCCATTAAGATGAGGAAGTAGGAGAAAGTGGCAGCTAAAAAAATGAAATTACCATAAGGTTAGGGTTTTGAGATTAGTATTTATATACGTAGGATAAGAGAGAAAACTATGTAAGTTTCTCACTAGATCTTCGCTACACATGTAACAACTTGCCTTTTCGACCCCCAAATCTCGACAGTAATACATCCACGGTATTCAAGTCAAGTACCCAAGTGCCGAAAAGATGAATTGTTAAGGTAAAATAAAAGGAAAATAAATAGAACAAGGAAGATGGAAAACAATATCAGAATCTCACAATGGAACGATCATATATAATATCGAAAGACAGTATAAACTATCATCTTAAGAAACAAAGTTTTTTAGAGTTACAATAATCAGCCCGAACAATTACAACAACCTGTCCTTACAAATGCTGACGATACACACAAAGTAATGCAGCGGAAATAAATACTACAGTAAGTAGGACTCTAACTCTTCTTCAGAAGCTCCAAAGCATCCACGGCTAAATCTAGAAACATACACAAGGCCGACCAGAGCATTAAGGAAATAACACTTGGATCAGTCTAGTAAACAAGGGTGAGAAACATAGACCAAATAGATTTTTAATGCTATAAAAACCTTCTATAAAAACCTTTCAAAATAAGGGTATCTCGTAAGACCATGCCACAAATAAACATGGACGGGTTTTTACCTTACGATAACCAAACCGTTGATAGAGAATCCAGTGATATTACGATAATGTCTAAGGTTCAAAGTAAATATTAATCATAGCCGAAATGGTTATATTGATTATATTCCCACATAATACAGGTACAACCAAAATCGATAAGGAACGTTCGCATAGTGGATTTTCCATGGAGATCTCTTTGGAGAAGCCAAATCCAATCTCCTGCACAATGGTCGAAAAGTACCTTTCGAGCATCGTATATCTCCAGATAAAATATATCGTTAAGGTAAACACAAGAGGCCATCATCTAAACATAAACATGAACAAGGTGAACCGAATATCACCAACTCCCGCGCACAACATATCGATAAGTATCTCTAGAATTGGAGTTGATAACATCTTGACATGGGTCCCTAAATCTCAAGTTGTGCATCTTACTTTGTATTTAGCAATTTCTGATGTCGAGGTTACATTCGACATATTTCACACAAGTTGTAACGACCCTGGATTTTTGACATTTAAAATGTGAGTATTTAATTGAGTTTAAATATTCGAATGATAATTTTAATTTGAAATTCAAATATCAAAAAGAATTTAGCGATTAAATTGTTGAATTTAATTATTGAAACTGGATAAAAATTTGAATCTTCGATTTTAAGCTGATTAAAAATAATCTGAAGGCTTAGAAAATTTATATTGATAATACTGAAGATAATGGAAGCTTCAGAATTGAATTTGAAATTTATTTGTTCAGTTTTGAAATTATATCGTTCGAATCGATATCTAAAAATAGCCGTCCGAGGCACAGTCTCGGAATTCGACAAAACTAGTTCCATTGGATCTGTAATATTGTATTATTATCGGATTTCAATTTTCGTAATGATTGGAGTGATCGTTTGGCCGTACGATAAGCAAACACACTGAAATTTATATTGAAATTTAATTTAATAACTGGTCCAAAAAGCTATCTTCTCCATACGATTGAAATTGAACTCGGAACCTTTTCCATTGCGTTCGGAATAGGCGTATAACATTACGAACGCCTAGCGGCACGCCTCGTTAGGATATCGAGATTTTTGAGTTGCATTTTCGTGACGATTTGAATTTGAATTGGGAAATTAGTCAACTGCCGTTGATATTATTTCACATCAACCGTATTTTTATTAAATTCAAAATACTGTAGCCTGTTAACTTCAGCACGCAAACGTCTTCTCTCGTCCTCTTATTTCTTTTCAGCCGAAGAGAAAAAAAAGAAACCAAATCATTTCGTTCAAAGGAAATAAAAATGGCAGACCGATATTTTATATTTTCCTCTCGTTCGAAACCTTATTCTCTTCAATCAAAAAAAAAAAAGGAAAATCAATTCGAGAAAAAAAAGAGGCAGATGAAGTCTCGATCGAACTCGAGCTAACGAAGGGAGGCTTCAGCGAGGCGTTCTAGGGTTCGAACTTGTAGGGCTCGCGCACGCGAGACTGGCGGTGGGGAGATGTCGATCGACAGTGAGGGACGAGCAGTGTTCACGCACGCGAAGGAGCAGCAGTGGCGACCAGGCTCGCGAGTTGGGAATCGCGTGGTGGTGTCGCACGCGTGGTCGGAGCTGCAGAAGCAAGGAGGTCGCGACTTGATTATCGCGATCGATGTTGGATGGCTGTTCGTAGGATCGAAGTTGAAGCTAGGGTTTGTGGCTACGATGGGCGATTTCGAAGTCGCGATGATTTTCAGTGGGTGGCGCGTGCGACTGTGGGGTCGTGTTGGGGATCTGGGGGCAGTGAGACATGGGGACTTGAGCTTGGGGTCGCGAGGCAGGCGGCGGCGACTTCGACGAATTGTTATGGTTGCGATCTCGTCTAGTAGTGAGGTAATCACTGGATTTATTTTTGTTTGATTAAAATAATATATATATATTTATATAGATGTTTTAGCTTACTAATATTCTAGAAAAATATAACAGTAAAGTTCTGTTTTAAATATATACATATATATATATGTTTGAAACAGACGATTTTTATGTATATATGAAATCATAAAAGGAAGATATGTTACAGTATGTATATATGAATAGGTAATGTAGATTTCTTAACCTATATAAATTTATTTTAAGCAGCCTGAAATGAAAAAAAATGATGATATACATATACACATCGAAAATCAATTAGTTATATTTTTTATAAGGAGTTATAGAAATTGGTTAATTAAAATTAGCAAATGGAAAATTGAGTTGTTCGATTTAATTCAAATATTGATAAATTGCATAAATTATTATACAAGGTTTAATACAATGAAGAAATGGTCAAAATGGAAAATGGAATGCAAAATAAAAGCTAAGGTGAGATCTTCTCACTCAAATGAAAGTGGATTTTCTTTTGCAGTTATTGATTGATTTGATTGCCTGTTTGGATTGTGATATTAGATATAGTAGGATATATCTATATATATAGCAATATATACATATTGGCATATGTATATATTGGATTGATTGATTTCCCGCCTCGTATAGCGGATGAGACCCTATTGCGCCGTTAGTAAGCGGATGATATTTTATAAAACCCATATACCGCGATATTCCACCTCGAAGTGGAATTGGTATTGTGCTAACATCTGTGGATGCAGGGAAACAGGTTGGAGGGATCCAACAGGATTCCTCAAAACATTTGAATTGATTTCATATGTTGTTTAATTGATTATTTATAATCTGTGTATGATTATATCTGTGATTGAATTTGTTGAGAGCTATAATTTAGCCGAATGTGTTTTGGTATCGTTGGATACCAGAAATAAATGAAATTGGATTTCTGAAATTAAAATTGAATTTTTGATGGTTTGGGAAAATAAAAGAATTTATTTTAAAGGAGATGAATTTATTTGAAATCAAAGTGATAATTGATTGGGTATTTAAAATAAATCTTTGAGGAATCAATATGAAAACTTATTTAATGTTGAATGAAAAATTGATTTTTGTGTTGAAAATAAATTTGGGAATCGATTTGTAAAATGATTTGGTAATTGGGATTAAAAGTTAAAATCAATTTGAAATGTGATTCGGTGTTGAAGTAAATTCAGAAATCAATTTGAAATTCGATTTGGGATTTGAAATAAAATGGAGAAATCAATTTTTAAAGTTGATTCGGGGTTGAAAATGAATATTTGGAAAACGATTTAAAAATCGTGTAAAAGTGGATTTTTGGGAATGTAAATTCCGAATAGAAGTTGTAAAGGAAAGGGAAATTTGTTTTAAAAATAAATATTGATTTATTTTTAAAAGTGTGGAAAATATGGTTTGAAATCGGATTTTCAAAGTGATGAAGTGTGGAAATAAATTTACAAATTTGAAATGCAAATTTGAAATAAATCGATAAGGATTTATCAAATTGGTTTAAATGGACCATAATATGATTTGAAATTGATTTTCAAACGTGAAGTGTGAAAATGTGATTTGAAATTGATTTTTCAAATGTGAAGTGTGAAATACGATTTGAAATGGTTTTTCAAATGTGAAGTGTGGGAAAATATATATCTTGTGAAAAGATTTGAAATAAATAATTTGGGAAAAATTATTTGAATTGGATGTTTGTTATGAATGTTATTGATAGTTAAATAACCGACTATCAATATTCGCCTTTGAAATGGCACTTGATTTGTTTTTAAAACAAACGCTCATTATTCGGTTAAGCCGGGAGAGGACCTTTGTGTCATATAACCCATTCCGAATAGTGATACGTCGTGAATGGATTGCATTTGAAGACCGGTGTGAAGACCGGATATTTATGAAAATGAAAGGACAACCTGTCGAAAGTCTCTGCACCGAGTTGCTCCGGTATAGAGATTTATATCACTCTTTTTGTGATGGGAAGTCCGGACGTGATTAGTGAATATCCGGATTGCAAGGGCTTCTTTGGAAGTGCCTTCGGTTCCGTTCAATCCCGGAACGGACTTGTATGGATGTGTGTCTGACGTTACACTTTGAGATGTAAAGCTGGTTTCTATCAAATACATTTCTGTTGGTGGCGGAGAATTTATTCTCTTAGCTTAACACCCTTCTCTGAGACGTACGAGCTCAGAGGTTATGTAGTTGATGGTTACTAGTGATACATTCCCAATTTGGTAATGTGGCACACGGAGTGCTGTTGATCAATTGTGGATCAAAGCGTTGCTTTGTGAAGAAGCGTGGCTTTGTGAAAAAGCGTGGCTTTGTGAAAAAGCGTGGCTTTGTGAAAAAGCGTGGCTTTGTGAAAAAGCGTAGCTTTGTGAACGAGACTTCGTCGAGCCTCACAACCCGGTAATGGTCGAAACAGGAATGTGCGGCAAAGGTTTGTAGGGGTAGCGTCCCTAGGGTATGCCATTTCCTTCTGGATAAAAGGTGATATCATGGTATGGAGCCCAGATATTTTACCTATGTTGATTATACTTTGTGGCTGTTGCTTTGCGATTGAGGATCCTCGGATAAAGGTTGGTTACGACCGGGGGATGGCATACTTGTGTGTTAGTTACCTAGTTACAGCTGTACAGCGTGAGGTTGCGTCAGTGTGTTAGTTACCTAGTTACAGCTGTACAGCGTGAGGTAGCGTCGGCCTTTTGTTTGCAGAGATCCGGTTAGGATCCGGGGCGTCTTTCCAGAGGCGTTTCTATTTCGGTAAGGAAGTTCCTTAGCCTGATCATTTGTTGGAAATCCAAAGAAACAATACGAACCCTGTACGGTTTTTAATTGTATTACCTGCTATGGAATGTGGCGGTAACCTGCTACTGAACATAGTAGCTATAGTAGACATACAACAATTGTTGTATGTTGGCTAAGATTGATATTATACTTTCGAAATGTTTTCCACACTAGACATTAATAATAATATCAATTGATTTTGCGTAGTAAGCATTTTTGACTATCATAAGGAGAAATCTCCTCCAATTCTGCGTTTGCATTGTGTGTGTGGTGGGAGGCCTTATGGTAGTTTCATTTTCCAAAAGCATTGCGAAGTTGTTTTATTTTCTTTGCGAAAATAACTGTTTTACGATCTCACACCAGTCACCATGACTGACCTGGAGTTTATTGTTCCCTTTCTAAACTCTGGGTGCCCATAATTTTCCACACGGGCAGCCCAGAGTTATGTTATCAGGATATTCTGGATATTCTGGAGCTTTGGAGATGAGCTGGATGGCGAAGCGTACTATCGTACTTGTTATTTATTCCGCTGTGTATTCTGTATGAGGACAAGTTTATATAACTGTCCATTGTTGTAAACTCTGATGATTGATGTATGTATAAACTGATATAGTCTTTTGTTTTAAAGATTATTGATTTATCTATTGTATATTATTCCGCTGCGAAATGTGAGATTCTGATAATTGTTTCTGATTCTGTTTCTGTTCTTTCTTTTTCTTCTATCTTTTCTTCTACCTCTTCTTTTAACCCTAAAGTTTCGCGGTTTCGCCATTCGATTTTTCGACATTTGGTACAGTGGACGTATCGGTGTCGAGTTTTCGGAAGACGGATTTGCGGGTCTTTACAAGTGGTATCAGAGCATCCGGTTAAGCGACAACCCTTGGCTCTGTTGGGTGTTACTCATTAGAGATAGAGTCAGTAGTACTCTAGAATGAGCGTGAGTGTAATAATAGATATGAGCGCGTATTTGTTAGTGAATACAAAAATTTGTTTTGTATTGTGTTGACTTATCGGTTGATTGTTTATAAATTCTGGTCGATGCAGGGTGGCCAATTATAATCGATATGGGTTTCTACACTCTTAAACAAGATAAACCGACACAGTATTGTTTTAAAATGGGGTAAATGAAATAATTTTGCCCAAAACTATTTTTGTATATAAAAGAAATGATTTTCTATGAATTATCATAGTATATGGATGCTTGGTTGTTAGGAAGAGATAATATTGAAGTATTATCATTGTTATATGGAATTGAATAAGAAATTAAAAATAATAACCAAAAATTTGAAGATAAGTTCATTTGGCAGATGAAATTTATAAATATGAATTGAAAGATAATGAAATAAAAATCCATATACGAATGAGATTTGGGAATGTGAATTGTAAATATAATTTACAAATTGAAATAGAATTTCAGAAAGAATATTTGAAATAAATTCATTAATGGAATGTAAATAAGTTGATAACTTATAAAATATTAGAAATCTGATTGGAATGAGATTCAAATTGGAAAAAAATGAATGAATTTGAATGAACAAATGAAACTACATTTGTAAATAAGTGAATTGGAATTGAAAAATGAAATGAGTTTGATTTGAATCGAGTTGAATAGAAATCCAAACTTGGAGGAATAAAATGAAATGGTTTGAATTTGTATATAAATTCAAGTAAGTAAGAAAGAAAAATAATTTGAAATTTCCTTGTTATTGATAAAATAAATTCGAGATGAATTGAATATGGAAATTTGAAATTTTGAATGGATGAGTGAATATACTAATTAAATTAGTAGATGGAATAAATTTGAATGGTTTTCAATGAGATTTGATTTATGGAATGTCATTTAAAATTGAATGGAATCAATTGGAAATGAAGTACTATACATATATGACATATGTTTTCCAAACTAAGGATATGAAAAAGTACCTTCCATTGAAAAATTTTGAAGGTCTTGGAACTTAGTATGAGTATCCATTTGATCGTGATGGGATCATATTGATTGATCACGATGTATGCTAGCGTAATTCGAGGGGTGTGATACCCACAGTTACAAGCGATTCCACTGATATAGTGGCGCAGCCACCGTGTAAACTGCGATCTAGATGCCACAGCGAAATTCGAGGGGCGAGATGCCTATGGTTACAAGCGATTCCACTGAGATAGTGGTGTAACTGCCGTGTGAACTACGATCTATGGCAACAACCATGGCGAAATTCAAGAGATGAGAAATCTACAGATTACAAGCGATTCTACTGGGATAGTAGCGAAACCGCCGAGTAACTGTGATCCATGGGGGAACGTGCTTTCCATATCCATTTTAAAAATGATTTTTAAGTGTTTTCACTGGGAGTTAGAAAAATTTGGAATTTTTGAAAATTTTCACTTAACGACAAGTGATTTCAAATTGAATTGAGATAAAGGTAAATGAAACTCAATATTCAGAAATAGAAGATGAATCGAATTCAAGTAAAATTCAAAATGAAAATCTGAATGAAAATTGGAAGATAAAATGAATTCAAATTGAATTGAAATTGTAAATTGAATTCAAATGAGGTTGAAATGCAAAGTTGAATAGAAATGAATATATAACTTTGTTGGTGAAGTGAAAATGAATATAGGAAGTATGTAATACTTATATTGCACTTAAGAAATGAATGAATGAAATTCTTAAGTAAATTGGTATTGCGAAATCCAATAAGTGAATTTGGACATTATTGTTCAGTAAAATATACAGGGATTGTAAAGGCGATAGGAAAATGGAAATTGGATTTGATTTTCAAAGATAAATTTGAATTTGCTCGGCAAAGGTATGTATTTAAATTTCAGTATGAAATTTGATGAGTTTCTGATCTTGCCACTTGGCATTTTGTTTTCTTTTGAGATCTGAGAGTCCGTAGGGACGTTTTGTAGTCGTACCGTATTAGCCGCGCAAAGGAGACGCTGGCGAAATTTTTTGAAAATTTCGAGTGTTAGAAAAATTTTGAGAAAATTTTGAAAGTTTAAAATTTGAATTTAGATTTAAATTTGAATTGTTAAGGAAACAATGTTGTTTGGAACTTATAATTGAAGTAGGAAGTTTAGTTGAATTAATAACGAATCTTTAGTAGAAAGATTTGTTTTGAAAATTTGATAAAACTATTTGGATTGTGAAAAATAGTAGACGAGTTAAGGATCATTTTTCCTAACTTGTAATTTCGGGACGAAATTCTTTTAAGGGGGGAAGATTGTAACGACCCTGGATTTTTGACATTTAAAATGTGAGTATTTAATTGAGTTTAAATATTCGAATGATAATTTTAATTTGAAATTCAAATATCAAAAAGAATTTAGCGATTAAATTGTTGAATTTAATTATTGAAACTGGATAAAAATTTGAATCTTCGATTTTAAGCTGATTAAAAATAATCTGAAGGCTTAGAAAATTTATATTGATAATACTGAAGATAATGGAAGCTTCAGAATTGAATTTGAAATTTATTTGTTCAGTTTTGAAATTATATCGTTCGAATCGATATCTAAAAATAGCCGTCCGAGGCACAGTCTCGGAATTCGACGAAACTAGTTCCATTGGATCTGTAATATTGTATTATTATCGGATTTCAATTTTCGTAATGATTGGAGTGATCGTTTGGCCGTACGATAAGCAAACACACTGAAATTTATATTGAAATTTAATTTAATAACTGGTCCAAAAAGCTATCTTCTCCATACGATTGAAATTGAACTCGGAACCTTTTCCATTGCGTTCGGAATAGGCGTATAACATTACGAACGCCTAGCGGCACGCCTCGTTAGGATATCGAGATTTTTGAGTTGCATTTTCGTGACGATTTGAATTTGAATTGGGAAATTAGTCAACTGCCGTTGATATTATTTCACATCAACCGTATTTTTATTAAATTCAAAATACCGTAGCCTGTTAACTTCAGCACGCAAACGTCTTCTCTCGTCCTCTTATTTCTTTTCAGCCGAAGAGAAAAAAAAGAAACCAAATCATTTCGTTCAAAGGAAATAAAAATGGCAGACCGATATTTTATATTCTCCTCTCGTTCGAAACCTTATTCTCTTCAATCAAAAAAAAGGAAAATCAATTCGAGAAAAAAAGAGGCAGATGAAGTCTCGATCGAACTCGAGCTAACGAAGGGAGGCTTCAGCGAGGCGTTCTAGGGTTCGAACTTGTAGGGCTCGCGCACGCGAGACTGGCGGTGGGGAGATGTCGATCGACAGTGAGGGACGAGCAGTGTTCACGCACGCGAAGGAGCAGCAGTGGCGACCAGGCTCGCGAGTTGGGAATCGCGTGGTGGTGTCGCACGCGTGGTCGGAGCTGCAGAAGCAAGGAGGTCGCGACTTGATTATCGCGATCGATGTTGGATGGCTGTTCGTAGGATCGAAGTTGAAGCTAGGGTTTGTGGCTACGATGGGCGATTTCGAAGTCGCGATGATTTTCAGTGGGTGGCGCGTGCGACTGTGGGGTCGTGTTGGGGATCTGGGGGCAGTGAGACATGGGGACTTGAGCTTGGGGTCGCGAGGCAGGCGGCGGCGACTTCGACGAATTGTTATGGTTGCGATCTCGTCTAGTAGTGAGGTAATCACTGGATTTATTTTTGTTTGATTAAAATAATATATATATATTTATATAGATGTTTTAGCTTACTAATATTCTAGAAAAATATAACAGTAAAGTTCTGTTTTAAATATATACATATATATATATGTTTGAAACAGACGATTTTTATGTATATATGAAATCATAAAAGGAAGATATGTTACAGTATGTATATATGAATAGGTAATGTAGATTTCTTAACCTATATAAATTTATTTTAAGCAGCCTGAAATGAAAAAAAATGATGATATACATATACACATCGAAAATCAATTAGTTATATTTTTTATAAGGAGTTATAGAAATTGGTTAATTAAAATTAGCAAATGGAAAATTGAGTTGTTCGATTTAATTCAAATATTGATAAATTGCATAAATTATTATACAAGGTTTAATACAATGAAGAAATGGTCAAAATGGAAAATGGAATGCAAAATAAAAGCTAAGGTGAGATCTTCTCACTCAAATGAAAGTGGATTTTCTTTTGCAGTTATTGATTGATTTGATTGCCTGTTTGGATTGTGATATTAGATATAGTAGGATATATCTATATATATAGCAATATATACATATTGGCATATGTATATATTGGATTGATTGATTTCCCGCCTCGTATAGCGGATGAGACCCTATTGCACCGTTAGTAAGCGGATGATATTTTATAAAACCCATATACCGCGATATTCCACCTCGAAGTGGAATTGGTATTGTGCTAACATCTGTGGATGCAGGGAAACAGGTTGGAGGGATCCAACAGGATTCCTCAAAACATTTGAATTGATTTCATATGTTGTTTAATTGATTATTTATAATCTATGTATGATTATATCTGTGATTGAATTTGTTGAGAGCTATAATTTAGCCGAATGTGTTTTGGTATCGTTGGATACCAGAAATAAATGAAATTGGATTTCTGAAATTAAAATTGAATTTTTGATGGTTTGGGAAAATAAAAGAATTTATTTTAAAGGAGATGAATTTATTTGAAATCAAAGTGATAATTGATTGGGTATTTAAAATAAATCTTTGAGGAATCAATATGAAAACTTATTTAATGTTGAATGAAAAATTGATTTTTGTGTTGAAAATAAATTTGGGAATCGATTTGTAAAATGATTTGGTAATTGGGATTAAAAGTTAAAATCAATTTGAAATGTGATTCGGTGTTGAAGTAAATTCAGAAATCAATTTGAAATTCGATTTGGGATTTGAAATAAAATGGAGAAATCAATTTTTAAAGTTGATTCGGGGTTGAAAATGAATATTTGGAAAACGATTTAAAAATCGTGTAAAAGTGGATTTTTGGGAATGTAAATTCCGAATAGAAGTTGTAAAGGAAAGGGAAATTTGTTTTAAAAATAAATATTGATTTATTTTTAAAAGTGTGGAAAATATGGTTTGAAATCGAATTTTCAAAGTGATGAAGTGTGGAAATAAATTTACAAATTTGAAATGCAAATTTGAAATGTAAATTTGAAATAAATCGATAAGGATTTATCAAATTGGTTTAAATAGACCATAATATGATTTGAAATTGATTTTCAAACGTGAAGTGTGAAAATGTGATTTGAAATTGATTTTTCAAATGTGAAGTGTGAAATACGATTTGAAATGGTTTTTCAAATGTGAAGTGTGGGAAAATATATATCTTGTGAAAAGATTTGAAATAAATAATTTGGGAAAAATTATTTGAATTGGATGTTTGTTATGAATGTTATTGATAGTTAAATAACCGACTATCAATATTCGCCTTTGAAATGGCACTTGATTTGTTTTTAAAACAAACGCTCATTATTCGGTTAAGCCGGGAGAGGACCTTTGTGTCATATAACCCATTCCGAATAGTGATACGTCGTGAATGGATTGCATTTGAAGACCGGTGTGAAGACCGGATATTTATGAAAATGAAAGGACAACCTGTCGAAAGTCTCTGCACCGAGTTGCTCCGGTATAGAGATTTATATCACTCTTTTTGTGATGGGAAGTCCGGACGTGATTAGTGAATATCCGGATTGCAAGGGCTTCTTTGGAAGTGCCTTCGGTTCCGTTCGATCCCGGAACGGACTTGTATGGATGTGTGTCTGACGTTACACTTTGAGATGTAAAGCTGGTTTCTATCAAATACATTTCTGTTGGTGGCGGAGAATTTATTCTCTTAGCTTAACACCCTTCTCTGAGACGTACGAGCTCAGAGGTTATGTAGTTGATGGTTACTAGTGATACATTCCCAATTTGGTAATGTGGCACACGGAGTGCTGTTGATCAATTGTGGATCCAAGCGTTGCTTTGTGAAGAAGCGTGGCTTTGTGAAAAAGCGTGGCTTTGTGAAAAAGCGTGGCTTTGTGAAAAAGCGTAGCTTTGTGAACGAGACTTCGTCGAGCCTCACAACCCGGTAATGGTCGAAACAGGAATGTGCGGCAAAGGTTTGTAGGGGTAGCGCCCCTAGGGTATGCCATTTCCTTCTGGATAAAAGGTGATATCATGGTATGGAGCCCAGATATTTTACCTATGTTGATTATACTTTGTGGCTGTTGCTTTGCGATTGAGGATCCTCGGATAAAGGTTGGTTACGACCGGGGGATGGCATACTTGTGTGTTAGTTACCTAGTTACAGCTGTACAGCGTGAGGTAGCGTCAGTGTGTTAGTTACCTAGTTACAGCTGTACAGCGTGAGGTAGCGTCGGCCTTTTGTTTGCAGAGATCCGGTTAGGATCCGGGGCGTCTTTCCAGAGGCGTTTCTATTTCGGTAAGGAAGTTCCTTAGCCTGATCATTTGTTGGAAATCCAAAGAAACAATACGAACCCTGTACGGTTTTTAATTGTATTACCTGCTATGGAATGTGGCGGTAACCTGCTACTGAACATAGTAGCTATAGTAGACATACAACAATTGTTGTATGTTGGCTAAGATTGATATTATACTTTCGAAATGTTTTCCACACTAGACATTAATAATAATATCAATTGATTTTGCGTAGTAAGCATTTTTGACTATCATAAGGAGAAATCTCCTCCAATTCTGCGTTTGCATTGTGTGTGTGGTGGGAGGCCTTATGGTAGTTTCATTTTCCAAAAGCATTGCGAAGTTGTTTTATTTTCTTTGCGAAAATAACTGTTTTACGATCTCACACCAGTCACCATGACTGACCTGGAGTTTATTGTTCCCTTTCTAAACTCTGGGTGCCCATAATTTTCCACACGGGCAGCCCAGAGTTATGTTATCAGGATATTCTGGATATTCTGGAGCTTTGGAGATGAGCTGGATGGCGAAGCGTACTATCGTACTTGTTATTTATTCCGCTGTGTATTCTGTATGAGGACAAGTTTATATAACTGTCCATTGTTGTAAACTCTGATGATTGATGTATGTATAAACTGATATAGTCTTTTGTTTTAAAGATTATTGATTTATCTATTGTATATTATTCCGCTGCGAAATGTGAGATTCTGATAATTGTTTCTGATTCTGTTTCTGTTCTTTCTTTTTCTTCTATCTTTTCTTCTACCTCTTCTTTTAACCCTAAAGTTTCGCGGTTTCGCCATTCTATTTTTCGACAT
This sequence comes from Allium fistulosum, assembly GCA_030737815.1. Lineage (NCBI taxonomy): Eukaryota > Viridiplantae > Streptophyta > Magnoliopsida > Asparagales > Amaryllidaceae > Allium > Allium fistulosum. The sequence goes on along the minus strand of CM060907.1, from coordinate 871,439,680 downwards.
TTGGTACAGTGGACGTATCGGTGTCGAGTTTTCGGAAGACGGATTTGCGGGTCTTTACACAAGTCTTCATCACTTGAACAGGACACGAATCCCCAAATAGATTCCATCATCTCGAACAGGTCACAAATTCCTAAATGAATTCCCATATCTCAAACAGATCATGAACCATTACATGGATTCGAGCATCTTGAATGGATCTCGAACCACCACATAGGTTCCTCCGCATAAGTTTTCTGATGAATGCTAACGTTGTCCTCTCCCTTGGAGTACTCCTCAAGATAGATAGTCTCACATGATAGCATTTTTCGAAATGTTAACGCCGACCTTTCCCTTGGACTTAACCTTCGGATAGACAGTTCAACTCTATAACATTCCACTTCACAACCACTTCTAGAATGTAGATCACGTATATGGTTTTGGAGTGGTATTCGATAAGTAGAACACTTACCGATCCCGGTCTCTTCAAAACCAATCGATGAATTTGCCGATTAACTAAATCCTAGTTCTCTCGAAAGTAAGTGAAAGCTAGAGACGTTTCATACCAATACTCCTCCTCGGGGGTTCTTATTGGTATGAAATCACGAAGCCTTTCGATAACTTCTTAAGTCATATTTTGGTCAATTCGATAGTCAACTAATCAACTATCTGGTATAATATAGATATCTGTAAATGTAAACCAATTCTAGGTTACTTTCCGTAAATAAATATACACAAAAAAACACTATCATCGTCATCCGAAACTCAATCAAGCCACACAAAATATGATTAAATTACTTAAGCAACTCCTAATCCCTTCCATTTAATTAATCCTTTTATTAATTAAAACTCCTTTATTAGTAAATTTCATTTATCTAATAAACTTCTACTTTTTCTACCTTTTTCCAAAAGAATCCACACTTATAATTTCCTTTAAAATATCCATTTTAAGGATCTAAGTACTTTCACCAATCCATTCAAAAGGTTTAAGACTAATGTTAATTAAACATTGTCACACTATGCCATAGATGGCCTATTGCAACGAAAATACAAGATGTTGCTAGCTACAATGTAACGATAGCTATGCTGATTTTTGTCTATTACAACATTAGCTTCAGGATGTTAGCATAGATATCAACACTATGTTGCAGTAGCTATAGACTTATAAAAATATTATAAAAAATGAGTGCGGGCTGAAAAAAAAGCGGGCTGAAATAATTTTTAACGCGGGAAGCAAAAACAAAGCAGCAAAAGTTAACAAAATATTGAAGGGTTTCACTCAAACACTTAACAAAATACGTACTCCGTCGCTCAACCTCTCAAACACTCAAACACTCTGCGATTTCAATTAGGGCTAAAAGTTCTAAGTTTACAAGCTTAATTGGGGTTCGATTAGGGCAAGTTCGAGTTCAAGTTCAATTAGGGCTTCGGTGTTTCAATTAGGTCTTCAATTGGGGTTCGTTTGGGTTTCGAATTTCAGTTAGGGCTTCGAGTTAATCCGCTGCTTAAGGTATCACTCTATGTATATTTCAAGTTTTTCCTGATTTGATTGTTGTGTTGCCTAATTTACTGATTTACTTGTGAGTTCAGGTGTAATCATATTCCTGATTTTATTATTGTGTTTGTCTTGTATGTTATTTGTGTGTAAATTAGTGATGAACGACGAGGAAAAAATATGGGCAGAACTTCCTAAGTTCAGTGAAGGATATATCAATGGAGTGAAATGTTTTATTCAAAATACTTTTTCTAGATTCACGGTAGGTGATGAAATTACATGCCCTTGCAAAAAGTGTCATAATCGCAAGTGGCATCGTCAAGAGGTAGTCTATGACCATCAGATTTGGAATGGTCCATCTGAATTGTACGTGAAATGGATTTCTGAGGTTTCCTATCTAAATCCTGAAAGGAGCGATAACGATATGGATTGTGAAGCGGGAATAAATTTTGGAGATAATCTCGATGAGATGTTGCATCGTACTTGTGGAAATATGCAGAACAATGAAGGTGGATCTTCTGATGGAGCAAATGGAGTAGATGTCGATGCTAGAAAATTTCATCATCGTGTTGAAGTGGGAAAGCAGCCATTATATCCCGGGTGTACTAAATTTTCGCGATTAAGTTTCATCGTCAGGCTTTATTCTTTAAAATGCCTACATGGAATCACCGAGTCTGCATTTACCGATTTATTAGAGTTGCTAAAAGAAGCTTTTCCACAAGCCCACATCCCTTTATCTTTCAATGCTACCAAAAATGTCATTAAAGATTTAGGCCTCGATTGCCAAAGAATACATGCATGTCCAAATGACTGCATGCTATATTGGGCAGAAAATGAAAAGGAAAATAACTGCAAAACTTATGGTTTTTCAAGGTGGGCTATACCGGAAAAGAAAGCGGGTGTTGACAATCATCCAGAGCAGCGGATTCACAAAGTACCAGCAAAAGTGATACGTTATTTTCCATTAAAACCAAGGCTGCAAAGGATGTTCATTTCCAAGGAGTATGCAGAACTTATGATATGGCATGCAGTAGGATGAAAAAATGATGGCAGACTTCGACATCCAGCTGATGGCAAGGTTTGGAAGACGATGGATGCCAAATATCCTCATTTTTCGTTTGAAAACAGAAATATCAGGTTAGGAGTAGCAACTGATGGATTCAGTCCTTTTCGTACAATGACTACAGCTCACAGCACATGGCCAATCATATTGGTAAATTATAACCTTCCACCATGGTTATGCATGTAGCCAGAAAATTTGATACTTTCAACCCTTATCCCTGGTCCACAGTGTCCTAAGAATAGCATTGATGTCTACATGCAGCCTCTTATCGTAGAATTGAAAGAATTATGGGGTCTTGGCATACAAACTTATGATGCCTTAACTGGTGCTAATTTCACGTTACGTGCAAGCGTGTTATGGACGATCAGCGACTTTTCGGGCTATGCAATGTTATCCGGCTGGAGCACAAAGGGTTATTTAGCTTGTCCCGTATGCCATTTCGAGACTTCTTCAACTTACTTGAAACATAGTAAAAAAATGTGCTACATGAATCATAGGAAATTTTTAGATCCGGAACACAAGTGGAGGTTTGATAAGAAAAGGTTCAATGGTGAAATTGAAATGGGAACATCTCCGAGAATTTTATCCGGGACAGACATTGAAGAATTGTTGGCTGGTTATGAAAATATTTTTGGGCAGAAAGAGGTCAACAAGCATAAAAATGAATCCCCTTTTAAAAAGAAGTCAATATTTTTTAATTTATCATATTGGAGTCACAATGTATGTCGACATAACCTTGATGTTATGCACATAGAGAAAAACATTTGTGATAACATACTTGGTACTTTACTATATATTGATGGGAAGTCGAAAGACCATTTAAGTGCTCTGTATGATTTACAAGAGATAGGCATCAGAGAGGTCCTTCATCCGGTTCTATCAGCTGATAAGAAGTAACTTAAGATCAGGGCTGCCATATTTGCAACGACGAACAAGGAGAAAGAAATATTTTGCTCGGTGTTGGAGAATGCTAAATTTCCTAATGGTTGTGCAGCTAACATCAGCCGGTATGTAAACAAGAAAGAGAGGAAAATTGCAGGGTATAAGAGCCATGATGCTCATTTTCTTCTCCACTACTTGCTGCAATTTGCTGTGAAGAAATCTGTAAAACCTGAAGTTGCATTACCTATGATAAGATTAGGTGCATTTCTATGAAGTCTTTGGTGTAAAATTATCAATTTGGCTGATCTCAAGAGGCTACAAAAGGAAATTGTGGAAATTCTTTGTCAATTTGCGATGATATTCCCAAATGCTTTCTTCGATATAATGGTGCACTTGCTAGTTCATTTATGCAAGGAAATTGAATATGGTGGACCTGCACATCTTCGTTGTATGTTTCCTATTGAGCGTTATCTTTGTAAACTGAAATCATATGTTCGCAACAAAAGTAAACCTGAGGCGTCCATTGCTAAAGGTTATCTTGCAGAAGAATGTTTGATATTCTGTTCAAGGTTCTTAGGTGGCGATGGAGCAGGAAAAATGAAATTTGAAACCTATCCACAGAATCTGGAATATCCTATTAGCACAAGAAGAAACAAAGATGGAAAAGGTATTCATCTTAAAGATTCTCAATGGACGACATGTCACCATTACATTCTATTCAATTATGGTAATAAGGAAATAGAGAGTTTACTTGAGTAAGTTTTTATGTTTTATTTTTATTTTTATTTTAGTAATTATTGAAGAATTAGAAAATTTGTTTCTATCTTTTATTAACCAGGTCTTTATTCTAGGGAACATTGAGCTTTAATTGATGGTCATGCATTATCAAAAAATATAAAAGAGAAAGAGAACACAGTGAAGAATTTTGGAAGTGGTTAAAGGAAGAGGTTGTGAAAAAGGAGGACATTTCAAAAGAAGTACAACTTCTTGCAATGGCCCCTCTTCCAACAGCTAAGAGGTTTACTGGATATGTTATCAATGGATACAAATTTTATGTAAGGTTCAGAGATGCCAAATGTACAACACAAAACAGTGGTGTATTTTTGACAGCCTTGACTACTAGCTTTGCAAGTTCGAAAGATCAAAATCCATTGGTTGGTGAAGTTAATTACTATGGATCAATAGAGGAAATGTTAGAACTAGATTATTGGGGAGAATTTAGTGTGGTTTTATTTAAGTGTTGTTGGTACCAAGAAGAGAAAGATTTATATGGGCTGACTGGTGTCAATTTTAATCGATTGTGCCAGAAATCTGATCCTTATGTTATGGCTTCACAAGTACAACAGGTGTTTTATATAGAAGATCCAATTGATAAGATGTGCCACAATGTTATCAAGAAATTGTCGAGAGACTGGTGTGAAATCGAAAGCGAAGATGCAAATGAAGATTTGAATGATATCCAGTTTGCTTATGGAATGAGAAATCAAGATTTTGATGTTCGTTGGTGTAGAGATGATGTCCTAATAAGACGAATACGCCTTCCACCTAGCAGAGTGAAAGAAAATGCTTCTTAATTTCTGTGTATCACTATCATATTTAATTAAGTAACTAATGTACCAAATTTAAGTAAGAAAATGTTGTTTCTGCCTTGATTAATTGTTGTAACTGATGTATCATATTTGTGGCTTTTTTGTCTCTTTTTTAGTGTTTCTGCCTTTATTACATTTTAGTGAAGTGACTGTTTTATTTTATAATGCAGTTGGTTTATTTTAATTTGTAATTATGTCATTCTAAAGTTAATTCCTTCATTTTGTGTAGGATGGATGCAAATCTTAAATTCCATCACAAGGGAAAATTTGAGAAGAATGGATATGTTGGTGGAGAAGAGACTTCTGTCATGGGCGTTGATCTGGATATGTTTTCTTACATAGTACTGATGGAGTATGTCAGGGATGAGCTAAAGTACACTGAAATTGGAAGAGTATATTCATGGAAAGGTCCAATGAGTGGGTGAAAATTGGTGACCAGTGATGCAGATCTATGGGAATTGATGCAAATAAAAAATAATGGTGATTACATTGATTTCTATGTCGACACCGTGGTCGATGATAAAATTGAGCCAATGAAACAAATGCAGCCACATGTCATCGTACGCCCAAGGAAGAATCTGCTGTCTCCAAGTATAAAAATATCTTCTCATTTGTACTATTTTGATGAATTTGGTCATAAGAAAACTAACGATGAAACAACCTATTTATGATTACTTTCAAATGAATTTAAACCAAGATCCAATTTTGAGCATCCGATTCGAAAATTCATAAATAAATCATACAGAAGCTCGTCCAAAGTAAGTGATAAAAACTGTAAATAGTTAGCTTTTTGACTGGAAGAAGATAAAAATATCTTCTCATTTGTACTATTTTGATGAATTTGGTTCTCGCATGGCTGAATTTGTTTTTCATTTTGCTGCTTTTAGTGTACATAAATTTTTTGTGCATTTTTGTTTGAATATTAGGACTTGTTTGATTTTTAGTGCACTTAGTAAAATAATAAAGGAACTGGAATATTAGTGTACATGATCAAGTCTTAATTTCTTTAATTAAGTTTAAATAATTATGTTTATGACATGATAAACTTGACTTTTATGTCGTTGTATGTTTGCAGCTGCGAAATCACAGAAACGGCAATTTGTCACCACTCACCATCTGCAACAGGCAGCAAAAAACAAGAAGCAGACTGAAGTCTTTACTCCGATTCGAAAGTCGGCACGGCTAAACAATCCACTTACCGACGAGACGTAGACCGATCAAGTCTTTAGTCCTAGAAAGTCAGCACGGCTAAACAATCCACTTACCAACGAGACACATACTGATCAAGTCTTTAGTCCTAGAAAGTTGGCACGACGAAACAATCCACAAGTGAGCGAAGCTGCTGTGAGTCCACGCATGGATAGGAAAAGGTGATCAGCAAGAAGTCAACTGGAGTCGATAGGTCTACGAAGTTACCAGAGAAAAATCCAACTGAAGTCAGTAGTTCTACGAAGACACCAGAGAAGAAAAATCCAACTGAAGTCGACGATGCAACTTTGAATATCAACTCAGCAAGTGTCAGGAGTAAATTGGATTTCTATAATCCTCCAGATAAAGAGGAAAATATGGATGAAAATGAGATTCTAGTAAGAAGACTACAATCTGATCTTCTAATATGATGTTTTACATATTTTGCTTATATTTACAATAATGTCTTGTTAAATTACTTTCAGGATGATGATCTACCACCTCCGCCACCTCCACCGGTTACAGAATACGAAAGGGAGAGAGCTAAACATGTGTCGTAGAAGAATAGTGTTTTTGAAGCTCTTGGGATGCCTACATTAGTTACTGGACTGATAAATGAATTTGAAAAAAATAAAGGAAAATCAAAGATGCCAACTGAAAGCGAAGATTATGCTCCAGAACAAAAGGAACCTAGTGAAGATGATACTTCAAAAAATCCAGTAAAGGTGCGTTATAGCTGAAGATTTAATTTTATGTTGGTAATTATAGACTAGCTTCCTTATTTTTTTATTTTATTGTTTTTGTGTGTGTATTTTAGAGAACCAAAAAGGTTACGATTACAAAGCCTCAGTCTGGACCAACAACTCGTTCATGGGCCATTGTTGAATCTGCAACTGATAAGAATGCAACTCCGAAGGCAGGGGAAAATCCAGTTCCTACACAAACTATTGATCCACCATGTAGCGTTGAGTTACCACAAAATGAAGGAATAGGAACAATGGCTGCTTATTTGGCTATGCGAGAACGCCAGAAGAATAACAGTAGTGGAAGTGGAAGTGCAAGGAAGAAGGCTGTTGTCGGAAATGCCTCGACAAATATTGAAAACGAAGAAGATGAAGTAGAAGAAGCTGAAGGTATTATCTAATTGAGTTCTGATTTTAATAGTTTAAGTTCTCATTTATGTTATGCCTATAGTGGGAGCTCCCAGAAGGTTCATGGGAAAAACAAAGATGGATAAAGTTCATTCAAGGTCATATGACAAAAGAGTTCTAATCCAAATGAATCATCGGGGCCAACCTGTTTCAGACGATGACCAAGTAATGTCTGAACTGAGTGCTTTTTTAGGAACACTGAAGAGGAGTGTTCCACTTACTTACAAGTCTTGGTTTGATGTTCCTTCAAGTTTGAAAGGCACGCTGTGGAACTATGTCAAGGTAATTTGCAAACTTAGCTGAATTTTACTAAAATATATGAAACTTGTCACAAAAGTAGCATGACTGTTCTTTTTAATGTTTGATTTGTATTTAAGCAACGGTATATTATTCCGGATGAATGTGAATATTGGGTTTTGAAGTCAATTCGTGACTCTTGGAGGGGGTACAAGAGTCGTATTAAAAAGGCACATTATACGGCTTATGAAACTGATGAATAGAGGCTTGAAAATAGGCCGGATGAAATTCCACTTGTGGATTTCAGAGTACTCTTGATGTATTGGGGAGATGAAAGAATTCAGGTATAATTTTAAGTTTTATCACATAATTTTTTTCCGTTTTTATTCATTCAAATCAGGCAGATAAACATCTTTATTTCATGTTTTTGTAGTCTCGAATATATAGATGTCTCAATACAATAATCAAATACAATAATCAAAGTAGTCCAATAATCAAATACAATAATCAATACAATAATAAAATTCAATAATCAAAGTAGTCCAAGGCAGATAAACAATAATGCAGTGGAAATAAAAGAATAGTAGTTTATGAAGCTACTATATATATAACAGAGTTAAACAAGATACAACAGAAGTCTCGAATATATAGATGTCTCAATACAATAATCAAATACAAGATCAGAATACATCTTTGGAATCAACTGAATAACTGAAAGCAAAATCGATAGATAGCTGGATCTCCAAGCGAAGCTCCAACTCCAAAGGTGAGTCTCAAATGCTGTATCACTCAGTCTGACCCCAGCGTAAAGCAAAACACAAAACACTCGAGTCAAGATTAACATTATATCAATAAATCCAACTCAAGTGAAATATCAACTGAAATACCAGTAACTCAAAGGATGTTTGGGATAACCATCCTCTAAGGATCCGTTAAACTATCTACTATGTAGTAATATTCGCTATTATAATAATGTCTAATATAAAATAAACATACTTTTAAATAGCATTAAGGCTTTACATTTTCCATCTTAACACGTAATAGTCCCAGTAGTCTATCCAGTATTAGCATACTCCCAGATCGGGGGCTACCCTCAATACTCCACAGGCTACGGGAGAAATCTCAACTCGTAGTAAAGTTTGATATGGTAGGTGACACGGCACAACAAGGCAATGCCAGGGTAGATATACCAATTACGCATCCGCGTTGGTGGAAACGCATAGCAGCCACTACCGCCCACCTTGGAACACACTCCCAATCAAAATCGAAGGGTAACCACCAAATCAATCACAAAGTAATAGAATGGTATCGAAGAAATGCGTCCGATCAGAGGTGCTACCTCATTGGCCCGTCGATCGCTCCTGTTTTAGCCACCTTATGCCAACTCACGGGAGTCGGGTCCACGTTCATACCTCAATAGGAATCGTCGCCACCATCCTACTTCATTTTGGAATCTCCACCGCGTACATAGTTGTTAAAGTGGTTTTGGTATCGACAGAGAGTATGCCCATACCCGATCCTGGTCTCTTTAATAACCAAACGTTATTATAACACCGTGGTCATTTCAAATTAGTTTATACTTCAAAACCAAAATATCACTTTCATTTCAAAACCCAAATCAATACGATATCATATCCATTTCAAATATATCCATTTCCAAGAATCATATCACTTCCAAAGTTATATTACTTTCGAAACCAACAATTTTAAATAATAATACTTTGGAAATCATAATACTTTGAAATTCATAACTTTGGAAATAATAACACTTCGAAATCATAACACTTTCCTTCAAACGGTTTAGATATTAATAATAATATAAAAGATAAAATAGTTTATAAAATAGAATAATTTATATAAAATAGTTATAAGTTACAACAATTTATATTAGAATAATTTATATAAAAAATGATTTATTTTAAAATATTTTATATTAAAATAATTTATAAAGTAAAATATAAATAGTTTTAAATATAATTTAAAATTACTTTATAAAATAAAATAGTTTCCTCGACTTTCACAAATCGATTCAAATCAATTCGAATTCCAAATTCAAATTTAATCAAATCTAAATCATCAATTTCAATTCCAATTCAATTAAACATTTTCAAGTTATATCGATTTCAAATACCGATTTGAACCACAAATAAACCAGTTCAATTTCAATATATTTCAAGGCTTCAAATATTCCACATTTCAAAACTATATTCGATAATTTAATATATATATATATCAATTCACTTTTCTACTATAGTTTTGAAATATTTACCTAATTATTTCAATATCATTTGAATACAACTTCAACTTACAAAATATCCCATTTAAATATATATAAGTTTGAATTATTCATTTAAGTCACCTTTAATCAAATTTCAAATTATAAAACACTTCTTTAATATTTCAAATTCAATAAATTTCATATCAAACTTATTTAAGTATAATTCTTAAATAAATAAAATTTCAAATCAATTTTAAATTTATCTTTTCAACCTGAATCATTATAAACTCTATATTTGAAATATATATTACTTAAACATATTATATATCAACTTTATTAAATCAACTTTAATAAACCTTAAAAATCAATATTTATCAAAACCGTATATTTCTTTTCAAAACCATAGAAATCATTTCAAAATATTTATACATAGACCAACGATGTCTGTATATAATTCTCTACCCTATGGTCAAGTGATACAGATATTTGTCATTTCAATCTGCAATTTAAATATATATACGGGTATATATCATTTCAACCCACAATCCCAAATTCAATTCAATGAAAATCGCTTGGGTTTGTCATTTCAACCCATAACGATTTCCTCCTATTCTACAGTTCGTTCGGGTATGTATCATTTCAACCCATAACGATTTCCACCTATTCTACAGTTCGTTCGGGTATGTATCATTTCAACCCATAGTGAATTCTATACTAACAGGGAACTTGCAGAGTGATAACAGATATGATAATAACATAACAGGCATATATCATCAATATAAATAACAGATAATGGTGTCAGATGTCACAGGTGAATAATTATAGATAATAGCACATATATAGCAATGTAAATAACTAACAGCAGCATATTTCAATTGTCGTTTCAATTGAAATCAAATTTAATAAATATAAGAACGTTAATCGTGAGTGATTGCTCACCTTTCGAGGCTAGAGAGATGAACAGAAATGAGAGAAGTTTTGAATCCAAGCACGACTTCCGAAGTGAAACAAGAAGGGCACGAATCCCAAACAAGGCAAGATAGAACTCGAATCGACAAACGAAGCTGATAGATAGAAATTGATAAAAAAAACAAATCAGGACCATCTTAGTATAACTGAGCAAAATATATATAAAGATTTTTACTTTAAAACAAATTCTTAACCTATATTTAAAATAATATATATATATATATATTTCAAATCAATATTTTAAATCCTAACACCAATAAACAAAAATCTGTATATATATATATATATATATAATTTTAGAATCCAAACTCATGCGCTCTAATATAACTAGTATATAGAAAAATATCTATTGAAAAGTCAATATCCTTCACTATAAAAATATCCATATATGAACAACAGAAATTACATAGTTATAGACCGAACAAAAAAAACAACCTTAAACAAAAGTATATATTTTTAAACTTAACAGCCGAAACATATATATATGAACATTAGGCAACTACATTTGAAAGATATTTTTATATATATATATACCAAATTAAATGCACACATGTAATATACTACATATATATATAAATAAATTGTAAAATATAGAGTGAAACTTTGTAAACAGAACTATCAAATTCTAAGTATAACTCAATATATAGATAAACTGTACAAACAGAACCCATACAGTCATCTATATTTATAAACGAACGAAAAAATAAAACTTGTATAAGCTTTAATCATATTATAAATATACTTTCAACGTATATATGCATATATATATATATATATGTATTTAGATGTATTTTAAACAATGCAAACTATAGTTAAAATCAAATATAGGAAATCCAACTCTAAACAATTTTATAGGCAACAGCGTGTGTATATATATAAACAACTGCAATGCTACACAATATATATATTTCAATTAAACCCATACTAACACACATATGTATACTTAAAATATATTATAATATAGTACATTCTGCTCTTCATACGTAAGATATAATACATACATACATACATACATATATATATATATAATGTCCTACTGTAAGATTTCTGAAATCTAACATATTATATATATATATAACAAAATAGCTTATATACTAATATATTACTGTACTCGGCAACAATTGTACAATATAGCCTTTAAAACAAGTAGCCTATTTTATCAACAGCTTTTAAAATGTAGTAGGTAATACTGTTCCCTTTATAATATATAACATATATATTATACTATATAAAAGCTAATATATATACTCACTCACCAAGATAAACGCACAAAGGCAGCGAGGAGAACACGGCCGAGATGGAGGCGATCAGGGCGGAGGAGGGGTAGCGGGCTTTTCATGACTCGGGGTGAGCAAGTAAGAGGGACGGGGTCAGGTTCAAGGCGTTGGTGATTGTGTGCACGCTGTGGAAGAGATAGGAGGAAAGAGGCTTAGTTGGAGATGTGAGCTCGAGCAGAGAGGGTGATACGGGCGAAGAGATAGAGGCGTGGGCTGGGTTTGTTCGGGAAGACTTGGCGCGAGCAGCAAAGGGGTGGCGGCTGCGGTAATGGGTCTCGGCGGAGTCAAGAGAGGGAGGAGGCGTCGGTCGAATAATGAAAAAAGGACGAGAGGCTCAGCAATGTATATGCATAAGATTTGCATACCACAATTAATAATATTCTTTTTATTTTCTTTAGAGCAGAGAAGAAAGAGAGGCTGAGAGAACAGGAAAGGAATGGACAATATGAATTTAAACCAAATGGAATAGAAAAGTCGACCAATTAAAATTGAATATGAGGAATTAAAAATGCCAGACGTTGAACCGGGAAATGAAACGAATGACAAAAGCCATATACATTGAATAGATGGAATTATCAAAACAAGTGGCTATTTACCTTCACGGTGGATAACGAAAATACAGGAACCCAAAAGACTTTAAAACCGGTATCGATATAAAAATTGTTTTATCGATTCTGTAGCGAACCGGACCTCAAGACACAGAATTGAATATACCACGGAGATCAGCATGACGAGACGATTAAAACAATATACAGATATTAGTGGTACGAAGTCGATAATCGGTACCGATATACGTTGTTATTCCGTACGGAAAAATCCAAACAGAGCTAGAAACGTCCGAATTTCGCGAAACGAATTTCGCAGTCTGATTCAAAGTGTTCTAAATAAATTTTCTCATGTTGACATATTTAGGTTTCAGAACACTTTTATTATCATCAATTTTAACTGATATAAATTTGAATAAAATTACACTAGAAAATAAACTTCAAAATTAACTGATGAAAATTTACCAGTTGCTATGTTAAAACAGACGCATTTCAAATATCGAATTTTTATTTCAAAATTTTATTATTTAAAATTTCACAAAATTCAATTAAATATATAAAAAAACAAATAAAAATTATTAAAATTTCGGGTCGTTACACTCTCCCCCACTCAATACTTTTCGTTCCCGAAAAGGAAGGAGGTAGGAGAGTAGAAGCAACCAAAAAGAAAAATAGATTAAAAGACAAGATAAAACAATTAATTTAAACCATATAAGTTTCAACTTAAATTAATTGATATTCACAAATTGGTTTAAACCATTTGATTTCACTTAAGTTAAATCAAACTCAACTATTTCTAAATTCATTATCTTATTATCTAATCATCCTCAATTAAAAACTTCCAAAATCATCAATTTGTATAGTCATTTATTATACTCATATTTTATTCAACAAATTTAATTCTTTTATTCCAAATTATTATTAACTCTATTCCACTTAATATATCTTATCACATATATTTAAACCATATAAATTAATTTAAACCACATAAATTTCAATTTAAATTAATTTATATTCAATAATTGATTTTAAATTCAAGGTATTTTCATAAGTTGATCTAATTTCAATTTATTAATTCCTTTAAAACAAATTTATTTGTCTCATCTATTATTCAATTTATCTCTATTAACATCTTTATAATAAAATTTAAGTGTATAACATTTATTATAACTCTCAAATCTTTCCTTATAAAGTCATTTTATATTGTATATTATCCAATTACATTTTTAACTTCTGAATAATTTAGGTAAGTTATATTGGAATGTAATTGAGTATTATACAAGTAAAATTTTCTCATTCAACTTATTTCAAGTTTAAATATTTATTCAAAATCTTGGCTTTATTTTATACTTGAAACCACCTTATCAAAATTTAAGAATAAAATTTCCGGTTTCAATTCAAACCATTTAGAGATAAATATATATACTATATATATATATATATCAAATCAAATCTATGATCATATACCAATATATATATTATAAATCAAGTCATACTTCGGAAATTCAAATCAAATTAATTTTTCCAAAACAAAAATGTAGTAAAGCTACAGAATGGTCTCTCCACTTTGAAACTCGTAAATGAATGTCGATGATGCGGCCGTCATCACCGAAATTTTTTTCCAGCGACAAAAGAGAAGAGTACCGATTTAGAATTTTAAATTTCTTTGGAATGATTTCTATTTGAAAATACTGAAAATATATACACTTTAAACCTTAAAACCAAAGTTTGGAATCATCGGAAATTTAAATTCTCAAATTCTTAATTTAAATTCATTTCAATTCCAAATCAATTTATAAAGCAAGATTTTATAATTTCCATTTATAGAACAATGAATGATAATCAAATGTTATCATTTCAACAACCAATTAACTTATTAAATTCCAGAAAATTTTACTTATATATTTATAATATAATCATACAAGTTTATTTCATTTATCAAATTTGAAAATAATATTATGTCAGTTTTCTCTGTTTGTAACAATCCTGTATTTTACAATTATTTTAAATTGAATTTCCGAATTTAAAAGATTTATTTTATTTATGAAAAAGAATAAATTTTGTTATTTTAAATATAAACTTTGATTTTGATATGGATTAGAATTCCAAATATGACTAAATAGAAAATTTTCCAAAAAGTGAATTTTGGTTAAAATAGTCAAACTTTGACTTTTAAATTTAAAATTTAAAAGTTTGAAAATTCTGAATTTCATCTTTTATTATGAAAGTAAATAAAATTTCAAAAATACTGCTTTTCGTTTCGTTGAAATCTGATTTATAATGTGAAAGTTATGCCCTTTTCAATATTGTGTGTAATTTACTGTATTTAACAAAATTGTTTATTTTAAATTATATAAATAATATTTTATTTCGTCATGTAATGTTCTAATTTATATTTATATGGGTAAAATAACATGTTATGTATATATTTTGGTTTTAAAACATTTTTAAAGTGTAATTGACATTTTCCAATGTCAGTTGTATTCTGTTTATAATTTCTAATTTCCAGTTTCATTTACTTAAAGAAATTATTTATTTATTTATTTATTCTTAAAAAAATCTTATTTTATTAAATCTCCACTTTATTTTGTTCATTATTTATTTTACTTATTTGACTTTTATTTGTTTTAAAGTGAAATAGAAATTTTATAAGGCTAGTGATATTTATTTGTAATTTTCATGTCCTATTTCCAATTTTTAAACATTTTCTTTAGTTCTTTTTCTATTTTCTCTAAATTAAATTATTTATTTCACTTTGAAAATACTTTAGAAATTATTTTATTTCAAAATTTTGCTTTAGAATATTATTAAAATGAAGTAGATATTTTTCCAAAGCCAATGATGATTTAATTGTAATTTTTGAACCCGGTTTTCAATATTTAAGCAATTTCTTTAACTCTTTTTCTATTTTCTTTAATTTTTTTTTTCACTTTGTTTCGGTTTTTAAAAGTTCTTGCTGAAATTATTTTGTTTTAAAAGAAATGGAAAATTGAAGAGACAAAGACTCTTCCTTTTCCTATGACTTTTCAATTTCTAGACTTTTCAATTTCATAACTTTTCATTTTTCCTTGAAGCCATTCATTTCTTTTGCTGTAGCCGTGAATCTCATTTCACTTTTCATGTGAAATATTCTCCTCATTCCAAAACTCATGGCTATCTTCTTCTAAACTAAAAAAAAATTACTAACGGCTTCTTCCATTTTATCTCATTTTCTCTTCTTCTTTCATTGATTTTTCCTTCCTCTTTTCAAGGCTTTGCTCGGCCCCACTCCACCACCTTCACCACCCCACCATGCAGCAGCACCATAGGCCTCTCCTCTGACCAATTCAGGTCGTGCCATCCAAATGAAGCCATCACCACACCTTTGCACATAAACTCCACCAAAACTATGGAAACATGCCTTGAAACACCCATACTAGCCACCACATGCTTCACCACCTTCATCTACCTCCACGGCCACCACCATAGCCGCCACCACCACATTGTTTTGACCACTTACCATCACCCCTTACCTCTGTCCAGATCTGGAGCAAGCATGGCCAAGCCCAAACAATGACTAGGCCGAGCCTAGTGTGCACCAAAACCACTCCTTTTGGCCTTGACTCTTTGTCTTCTTCATGTGTAACTCCTACCATCATCATTCCATTGTTTTGCCTTCTTTTTGCTGACCATTGGATGAGTATTTGAGGTCTAGACCTGATCATAGCTGAGCCAAATGATGTCATGGCCAAGCACTTGAATGGTTGAGGCAAGGTCAAGTCATCTATTTCTTTGTTGCTCCTTATTTAAAATTGTTTCAATATTGTTTGTGTTGAATACTTATGTGTACATTGTCTTGTTTTGTTTACAAGATCTATATCAAGGCTCTCTATTCATTCAAATCAAAAGTCATGCTGTATCGTGCTTGTCGTGCTTCTGGAATCTATTTTGTGTGTTTTGATCTACAAACTCCAGCGTAAAAAGGTGACTAAATCTCACACGACATTTATACTTATACAAATGTGAATTGACACCATTTGAATGTGGAGAACTATTATGTGATGTTATAACTGCCTGTGATCATTTATATATGATGTTAAATTGTTAGTTTACCTGTCATCTTATCTGTTACTATTATATGATGCTATTCTGTTCATTTATATCTGTTTATCACACTGCAAGTTCCCTGTAGATTAGATTCACTATGGGTTGAAATGATACATACCCGAACGGACTTTAGAATAGGGAAAAATCGTTTTGGGCTGAAATGATAGGCCTGAACGATTTTTATTTATTTTATTTAACTTGGGATTGCGGGTTTGAAATGATAGAACCCGGATTTTTCTTTTTAAACTGCGGATTGAAATGATACATATCCGTATCACTTGACCTAGGTTAGAAAACTATATATAGGCCCGTGGTTATTTTATAAAGTGTTTTGGATATTTTTAAGTATTTTAAAAATATAAATTTATGAAATTTGATTTAAATAGATTTTTAAATGTTTTAAAATAAAGAAATTATGATTTTTCTATGAGTTAAAAATGTAATTAATGAATGGTTAAATTGGATTATTGAAATATAACATAAGTTTAGGATTTGGAATTTTGGTTAAAAATGATATTTAAGTTATATAAATAAAAATGGAAATTTAATTATATTTGGAAAATGGTAAATATGATAATTTGATTTAAATTTGAATTTAAGTGATTTATTAAAGTATTATTGATTTTTCTATGAATTTAAGTGGTTAAATAAATGAATGCTTAAATTGTAATTTTAAAATATAACTTGACTGGGAAATGTAAATTTGTTTTTAATTAAAGGTTTAAATTAATTAAATAAAATTGGAAATTTAGTTAAATTTGTGAAATGGTAATTTAAATTTGAAGTGTTAAGTTTATTTGTTAAAAGTGAAGAAAAGGAAATTATACACTTGAACTAATAAGTGGAATTATTGAAATTTGGATTTATTTATAAGAAATTGGTTTTATAAAAATCAATATGTTTAATGATATGTTAATGAACATTTTTAATGTTAAATTATGATTTTTAAAATGTTTAAAGAGTTTAAAATGAAGTTATTTATTTGCTGGAAATACACTAAAATCTGGAATTCACTTTTAATAACATTCAGAAATGCTATGGTTTCTGAATTGAACTAAAACTAAGTAGAAAGGGCTATTATACCATTTCTGTAATGCTGTAGTTGCTGTAGTTGAACTTATAGGCTAAATTGAACTCAGGTCTATTACAGCATTTTCTGGAAATGCTGTAGTGGTCTGCAGTCTTTACTGAAATCAAATAAAACCTTTGTTTTGAAATCTTAGCTATCACAACATTTTTAGAAATGCTGTCTTTGCTGTTTTGAACTAAAATTTAACTAAAACTGAGTTTTAACAGCAGTTTTAAATGTTGTCTTTGCTGAATTAAAAGTTTCAAATATAACTTATAACAGTTTTTTTTAAAATGCTGTGAAAGGCTGAAATTTTAATAATTATGGTTTTTGACTTAGTAAACGAACTTAGAATGGTTTGAAACTTTGGAAATTGAATACTTGAATTGAAAGAATAATAATTACACTTTTAAAGGGTTTAAATGAAGTAATTTAATTGAAATATGAATCATTTAAAGGGTGGTTTGAATTGGAAATGAATGAATGTTATCTTTGAATTTAAAGGGGTGTTTAAGATAAGATATTTTGATATACTAAAATGATTTGAAATGATGCTTTGGAAAGATAAGATATTTTGATATATTAAATTAATTTGAAATGAAGCTTTGGAAAGATAAGATATTTTGATATATTAAATTAATTTGAAATGAAGCTTTGGAAAGATAAGATATTTTGATATATTAAAATGATTTGAAATGAAGGTTTGAAAAGATATGATATTTTGATATATTGAAATGAAGTTTTGGAAAGATATGATATTTTGATATATTAAATGGTTTGGAAATGATTTGATCTTTATTTTGATAACGATTTGGATTTGAAATGATATTAAATTTTGAAGTATAAACTGTTTTTAAATTATAACCACGGGTTATAATAACGATTGGTTGTTAAAGAGACCGGGATCGGATATGGACATACTCTCGGTCGATACCGAAAACCACTTTGACAACTGTGTACGTGGTGGAGTTTCCAGAATGAAGTAGGATGGTGGCGACGATCCTAAGGTATATACGTGGACCCAACTCCCGTGAGTTGGCATAAGGTGGCTAAAACACGAGCGATCTCGGACCAGTGAGGTAGCACCTCTTATCGGACACACTTCTTCGATACCATTCTATTACTTTGTGATTTTTGGTGGCCACCCTTGATTTGGGAGTGTTGTTCGAGGTGGAACGGTAGTGGCTGCTATGCGTTTCCATCAGTCCGTGTGTGTAATTGGTATATCTACCCTGGCATTGCCTTGTGTGCCGTGTCACCTACCATATCGAACCCACTACGATTTTGGTTTAAAGATCCGACCGCGTTAAGGTTCACCATCCCCTTAATGCTATTTTCTATATGATTATACTTTACTGATTAGACACTACTGTATATAGCGTATATTACTATATAGTAAATAGTTTAACATATCCTTAGAGGATGGGCGGTCCCAAGCATCCTTTAAGTTACTTGTACTCTTACTACAGTTCACTTGAGTTGGTTTACATTGTATAAGTATGTATGTCCTGACTCGAGTGTTTGTATTTTTATTTACGCTCGGGTCAGCCTGAGTTATTCACAGATTTGGATTCCACTTTCTGGAGATTGGAATAGCTGGAGATTATCTGCTTATCTAGTCTTACCTATTCCAGTTCTGTTGTTCTATCCAGCTTGTACTTGGTTGTCATCCTGAGACTTCTGTTGTACTTTATTTTCTCCTGTTGTATCTTATGTAACTCTGATATATTTATATAGTAGCTTCATGAACTACTATCTCTTTTACTTCCGCTGCATTATTATTACTCCGTGTTTGTGATTTTATTTACTGTATATTCTGAGATTTGCCAAATTTTTATTTACAACGCGGTATTTTGAGCAATTCAATTCCGACATGAGTGTCTACCTATACACTTATAATGGATGCGAATGGTTGAAAATATCGGGTCGTTACAGTTGGTATCAGAGCTCTGGTTTTAGGCAAACTCAGCATGTAGAGTAAATTTAATTACAAAATCACTTTCGTTCGAACTTGAATTCCTTTTTCTTCGATTCGGTTTCCTTCGAATTTTGGAACGTTCCCTTCGGTTCCAAAGTCCATTCTTGTCCTCCCCTATTCGTGTCTTCTTGATTCTGGAGTGTCGCATAACTCCACTTTGAATAATCTTTCTAATGAATTAGCGGTCCTGCCAATATTCTAATGACTTGAAAGGGGTGAAACTTCTTTACAATGGCATTGATTCACCGGAGATTTTATATATCCTCGGTTTAGATGCTAGTATCTCTTTTTATTCCGAATTCTATCCCTTGAGATCGAATATAGATTTACCCTAGAAAATCCACAACGATCTTATTCGTTAAGTCACGGTTGACTTGGTTAAGGTTACCCGCAATTTATATAGGCTTATCCATACTCCCTATTCTGTTGTTTAATCATCTTATCTTTTGTCTCCAACTTATATTAAAATCAAAGAATTCTCTTTAATTTGAGTCCATAAATTTGAATCACTATCCTTATTTTGAACATTAATCTTGTATTTTAAAATTTTATATTTTAAAGATGTTTTATATATTGTGTTGTTTGAGTTGTTGATGTTGATTTGGGTTTCCGATCGGTTCATCTGATCAACGCTATCAATAGGATCTCCAAAACACTCGAACAGAGTAAACTGACATAATATGGTTTTCAAATTTAGTAGATAGATAAATTTTGTATGATTATGATATGTATAAGGATAATTTTCTGAATTTTGATAATTAATGAAATTGGGTGTTAAGAAATAATATTTAACTTTGCATGTGTTTTATAATCATTGGCTTTAGTTTCATATCTAAATAATTAAACATGGTTATATATTAATTTGGAAATTTAAATGGAATTAAATCAAGAATGTGAGAATTTAATTTCCGATGATTTCGAACTTTGTTTTGAAATTTTTAAAAGGATATATTATTTAAAAGTATTTCTAGTAGAAATAGTTTTCAAAGAATTTTAAAGTTAAATCAATACTCTTTTCTTTGTCGCTGGAAAATAATTTCGGTGATGACTGCAGCATCATCGACATTCATTTTCGGGTTTCGAAGTGAAGAGACTATTCTGTAGCTTTGCTACAGTTTTGCTTTGAAATTTAATTGATTTGAATTTCTAAAAATAACTTCACTTATAATATATTGATATATAATTTAAAATTGATTTGATATATATTGTGTATGTATATATATATTTATTTATTTCTAAATAGTTTGAAGTTAATCGGAAATCTAATTCTTAAATTTTATCTTAAAAGATAATTTCAAATTATAAAAGGAAATCAAGTTTGAATAAATATGTTAACTTGTATAATTGAATTAGAAAGAATTTATTTGTATAATACTCAATTACATTCCAATATAACTTACATAAATTATTAAAAGTTAAATATGTAATTGGAGAACATACAATACAAAGAGAATTTTTATAAATAAACTTAAGTGGTTATAATAAATGTTATACACTTAAATTTTATTTATAAAGGATCAATAGAGGTAAATAGAGAAAAAGGGTTAATTGAATAATTTACAATATAATGATATTTAAAAGAAATTATAAATAAATTGGAATAGTTATAATAAGTGAAATACACTTAATATATAGGATTTGATATATTAAGTGGAATAAAGAAGAATGAAATTTAATGAATAAAGATGAAATATAATAAATGATGGTTCAAATCCATGACTTTATAAATTGTTGATTTGATGTTGAGATAATGAGATTTAAAAATAATTAAGATTTATTTAACTCAAGTGAAATCAAATGGATGAAATTAATTATTAATGTAAGTTGAATTTTTCATGGTTTTAAAATTATCATCTTAATCTGTTTTCCAATCTATATTTTCTGGTTGTTTCCATTCTCCTACCTTCTAAGTAGGAAATCAAAATTCGAATTGGTTAGCCTTGGAGCTACTATTCTCTTTCAACTTGATCTTGTCTCTGATTTTCACCAACTCAGGGTTGTTGAGGAAAGTATTCCCGAGAATGCTTTCCGTACTGAAATGGTTTTTCTATGAATAGTTAGTCATGCCTTTTGGTTTGACTAATGCTCCTGCTTTCTTTGTTGATTTGAATCATGTTTTTCGTATTGTGCTTAATAAGTTTCTTCTAGTCTTTCTTTCTTTCTCTTTTCCTTCATCATTTAACTTTTCTATCTCTTCTATGGTTCTTACTTCTCCCTATTCTGGATTTGAGCACTGCTTTCCATCCACAGATCGACGGTCGAACGGAAATGGTGAATCAGATTCTAGAAGATTTTTTCGTGCAGGTGTTCTTGATTTTGGAGGATCTTGGGAAGACCATATCCACCCTTGTTAAACTTACCTATAACAACAGTTATCAGGTATAATTTTAATCTTCTTGTCATCTTGTCTTAATCCTATTTCATTCTATCTTTTTCTGTGCTTTCCCGTACCTCGTTCCTTTTCGGGGACGAAAAGTTTCGAGTGGGGGAGAGTGTAACAACCCTGTATTTTACAATTATTTTAAATTGAATTTCCAAATTTAAAAGATTTATTTTATTTATGAAAAAAGAATAATTTTTGTTATTTTAAATATAAACTTTGATTTTGATATGGATTAGAATTCCAAATATGACTAAATAGAATAATTTTCCAAAAAGTGAATTTTGGTTAAAATAGTCAAATTTTGACTTTTAAATTTAAAATTTAAAAGTTTGAAAATTTTGAATTTTATCTTTTATTATGAAAGTAAATAAAATTTCAAAAATACTGCTTTTCGTTTCGTTGAAATCTGATTTATAATGTGAAAGTTATGCCCTTTTGAATATTGTGTGTAATTTGCTGTATTTAACAATATTGTTTATTTTAAATTATATAAATAATATTTTATTTGGTCATGTAATGTTCTAATTTATATTTATATGGGTAAAATAACATGTTATGTATATATTTTGGTTTTAAAACATTTTTAAAGTGTAACTGACATTTTCCAATGTCAGTTGTATTCTGTTTATAATTTCTAATTTCCAATTTCATTTACTTAAAGAAATTCTTTATTTATTTATTTATTCTTAAAAAAACCTTATTTTATTAAATCTCCACTTTATTTTGTTCATCATTTATTTTACTTATTTGACTTTTATTTGTTTTAAAGTGAAATAGAAATTTTATAAGGCTAGTGATATTTATTTGAAATTTTCATGTCCTATTTCCAATTTTTAAACATTTTCTTTAGTTCTTTTTCTATTTTCTCTAAATTAAATTATTTATTTCACTTTGAAAATACTTTAGAAATTATTTTATTTCAAAATTTTGCTTTAGAATAGTTTTAAAATGAAGTAGATATTTTTCCAAAGCCAATGATGATTTAATTGTAATTTTTGAACCCGGTTTTCAATATTTAAGCAATTTCTTTAATTCTTTTTTTATTTTCTTTAAATTTATTTATTTATTTTTATTTTTTTTCACTTTGTTTCGGTTTTTAAAAGTATTTGCTGATTTTTTTTTTATTTGTTTTAAAAGAAATGGAAAATTGAAGAGACAAAGACTCTTCCTTTTCCTATGACTTTTCAATTTCTAGACTTTTCAATTTCATAACTTTTCATTTTTCCTTGAAGCCATTCATTTCTTTTGCTGTAGCTGTGAATCTCATTTCACTTTTCACGTGAAATATTCTCCTCATTCCAAAACTCACGGCTATCTTCTTCTAAAATAAAAAAATTACTAATGGCTTCTTCCATTTTATCTCATTTTCTCTTCTTCTTTCATTGATTTTTCCTTCCTCTTTTCAAGGCTTTGCTCGACCCCACTCCACCACCTTCACCACCGACCACCACCCCACCATGCAGCAGCACCATCAGCCTCTCCTCTGACCAATTCAGGTCGTGCCATCCAAATGAAGCCATCACCACACCTTTGCACAAAAACTCCACCAAAACTATGGAAACATGCCTTGAAACACCCATACTAGCCACCACATGCTTCACCACCTTCATCTACCTCCACGGCCACCACCATAGCCGCCACCACCACATTGTTTTGACCACTTACCATCACCCCTTACCTCTGTCCAGATCTGGAGCAAGCATGGCCAAGCCCAAACAATGACTAGGCCGAGCCTAGTGTGCACCAAAACCACTCCTTTTGGCCTTGACTCTTTGTCTTCTTCATTTGTAACTCCTACCATCATCATTCCATTGTTTTGCCTTCTTTTTGCTAACCATTGGATGAGTATTTGAGGTCTAGACCTGATCATAGCTGAGCCAAATGATGTCATGGCCAAGCACTTGAATGGTTGAGGCAAGGTCAAGTCATCTATTTCTTTGTTGCTCCTTATTTAAAATTGTTTCAATATTGTTTGTGTTGAATATTTATGTGTACATTGTCTTGTTTTGTTTACAAGATCTATATCAAGGCTCTCTATTCATTCAAATCAAAAGTCATGCTGTATCGTGCTTGTCGTGCTTCTGGAATCTATTTTGTGTGTTTTGATCTACAAACTCCAGCGTAAAAAGGTGACTAAATCTCACACGACATTTATACTTATACAAATGTGAATTGACACCATTTGAATGTGTAGAACTATTATGTGATGTTATAACTGCCTGTGATCATTTATATATGATGTTAAATTGTTAGTTTACCTGTCATCTTATCTGTTACTGTTATATGATGCTTTTCTGTTCATTTATATCTGTTTATCACACTCTAAGTTCCCTGTAGATTAGATTCACCATGGGTTGAAATGATACATACCCGAACGGACTTTAGAATAGGGAAAAATCATTATGGGATGAAATGATAGGCCTGAACGATTTTTATTTATTTTATTTAACTTGGGATTGCGGGTTTGAAATGATAGAACCCGGATTTTTCTTTTTAAACTGCGGATTGAAATGATACATATCCGTATCACTTGACCTAGGTTAGAAAACTATATACAGGCCCGTAGTTATTTTATAAAGTGTTTTGGATATTTTTAAGTATTTTAAAAATATAATTTATGAAATTTGATTTAAATAGATTTTGAAATGTTTTAAAATAAAGAAATTATGATTTTTCTATGAGTTAAAAATGTAATTAATGAATGGTTAAATTGGATTATTGAAATATAACTTAAGTTTGGGATTTGGAATTTTGGTTAAAAATGATATTTAAGTTATATGAATAAAAATGGAAATTTAATTATATTTGGAAAATGGTAAATATGATAATTTGATTTAAATTTGAATTTAAGTGATTTATTAAAGTATTATTGATTTTTCTATGAATTTAAGTGGTTAAATAAATGAATGATTAAATTGTAATTTTAAAATATAACTTGATTGGGAAATGTAAATTTGGTTTTAATTAAAGGTTTAAATTAATTAAATAAAATTGGAAATTTAGTTAAATTTGTGAAATTATTGAAATTTGGATTTATTTATAAGAAATTGGTTTTATAAAAATCAATATGTTTAATGATATGTTAATGAACATTTTTAATGTTAAATTATGATTTTTAAAATGTTTAAAGAGTTTAAAATGAAGTTATTTATTTGCTGGAAATACACTAAAATTTGGAATTCACTTTTAATAGCATTCAGAAATGCTATGGTTTCTGAATTGAACTAAAACTAAGTAGAAAGGGCTATTATAGCATTTCTGTAATGCTGTAGTTGCTGTAGTTGAACTTATAGGCTAAATTGAACTCAGGTCTATTACAACATTTTCTGGAAATGCTGTAGTGGTCTACAGTCTTTACTGAAATCAAATAAAACCTTTGTTTTGAAAGCTGAGCTATCGCAGCATTTTTAGAAATGATGTCTTTGCTGTTTTGAACTAAAATTTAACTAAAGCTGAGTTTTAACAGCAGTTTTAAATGATGTCTTTGCTGAATTAAAAGTTTCAAATATAACTTATAACAGTTTTTTCTAAAATGCTGTGAAAGGCTGAAATTTTAATAATTATGGTTTTTGACTTAGTAAACGAACTTAGAATGGTTTGAAACTTTGGAAATTGAATACTTGAATTGAAAGAATATTAATTACACTTTTAAAGGGTTTAAATGAAGTAATTTAATTGAAATATGAATCATTTAAAGGGTGGTTTGAATTGGAAATGAATGAATGTTATCTTTGAATTTAAAGGGGTGTTTAAGATAAGATATTTTGGTATATTAAAACGATTTGAAATGAAGCTTTGGAAAGATAAGATATTTTGATATATTAAATTAATTTGAAATGAAGCTTTGGAAAGATAAGATATTTTGATATATTAAATTAATTTGAAATGAAGCTTTGGAAAGATAAGATATTTTGATATATTAAAATGATTTGAAATGAAGGTTTGAAAAGATATGATATTTTGATATATTGAAATGAAGTTTTGGAAAGATATGATATTTTGATATATTAAATGGTTTGGAAATGATTTGATCTTTATTTTGATAACGATTTGGATTTGAAATGATATTAAATTTTGAAGTATAAACTGTTTTTAAATTATAACCACGGGTTATAATAACGATTGGTTGTTAAAGAAACCGGGATCAGATATGGACATACTCTCTGTCGATACCGAAAACCACTTTAACAACTGTGTACGCGGTGGAGTTTCCAGAATGAAGTAGGATGGTGGCGACGATCCTAAGGTATATACGTGGACCCAACTCCCGTGAGTTGGCATAAGGTGGCTAAAACAGGAGCGATCTCGGACCAGTGAGGTAGCACCTCTTATCGGACACACTTCTTCGATACCATTCTATTACTTTGTGATTTTTGGTGGCCACCCTTGATTTGGGAGTGTTGTTCGAGGTGGAACGGTAGTGGCTGCTATGCGTTTCCATCAGTCCGTGTGCGTAATTGGTATATCTACCCTGGCATTGCCTTGTGTGTCGTGTCACCTACCATATCGAACCCACTATGATTTTGGTTTAAAGATCCGACCGCGTTAAGGTTCACCATCCCCTTAACGCTATTTTTTATATGATTATACTTTACTGATTAGACACTACTGTATATAGCGTATATTACTATATAGTAAATAGTTTAACGGATCCTTAGAGGATGGGCGGTCCCAAGCATCCTTTAAGTTATTTGTACTCTTACTACAGTTCACTTGAGTTGGTTTACATTGTATAAGTAGTATGTCCTGACTCGAGTGTTTGTATTTTTATTTATGCTCGGGTCAGCCTGAGTTATTCACAGATTTGGATTCCACTTTCTGGAGATTGGAATAGCTGGAGATTATTTGCTTATCTAGTCTTACCTATTCCAGTTCTGTTGTTCTATCCAGCTTGTACTTGGTTGTCATCCTGAGACTTCTGTTGTACTTTATTTTCTCCTGTTGTATCTTATGTAACTCTGATATATTTATATAGTAGCTTCATGAACTACTATCTCTTTTACTTCCGCTGCATTATTATTACTCTGTGTCTGTGATCTGTGATTTTATTTACTATATATTCTGAGATTTGCCAAATTTTTATTTACAACGCGGTATTTTGAGCAATTCAATTCCGGCATGAGTGTCTACCTATACACTTATAATGGATGCGAATGGTTGAAAATATCGGGTCGTTACACTGTTCAAGTGTTTTGGAATTCCTATCGATAGCGTTGATAATACGAATCGATCGAAAACCCAAATCAACATCAACAACTCAAACAACACAATATATAAAACATTTTAATATAAATTAACAAATACACTTCCTCACTCGACTATTCAAAATGGGTTTCAAATCAAGGATAGAAGGTCAGATTAGAGGGACTCTAACCAAAAGAATTCAATAGGCTTGATAGAGAGATAAGATGATTGAATTTTCAAATAAGAAGATGGACAAACTTATATAAATCGCGGGTAACCTTAACCGAGTCAACCGTGATTTCAAGAATAAGTTCGATGTAGAATTCCGAGGCAAATCATCATTCGAACTCAAGAGATAGAATTCGAGATAGCAAGGGATACTAGCATCTAAACCGAGGATATGCAAATCTCCGGTGAGTCAATGCTATTGTAAAGGAGTTTCACCCCTTCACAAGTCAATTTGAGGTTGGCGAGACCGCCGACTCATTATAAAGATCATCCGAAGTGGAGTTATGGGATACTCCAGAATCAAAAGAAGACGAATAGGGAGAGACAAGAATTGACTTTGGAACCGAAGGGAATGTTCCAAAATTCAAGGAAAACCAAGTCAAAGAAGAAGGAATTCAAGCTCGAACGAAAGTGATTCTGTAATTGAATTTTTACTCTATATGCTGAGTTTTGCCTAAACCAGAGCTCTGATACCACATGTAATGACCTGAAATTTTCAACCATTCGCACCCATACATGTCGGATTTGAATTGCTCAAAATATCAGATTGTTAATTTAAATTTGGCAAAACTCAGCATATATAGTAAATAAAATAATCACAGATCACAGACACAGAGTAATATAACAATAATGCAGTGGAAACAAAAGAATAGTAGTTCATGAAGCCACTATATATATAACAGAGTTAAACAAGATACAACAAAAGTCTCGAATATATAGATGTCTCAATTCAATAATCAAATACAAGATCATAATACATCACTAGAGTCAACTGAATAACCTAAAAGCAAAATCGATAGATAGCTGGATCTCCAAGTGAAGCTCCAACTCCAAAGGTGAGTCTCAAATGTTGTATCACTCAGTCTGACCCGAGCGTAAAGCAAAACACAAAACACTCGAGTCAAGATTAACATTATATCAATAAATCCAACTCAAGTGAAATATCAACTGAAATACCAGTAACTCAAAGGATGTTTGGGATAACCATCCTCTAAGGATCCGTTAAACTATCTACTATGTAGTAATATTCGCTATTATAATAATGTCTAATATAAAATAAACATACTTTTAAATAGCATTAAGGCTTTACATTTTCCATCTTAACACGTAATAGTCCCAGTAGTCTATCCAGTATTAGCATACTCCTAGATCGGGGGCTACCCTCAATACTCCACAGGCTACGTGAGAAATCTCAACTCGTAGTAAAGTTTGATATGGTAGGTGACACGGCACAACAAGGCAATGCCAGGGTAGATATACCAATTACGCATCCGCGCTGGTGGAAACGCATAGCAGCCACTACCGCCCACCTTGGAACACACTCCCAATCAAAATCGAAGGGTAACCACCAAATCAATCACAAAGTAATAGAATGGTATCGAAGAAATGCGTCCGATCAGAGGTGCTACCTCATTGGCCCGTCGATCGCTCCTGTTTTAGCCACCTTATGCCAACTCACGGGAGTCGGGTCCACGTTCATACCTCAATAGGAATCGTCGCCACCATCCTACTTCATTTTGGAATCTCCACCGCGTACATAGTTGTTAAAGTGGTTTTGGTATCGACAGAGAGTATGCCCATACCCGATCCTGGTCTCTTTAACAACCAAACATTATTATAACACCGCGGTCATTTCAAATTAGTTTATACTTCAAAACCAAAATATCATTTTCATTTCAAAACCCAAATCATTACGATATCATTTCCATTTCAAATATATCCATTTCCAAAAATCATATCAGTTCCAAAGTTATAATACTTTCGAAACCAACAATTTGAAATAATAATACTTTGGAAATCATAATACTTTGAAATTCATAACTTTGGAAATCATAACACTTCGAAATCATAACACTTTCCTTCAAACGGTTTAGATATTAATAATAGTATATAAGATAAAATAGTTTATAAAATAGAATAATTTATATAAAATAGTTATAAGTTAAAACAATTTATATTAGAATAATTTATATTGAAAATGATTTATATTAAAATAGTTTATATTAAAATAATTTATAAATTAAAATATAAATAGTTTTAAATATAATTTAAAATTACTTTATAAAATAGAATAGTTTCCTCGACTTTCACAAATCGATTCAAATCAATTCGAATTTCAAATTCAAATTTAATCAAATCTAAATCATCAATTTCAATTCCAATTCAATTAAACATTTTCAAGTTATATCGATTTCAAATACCGATTTGAACCACAAATAAACCAGTTCAATTTCAATATATTTCAAAGCTTCAAATATTCCACATTTCAAAACTATATTCGATAATTATATATATATATATCAATTGTAACAACACGCATATTTTACGATTGCATATTTAAATATTTTATTTAAATATAGCATCGTTAGTCGGATTTTAGTCCGAAAAAGTCACTATGCGAAGAAGAATAATCGAATTAGTGAAAAGTCTATGTGGATAGTGCTATTTGGAAGTGCCTATTTGAAAACACATTCAAACAGGAATTCAGACGTCTGAAATTTTTTGTTTAGACATCTGAAATTGTTCGAATCAAGCCAGAGAAGAAATAGGCAAAAATTGCCATTTTCAGACGTTTGAAATGGACGATTCAGATGTCTGAATATTGTTATAGAAAGCTCCTGTTTTTTCAGATTCAGAAGTCTGAATCATTCATTTCAGACGTCTGAATGAAGAGTGAAATTGAGAATCAACATTTTGGACTCGAGACCACTTCCATTGATTCCAAAATGGTGTTTGCGACTTTTTTGAGTAGCTTCGATATGTTTGGAGTAAGGTTAATTTTGCTATTTTCTTAATGGGCTTTTGGGATTGGGTTTCACCCAACTCATTCTATACATTAACTCAGCCCCCTCTCCTTTCCATTCACTCATTTCATTTCCTAAACACTCAAGCTCAACTGAAAATGGGGGGAAATAGAAATTGCCAAGCCCTAGTTCCTCTTGCAATCTCAAATTCTTGCTCCAAAATCCAAGTGAAGCTTAGGTAAGCCTTCTCTTCTTCTTCTTCATCTCAATCTCTCTTCGATTTCTGAAATCTCCTAAACCCTAATTTAGGAAATAATTTCTTTTGAGCCTAGGTTGAAGCTTCTTTGAAGAGTGATTGTTCTTGCCTTGCTCTATAGCTTCTCTCTTGTGTTTTTGGTGTTAAAAGGTGAGATTTTTATCTCACATCTATGTCTTTATCTTTGATAGTGTTAGGTAGCAATTCCTAACATATATTCCTTGTCAATTTGCTTTTGAATTGAATTGGTTTGAGGAATATTCCAATTTTTGGCGTTTAAAGTCAAAATCTATGAAATCCTTATATGGTTGTTTGGGCATGTTGGTCGGAGTGTATTGGTGAGTCTTTAAGGTTGGGTAGTCGTTTGGCGTAAACCCCTAGCCATAGTCACTCATCCGATTGCTTCCGATATGATTTGGCCATCATTGGCCTAGGCAAAGTATTGCCTGAGCTCCAGTTTCAGACGTTTGAAATATACAATTCAGACGTCTGAATCTGCTTGTCTCAGCCTAATTTGCCTATTTTGTGTGGGATTCCAATTTTTATCGATTCGGGATTATCCGATTTGTTGTTATCAATTATTATTGACTTTGATGATTCCTTTTTGATTTCGTACACGGGTTTATAAAATTCTATTTAAAACACACACACAATTTTGCACTTCGAGCGAAGAGGGAGGAGAATCAAATGATTAAATAAAACGCGTGCTATGAACACATGCGTTTATCTTTTCAGTTAATTCCTAATCTATTCGTTTGACCGTTTTGACCTTTGGGTCTGGTTTACCGATGAGATGGGGTGAACTTTGTACTGCTTTGAGTGTGAAATTGACTAACGGTTAGTAAACCGTTTAGTGTGAACGTGGGGTATGGGAGTCACGTTAATATTTTATGGGTTCCTTTCTAAGAGTTGTGACACATTCCGCCGGACAGTGGTGTCCAGTACCGCCACTACGGTTTGTTGCCTTCAGGCGTTGCCTTTGGGGTTTGTTGCCTTCGGGCTTAAGCCTTCGGGGTTTGTTGCCTTCAGGTATGTTGCCTTCGGGCTTGTACCTTCGGGTTTGTTGCCTTTTGGCTTTGCCTTTTGGCGTTGCCTTCGGGCGTTGCCTTCGAGTGTTGCCTTCGGGCGTTGCCTTCGGGCATATGGATCCTTGTTACAGTAATGAGCTCGAGCATATTTTGTTTCTTTGACATTTATATTTCCCTAGTGTATCGCCTTCGGTGTAGGTCCTTTGAACCACACGATATATAGCGATTACCTTGTGGAAACTTGTGTTACCTTTGTTGGTATTTGTTATTTTCCTTTTGGCTTGTTTTGGGATATGATATCCTTTGTCTATTGGGATTGCCGATGATATGAGGCTTGTTTGATTCATCTTATGTTAGATGATTTGGTTATCTCTTTTGGAGATATTGGTGGTACTTTATGATCTTGTATGTTCATTATCATTTAGTTTATTTGACCGATTTGTTTAGCTAGACCGACCCGTGTATTTTATACTCGGGTCAGACCAAGATGTTTCAGGTTAGGTACATTGGACTTAGCCTATTTTGCTTCCGCATGGACTATTCCGCTAGCTCCTTTTTGTTATAGCTTTTTGTGTAGTCCTTTTTGGCTATAACTCTGATATGTATTCTTTTGACTCGCTTGTATATTGTGGTTGCTTTACCACTTGACATGTATCATTTTGTATACTCTGTAATGTATCTGAATATGTGTAAATGTATGTGATGACCTACTGTTCTGTGATGTGTTTTACATTTGAGTTGTCATATTTGTTCTGATAGATCCTTCAGCTACCTATGGCTTTGTATTAAGTATTTATTGGATATGTCGATCCACTTGAGATAGAAAAGGAAATGTATGGCAATTGTCGACGTATTCAATAGATAATTAAGTCAAGGCTATAGATAGTCGCTCCTAACCAGCTCTATTCTCCGTATTAGCAGATGGTGTTACTTTGTAATACTCTTTGCTAATGTGGGTCTCGGAGTGGGGCGTCAAAGCTTGGTATCAGAGCTGAGTTCAGAACAAAATATGATATACATAGAACAGAGACACATATTACGGTACATCAAAGTGTAGTACGAATGGTACAAATCTTTGAATCATCATGCCTTTTATTCTTTCCGTGCCTTTAGGGTAGATAGAATATTGGGAATACGTTTAGGAATGCATTTATTCTGTAGTATCCCATATTTGAATTAATGATATCTACCTTGTGATTATATCAAAAGAACTTGTTGATTCTTTTTTTTCTCAATATTTTGGGCTTAATGACTTCTTTGAGAATAGCGAATCCGGATGGTGGATCTGCAACACTCAGTTTGTTTCTTTTAAAAATGTCGAGATTATTTTATGAGATTATTCTTTTCAAGCCGATTCACTTAGGCTTCGGAATTGATTTTTGGGAAAGGATTGGCTTAATCATTATGAAGCATATATCCTATGTCCAATGTGGGCTATTCATCTTCGACATCCTCAATCTGTTAAGCAGATTTCTTTTTTTCTTAATGATTTTGATTTTCAAATTCGGTGATATCATTCTATTCTTTAAACCCACTTGATGAGGAAAGTGTTATTTCTCTCATTCAAGTAGTTTGTGAATTCTCCGGTATTTTTGAGATTCGTCTTAGGATTATCACCTAAGCAATCTTTTGAGTGGTGCTAAGGTCTTTTAGTTCGACCTTGC
This sequence comes from Allium fistulosum, assembly GCA_030737815.1. Lineage (NCBI taxonomy): Eukaryota > Viridiplantae > Streptophyta > Magnoliopsida > Asparagales > Amaryllidaceae > Allium > Allium fistulosum. The sequence goes on along the minus strand of CM060907.1, from coordinate 871,406,470 downwards.
CACCGGTTTTCATCAGCTACGAGTTGCGGAAGGTAGCATCCTCTTACCGCATTCCGCACTCATTGTGATTTTTGTGTTTGGTTCGTTATGTCATTCGGTATGACGAACCTTCTACCTTATTTCATCCATTTTGTGAATCGAGTGTTCTACGAATATCTCGATGAGTTTATCCTTGTATTTATTGATATTGGATGAAAACAACAAATTAAAATTTGCAAATCTTTTTAACAGATATTTATAAGTATGATTGGATTTTGTTCTTAAAATGAGCAAAGAATATTTGTAAATTTTTTAAGAGATTTGTTTATCATATAGAAGATGATTTTGTGTTATTTTTCCCATTGAGTGCTTTAAGAATTCTGGTCGATGCGCTTGATCAATGTTATCGATAGGAATTTCCTAAACGCTATGATGAGACAGTTAGACACAATAAAAATTGACTTGTAATAAGTAAATTTTTCTAAAAAGATGATTACATAAAGTTAATTATAATTTTGAAAGTCCTAGCATTTCGGGAAAGAGGATCGATTAAAGGAACTCTTTTTCGATGCTTTTATTCTTGTGTTTCCCTAAGGGAACCAAGACTTTATTGTTTGTACCAATACTAGTCGTAGTGGTTTTGGTGGCATTCTCTTACAAAGGGAATGTGTTATCACATTTGCTTCTAGACAATTAAAGCTTGTCAAGACTAGATATGCCATTCATGATCTAGTGCTCGCGGCTATTGTTTTCGCTTTTAGAATTGGCATCATTATTTTTGGAGAGAAATTTGTTCTCTACACTGATCTTAAATTTTTGAAGTAATTATTTTCTCAAAAGGAACTCAATTTGCGTCAACAACATTGGCTCGAGTTCCTTGTATCTTATGATCTTGATATTTTTATATACTTCTGGAAAGGGCAATCGAGTTGCCGATGCCCTTTATCGTATGCAACAAGCGGATGTTTCTTTCTTGATATCTGAATGGAATGATCTCGAGACTTTATCCACTTGTGAGATTCGAGATCATGAATCCGATTCATGTTCATCTCTTGTTTTGTGTAGCCTCGAGGCTCGTCCTTCTCTTTTTGACTATACCTCTTTTGGCTAAACTCTATGTCAAAGTGTTAAATTGCATGGAGTTTCTATTTCTATTATTTGCAGTAGTGATCCATTATTTTACTAGTGGATTTTTGGAAAGGTCTCCAAAAGCTTTGGGAACAAAGCTTAATTTTAACACCGCTTATTGTCCTCAATCCGAGGGACACATCGAGCGTGTGAATCAAACTCTTGAAGATCTTCTTTGTGCTTGTGTTCTTGATTTTGGTGGAAGTGGGAAGATCATATTTCTCTTGATTGAGTTTTCTTCCTATAATAGCTTCCAATCTAGTATTAGTATGGCACCTTTCGAGGCACTCTTCGGAAGGCCATGCCAATTTTCTTCGTATTGGCTTGAAGCCGGTGTGAAGCTGGTTTTAGGTCCAGATTTTATTGGTGTTCATTTGTGTTTCACCTATGATGGGTGTTGTGCATTTCAGTCGATCGGGAAAATTAGCACCTCGATATATGGGTTCATTTCCCATCACCGAACGTATTGGTTCTGGGGCTTATCGCTTTTTATTTACCGGCTCAATTTTCTGCTATTCATGACGTGTTTCACGTCTCTCAACTATGGAAATGCCTTAGGGATTCCGATTCTATTCTTGAGCCCGGTATTATTGAAGAAATTGAAGTTTCACAAAATTTGACTTATGAGCAACTTTCTATTCGTATCATTACTTCGGAGGTTAAACGCCTTTGAAATAAAGATGTTATTCTTGTGAAAGTTCGATGGCCCTCAAATCCTAAGGTTTGCTCTTGGGAATGTTGAGAATTCATCGAGCAAACACATCCGGACTTACTCTTTCGTGCTCTTTATGGTGAACTTCTTATTTCAAATTTTCTTTTGTGTCGATATGCTTTTATGGTTGTTACTCTTTATTTTTTTCTTAAGTATTGCGAGGACGCAATTTTTTAAGGAGGGGAGTCTGTAACAACCCGCATATTTTACGATTGTATATTTAAATATTTTATTTAAATATAGCATCGTTAGTCGGATTTTAGTTCGAAAAAGTCACTATGCGAAGAAGAACAATCGAATTAGTGAAAAGTCTATGTGGATAGTGCTATTTGGAAGTGCCTATTTGAAAACACATTCAAATAGAAATTCAGACGTCTGAAATTGTCCGTTCAGACGTCTGAAATTGTTCAAATCGAACCAGAGAGGAAATAGGCAAAAATTTCCATTTTCAGACGTCTGAAATGGACGATTCAGACGTCTGAATATTGTTCTAGAAAGCTTCTGTTTTTTCAAATTCAGACGTCTGAATCTTTCATTTCAGACGTCTGAATGAAGAGTGAAAGTGAGAATCAACATTTTGGACTCGAGACCACTTCCATTGAGTTCAAAATGGTGTTTGCGACTTTTTTGAGTATAAGCTTCGATATGTTTGGAGTAAGTTTAATTTTTCTATTTTCTTAGTGGGCTTTTGGGTTTGGGTTTCACCCAACTCATTCTATACCTTAAATCAGCCCCCTCTCCTCTCCATTCACTCATTTCATTTTCTAAACACTCAATCTCAACTAAAAATGTGGGAAGAGAATGGGAAATAGAAATTGCCAAGCCCTAGTTCCTCTTGCAATCTCAAATTCTTGCTCCAAAATCCAAGCGAAGCTTAGGTAAGCCTTCTCTTCTTCTTCTCGATCTCAATCTCTCTTCGATTTCTGAAATCTCCTAAACCCTAATTTAGGAAATAATTGCTTTTGAGCCTAGATTGAAGCTCCTTTAAAGAGTGATTGTTCTTGCCTTGCTCTATAGCTTCTCTCTTGTGTTTTTGGTGTTAAAAGGTGAGATTTTTATCTCACATCTATGTCTTTATCTTTGATAGTGTTAGGTAGCAATTCCTAACATATATTCCTTGTCCATCTGCTTTTGAATTGAATTGGTTTGAGGAATATTCTAATTTTTGGCGTTTGAAGTCAAAATCTATGAAATCCTTATATGGTTGTTTGGGCATGTTGGTCGGAGTGTATTGGTGAGTCTTTAAGGTTGGGTAGTCGTTTGGCGTAAACCCCTAGCCATCGTCACTCATCCGATTGCTTCCGATATGATTTGGCCATCATTGGCCTAGGCAAAGTATTGCTTGAGCTCCAGTTTCAGACGTCTGAAATATACAATTCAGACGTCTGAATCTGTTTGTCTCAGCCTAATTTGCCTATTTTGTGTGGAATTCCAATTTTTATCGATTCGTGATTATTCGATTTATTGTTATCAATTATTATTGACTTTGATGATTCCTTTTTGATTTCATACACGAGTTTATAAAATTCTATTTAAAACACACACACAATTTTGCACTTCGAGCGAAGAGGGAGGAGAATCAAATGATTAAATAAAATGCGTGCTATGAACACATGTGTTTATCTTTCCAGTTAATTCCTAATCTATTCGTTTGACCGTTTTGACCTTTGGGTTTGGTTTACTGATCAGATGAGGTGAACTTTGTACTGCTTTGACTGTGAAATTGACTAATGGTTAGTAAACCGTTTAGTGCGAACGTGGGGTATGGGACTCACGTTAACATTTTCCGGGTTCCTTTCCGAGAGTTGTGACACATTCCGCTGGACAGTGGTGTCCAGTACCGCCACTACGGTTTGTTGCCTTCGGGCATTGCCTTCGGGGTTTGTTGCCTTCGGGCTTGAGCCTTCGGGGTTTGTTGCCTTCGGGTATGTTGCCTTCGGGTTTGTTGCCTTTTGGCGTTGCCTTCGGGCGTTGCCTTCGGGCGTATGGATCCTTGTTACAGTACTGAGCTCGAGCATCTTTTGTTTCTTTGACATTTATATTTCCCTAGTGTATCGCCTTCGGTGTAGGTCCTTTGAACCACACGATATATAGCGATTACCTTGTGGAAACTTATGTTACCTTTGTTGGTATTTATTATTTGCCTTTTGGCTTGTTTTGGGATATGATATCCTTTGTCTATTGGGATTGCCGATGATATGAGGCTCGTTTTGATTCATCTTATGTTAGATGATTTGGTTATCACTTTTGGAGATATTGGTGGTACTTTATGAGCTTGTATGTTCATTATCATTTAGTTTATCTGACTGATTTGTTTAGCTAGACCGACCCGTGTATTTTATACTCAGGTCAGACCGAGATGTTTCAAGTTAGGTACATTGGACTTAGCCTATTTTGCTTCCGCATGGACTATTCCGCTAGCTCCTTTTTGTTATAGCTTTTTATGTAGTCCTTTTTGGCTGTAACTTTGATATGTATTCTTTTGACTCGCTTGTATATTGTGGTTGCTTTACCACTTGACATGTATCATTTTGTATAATCTATAATGTATCTGAATATGTGTAAATGTATGTGATGACCTACTGTTCTGTGATGTGTTTTACATTTGAGTTGTCATATTTGTTCTGATAGATCCCTTAGCCACCTATGGCTTTGTATTAATTATTTATTGGATATGTCGATCCACTTGAGATAGAAAAGGAAATGTATGACAACTGTCGACGTATTCAATAGATAATTAAGGCAAGGCTATAGATGGTCGCTCCTAACCAACTCTATTCTCCGTATTAGCAGACGGTGTTACTTTGTAATACTCTTTGCTAATGTGGGTCTCGGAGTGGGGCGTTACATCAATTCACTTTTCTATTATTTAATTTTGAAATATTTACCTAATTATTTGAATATCATTTGAATACAACTTTAACTTACAAAATATCCCATTTAAATTTATATAAGTTTGAATTATTCATTTAAGTCACCTTTAATCAAATTTCAAGTTGTAAAACACTTCTTTAAAATTTCAAATTCAATAAATTTCAAATCAAACTTATTTATGTATAATTCTTAAATAAATAAAATTTCAAATCAATTTCAAATTTATCTTTTCAACTTGAATCATTATAAACTCTATATTTGAAATATATATATTAAATAAATACTTAAACATATTATATATCAACTTTATTAAATCAACTTTAATAAACCTTAAAAATCAATATTTATCAAAACCATATATTTCTTTTCAAAACCATAGAAATCATTTCCAAATATTTATACATAGACCAACGATGTCTGTATATAATTCTCTACCCTATGGTCAAGTGATACAGATATTTATCATTTCAATTCGCAATTTAAATATATATACGGGTATATATTATTTCAACCCGCAATCCCAAATTCAATTCAATGAAAATCGCTTGGGTTTATCATTTCAACCCATAATGATTTCCTCCTATTCTACAGTTTGTTCGGGTATGTATCATTTCAATCCATAGTGAATTCTATACTAATAGGGAACTTGCAGAGTGATAACAGATATGATAATAACATAACAGATATTGGTGTCAGATGTCACAGGTGAACAATTACAGATAATAACATATATATAGCAATGTAAATAACTAACAGCAACATATTTCAATTGTTGTTTCAATTGAAATCAAATTTAATAAATATAAGAGCGTTAATCATGAATGATTGCTCACCTTTCGAGGCTAGAGAGATGAACGGAAATGAGAGAAGTTTCGAATCCAAGCACGAATTCCAAAGTGAAACAAGATGGGCACGAATCCCAAACAAGTCATGATAGAACTCGAATCGACGAACGAAGCTGATAGATAGAAATTGATAAAAAAAAAATCAGGACCATCTTAGTATAACTGAGCAAAATATATATAAAGATTTTTACTTTAAAACAAATTCTTAACCTATATTTAAAATTATATATATATACACATATATATTTCAAATCAATATTTTAAATCCTAACACCAATAAACAAAAATCTGTATATATATATATATATATATTATTTTAGAATCCAAACTCATGCGCTCTAATATAACTAGTATATAGAAAAATATCTATTGAAAAATCAATATCCTACACTATAAAAATATCCATATATGAACAACAGAACTTACATAGTTATAGACCAAACAAAAAAAACAACCTTAAACAAAAGTATATATTTTTAAACTTAACAGCCGAAACATATATATGAACATTAGGCAACTACATTTGAAAGATATTTTTATATATATATACCAAATTAAATGCACACATGTAATATACTACATATATATAAAAATAAATTGTAAAATATAGAGTGAAACTTTGTAAACAGAACTATCAAATGCTAAGTATAACTCAATATATAGATAAACTGTACAAACATAACCCATACAGTCAACTATATTTATAAACGAACGGAAAAATAAAACTTGTATAAGCTTTAATCATATTATAAATATACTTTCAACATATATATGCATATATATATGTATGTATTTAGATGTATTTTAAATAATGCAAACTATAGTTAAAATCAAATATAGGGAATCCAACTCTAAACAATTTTATAGGCAACATCGTGCGTATATATATAAACAACTACAATGCTACACTATATATATATTTCAATTAAACCCATACTAACACACATATGCATACTTAAAATATAATATAATATAGTACATTCTGCTCTGCATACGTAAGATACAATATATATATATATATAATGTCCTACTGTAAGATTTATGAAATCTAACATATTATATATATAACAAAATAGCTTATATACTAATATATTACTGTACTCGGCAACAATTGTACAATATAGCCTTTAAAACAAGTAGCCTAGTTTATCAACAGCTTTTAAAATGTAGTAATACTGTTCCCCTTTATAATATATAACATATATATTATACTATATAAAAGCTAATATATATACTCACTCACCAAGATAAACTCACAAAGGCAGCGAGGAGAACATGATCGAGATGGAGGCGATCAGGGTGGAGGAGGGGTAGCGGGCTTTGCGTGACTCGGGGTGAGCAAGTAAGAGGGTTGGGGTCAGGTTCAAGGTGTTGGTGATTGTGTGCACGCGGCGGAATAGAGAGAGTAGGAAAGAGGCTCGGCTGGAGATGTGAGCTCAAGCGGAGAGGGTGGTACGGGCGAAGAGATGGAGGCATGGGCTGGGTTTGTTCGGGAAGACTTGGCGCGAGCAGCAGAGGGGTGGCGGCCGCGGTAATGGGTCTCGGCGGAGTCAAGAGAGGGAGGAGGCGTCGGTCGAATAAGGAAAAAGGGACGAGAGGCTCAACAATGTTTATGCATAAGATTTGCATACCATAATTAATAATATTCTTTTTATTTTCTTTAGAGCAGAGAAGAAAGAGAGGCCGAGAGAACAGGAAAGGAATGGACAATATGAATTTAAACCAGATGGAATAGAAAAGTCGACCAATTAAAATTGAATATGAGGAATAAAAAGGGGTAGACGTTGAACCAAAAAATGAAACGAATGACAAAAGCCATATACATTGAATAGATGGAATTATCAAAACAAGTGGCTATTTACCTTCACGGTGGATAACGAAAATACAGGAACCCAAAAGACTTTAAAACCGGTATCGATATAAAAATCGTTTTATCGATTCCGTAGCGAACCGGATCTCAAGACACATAATTGAATATACCACGGAGATCAGCACGACGAGACGATCAAAACAGTATACATATATTAGTGGTACGATTATCCGATCAGAAGTCGATAATCGGTACCGATATACGTTGTTATTCCATACGGAAAAATCCAAACGAAGCTAGAAACGTCCGAATTTCGCCGTCTGATTTAGAATATTCTAAATAAATTTTCTCATGTTGACATATTTAGGTTTCGGAACACTTTTATCATCATCAATTTTAACTCATATAATTATGAATAAAATTACACTAGAAAATAAACTTCAAAATTAACTGATGAAAATTTACCAGTTGCTATGTTAAAATAGACGCATTTCAAATATCGAATTTTTATTTCAAAATTTTATTATTTAAAATTTCACAAAATTCAATTAAATATATAAACAAAACAAATAAAAATTATTGAAATTTTCGGGTCGTTACACGCTGTGTGTAGGCTGTATATTCAACACTTGTGAGGACTTGTTATTATAACTATCCAGATTGATTTGTTGATTGTTGTACTCTGATGATGGTATGTATAACAACAGTTATAGTTCTTTTTGTATAAAGATATGTTATTATCTATTATATATTATTCCACTGCGATTGTGAGATTCTATGTTATTGTTTATGTTTTCTTCTATCTTTCCTTCTTCACCTCTAATATCTGGTATTTTCGACACTCGATTGTTCGGCATTTAAAAAGTGAACGTATTGATGTCGATTTTCAAGGGTCGAAAATCCCCGGTACGCTACACTTGGTATCAGAGCTTAGGTTGAGCGAACACCTAGGCTTTGGTGGGAATTACTCATCAATAGTACCCTAGAATGAGTTGGGTGTATTATATATATGAGCGCGTATTTGTTAGTGAATATAAAAATGTTTTATATTGTGTTAATTTATCTGTTGAGTGGCTTATAAATCGTGACGCCCCACCTCTATACCCACGCTATCCAAGAACACTACGGTGTAATGTTGTCAACTAGCACGGAGAATAAGGCTATTGAGGAGCGACCATCCGTGTAATTGCTTTGTGTGAGCACCGATATGTCAGATAGTATAACATGCATTCTTATTTCAAGAGGAAATCCGACGTACCAGTACAAACACAAAGCTACTACACAGTGGCTATAATAGTTTAGGACAATAGATATAAAAATAACACAGATAACATAAATGCGGAACACAGATGGAACAAAAAGTCTCATATATATAATAACTGATCTCAGTTACAATACATTTTGACACGATACAAATGATACAACTACAACTGTCGACCCTGGAATTTATATATATACAAGTTCATTATCGTCTAATATACATGAATACATATCAACCTAAATCAATACACTGACTACTACAAAAAGATGAAGACCACTTCGAAATATATAAAAAGTCTTCATAGCTCAAACAGCAACCCAAAGCAGGCAATCTACAACTAGAAATAACTCGGGTCTGACCCGAGTATTAAATTCAAAAGAAAATAATACACGGGTCAGTCTAATTCAAACTCAGTTATTAGTGCATAGAAGCAATAATAATCAAATATCAGATAGACGACCGTCACAGTAATTCTCGTCTATCCGACCCTTTTAACAAAGAAATCGGATGACGGTCGATATAACACTTAACAGTGTTAAACCATAAATCAGTAGATTTTAAATCATCAACAGAAATAAATAAAGAGATTTTTAATGAAGATAATTTAGAAAGCAACAAATCATTAAATCCAACAAAATCATTTCAAACCATTGAAATATCAATTTAAAACATCAATTTTGATTGGCTGCCGTACACGCTAACGTGTACGGCCTCGCCAATACTACATACGAAATACGCAAAAGATCAGCAAATCAACAGCAACTAGCACCAACACGAGATCAAGTTTGAGTTTTTACGACTCAAACATGACTGGTCAGTGTCATCACAAAACATAAATGCACCAGCAAGACTACTGCATAGTGCAGCAACAGGAGTCTGGGAAGCATGCATAAGCATTCCAGATCCAACAACATAAATGCAACATCAACAATGGAACATTGCAGCTATACATGAAACAATGCACAGTATCAAAATTCAGATTCGAGTATACAATGAAAACCATCAGTGCCTGTCCAGCTAAAATAAAGAACAAGGCACAATACAGTGACAAATGTCACTGAAAAGCAATGCAAAGAAAATTATCCATAGTGACAACATCAGGAATATAGACCAAGTTCCCATAAATTCTCAATGGCAAGGATGTACAAATCCAAGAACTCAATAGGGTCTGGACAACGTGTATGCAATTAACAACAGTTGCATCAAAACAATTCCAACCATGAAATACAAGTGCAAGTACAAAAATGAATGCCACGACTACAGAGGGTCAAGTGCAATCACAACTGTACATATTCAAAATCACTTAAACAAAGAACTCGAAGACATTATCAAGTTAATGTCGAAGTTCAACCAAAAATAAGTTCAACATTTATCAAGAACCAAAGTCACAGTGAACAAAGCATAACTACAAATTGCACTATAAAATAACACAAACTTGGTACAATTCCAACAATATATGTACACACACATACCTATGTATGCATGTACATGTATGCAGATTTGGATAACAGGTGACCAAGCAAAATGCATAGTATAGACAACTAAAGTGATAAACAACATAACCAAAACCAAGTCAATAAGGACCAAAATCAACTAGGCAAAACACTTGAATACAATGGTAAACTGCAACATGTACTGCAGCCACCACTTGAATTCAATGGCCAGTACAAGGGACAACCAAATCAAACTGCAATTAAAAATCAGTGCATCAATGAAATGAAACCCAACAAAGACAAAATCTCAACAATAAAGCACTGCAGCCACCACTAATATTTAATGGCAAGGTTGCAACAGTGAAATGAAACAGTGCATCCAGTAAAAGAGGCAACAAGTGATGTACAAATGAATTCATCATTAAAACAAGTCAAGTGCCAGCGTATAAGATAACAAGTACATGAATGTGCAACAGTGAGCATACATCTGTATACATACATGAATGTATGTATACAAATGGTCAAGTGAACAGAAGGCAATTGAACAACTACAAGTGCAGGCAGCAGCAATAATGCAAACTACAATGTCACAGCAACAAGGTGCACCAGACCAGGCTACAAGATATCATAGTGCAAACAACAAAAAGAATGGAACAACGATTAACTCAAATGAATACAGAACAGTAAACATATATGCAAATTCGAACATACATATATACATATCAAAATATGTATATACATACATGACTGCATACATATATATGAAGATTAAAAATGCAACTATAACTTCATGCTAAAAGAACTGGGCCAATGTCAATAGTGTAACAAAACAAACACACTATCAAAATAGCACTGCTGGCAATAGTGAACAATAAGCATGTTAATGAAAAAGCAATGCAAACTGTAGACAGTGCCGGAGCAAAAAGGTAGAAGATATTGCTTCATCAAAACCAAATACTGGACAATGCAAACTCAAAGTCATGCCGAAGTCATAGACGAAACGTGTTCAAAAATCGTGAAATAGATTTCAAACCAAAGACAGTGCCAAAGACAATAGAACGAACGAAATCTACATCAACAAAAATCCAAGCAATATTTTATCACGAACGAAAACCAGTTCGAAAGCAAAATCAATGCCCCGAACTCAACTCAAGGCAGAAAAGTATCAACAACGAACAAAAAATCAAATCGAAGCCGGAGACCACGAAATCAGTAAAGCAAACAAGGTCGAACAAATTCGAATTAGATGTGAGCAATATAAATTACTCACCTTGTTGCCAATTCGAAGCAGCCGAAGAAAGGAGGAACACGAACGAAGTTAAGTCCTAGCTTCAAGCGACAGCACCTTCACGCGATCGATCCTCTAAGAAACGAACGCAAGCTAACTAATTGAAGACGACAGCATCTTAAATTTTGAACGCGCCCTAGCTTTAGCAGAGGAATGAAGGAGAGGGGACGAACGAAGACGAGATGCCGCCATTTTCAATTTTCTTCGTACAATTTTTATTTAGGGTTCAGAATGAAAAAGGGGGAAGAGGATTGAACGGTTTATCTCATTTAGGGTTTTTGACAAAAAATGAAAGGGGTCGGGTTCTTGAACGAAAGCAAATGTAAGAAGGGGGATCGGGTTTGTCTTGGTTATTTATCATGGCAACCAAAAAGACTTAACCATTTTTCAAAAGAAAATTCAAACTGGCTTTAAAAAATTTCCAAACAAAAATTAGCTAGGAAAAGAAATCGTTTAAAGACGATAGTTAATCAGTACGAAATACCGGGTTGTTACAGACTCCCCTCCTTAAAGAATTGCGTCCTCGCAATCCTAAGGGATAAGTGGGAAAAAGGTAACAACCATAAGAACATAACATCACAAAATGAAGAAATTTGAGATAGGAAGTTCACTATATAGGGCATGAAAGAGTAAGCTTGAACGTGCTTGACGAACATTAAGTTCCTTATGAGAAATAAATATTCCCAAAATTTATGATCAGGGTAGAGAACAATTTCTCACCCAGAAGTAATAATGCCAAATCAATAGCCACGAGCACTAGATCATGAGTGGCATATCTAGTCTCAATAGTCATTAATGATTTAGAAGCACAAGAGATAGCTCGTTCTCTTTTGCAAGAGAACGGCATCCAAACCAATACGATTAGCATTTGTACAAAAGATAATGACTTGGTTCCCCTCGGGAATCGCAAGGATAGAAGTATCGAAAAAGAGTTGTTTCAAATAATATTCTTTCCCAAAAAAGCTAAAATTTTCAAGATTTACAATTTACTTTATGCAATTATCTTTTCAGAAAAATTTGCATTTTACAATACAATTTACTGTGTCTTATTGTCTCATCAAAGCATCTAGGAGATTCCTATCGATAACGTTGATCAAGCGCATCGACAAGAATTCTTAAAGCACTCAATGGGAAATACAATCACAAAATCATCTTTTAATTTCATAAAAGAATTTCACAAATTTCCAACAAAATCTAACTATCCATAGATAATCCGATAACAGCAAAACTGAATAATCACGATTATCAACAATGTTCAATTATCAAAAACGATAATAGAATCTCAAATATCTAATTATCACAAGCGATAATCAGAAACATCAAACATCCGATTATCAAAAACGATAATCAAAAATCACAAACATCTGATTATCAAAAACGATAATCAGAAACACGAATATTTAATTATCACAAATGATAATCAAATTTTCACAAATATCTGATTATCAAAAACGATAATCAGAAATCACAAATATTTCAATTAACGAGTCCGGAATTAATCGAAATAGTAAAAGTATGGTTCCATACTCCGTACTTTTGCTAAATCGTTTAAATCTCTTTATCGTTTCCTTGAAAGTGCAAAATTGTGTATTCTAAAAATAACATTCCACATTCTCAAACGGACAAGTCCGGTATTAAGCGAATCAGTAAAAGAAAGGGGTCATAGTCCTCGATTTTGCTGAAACGTTTAAATCGCTTCCTCATTCTTTTGAAAATGCAAACTGTAAAAATTTTGAAAACAATTTTCATTTATATTTTGAAACAACTTTTAAAAATAACGAATTTTGAAAACACGTGATTAAATTAGCAATATGAGTAGCAATTTTGATAAGGAAGTTGCACTTCACAAAATATCGTAAAAACGGACAACAAAATCAGCATTGCAGGAGGACCGCTTTTAAATCCAATTTAAAAATTGACGGTTACTGAAGTTAACACGTCAAAATCTCACCAAAATAACTGGCATCAAAATATAATACCAATGAATTTTCATTCATCAAAAATGTCACAAGAATCTTCTCAAAGATAGAATAGGGTATCATACCCTAAACTTGTATTCATAACAAGTCAATAACACATGAATTCACCAATGCACAAAAAATTGATAAAACTTATCAACAGAAATCACGAAAGTTAGTGAAGCACAAATTCTAGAAATCATCACAAGAAATAAAAAAAAACACAAATTCTAGAAATCTACACACGAAATCCAGAAATCACAAAAATTCTAGAATCGACACACGAAATCCAGGAATCACAAAGAAATATGTGTGAGACGAATTCACACAAATGGTGTCTAGACAATCCTCAAAGCCCAAGAGATATGTGTGAGACGAAATCACACCGATGAGGCCTAGTCTAACCGTGCAACAAAGAAATATGTGTGAGACGAAATCACACAAATGGTGTCTAGACAATCCTCAAAGCCCAAGAGATATGTGTGAGACAAAATCACACCGATGAGGTCTAGTCTAACTGTGCAACAAAGAAATATGTGTGAGACAAAATCACACAAATGGTGTCTAGACAATACTCAAAGCCCAAGAGATATGTGTGAGATGAAATCACACCGATGAGGCCTAGTCTAACCGTGCAACAAAGAAATATGTGTGAGACGAAATCACACAAATGGTGTCTAGACAATCCTCAAAGCCCAAGAGATATGTGTGAGACGAAATCACACCGATGAGGCCTAGTCTAATTGTGCAACAAAGAAATATGTGTGAGACGAAATCACACAAATGGTGTCTAGACAATCCTCAAAGCCCAAGAGATATGTGTGAGACAAAATCACACCGATGAGGTCTAGTCTAACCGTGCAACAAAGAAATATGTGTGAGACGAAATCACACAAATGGTGTCTAGACAATCCTCAAAGCCCAAGAGATATGTGTGAGACGAAATCACACCGATGAGGTCTAGTCTAACCGTGCAACAAAGAAATATGTGTGAGACGAAATCACACAAATGGTGTCTAGACAATCCTCAAAGCCTAAGAGATATGTGTGAGACGAAATCACACCGATGAGGCCTAGTCTAACCGTGCAGAGAAAGAGACTTCGCACATTTGCTAGTCTAAATCATGAAAATGATCGTCATGATCATTAAGAAGTGTCAATTACATTAAGTTAGTGAATATAAGAGTTTAGCTTCATGTCCCATAACCACTAGCTTAACTCAAATATTTACGAACAAACTGTAAATCTTCACAAGAAAATTGTCACAAAAGGTTCAATCGAACAAGTCCAGGAATTAACCGACGAAGTAAACGCAAGCGTTTCATACCACTTGTTTTACTAGGCCGTTTAATTCAATTTCTCATACGAGTGAAATAAAGGCTTGTATATACTAATAGATAGGAAAACGGTTTAAGAAAAAAGAAAAGGATTTTAATATTTACTACTAGTATAGAAAACCTTTATATTTTTAAAGTGACAAATCACAAAAATGATTGTAGAAACAATCAATCACAAGAATTCACATACAAAGATGTGAATAGGATCCAAAGAAATCGATACCGAATCCATCAAAAAGTATGTTCACAAAAATCCCGAAGAAAATGTCATCAAAGTTGCTAATAAATGATAGCAACAAATCGGGGAAATAATCAAGAATCGATTAAATTTGGAAACCAAGTCAATTCACTAAAATTTCACATTCGAAGACTTGAATAAAATCCAAAGAATTCGATTCCAAATTCATTAAAGTAGAAATACCCAAAAATTCCGGAAGTAGAAGTTATCAAAGTCAACAAAAGTGATAACAACCAATTGGAAAAGAAGAATCGATTAACACTTGGAAAAACGAAGCAAAACAAGCATAAATGCATAAATGACTTCAACAAAAATAAGAATCAAGTCAATGTCGAAGTCAACAATTAATGGTCACTATTAAGTACAAAATGAATCAATATCATCATCAAAGAATCCAACGGTAAACAAAGTCAGAGTCTTGGAATTCAAGAAATTAGCAATTTCACAAAAACAAAGTGACCGAAGGCGAATGGAAATCAAGACGAGGAAAACACAAAATATCAAGTTCAAAATCGCGGAGATTCGAACTGGATATGAGTGAAAAATCAAAATTACTCAATTAGGAACCGGTCGAGCTATTTTTCATCACAGTGTAACAGGTACACCATGACACCCATAGCATAGCACAAAAGTGGAACAAAGTTCAGAGGTCAAAATAGCTTTAATTGGCCAAATTCGAACAAAAATCAACATCGGCTAAATCAATTCAAAGCCGAAAACACAGGAACAAAATCCTCATCATCAAAAACCCAACTTGAGTTCGTAAAGCAAACGGAGACAGAAGCCAAAATACTTTCATGAAATCAAAATCAAATACACATGAATAAGCGTTAGGAATTCATTCCTAACAATCAAAGATAATCATATAAAAAGATGAGAGATAAAACATCGACAAATAGTTGTAACACATGCTCCATCTAAGTTATGTTTTATAATTGTCCTAAACCCCAGGCTCTGATACCAAGTTGTGACGCCCCACCTCTATACCCGCGCTAGCCAAGAACACTATGGTGTAATGTTGTCAACTAGCATGGAGAATAAGGCCGTTGAGGAGCGACCATCCGTGTAATTGCTTTGTGCGAGCACCGATATGTCAGATAGTATAACATGCATTCTTATTTCAGGAGGAAATCCGACGTACCGGTACAAACACAAAGCTACTACACAGTGGCTATAATAGTTTAGGACAATAGATATAAAAATAACACAGATAACATAAATGCGGAACACAGATGGAACAAAAAGTCTCATATATATAATAACTGATCTCAGTTACAATACATTTTGACACGATACAAATGATACAACTACAACTGTCGACCCTGGAAGTTATATATATACAAGTACATTATCGTCTAATATACATGAATACATATCAACCTAAATCAATACACTGACTACTACAAAAAGACGAAGACCACTTCGAAATATATAAAAAGTCTTCATAGCTCAAACAGCAACCCAAAGCAGGAAATCTACAACCTGAAATAACTCGAGTCTGACCTGAGTATTAAATTCAAAAGAAAATAATACACGGGTCAGTCTAATTCAAACTCAGTTATTAGTGCACAGAAGTAATAATAATCAAATATCAGATAGACGACCGTCACAGTAATTCTCGTCTATCCGACCCTTTTAACAAAGAAATCAGATGACGGTCGATATAACACTTAACAGTGTTAAACCATAAATCAGTAGATTTTAAATCATCAACAGAAATAAATAAAGAGATTTTTAATGAAGATAATTTAGAAAGCAACAAATCATTAAATCCAACAAAATCATTTCAAACCATTGAAATATCACTTTAAAACATCATTTTTGATTGGCTGCCGTACACGCTAACGTGTACGGCCTCGCCAATACTACATAGGAAATACGCAAAAGATCAGCAAATCAACAGCAATTGGCACCAACACGAGATCAAGTTTGAGTTTTTACGACTCAAACATGACTGGTCAGTGTCATCACAAAACATAAATGCACCAGCAAGACTACTGCATAGTGCAGCAATAGGAGTCTGGGAAGCATGCATAAGCATTCCAGATCCAACAACATAAATGCAACATCAACAATGGAACATTGCAGCTATACTTGAAACAATGCACAATATCAAAATTCAGATTCGAGTATACAATGAAAACCATCAGTGCCTGTCCAGCTAAAATAAAGAACAAGGCACAATACAGTGACAAATGTCACTGAAAAGCAATGCAAAGAAAATTATCCAAAGTGACAACATCAGGAATATAGACCAAGTTCCCATAAATTCTCAATGGCAAGGATGTACAAATCCAAGAACTCAATAGGGTCTAGACAACGTGTATGCAATTAACAACAGTTGCATCAAAACAATTCCAACCATGAAATACAAGTGCAAGTACAAAAATGAATGCCACGACTACAGAGGGTCAAGTGCAATCACAACTGTACATATTCAAAAGCACTTAAACAAAGAACTCGAAGACATTATCAAGTTAATGTCGAAGTTCAACCAAAAATAAGTTCAACATTTATCAAGAACCAAAGTCACAGTGAACAAAGCATAACTACAAATTGCACTATAAAATAACACAAATTTGGTACAATTCCAACAATATATGTACACACACATACCTATGTATGCATGTACATGTATGCAGATTTGGATAACAGGTGACCAAGCAAAATGCATAGTATAGACAACTAAAGTGATAAACAACATAACCAAAACCAAGTCAATAAGGACCAAAATCAACTAGGCAAAACACTTGAATACAATGGTAAACTGCAACATGTACTGCAGCCACCACTTGAATTCAATGGCCAGTACAAGGGACAACCAAATCAAACTGCAATTAAAAATCAGTGCATCAATGAAATGAAACCCAACAAAGGCAAAATCTCAACAATAAAGCACTGCAGCCACCACTAATATTTAATGGCAAGGCTGCAGCAGTGAAATGAAACAGTGCATCCAGTAAAAGAGGCAACAAGTGATGCACAAATGAATACATCATTAAAACAAGTCAAGTGCCAGCGTATAAGACAGCAAGTACATGAATGTGCAACAGTGAGCATACATCTGTATACATACATGAATGTATGTATACAAATGGTCAAGTGAACAGAAGGCAATTGAACAACTACAAGTGCAGGCAGCAGCAATAATGCAAACTACAATGTCACAGCAACAAGGTGCACCAGACCAGGCTACAAGATATCATAGTGCAAACAACAAAAAGAATGGAACAACGATTAACTCAAATGAATACAGAACAGTAAACATATATGCAAATTCGAACATACATATATACATATCAAAAGATGTATATACATACATGACTGCATACATATATATGAAGATTAAAAATGCAACTATAACTTCATGCTAAAAGAACTGGGCCAATGTCAATAGTGTAACAAAACAAACACACTATCAAAATAGCACTGCTGGTAATAGTGAACACTAAGCATGTTAATGACAAAGCAATGCAAACTGCAGACAGTGCCGGAGCAAAAAGGTAGAAGATATTGCTTCATCAAAACCAAATACTGGACAATGCAAACTCAAAGTCATGCCGAAGTCATAGACGAAACGTGTTCAAAAATCGTGAAATAGATTTCAAACCAAAGACAGTGCCAAAGACAATAGAACGAATGAAATCTACATCAACAAAAATCCAAGCAATATTTTATCACAAACGAAAACCAGTTCGAAAGCAAAATCAATGCCCCGAACTCAACTCAAGGGAGAAAAGTATCAACAACGAACAAAAAATCAAATCGAAGCCGGAGACCACGAAATCAGTAAAAGCAAACAAGGTCGAACAAATTCGAATTAGACGTGAGCAATATAAATTACTCACCTTGTTGCCAATTCGAAGCAGCCGAAGAAAGGAGGAACACGAACGAAGTTAAGTCCTAGCTTCAAGCGACAGCACCTTCACGCGATCGATCCTCTAAGAAACGAACGCGAGCTAACTAATTGAAGACGATAGCATCTTAAATTTTGAACGCGCCCTAGCTTTAGTAGAGGAATGAAGGAGAGGGGACGAACGAAGACGAGATGCCGCCATTTTCAATTTTCTTCGTTCGATTTTTATTTAGGGTTTAGAATGAAAAAGGGGGAAGAGGATTGAACGGTTTATCTCGTTTAGGGTTTTTGACAAAAAATGAATGGGGTTGGGTTCTTGAACGAAAGCAAATGTAAGAAGGGGGATCGGGTTTGTCTTGGTTAGTTATCACGGCAACCAAAAAGACTTAACCATTTTTCAAAAGAAAATTCAAACTGGTTTTAAAAAATTTCCAAACAACAATTAGCTAGGAAAAGAAATCGTTTAAAGACGATAGTTAATCGGTACGAAATACCGGGTTGTTACATAAATCCTAGTCAATATGTGGGATGCCATGATATCGATAGGTATTTCTAAACACTTAAACCAGTTAAACCAATATAGTATTGTTTTGAAGTGGGTGAATGCAATAATTTTAGCCAACTAAATTTTGATATAAAGGAATATTTTTCAGAAGTTATTATAGTATATTGGTGTGTTTGGTTGTTATTATTATAATCTAGACAAGATTATAAAAATTGAAATGGTTTATATAACCAAATAGAAATTGTATAAATATGGTTTATACAAATGAGCTAAACTAAAAATAGATTCAAATTAGGATGTGGAAATTTAAAAACCGAAAATTTTGGAAACGTTTCCAAATTGTTTGCAAAGAATAATAGTTTATTGGGAAATATTTTTGGATAAAAATGGTTTAAATGGACTTTGGAGGTGATATAGCACTGAATTCACTTCAGTCGTTGGAAAATAATTCCGATGATGATCGCGACATCATCGGTGTTCATTTTTGAGTTTCTAAGTGACGGATTACTACCAATATAATTGGATATGGATATTTTTGTTTGGAAACAAGTGTTGTTTTGAAATTCCGAAGGGAATTTGTTTTGGATAAAACCAAGTTGATTTTGAAAATTCCAAGGGAATGGTTTGTTAAACCAAAAGAGCTATATATATGATTTCAAAATGATTTGAAATAAATACCAGGTATTTGAATTCTGGAAATCTGTATTTAATGTTTTAGGAAAATAGCAGGAAATAAGTTTTGAACTTAAGTTGAGGATGATATTAGTAAGGGAAGAAAGTGTGAAAATTGAATTTTGGAATTAGAATTTAACTTAAGTAAGTTTAAATGGATTGGATGAATTAAGATTTAACTTAAGATAAGTTAAATAGAATTGAAATGGGAAGTGAGATAATATCAAATTGTATTATATATAAATTTGAGTTGTAAAATGAATGTATAACTATAAGTTATAAATTTTTAAAGGGAATCAGCTCAAGAATAGAATTTATGAAAATGTGAAAAATAAGTTGTGTAACTTATAAAATGGAATGGAAAACCAAAAAAATGGTTGGATATTTGGTGAAGAAATGGAAATCCAAATTTGAATGTGGAACTTGAGTTACGAATGGAATTCGACTTATATGTAAGCGAATTAAATATATTTTGAAATGTGTCGAATAAAATAGAATGGATTGAAATGGTGATAACTTGGATTATAAAATAAAATTTAATCCAAGTGTGAATGAATGAAAAATGATTTTGGAATGTTGCTTCATAAAACTTGAACTTAAGTTGGAGTAATATTAAACATAAATTGTTTTATGGCATTAAGTTATAAACTTAAGAAATGTTTATGAAATGTCACGTAAATGAATTAGCGTGCAAAGGAAATGTCATGTAATATAAATTGAATGCTAGTAAATTTGTTTGTGAATTATTTGAATTGGATGAAATGGTACATAAATCGATTGAAAGTAAATGATCGAATGGAAGATTATGACTTGAATTCAAGTGAGTTGTGTGTGAACCAATTAAAATCTAAATGTTTATGGATCAAATTGGAAGTAAATAATTTGATGTTCGAACCTTTATTTTCAGGTACATTCTAATATACATGTCGTAACGGGATTTGTTTATAAAATGGTTTATACATTCATGTGTTACATGTTTTGTTTATGCAAATTATGCGTTTAACTAGTTAAATAAAGTTGATGTTACTAAAATTCAAAAATTATGGGACTGGGTTTATTTGTGTAAGTACAAGTACATGGAGGCTATTTGGCTTGATTTTGGTAGCGCAATTTTATATAAATTTAGCGAACTCTCTTAATAACGCTAAAATATGGTATGCTTACGAATTTAACGCACAAAAAACAAAATATTGATATATATATATATATATATAGCATTTTCCAACCTGAGAGTCGATGTATATCTTTTTATCATATTTGTGATATTGCAAAAGGCTCTTCGTACAAGGGAGACTCTGCCAAAAAATTTCGAAAATTTAGGGTGGTAGAAAAAAAAATTTGAGAATTTTTATTTTTTTTTTGTTAAATAAAAAGTTGATTTTCAAATTGAAATTGAAATAAAGGGTTTTGAATTAGAAATGGAAACTAATTATTTTGGTTGAAACTAAAAGATTTAGAAAAGTGAAATGTCGAGTTTTAACTAAGTGGGTTTTGAAAAGTTAATGGTTTGGAGTATTTTCTTACCTTAGTAATTTCGAGGACGAAATTCTTTAAAGGGGGGAAGAATGTAATGACCTAGAATTTCAGTCAATTGAAATTAGAATATTTAATTGCTTTTATATATAGAAAGGTTGAATTTATAAGTTAAATAGATTTACTTTCAAACGTAAGTGTTATTTGAATATGGAACTGGATATATATTGAATAGTGAATTTAATGAGAATGAATTCAAAGTTGATTTAAATTCTATTTGAATTGGAATGAAGTTGGTAAACTTTTAAATGTGAATTAAAAGTTATTAAACAAAAATTGGAAATTTTATATATATTAATTTGACGAGTGAAAATAGCCATTGGGACACTGTCTTAGAATTGGATGAAACCGGTTTCATTGGATCCGTAATAGTGAGTTATTATAGGATTCCAAATTTAGTGTCAATCGGGCTTATGGTTTGGTCGTGCGAAGCTGAAATGCATAGAAATTTATTTAAGTCAATTTAATTAAAATAATTCGATTTGAAAACCTATCTTTCAAATACGATGGAATTGGTTCCTAATATATATTCCATTGTGTTCGGAATAGGGGTAAAACATTATAAATACCAGGCGTTATGCTTCGTTTGGAGTTCGAAATATTTTCGGATGAATAGTGCACGAAATTTTCTATAAATAGCCCTTACATTTTCACAATTGCCCAAAACCCTAACTCAGAAAAACCCTAGTCGCCAGTTTACGTTCAATTGCCGAAATTCATTGATCTTTCTCCTCGATTTTCTCTCGATCCATCAACCAATTCGGAAAACTTCCTAAAGCAAAAACGTAGAGCTCGACAAGATTTTGTTATCCAATGGTTATGATCGAAAATGGAGCGTCGTAGAGGCCAGATTTGGGCCACGTTTATCGTGCGTTCGAGCACGTTTTTCTAGGCGATGGTGGGGCCGCTCGATGGGATTTGGGGCATAGGTGCATGGTGTTCAAGTGCTTCGTGTGGTGGCCTTCGATCGATCTCTTGAGTCACGATGAAGGAACGACATCGAGATGAAGGTTGCGTGCATATGGGTTTAAGCACACCAGTGTTGACCTGGGTTTCATTGCATTAGGGAAGAAAGAAGGATTTCACTGCCAGGATTCTCAGATGCAAGAATTAACGGCCTAGATTTTTTTTATGAGGTTTTAAATAAAAAAAAGAAATTTATTTATATAAATTGTATTTTGATCTTTAAAAATGTATATCTTCTTCATACGAGATCAAAATTGGACGAAACAAGTTGCGTTGCGCTCGTAGCAACGAATACTACGCATAGAAATTGGATTGGTACAATTTGGAGCTTCCAAATTTTTTAGATAAATTCGAAAACTCGTCAGAACCAAAACGTTGGACGACAACTAAAAATCAAAATGATTAAATCTCACTCATTTGGATTGCTGGTTTTAATTTAAAATATTAAAAATTATTTATTGGTTGATTGGATGAATTGATAATAATTTATCAGTTGGATGTTATATTATATATAGTAGTATATATTAGTAGTTTGGTATATTTCTCGTCAATGGGGCAGATGAGACACTATGCGCCCCGCATAATAGCGGATGACCCTTTTTATTGCGATATCCTGGCTCAAAGCGGGATTATTATTTTATGTTATATAACATTTGTGGTTGCAGGGAAACAAGTTAGAGGGATCCAAGTGGATTCCTCAAGATTGTTGTTTTTAATTTCATATACAGTGATATATGATGTGTGTGGATAATCTATTATAGATTATGTTATGATTTGATTTATTGGATGCTGTAGCAGCACTGGCCTTAATTTTGGTATTTTAAATACCATAAATATAATTTTTGAATTTGAAGGAATTAAAAGGAGATTTTGGATAAAAATATTTAAATCAAAATTTGGATTATTTTAAAGGAAATTGATTTGGATAAAATAATGATTTGATTTGGGACCTGTACTCAACTGTTCGTAAAATATTTTAATTAGAGATTTAAAGATAATTTATATAAGGCATTTTTAACAATGGATTTTAAAGTGATATTTCTGAATTTATGGAAAAGTAGTTGAAATCGATATTTAAAATGGATTTGAAAAATAAATGGGATTTATAAAGGAATGGATTCATAAATGAAATTTTATAAATGGGATTATTTTTATAAACACGCGAAACCCAAATGAGTTTATAAACGATGTTTATAAATAAGGGGAAATGATTATCAGTTGATAAATTGGAAATATAAATCCACAGTGTGAATATGTATCGAGATATGGAAATCAGTTTTTTTGGGAAAAATAGTGGATTCTATTTTTGAAATGTGAGAATGTTTATAAAATTGAAACGTAATCGACGTGATATGAATCAAGAGGGACTTATAAATTGAAATTGTAATATTGGATTTTAAAAATTGATTTTTGTTGAGAAATTAAGTTTGTGTTAAAATGAGATTTTTATTTATTAAACTATATAGTTAAAGATGTATTAGTATTGAAATATTTCGAAAAGTGGATTTTCAGATATCTAATATTAATTGAAATAATTTTTATAATAAGCTTTGTAAGTCGATTAGTATTATTTAAAAAAGAATTCGAAATGAGTTAACGGTTTATGTAAAAATGTGTTGATATTTTAAATAACCACTTAAACATGTTTTGAAATAAATTTTTATTCTTTAAAAATACTTACTATATATATAGAGTTTTGGAGGTGATTGGAATTTATTTATAGATACTCTCGAGATTTATAAACTAAGTTTTATTTAACATATGGGATTTTATATGAGAAATCTTATAATGGAATTCTGGAAACTTAAGGAAATTTCCGAAATATTGAAATACGAGAACTTCGAATAATGAATCTGAATTCATAAAAGAAGTTAAAAATTGTTAGTTGGATAATAAACAAGTAAAATCGATAATTTTTGGAAGTTGTAAAGGGAATTAATAAGAACTCCAAAGATTTAAGACAGAAGTACGAAATATTTCCTATGTGTTGATATTTGAAATGTTTTGGGAAATTTACTTATGAATATTTTCCTCAGTATTGGAATTAAAGTTTTTTGGAAATATTTTAACTACGAAATGATTTATATGGAAATATTTTCTAAGTAATGAGTTATAAAATGGAATTTGGAAATATTTCTAAGTATTGATATGGTTCAAAAATATCCTGTTATGGATAAGTATTCGAAATTGTTTTCAAATGTTGGAATGCTAGAAGAGAGTAGAATATATATCTTTGTAAAGATATTTTGAATTAAATGTTTTGAATGATTATAAAATTGGGCCTAGTGACTGCTTTTGTGTGTAATTTGATAGTTAAATAACCGACTATCAAATCTGGCCAATTTCGTTAATTGATTTGAAGAGACCGGGATCAGATTTAATTATCCGAAACACTATCCGATTTGTGCGTTACGAATTGTGATATAGTGAAGATAATGAAGATGGTGATTTTGGAGATTTGGTTTGTTCAGACCCAAAACAACTTGTATGGATGAATGCTATCATTTGCATCGTGGTCTGGAAGGCAGTGTTAGCATTCCAAATATAAATGCTATTCTTAAGGTAATACGTAGCCTCAAGCCTCATCAACCGGGAATGACTAAAACAGGGGAGATGCAACAAGGCTATATGGGTCGCTCCCATTAAGGTATGATCACCACTCATCTGGAGTGGACAATTATCATCATCACTATCTATCATTTGTATGCGTTTCGGGGCCCATTGGTGGTGATCATATTCGGTACTACCCAGTAAGAGTAGGTCGGTCTTGTGTTGGTAGGGATCGATTGGTTCGATCTTGGTACATTTTTGTAGAGGTGTACTGTGGTGGGCGGTACTCCAACAGCCCTGTCATTATATGGAAACCAATATCCACTACGAGCATGTACGGTTTTAGTTGTACACTAAATATGTTGAAACATGAGATGCAAGCATTTCAGCTATTTTATAGTTTATTTTCTATAGACACTATTATAATATCAGATGACTTTGCTATAAAATGTTTTGGTTATCATAAAGTAAAAACCCATCGTATTTATGTGTGGCGTGGTCTTACGAGATACTTTTGTTTTCAAAGGATTTTGATAACAACAATAATTCAAATTGAGTGTGTTTTCCCACGCTGGTTTTCCAAACTGACTCAGGTGTTATTTTATTATAATGCTCGGGTCAAACCGAGTATTACAGATTTAGGTTAGGATGCTATGGAGCACAGGAGACATGCTGGAGGATTCTCTGGCGTATTCCATGTACTTTATTAGATTCCGCTGTGCGTGTAGGCTGTATATTCAGAACTTGTGAGGACTAGTTATTATAACTGTCCAGATTGATTTGTTGATTGTTGTACTCTGATGATGGTATGTATAATAACAGTTATAGTTCTTTTTGTATAAAGATACGTTATTATCTATTATATATTGTTCCGCTGAGATTGTGAGTTTCTATGTTATTGTTTATGTTTTCTTCAATCTTTTCTTCTTCACCCCTAATGATCTGGTAATTCGGCACTCGATTGCTCGACATGTTATACTGTGAACGTATTGATGTTGATTTTCGATGGTCGAAAATCCCTGGTTTGCTACAAACATTATCACCAAACACCTTATTGTCAAACCGTGAAACTTAATTCACAAGGTGTTCGTATTTAATGTTCTCATAAATTACTATCTACTCAACCCTTGTCGTAAGAAGGTGAATTTCCTATAAATCAACAACTATAGTAAATGCTCATAAACTAGCCGAGCATAACTAATCACCAAGAAATGATAATAATTGAACATTATCATTTCCTAACAAACAACCATATATTAAATAACTATATCAGTTTATGAGAATTATATTTTTTTATGTAAAATATATTCCTAAGTAAAATTATTTCATTTACCAATTCCGAAAACAATACTGCGACGGTTTTCCTTGTTCAAGTGTTTAGAAACCCCTCTCGATAACGTTGATCAAGCACATCGACCAAAATTCATAAACTACTCAACATACCAATTAACATAATATAAAACATTTTATAGTACTAACAAACACGCTTTCATATATATAATACTCTCAAGGGCATTCCATTACCCTATCTCTTGATGAGTCATACCCACCAAAGCTAAGGTTCTTGCTTAACCCTCTACTCCTATACCAGTTGTAATGACTCGTTCTTCGACTCCCAAATGTTGACACTAATACATCCACAGTATTCGCGTGTCGAGTACCCAAGTACTGAAAAGAAGAATTGTTAGGGTGAAATAAAAAGAAAAGAAATAGAACAAGGAAGAATGAACACAATATTAGAATCTCACAACGGAACGATCATATATAATATCAAAAGACAGTATAAACTATCATCCTAAGATACAAAAATTTTTAGACTTACAATAATCAGTACGAACAGTTATAACAACTTATCCTCACAAATGCTGATGATACACACAAAGTAATGCAGCGAAAATAAATACTACGGTAAGTAGGGTTGCAACTCTTCTCCAAAAGCTCCAAAGCATCCACGGCTATATCTGAAAACATACACGAGGCTAACCCGAGCATTAAGAAATAACACTCGGATCAGTCTGGTAAACAAGGGTGAGAAACACAGATCAAATAGATTTTTAACGTTATAAAAACCTTTCAAAATAAAGGTATCTCGTAAGACCATGCCGTATATAAACACAGACCGATTTTTACCTAACAATAACCAAACCATTTATCGAGAATCCACTAATATATTATAATAATGTCTAAGTTTCAAAATAAATATTTATCATAGTCGCAATGGTTACATTAATAACATTCTAACATAATATAGGTACAACCAAAATCGATAAGGAACGTTAGCATAATGAATTTTTCATGGAGATCTCTTTGGAGAAGTCGAATACAATGTCCTACACAAGGGTCAGAAAGTACCTTTCGAGCACCGTATATCTCTAGATAAAATATACCATTAAGGTAAACATAAGAGGCTATCGTTCGGACATAAATAGGAACAACGTGAACCAAATATCAACTCTCGCGCACACGTAACATATCATTAAGTATCTCTGGAATTGGAGTTGATAACATCCTGACGTGGGTCGCTTAACCACATGTTATGCATCCTACTCTGTTTTTAGCCATTTCCGATGTCGAGGTTACGTTCAGCATCTTTCACACAAGTCTTCGTCACTTGAGCAGAACACGAATCCCTAAATGGATTCCATTATCTCAAACAGATCATGAATTCATAAATGAATTCCTATATCTCGAACAGATCACGAACCACTACGTGGATTCGAGCATCTTGACCAGATCTCGAACCTGCACATAGGTTCCTCTGCATAAGTCTTTTGATGAATACTAATGTTGTCCTCTCCCTTAGAGTACTCCTTAAGATAGACAGTCCCACAAGATAGCATTATTCGAAATGTTAACCCTGACCTATCCCTTGGACTTAACCTTAGGAAAGAAAGTTCAACTCTATAACATTCCATTTCACAACCACTTCCAAAACATAGATCACTTATATGGTTTGAAGTGGTATTCGATAAGCAGAACACTTACCGATCTCGGTCTCTTCAAAATTAATCGATGAATTTTCAGATTAACTCAATCCCAGTTCTCTTAGAAGTAAGCGAAAGCTAGAGACGTTTCATACCAATACTCCCCCTCAGGGCTCCTTATTGGTATGAAATTACGAAGCCTTTCAATAACTTTTTAAGTCATATTTTGGTTAATTCAATAATTGACTAATCAACTATCTCGTATAAGATAGATGTTTATAAATGGAAACTAATTCTAGGTTACTTTCCATAAACAAATATAGGCACAAACACTATCATCATCCAAAACACAATCAAGCCACATAAAGTATGATTAAGTTACTTAAGTAACTCCTAATCCCTTCCATTTTATTAATCCTTTTATTAATTAAAACTCTTTTATTTGTAAATTTCATTCATCAACTTTTACTTTTTCTACCTTTTCCAAAAGATTCCACACTTATAATTTCCTTCAAAATATCCATTTTAAGGATCTAAGTACTTTCACAAATCCATTCAAAAGGTTTAAGACTAATGTTAACTAAACAT
Organism: Allium fistulosum; assembly: GCA_030737815.1. NCBI lineage: Eukaryota > Viridiplantae > Streptophyta > Magnoliopsida > Asparagales > Amaryllidaceae > Allium > Allium fistulosum. Next base: position 871,378,013 of record CM060907.1, on the reverse strand, counting down.
TGTCACTATAAACCCAATACCATTTCGCTTTTGCTTATCTTTAAATCATTCTTTTAAAGATCTCTTTACATTTGATAGGTATAATCAAAATGGGTTAAAGACTAATGTTATTAACACATTGTCACAACAAACCCAAACCATTTCCTTACTTGTCACTATCTTTACAAACATTTATTTTAAAGATCTAAGTTCATATTAAGTCAAGTTCAGTATGGACTAGTTAACTATCAAGTTCTAAAGTTGACTGTTGATACAAATCATGATTCATATGCTTAACTCATTTCCAACATTCTCAACTTTACCATTCCTTATTCAAGAGTGAAGCCAGGTAAGTTAGGGCACTAGTTGCTCTAAGTCTTGCCTAGACACTTCATTCTTAAATCTCACTAATGGATAAGTCTATGTAACGACTTGGAATTTCACTGCTTTAATTTTGAAATATTTAAATAATTTTAAATATTCAAATAATAAGTTTTATAATTAAAGTAAAACTCTATTAGATAATAAATAATGATGCTGAAATAGTTTTCCAAATTTGTTTACAAATATTGTTCGAAGAAAAATCGAAAATGTGACCGAAATTTGTTTTCCGAATTTTCGACTTTTCGTCAAATAAAAGTTATCGGAAACACTGTAAACCCTAGACTATAAATATACACATTCAATTCATAAATAAGTTAGATATGTTTGTGTGTATATACATTTATTTAAGTAATATAAAGAGTGTGATGTAACATTTTATGTAAATATGAAATGTTAAATATAAAAGATGCCTTAAGAGACATAAGTACTTTAGGCATTTATTGGATGTTAGAGCAAATAGAGGGAAGTGGACAAGAAGGTGGTGTAAGGACATGGGGAGGAGGCAAGCATTGTAATGTGTTAATCATGGATAGGAGGGTATTAGTGGAATTAGCCACTTTGCATGAGGTTATAAATAGCAAATCCATGCTCTCATTTTCATTTTCTTCACAAATTTTACATCCTCTTCTCTCGGCCATAACTCTCTCTAAACTACTGAAAATAAAGAAATTATTTTTTTCAAATTCAAGAGAATCGAGTTGGCTTCAATTTTCGAGTGTTAGTGGGCGAAAAATGCATTTTTCAAACTCATTTTCGGGCCCAGATTTTAAAGTCCGAAAATACTGTTCTTCTTCTGACCATATCTCCCTCAAAACAGATCCAAATTGAATGATTATCTTTTCAAAATAGTAGAGAAGAGAGTTTCAAAGAATTTTCCCTCCGACAACTTTTTCCATGAGTAACTTGTTCAAAAATCAGTTGGAAGATGACCCACTTTTGGGTTTGAATTTTGTAAATTCAAAGGTAACCCGAAATCTCTCTACCTTTCAAGCCCGAACCTAGATAGTTCCATGGCTAGCTTAAGGTGAGAAAAATCCTGCTAGGTGGTCGAAAAAGTTGGTGAAGTTCTAGAATAGGTTGGATAGCTTAAGGTGAGAAAAATCTTGCTTTTATATGAACTTCTAAACTTTAAACGATTGTTGATGTTGGTTATGAAATACGTTGCTTAATTTGTTGGATGTTGATGTATATAGACATATTTCTTGGATATTGTATGACTTGAAGTTTGAAGTAAAGTTAGTAAGCAAAAGTTAGTAAGCGAATGTTAGTAAGGTTTGTAGTTAGAATTCTTGATTTGTTGTATGTTATGGTGATATATTCATACGCTATGCTAATGAATGTAGGTTTATAATTTTTTTTAGGATTTTTTACGCTAATAAAGTTAGTGGTAAAGTGGTAAGTCCCAACATCGAAATATCTTGGTTTACTAACTTGTTTACCTTTGGATTTTTCTAGCAAATTTAAAAAGTTTTAAACATAAATTAATTTTTTAAAACATTTTTTGTAGGTGTACAAAAGTAAGTCAAAATGACTAGTAAAGGTTTTGGAAGGTGATTTGAATTATAAATCAAGTTTTGAAAATTACAGTTCCTATATCGATAGTTGTTATAAATTCAGTTCATGGAAAACGAACTCATTTTGAATTTAAAATATTTTAACTTAAGTATATTTTTGGAAAGTGTTTTCAAAACTGGATATAATTTTTTTAAAAGTACTTATTATTGATTAATTAATTATTTATTTAATTAATGATTAATTAATTAATTATTTAATTAATGGTTAATTAATTAATTAAGGTAATTAGAACCTAATCATTTGTTAATAAAGGTAATTAATACTTAATGATTAATTAAGTAAGTTAATTATAATTAGTTAATTAATTAAATATTTTTATTAATTGATAATTTATTTAAGGATTAATTTGTGTTTAATTATTAATCAATGATTAATTATTTCTTTATTAAATAAAGGGTTTAATTAATTACTAAGTTATGATTCTAAAACTTAATTAAGATTTAATAATTTTGCTTTGCTACAAAAAAGATTTAATAATTTTTACTGAAGGTTTAATTATTATTTACGTTTAATTAACTATTATTTAATTATTAATTTAGATTAATTAATAGATAATGATTTATTCAAAGACTAACTATTTCAAATAATATTTAATTATTTAATTAATAGTTAATTATTAATTAAAGGTTTAATTATTATTAAATAAAGAGTTTAAATGTTATTTAATTATTACATAAAATTTTTAAAGTTTAAAACTACTTTATTGCTAAAAGATCGGTTTTGTTTTGAAAGCAAACTCTCTTTTAAAGAATATTTTATCCAAAGGATTTTCTTTGTCGATGCACTTAAGTAACCGCAACTGAATATGAAACCCAATGACATCCGTTGAGCAGAATAAAACACCGTTCTACTAATTAAATTGTAATTGACATCTGTTTAGCATAATAAAACCCTGTTCTCCTATAACTTAATTGAATTAGTTATTTTGGATATCTGTTAGTAGAATAAAACCCCGTTATGCTATCATTTAGTTAGACAAAATATAAACGACATCTATTTAGCAGAATAAATCCCCGTCCTACTATTATATTGTTTGGACATTGAATTTTATGCTAGTAGATTAATATTTGATACGTGATCTTTTTATATGTGCATAGTTGTTATTTGCATTTGTATACATATCCCCATACTTAAGTTATGTAATTAAATGGAAATGGTATCCCCTTTGAAGTATTTTGTTAAATCTTATTGATGCAGCCCAGAATGATATCCAGACTGGTCAAGTGTTAGGTCGCGAACGACCTAACGAGTCCTTTAAGTCGCTCCAACAACTTAGTGAAGCTCGCTAACGACCTAGTGGAGACTCGCGAGTTAACGGGCTAGGCATGAAGACAATCACACGAGTTAATGAGATAGGTCGCTTAAGCGAGCTACGACCTAACCATAGACAAGAGGCGGAGACTACAACACGCTGTGATAAGTCGCTTGTTTTAGGTCACGAACGACCTAGCGACTTACGAGCTAACGAGTTGAAGAATAAGGTGCTACGACCTAATGAAGTACGACCTACTTTAGGTCGCGGAGATATGTTTCGACCTATGCTAGGTCATGGGAAGATAGAGGAAGATAGGTCGCTCACTTTAGGTCGCTCCGATGCTTCGAGTGAAGACTTTCTCGACCTACGACCTACGATAGGTCGCGTGAATGACCTACGACCTAAGTTAGGTCGTGGGAAGCTTTAGGTCGCCGATTGCTATAAGTCGCTGAAGCTCATGCCGCCTGGATTTCTTGAGTCGCTACCTTACATTTTTAGGTCGCTCATGTATTAGGACGTAAGTCATGATGGTTTGTAATGTGTTGATGTAAATATTGTAACTCGTATATGTTGTACTGTATTTGTTTGTTTCCTTTTTAGGTCGTCTGTTTTTAGGTCGTGATGTTTTTAGGTCGTGATGTTTTAGGTCGTGGACGACCTATGTGTTGTAATTTTCTGTCGCGTGTGTTGTAAAGCTATAAATAGCTGGGTTGGGTCATTTGTAATGGTTGTTGATTTTTGAATAAATTCTTGTTTGAGAGCTTTGTGCCTCTTCTTAAATTGGTAGTTGAATGTAATCTCCTATCTCCACTTTCGGTTAATCGAGTGCGCTTGATTCAACGATTGCTGAAGCCGATTCACGGAATCTAGTGCGCTAGATCAACGTGCGAAGAATCGTAGATCTTTTAAACACGGTATCGTGCGCGATCAACATGTTTGGGATAGCTAGAATTCGGTATCTTCGGATCAACGAATTTGGGCATTTCGGTATCTTCTACTTCATCGATTGTTACTTTCATCATCATAATCATTTTAGTATTCCGCTGCTGCGTCATTTGGTATCAGAGCTAGACTTAACCAATCATAGCTAAGCCGAGTTTTGGAGCCAATTCTTATCGAAGAGTTTGAGGAGTTAGTGAAGCCGAGCTACTTCAAGCGAAGCCGAGCTAAGTGAAGTATTTGAAGCCGTATATAGTTTGTTCATTTGAAGCTGAAGGTCGTACATCATTTGCATCATTTTTGTAAATCCAAGCCGAGAATTGAAGTATTTGTGAAGTTTCAATCATGCCGCCGAGAAGAGCTAATCGCCATCAAAATGTTGAAGCATTGTATAGAAGAGAAGAGGCCGATGAGATGGAGCAAAGAATTAACGAAAACTTTAATGAGAAGCTTAATGAAGGGATTGGTCGAATAGAGAAGATGATGTTAGAGATGAATCAAAATCAAAGATGGGTTTCACCTGAATCTAACCACGGGGGAAGTAGAGTTTCACCACATTCGAATCGAGAAAGAAGCATTGATAGTAATCATAGAAGTATGGATCGAGATTGTTATAGAAATGTTGATGAACGAAGTCGTGATCGGAATGTGAATGGTCGAGATCGGAGGAATGGAGATCGAAGGGATGTGGGTGGAAGAAATGATGGTAGTAGAGATGTTAGTGGTCAGGATCGACATCGATATACATCAGATTTTGAAGAGGAGTTTGATGGAGGTAGTGTTCGTGGACAAGGACGAGGTCACGGAAGAAATTATTCAGAGTATGATCATAGATGGGAATCGAGGATGAAAACAGAAATACCAGAATTCAAGGGTGGTATGCAAACTGAGGACTTTTTAGACTGGATGTCTAATGTGGAGGAGATTTTTGACTTCAAGGAGGTTCCAGAACATCGTAGAGTAAAGTTGGTTGCTACAAGGTTGAGGGGTAGAGCTTTAGCATGGTGGCAGCAAACCAAACTTACACGTGAACGGATGGGAAAGTCAAAGGTTGAATCATGGGAAAAGATGAAGAAGTTAATGAAAGCTACATTCTTGCCATATAATTATCAATCTCTGATGTATCAACATTTGCAAAACTTGAGGCAAGGAACAAAGACTATGAATGACTATGCTGATGAATTTTATCAACTTATTGCCAGTAATGATATTATGGAAACGGAGGAGCAGCTAACCTCTAAATTTGTTGGAGGATTGAGAATGCAGATTCAAGATATGGTGAATATGTTTGATCCCAGATCTGTTGCTGAAGCTCATCAGAAAGCGTTAGCTTGGGAGAAGCAAGGCAGGAGAGGAGGTGGTGTGTTTACAAATTCCAACAATCAAGTGAAAGGGGCTAGTACCAATGTGAATGTTTCTAAGGCTGCTGCAAAACCTGTTGTTAGTGAAGTTGCTAAGACCAGAGTCAATAGTGGTATCAAATGCTTTAATTGTCAGGAGGTTGGTCACAAAAGCAATGAATGTCCTAAGCCAAAGAAGCGAGCAATGATAGCTGAGATTGAAGATGATGATGAGGAGGCTGAATGTCCAATTCATTACCGGTTGAGGAGGAAGAATTATTGTCAGGAGATGATGATATACATTAATGATGAGGAGGAATTGCTTGACACCGAAGCAGGAGGAAGAGACAAGCTGGTTGAGGAGTAACATCTTTCAATCAACATGTACCATCTTGGGAAGGGTTTGCAAATTTGTCATCGATGCGGGAAGCTGTGATAATATTATCTCTACAGAAGCCGTGAAGAAATTGTCATTGAAAACAGAGAAGCATCCGAAACCTTAGAAGTTAGCTTGGTTAAGGAAAGGTGGGGAGGTGAAAGTTAGTCGAAGGGCTTGTGTTAATTTCTCAATTGGGAAGAAATACAAAGACGAAATTTGGTGCAATGTCGTGGACATGGATGTATGTCATCTGTTATTAGGGAGACCGTGGCAGTATGATAGGGCGGTGCAACATGATGGTCGTACCAACAGTTATAGCTTTATGTTTGAAGGCACAAAGATTACTTTAGTTCCCAAGAAGCGACAACAAGAAGAAAACAAGCTGGAGGAGATTGAAGAGTTGAAAACTTTATTATCTTTGAAGGAGTTTGTTAAAGAAGTAGAGGAGGAACCTGAAGTATTTTTGTTGATTGGACGGGAGAGTCATGAAGTGGTAGAGATTCCTGAAGAAGTAAAACCAGTACTGGAAGAATTTAACGATGTATTTCCTGAGGAGCTGCCAGCGGAGTTGCCACCGTTGAGGGATATACAACACCAAATAGATCTTGTTCCAGGTGCTGTGTTGCCACATAAACCACACTACAGGATGAGTCCGAAGGAACATGAGGAGTTGCGAAGGCAAGTAGAGGAATTGCTTGAACAGGGGTGTATACAGGAGAGCTTGAGTCCGTGTGCAGTACCAGCATTACTAGTACCAAAGAAGGATGGTTCGTGGAGGATGTGTATGGATAGCAGGGCACTGAACAAGATAACTGTTAGATACAGATTTCCAATGCCAAGGCTTGATGATCTGTTAGATCAAATCAGCGGGTCTGTGATCTTTTCGAAGATTGATCTTAAAAGTGGTTATCATCAAATTCGAATTAGACCAGGAGACGAGTGGAAGACAGCATTCAAGACAAGGGAAGGATTGTATGAATGGCTGGTGATGCCGTTTGGTCTATCGAATGCACCAAGTACATTTATGAGGGTGATGAACCAAATTTTCAGGCCGTACATTGGAAAATTTGTGGTAGTTTACTTTGATGATATTTTGATTTACAGTGCTAGTACAGAGGATCATGTTCAGCATTTGAGGAAAGTATTAATTCTTCTTCGTAAAGAACAATTCTATGCTGCTACGAAGAAATGTGTGTTTATGGCACGAAGTGTTTTATTTTTGGGATATGTTGTATCGAAAGGAGGAATACAGGTGGACCAGAGTAAAGTCGAAGCAATTAGAGATTGGCCACAACCCAAGACGATAACGGAAGTTCAAAGTTTTCACGGGTTGGCTTCATTTTATCGAAGGTTTATTCCACACTTTAGTAGTGTGATGGCGCCTGTTACAGATTGTATGAAGGGCAAGTAGTTTGCATGGTCGGAGGAAGCGGAAGTTGCTTTTGAACGAATCAAAGAACTTTTGACGACAACACCAATTTTAACATTACCGGATTTTCAGTTATTGTTTGAGCTACATACTGATGCATCCAAAGTTGGCATTAGAGGGGTGTTGAGTCAGAGGAGGCGTCCTATTGCATATTTCAGTGAGAAGTTATCAAGAGCGAAGATGAGATATAATACGTATGATGTGGAGTTTTATGCCGTTGTGCAAGTCATTAAACATTAGAGACATTACTTATTTCATAAGGAGTTTGTGCTATACACTGATCATGAGGCTTTGAAACATCTGCAAGGACAGGAGAAAATTTCAGCAAGACATGCATCGTGGGTTGCATATCTGCAGCAGTTTACATTTGTTGTGAAACACAAATCTGGAGTTACAAACCGTGTGGCGGATGCATTGAGCAGAAGAAATCATTTGTTAACTACAATGAAAGTTGAGGTGATGGGGTTCGAAGTACTTCCAGAGTTGTGTGTTGAAGATCCTTACTTTGCAAAGTTTGTAGATGAAGTCAAGGAGGGAAAGACGGATGAGTTTGTATTGGTGGATGGTTTTCTGTTTAAAGGAAATCGATTATGTGTACCAGATTGCAGTTTACCGATGAAAATTGTGAAGGAGTTACATGAAGAAGGCCATGTGGGTAGAGACCGTACATTGCAGCTGATTTCTCAATCTTACTTTTGGCCGTCAATGAGAAAAGAAGTGGAGAGATATGTGGAGAGATGTCATGTTTGTCAAGTTTCGAAAGGAACAGCTACAAATGCAGGATTATACATGCCTTTACCTGTTCTGACAAAACCATGGGTAGATGTGAGTATGGATTTCGTGTTGGGGTTACCAAGAACTCTACGGGGAAATGACTCTATATATGTTGTAGTAGACCGTTTCTCGAAGATGGTACATTTTATTGCTTGTAAGAAGATGGCAGATGCAAGTCATGTAGCACAGTTGTTCTTTAGAGAGATATATCGATTGCATGGTTTACCAGAGTCTATAGTTTCCGACAGGGATACCAGATTTCTGAGTCATTTTTGGCTAAGTTTGTGGAAGATGGTGGGAACAAAGCTGAATTTTAGTAGCGCTTATCATCCGCAGTCGGACGGTCAGACTGAAGTTGTAAATAGATCATTGGGAAATTTGTTACGATGTCTTGTAAAGGACAATCTGAAGAGTTGGGATATAAAGTTATGCCAAGCAGAGTTTGCACATAATCATGCTGTGAACCGTAGTACGGGTTTCAGTCCATTTCAGATCGTATATTCAAACTTACCAAAGGGACCGTTGGATTTAACGATAGTACCACACCCGAAGGGGACAGTTAAGAAAGCTGCTAATTTTGTTGAAGAGCTGACAGAATGTTATAAAATCGTTCAGGAACGATTGGAGAAAACGAATGAAAAGTATAAACGATCTACGGATTTGAAGCAAAGAAGCGTTGAATTTAATGAAGGAGATTTACTATATGCTGTACTAACGAAAGATCGTTTTCCAGTAGGAGCATACAATAAACTTAAAGCCCGAAAGATTGGTCCTGTAACAGTTATGAAACGGATCAATGAAAACGCTTACAGGTTGAAGCTGCCGGAGGATGTGTACACGTCTGACGTGTTTAATGTTAAACATCTGATACCGTATCATGGGAATGAGTTTGTTGAGGAAAAGGAGAGCGCAAATTCGAGGATGAATTTTTCCCAACCAAGGGAGGATGATGCAGCCCAGAATGATATCCAGACTTGTCAAGTGTTAGGTCGCGAACGACCTAACGAATCGTTTAAGTCACTCCAGAATAATGTAGCTCAATTTGGTGAAGTGTTAGGTCGCGAACAACCTAACGAGTCCTTTAAGTCGCTCCAACAACTTAGTGAAGCTCGCCAACGACCTAGTGGAGACTCACGAGTTAACGGGCTAGGCATGAAGACAATCACATGAGTTAATGAGATAGGTCGCTCAAGCGAGCTACAACCTAACCAGAGACAAGAGGCGGAGACTACAACACGCTGTGATAAGTCGCTTGTTTTAGGTCGCGAACGACCTAGCGACTTACGAGCTAACGAGTTGAAGAATAAGGTGCTACGACCTAACGAAGTACGACCTACTTTATGTCGCGGAGATATGTTTTGACCTATGCTAGGTCGTGGGAAGATATGGGAAGATAAGTCGCTCACTTTAGGTCGCTCCGATGCTTCGAGTGAAGACTTTCTCGAGCTACGACCTACGACATGTCGCGTGAACGACCTACGACCTAAGTTAGGTCGTGGGAAGCTTTAGGTCGCCGATTGCTATAAGTCGCTAAAGCTCATGCCGCCTGGATTTCTTGAGTCGCTACCTTACATTTTTAGGTCGCTCATGTATTAGGTCGTAAGTCGTGATGGTTTGTAATGTATTGATGTAAATATTGTAACTCGTATATGTTGTACTGTATTTGTTTGTTTCCTTTTTAGGTCGTCTGTTTTTAGTTCGTGATGTTTTTTGGTCGTGATGTTTTAGGTCTTGGACGACCTATGTGTTGTAATTTTCTGTCGCGTGTGTTGTAAAGCTATAAATAGCGGGGTTGGGTCATTTGTAATGGTTGTTTATTTTTGAATAAAATTCTTGTTTGAGAGCTTTGTGCCTCTTCTTAAATTGGTAGTTGAGTGTAATCTCCTATCTCCACTTTCGGTTAATCGAGTGCGCTCGATTCAATGACTGCTGAAGCCGATTCACGGAATCTAGTACGCTAGATCAACGTGCGAAGAATCGTAGATATTTTAAACACGGTATCGTGCATGATCAACGTGTTTGGGATAGCTAGAATTCGGTATCTTCGGATCAACGAATTTGGGCATTTCGGTATCTTCTACTTCATCGATTGTTACTTTCATCATCATAATCATTTCAGTATTCCGCTGCTGCGTCACTTATGCTTGGGTTTTATAAAGATAATTAATTATTTAAATAATGGTGGTTTAAAATAAATTAATTATTTCAATAATAATGTTTTAAAAGTAAAATACTATTTTAATAGTAATGATTTAAAATCAATTAATTATTTTAATAATAATGTTTTAAAACTGATTAATCATTTTAATAATGATGTTTTTTTTGGCAAGGCTAGCCGATTTTATAGTGGACCGTCCACTTTTTATTACGAACGTAATAAAAGTTTGAAGTACAGGAGAAAGGTAAAAGCACCTTAACTACCATGAAAATGAAAACTACAGCACAGGAGTGTGATAAACATATCACAACTACATAATGGATATCGAAAACAACTACTCCTCCAAAGAGGTAGCATCACCATCATCCACTAAATCCAGAAAAGAGTCCAAAGGGACATTCCCCAACAGACCAGCAAAGGGGCGGAAATGGGAAGCAAGACAGGGATCATAAGCCACAGAATCAGAAGAGTACACGAAGGAACGATCCCACGACGAATCAGCAAGCAAGATAGAATTCAATCTCGAAAAATAACCGTCCAAAACAAGAGCTAATGAGTCGCCGGACGGTCGATAATAAAGGAATCTAAGGTCGAGATGATCATCAGAAACAAATATAAAGAAAGAATCATCCAAGGGGTTAAATCTCATGTCAGAAGTGTGATCAACCCAACACCTCTCATCATCATCCCAAACAATAGAAGGACAAGGCAGACCAGGAACAGGTGCAGCACCAAAAGGCTGAACCGGAACAACAGAAGGGACTGGAGAATCACTATGGACTACAAAAATGCAAGGGGATGAAGGCCGAGCAGGCGATAAGGCAGGCCGATCGTCAGAACAAGAAGGCGGATCCGGGACAGCAATAGGAGCCGCAGGAGTTGGAGCAACCTGAGAAGAAACCTTAGGAACCCATTTCCTGAGCGGAGGTCGAGGAAGAGGGATCTTAGGGGCAGCCGTAGAAACAACAGAATGTGAGCAGGCGTTTGCAAGGTGGCCAAAGGAGTGACAGGAATCTCAATCAGCGCCTTAGCAAACATCAATTTTTCATGCGCAACCATATTAGAGTCAAAACATTTCAATTTACCTACATTACAAGCTAGCCAATTCAAACCAAGCAAGGGTTGCAGAGCAGAGGGAATATGGGAAAAGTAAACCCAGACGGGGATAGATAGCACTTGCTCTCTAGCACAAGCAACTGTTGGAGACCAAGGCGTAATAATAAAAGGTTGCCCACCGAAAAAAGAAGGCTCAGCCTCAAGAACACGACAGCAGTCCTCGTTGGAGGAAAAAAAAGGAAGTACATGGAATCCACCAGTCTAACACGAAGATCGCCACGAAGACGCCAAGCTTTACGACAAACCGAAGCCGCATCTTGAAGGCGATGAGATGGGTCTAGAAAGAATCCAACCAAGTAATCTGACCAATAGTCCACACCAGCTTGCAAAACAATAAGGGGAGGAATCATCACTCCATTTTCCTCAACAATTTCAAATTTGATCGGATTGTAGACCCCCGCATTACGGGGCAAAGAAGAAAAAAGCGAAGTCTAAGACTTGGAACCGGTCAGGGAAGGAGCAGCAGGTCCGGGAGGCACCAAAGAAATGGGATTACCAGCAGCGGCAGATCGAAAAGATTCAACAGAACCTAAAGCATTGAGGATAGGAGCACACTTTTCATTGGCATTAGTTTGAACAAAAGGAGATGGACCAGGAAACTCCACACCAATGGGGGATTCAATGGAGGCAGAAAGGATTGACCCTCCAGATCGAGCAACACTGTCAAATGGAATAGTAATCTCAGCGGCATTAATACAAGCACCAATAGTGCATCGGCCAATAGTAGGATTAACATCTGAACCCCTACGCAACTCACCATCAGGCAAACAAACATCTGCCTGCGCACCAATCACCAACACAGGCAGCCCCAAATTACAATTCATATTACCAAGATTACCCCCATCAGCCCCACTCGCAACAGGAAGATTACCAGACGAGAACTCACCCACGTTCGCCATCAAAGCCACTGGACAAGGGCGATTATCTTACAAAGGAGGAAAGTCAATGACCGATCCAAGGGTTGGACAAATAGGCGCTGAAGGCAATACAATACGATCGGGCCTAGACGACGAGGGAGAATGGGTGATCGAGACAAGATCGGGCCGACGTGGAGAAGCAAACATAGGCGGAGGCAAAGAGGGGAGGAGGAGACGAAGGCGAAGAGGGAAGAGAGGGGAAAGACGAGGGCGAATTATAGGGCACCAAAGACAGAAGCCATTATTGCAAAATTATATTGAGTGAAATTGATGATTAAATTGAATCCAATTGAATAATGATGTTTTAAAGATAATTAATTATTTAAATAATAATGAAATTAAGATTAATTACCGATTTTAATGATGAGGTTTTAAAGGTTAATTAATTATTTTAATAAAAAAAGTTTAAAGTTAATTAATCGTTTAAAAAAGGATGATTAATGTTAATTAATCTTTATAAATAGTGTTTTTTTAAAGCAATGAATTGGGATTAAAGATAACCAATTATTTTGAATAAAGTTGTATGAAATAATTAACCATTGTTTTAAAAGTTAATTAATCATTTTAAATAATAGCATTGAAGTAATAAATTTTGGTTTAAAGTTAATCAATCATTTTGATAAAGTTGTTTAAAGTTAATACTTTTAATGTGAAACCCCAGCACAAGTTTGGTTTTAAAAGTAAAGTTCGATTCGGTTATGGAAAAGTAGTTCCGTAAATGATATCGCTTATGTAGAAATGATTTAGTCATACTTTTAACACTAAATGTCGAGGCTTGGACTCGTTTCTATCTCGAAGGTTAAAAATGTCATCAAGGTAGTGCCTAGAGGTAACACTACCTCAACTTGCCTGACTTCATTTTCAATCAAAGGATAGCACTTGTTTGGAATCGACATGTAGTGGTAAGATTATAAAATTTAATTTCCATATATGATGATTTTTAAATTATCCCTGCTAGTTGATTTAATAACTATCGGTTCAGCTTTCTTCATTTTGTATTGTCAATCTAAGATGATGTGTTGCTCATTTGAGCTTTGTTATCCTTTTTCAAAAATGACTAAACCCAAAGAGCGAGTGAAAGCCAAGCTATGTGGGGTTGCCTCCATTAGGGTATTTTCACATCCACTCTAGATTACATTCGGTTTTGCATATTGAGATGTGCAATACTCGAATACTCGGTAACCATTGGCGGAGTCTTGCTTGGACGTGTCCGAGAGCCATCAGAGTGCTCAAGTATGTTTCTAGAGGTATACTTTCGGTAAGGAGGTGCACCATTCTTGTCATTTATTGGAAAATTTCCCTATTGATTCCAAGTTTTTAAATTAACTTCTTTCTTAATTACATCATGACGTATTGAGTGCACTTCGCGATGTTTAATTATTCGCATCCATGGTTGAGATTGGATATTGTTATTGTGAAAGGAAACCCGTTCCATAGTTGGCGGCATGGTCCCACATATATTGCGGGAAAATTCCTTTCCTTATTATAAATTCAAATCACTTGATTTGTTTTCTTCATTGCACCGAGAAGTGACTAAGGTTCTTCTCAATGTTTAATTATTTGTGTTCGTTCTTTAAGTTTGAATTTTTACCTTGTCCATGTTTATTTATTCTTGTTTGGATTGTTGTTCTAATTTGTTTTCCATTTCTTCATCTATGGATGTTGATCTTATGAGGTAAAAACCTGTTCCGTGTTAGTGGCGTGATTTCATAGAATTATTATATGTTCACTTCATTACTTGAGTTTTCTCACGTTGGTACTACCCGACTGATCCTGGTGTTATTTTAATTTAACTCTCGGGTCGAGCATATTTTCCAAATTAGCTTCAGATGCTTTGGAGTTCATGAGATGAGCTGGATGCCTAAGACATATCTACGTATTTCTTTATTTTTCCGCTGTATTGATTGTTGAATTTATCAGCATTTGTAAGGACATGCTGTTATAACTATTTAGGCTGATAATAGGATAATGTATTCTGATGATTGTTTATAATAAAGTTTTTTCTTTTGTAAAGACATGATTTATATATTATATGTTACTCATCATGATTTTGTGAGATTCTTTTCTATCTTCTTCCTTTTTTTACCCTAAATGACCTATTTTTCGAACACTTAAATGATTGACACACGAATATCGAGGATGTATTAAGTGTCATCTTTAGATGTAAGAAAGGTAGGTTATTACAAGTGGTATCAAAGCTTAGGTTGAGCAAACATTTTGGCTTTGGGTGGGGTAAACTCATTTGAGATAGGGTAAGCGAGACCCTAGAATGAGTTTGAGCGTTTATATAAGAGCACATATTTGTTATTTTTATAAAAATATTTTATATTGTGTTGATTGATCCGTTGAGTGGTTTATGGATTCGAATGGAATCTCTAAAACACTTAAACTAGGCCAACCGACATAATATTGTTTTAAATTAAGTAAATAAAATAATTTTACCTAGATAATATTTTATATATAAAAGTTGATTTTATGAAAATTGTTTTTTGAGCAAGATGGGTGTGTAGCGTGACACTACACAGCCGGTTAGTAGCATATATAAAATAATATTGTTTCGATCAACATGCCTGATCGATGGCACGTAGAGCAAGTACAAAAACTACACAAACATTCGACATAGATAAGACAAGGCAGTGCATGAATATATACAAGGGTATCATAACAAAATAACAAAAGGGAAGACAGAGATCTGAAAGCATCAAGTTACCACCAACATTTCGCAACTATGGCCTAAACTGCTGGCCAGGGGGGTACGCCGAACTGCTTCCTTGTGATTCAGTTGGGGATGAACTTCTCTGTGGAAGAAGAAGTCTGAAAGGTGCAGATAAGCTTCGACCTATAAAGGTGGTGAATAGATGAGTTATACGTTTGCATATGCCTTCGAAATGATATTTCGGTTTATTAAACACGTGTGCATTGCGTTCTTTCCATATGCACCAATAGAAGAGAGCGATGAAGACATCCAGGAGGAGGTTAGGGGGGTTATATTGCCAGTGATCAAATATGACGGGCGGTTCAGGGATATGGCCAAGGAGGTGGGCACTGGTTGCAACCCAGATCCAGTATGCAAAGTCACATTCAGGACACAAGTAGGGAATATCTTCAATGTGATTAGAGGAAAAGACACAAGACGGGTCAACCGGGATATGTAGACGGATAAGTCTCTCTTTAGTGTTGATTCATTCATGAGCAAGACACCACAGGAAGAAGGCGATACGCGGTGGAAGAGGGCATTTCCAGAGTCTAGGGAAGGCAAAGAAGCGACCAAGGTTATTGAGGTGGGAGTAACAGGAGGCGACTAAAAAGCCCTTAGCAGGTGCAGGGGCCCAGACTATACGATCCGGCAAGGTGGTGAACTGTAGAGATTGAAGCAGATTGGACGCGGTGATAAGGTCAGAAAAGGTGCCAGTGCCGAAGAGGGATGGAGGGCAAAGGAAGTCAGGATTTAAGTTGACACAGCCTCTAACCGAAATTGAAGGGGTACTCGAGTGGGAGAAAAGGTGGGGCAAAGATTTGGCGAGGGGAAGTTGATTATGCCATGTATCTAACCAAAAAACACAGTTGTTACCATTTTCGATGACTACATGAAAAAGAGGTCTGACACGGGGAAGGGTTTGGAGCACGCTAGCCCAGAACAGAGAAGGTCTACATCACGGTGGGAAGTGAAGGACGAGGTGGTGGTTTGAGCGGTAATGAAGAGAGAGAATCCAATCTTTCCATAGAAAATTTCCAGGGGAGAGTAGTCTCCAAATCCATTTCGTGAGGAGCGCGGAGTTAAAGGCACTGAGATTGGTGATACCTAGACCACCCTGATTCTAATGCAAACAGGCAGTACTCCAATTAACAAGCCTTTTGACACCACCGCCGTTCCAAAGGAAGGTACTTCTGATTGTATCGATTCTATTGATGACCCAGGAAGGAAGTTTGTGGAAGGACATCCAATAAGATGGGATGGCTGATAAGACAGATTTGACAAGGACGAGGCGACCGGCTGCGGAGAGGGAATGGGCCTTCCAACTCAGAAGTCTGGATTCGATCATGGAGATAAGTGAGGACCAGTCTGATCTATGAAGCTTGGTGGGATGAAGGGGGATGCCGAGGTAAGATAAAGGGAAATCCGAAAGGTTATAGTTAAGCAACGATGAAATTGATGGGCCAAGATGATTCGAGTTACCTAACATGATGACGGAGCTCTTGTTAAAGTTGATGGAAAGGCCGGATCTGAGCTCGAATGAGTAGAGAGCCACTTTCAGGTAATGGATGTAGTTGATCTGGGGTGAGACAAAAAGTATTGTGTCATTAACGAACTACAAGTTGGAAATTGCTAAGGAGGAATCTGGGAGTTTAATGCCAGAGAAGAGGTTGTTGGATATGGCTAGTTTGATCATTCTGTTGAAAACGTCGACAACTAAGACGAAAATAAGAGGCGAGAGAGGATCACCTTGTCTCAGGCCTCGAGCTGACTTGATGTGGCCCTCTAAAACACCGTTGATCGAGATAGAAGAGAGGCTTGAGTTAAGAATATGTTTGGTCCAGTTGCACCATCTGGGGGGAAAGCCTCTATGTTTCATGAGATCAAGAATGAAATTCCAATTTGCCGAATCAAATGCTTTAGAAAAATCAAGCTTCAATAAAACTCCTGGGGTCAACGTTTGGTGGCAGAAGGAAATGATTTCTTGAGTTGTTGCTACACAGTCCATGATGTTTCTACCAAGAATAAAGGCTGACTGCTCAACCCCGACCAGGGGGCAATAACTGTGTGAAGGCAGTTGGCAAGGACCTTAGTAATGATTTTAAAGGTTGTGTTGAGAAGGCTAATGGGACGGAAGGAGGAGAGGGAGAAAGCGCCATGGGATTTAGGGAGGAGGATGATGTTTACATAGTTCAATCTAGATATGGCTGAAGGATCGGATTGGAATTCAGCACACAATTCTAAAATATCAGTTTTTACAATTTCCCAGAAATGTTTGAGAAAAAGTGGGCCGAAACCATCTGGGCCGGGTGCTTTGTCATCAGACATGTCTTTCAAAGCGGCCCAAATCTCATCTTCAGTGAATGGATGATCGATGGGGATGTGGGAGGGAGTTGGATAAAGAAGGGACTAATCACTGTCGGGGAGAGCTGGGGATTGTTTGCCTAGGATGCTTCGGTAGTAGTCTGTAAACAGGCGGAGATGATCAGAGAGGTCCGTGTAGGAAGTGTTATTGTGGGTTATTTCGGAGATTAAAGTGGATCTGCGGCGGCCACTAGCCAGGCGGTGGAAGTAAGAGGTGTTTTTGTCCCCTTCCTCCAACCATTTAGCTTTGGATCGTTGTTTCCAGCCTATCTCTTCTTGCTTTATGAGTCTATCCAGTTCTGATTCTAGATCTCTCAGGCGAGTCAGTTCAATATCTGAAAGCGGTCGAGATTCCTCAAGGATGTTAAGATCTAAGATCTCGTCTTGGGTTGATGAGATACGCGAGCGAAGGGACCCCCAAACGGATTTGGCCCATGGTCTGATAATTTTCCTAAGGGAGCGGAGTTTGAAAACAATTCTGGCGGAAGCTGATTGAATTTGCGAGGGTTGGGATCAAACTTGTTTGATGAAATTGTCGAAGGATGGCTCCAGAAGCCATAGACGCTCAAATCTGAAAGGGCGCTTGATGTTGGGCAAAGATCCGGTGTCTAATATGAGGGGGCAATGATCGGAGATGGTCGAAGCGAGGCCAGAGACCGAGGAAAGGGGGTGGAGGTCATCCCAGGCTGCATCGAAGAGAAATCTGTCTAGTTTTGCTAAGGCAGGATCAGCTCTACGGTTTGACCAGGTGAAGAGGCGATTGCAGATGGGTGGGTCTATGAGGGAGCATACATTAATGAAGGAGTTGAAAGAGTCAGAATCTTGCGAGTTGCTGTCGGAATTTCGCTCCTCGGAGGATCTGGTGGTGTTAAAGTCTCCTCCGACTATCCAAGGTCCATTAAGATAGGAGGCAAAGGTAAAACAGTTGGCCCATAGTTCATTTCTCTCTTGAATGTTTTGGGGACCATAAATATTTGTGAAAAAGTAGATTGTACCAGATTGTATATGGCGGAGTGTTACGTGTAAGGCGGATGGGTGAGCAGTGGTATGACAATGGGACCATACAGCTTCGTTCCAAGCAGTGATGATACCTCCTCTGGAAGCATCAGCATTTATGTGAGCCCAACCCGTTAGAGTGGGCCCCCCATGTGTCTAATGAAGGATTGGGACGGGTCTATCAACTTAGATTCTTGTAAAAAAAGAAAGTCTGCTTTATGAGGGGATAAAATAAGGTTGATTGCATGCCTTTTAGATGGGTCCCCCAAACCCCTTACATTCCATGAAATTAGTTTCATTGGGAAAGGGACAAACGCTCCGATTCTAGTGCTTGCATGGCAGTGTAGTGTTCATCACACAAACTCACACCCATGCAACGTGCCATTTTTTATTTAGACTTTTATTGGCTGAGGAAAAAACAACAGTTTTATAAAAACTACTAGGGAGAGAAGCTGCTCTGTTGAGTCTGGAGCTTCGGCGAACAATAGCTGGAGTGATCAGAGGAGACCTTTGGCGAGGCAACGGTGGAACTGGAGAAGCTACATGGACAATTGCTAGGGGGGTTGGCTCCATGGGTTGAGGGTGGAGTTGGTGCTGGAGGGGTGTGGAGAGGTCAAGATAACCAAGTGGGTCACCACGCGGTTCATCAGGCCAAGCATCCCAGCGCTAAGGGCCCGCCACCCCCGAAGATGCGTCATGGATTTGGGCAGCCGGTGGAAGCGGTGGGGATATGGCAGGGTCATAAAACATAGCATCAAATCTGGCTTCATCCGAGTCATCTGAGAGGATGGGTTCTGTATAGCATCTGAAGTCTTTTTCATAATCAACGCCCAAGAACATCGTTTCAGGCCTACGAGTAGGGTGGGCGTGCTCCCATTTCTCTACTGAAAGAAGGTGATCCTCGTTATTCAAATGTACAACAAAAGAGCCGGGGTGCTAACTCCGCTAAAAAAATGCATTTTTACATAAAGGAACCGGTGGTCGAAGTTAGCCCAGTCGCAGTCATCAAACGCGATGAAGCGACCCATGGGGCTTAGGGCATCTCTAGCTGCAAGCGGATTATATCTAAGGAATTCGGGGAACCCTCGAACCCGAGCCCATGCAGCCGGTTCAAGATCAGGAGACTGATGCTCAAGTTCTGACCATTGTTGCAAGAGGACTGAGCCGCCTGGCTTCGATAAAGTTCTCAACTGAAGAGCTTGTTCACGGATCGAGAAGGAGGGGCAACAAAAAATGAAGCTGTTGTCGGAAAGGATCCAAAGCGTCCACTCGTGGTGGTGGAATCTTCTCAAGAGGGTGAGGTGGAGGGATTTAATGGACTAGAATCCATCGATGATTGTGGCAGTGAGGTAAAGGGAAGAATCAGCCATTGAAAAAATTTGTGAGGAAGAAGGTTTAGATTGGGGGGAAAATGTTTGGAATGAGATAAGGGAGGGGAACGAGGAGACTGTTGGTGTGATGCGTGCTGAGTGTTGCTTCGTTTCCTAGGAAGGTATGATGAGTGTGGGGTTCTCTGCGTGTTCAGAGCTGCTCTTGAATTTGTTTTTAGTGGGAGTGGCAGGGTCATTTTTCTGAGCTGAAAAGTCACTATTTGTTTTCTTGGGACAATGCAAGTGTGCATGCCCAAAAAAGCTACATAGATAGCAGATCTTTGAGTCCCTGCAATATCTTGCCACATGTCCCAGACTAGCACACCTGAGACAACGGCCTTTCAGCTTTAGAAAATCGATAGTGGAGCGAGCATTTATGAAATCTGGCAGAATATGACGACGATGCTGGAAGCGAGGGGGGTTGGATGAAACCGGGAGGGTGGAGGTCACCACTTGAGCATAGGATTTCTTGGTGTTGAAAGGAGGTGAGGAAGGGGATGGACGAGGGGGTTTCGATGCAGGAGGCTTAGTGGTGGCAGGACCGCGATAACCGCTGGGAGCTGTACGAGAGGATGGTTTGGGCGGAAGCTGAGAGGTGGAGGCCAGAGAGCTGAACATAGATTTGTATTTGTTAGGAACGAATGCGATGGGAGGTGGTGGAGGTGTTGGCTTGAGGAAGGGACGTGATGAGGACGCCATTGCCGAAACTTTGTATGAGAAATCTAATTAAATGGTATCAAATAAAAACCAAATTTGAAATTCTATGAAATTTTTTATAGTTATATAGGATATGTTTGTTGTTAAAGAATGATAATGTTTGATCATTATCATTTATTATTAATTACTTAGGCTTAGATAGTTTATGAGAAATTATTGTCTTAGTTAAATTTGACATGAACACCTTATGAATTCAGTTTCACAAATTGACTGTAAGGCATTCGGTGACAATGTCGGGATAAAAATTTAAATTTGATAGTAATAAGAGTTGTTTGTTATAACCTAAATTAAGAATAAACATTCTGAAATGTTTTATAAAAAGGTAAAATTATATAAGTATGATTTATTTATAGGGGTTATGAATGATAGAAGATGTAAACTGAGAATTTGAGAGTTGAAAACCCAGTATTTGAAATAAAATCAGGTATTTAGATCTCGAGTTTTCTAAAGAGAAATAAATTCAAAACGGAAAAGTTCAAATCAGATAGTGGTATATACTCTCAAGATGTAGTAGAATATTATAAAAGTTAAGCTTAAGTATGTTCTATGAAATGTTCTTTATAAATAATTTAAGCAGAAACAAAATTAATAGTGGTAAGAACTAATAAAATAAGTACATAAGTCGAATGTAGATCATTCCTCTTTTTACACAAGTTGGTTCCAAGATTCGAGTGCACGACTTTAAGGTATCCCGCATCGTTCCGAATAAGGATCTATTACTCAATTTTTTACGGCAAACACTTGGTAAGGGTTCTTAATATGAAATCAAAGTTTACTATCATAGTATATGGCTATGTCAGGAGAACAGAGGTTTCTAATTAAGAAGCCTGATCAAACTCGGCACTAGAAAGCCGAGTAAGCGATAGTAGTTCGAAAGTAAAGCTATGTATTCGATTAATTGATGAAATTAGATTTTGTAGGGATGATCTATGTACATCATATGGACCAATGAATAGTGCTTAGTATTTCTTGTTTATTTGTCTTTTGGGTTAGGATTATGGTTAAATTTCGACGTCGAAATTCTTTTAAGGAGGGAGAGTGTAACGACCCGGAATTTCACCGCTTTAATTTTGGAATATTTAATTAATTTTAAATATTATAATAGTAGGTTTTATAATTAAAATAAAACTATATTAAATAAAAATAATGATGGTGAAATAGTTTTTTGAATTTGTTTAAAAAATATATAGTTCGAAGAAAAATTGAAAATGTGATCGGAATTCATTTTTCGAATTTTCGACTTTTCATCGAATAAAAGTTAATAGTAACATTGTAAACCCTAGAGTACAAATATACAAATTCATTCAAAAATAAGTAAGATATGTCTATATATACACACACATTTATTTAAGTAATATAAAGAGTAAGATGTGACATTTTGATGTAAATATGAAATGTTAAAAATAAAAGATGCCTTAAGAGACATAAGTACTTTATGCATTTATTGGATGTTGGAGAAAATAGAGGGGAAGGGGACAAGAAGGTAGCGCAACGACAAGGGGAGGAGGCAAGCATTTTGATGTGGCTACCATGGATATAAGGGTATTTGTGGAATTAGCCACTTTGTATGAGTTTATAAATAGCAACTCTATGCTCTCATTTTCATTTTCTTCCTAAATTTTACCTCCTTTTCCCACGGCCTTGCTCCCTATAAACTACTCCAAATAAAGAATTATTTTTCAAATTAAAGAGAATTGAGTTGGCTACAATTTTCACTTACACCATTTCTTCAATTCCAAGTATTAGTGGGTCAAAAATGCATTTCTTTCAGACTCATTTTCGGACCCAGATTTTCAAATCCGAAAATACCTCTTCTTCTTTTGACCATATCTCCCTCAAAATAGATCCAAATTGAGTGATTTTTTTTTGAAATTGTAGAGAAGAGAATTTCAAAGAATTTTGCCTCTGACAAATGTTCCGAATTCTATGAGTAACTTGTTCAAAAATCAGTTGGAAGATGACCCATTTTCGGGTTTGAATTTTGTGAATTCAATGGTAACCCGAAATCCCTCTACCTTTCAAGCCCGAACCTAGATAGTCCCATGACTGGACCTATCTGTGGCATTTAGCCACCAAAATCTTGTCTTTCCATAATATAGGAAATAGGCGGTCGAAAAAGTTGGTGAAGTTCTAGAATAGGTTGGATAGCTTAAGGTGAGAAAAATCCTGCTTTTATATAAACTTCTAAACTTTAAACTATTTTTGATCTTGGTTATGAAATATGTTGTTGCTTGATTTGTTGGATGTTGATGTATATAGACATATTGCTTGGATATTGTATGACTTGAAGTTTGAAGTAATGTTAGTAAGAAAAATTTAGTAAGCGGATGTTAGTAAGGTTTGTAGTTAGAATTCTTGACTTGTTGTATGTGATGGTGATATATTCATACATTGTGCTCATGAATATAGGTTTATAATTTTTTTTTAGGATTTTCTAAGCTAAGAAAGTTAGTGGTAAAGTGGTAAGTCGCAACATCGAAATCTCTTGGTTTACTAACTTGTTTACCCATGAATTTTTCTAGCAAATTTATAAAGTTTTAAACTTGAATTAATGTTTTTAAAAAGTTCTTTGTAAGTTTACAAAAGTAAGTCAAAATGATTAGTAAAGGTTTTGGAAAGTGATTTGAAATATAAATCAAGTTTTGAAAATTACCGATCCTATAGCGTTAGTTGCTATAAATTCAGTTCGTGAAAAACGAACTCTTTTTGAATTTAAAATATTTTAACTTAAGTATCTTTTTGAAAAGTGTTTTCAAAACTTAATATAATTTTTTTAAAAGTAATTATTTTTGATTAAGTAATTATTTATTTAGTTAATGATTAATTAATTAATTAAAGTAATTGGCACCTAATCATTTGTTAATAAAGGTAATTGATACTTAATTATTAATTAAGTTAATTATAATTAGTTAATCAATTAAATATTTTTATTTATTGATAATTTATTTAAGGATTAATTTGTGTTTAATTATTAACCAATGATTAATTATTTCTTTATTAAATAAAGGGTTTAATTAATTACTAACTAAGTTATGATTCTAAAACTTAATTAAGATTGAACTTACTTTTTGGATGCTTCAGAGGTAGTAAAGGAATCCGACAAGGAGACCCTATTTCATCTTACATTTTTTGTTGGTTATGGAAGTTTTAACAGTTTTACTCAGAGATAGTTACAAACAAAAAATCATAAAGTACCATCCTAAGTGCTCTCTGCTTCATATAACATCTATAATGTTTGCTGATGATGTAATGTTGTTTACCAAACCAGAGTTACCCTCTTTGAATGAAGTTTTGGAAGCATTGCATGTTTTTCATAGTATGACTGGTCTCTCTATAAATCAAGGCAAATCTTCTCTTCTTGTAACTGGTGTTAGTGAATTGCAGGCTGCTGCTCTTCATCAGCATACTAGTTTCTCTAGCATGAATAATTATATGAGGTATCTAGGTCTTCCTTTACTTTCAAAAAGAATCACTAAAGCTGATTGCTTACCCCTCTACAATAAAATCACTTCTGTTATGTCTTTATGGGACAATAGGAATTTGACCCAGAGTGGAAGGCTAGTTATTATAAAATCTGTTGTTTTTCCTCTTTGGTCTACTGGGCTCGTACTCTAATCCTTCCTGTTAAACTCTTGCAACTTATAAGGTCAGCTATGATTAGATTTTTTTGGACAGGTAGTATATACAATAGGAAGATTGTGCCTTGTTCTTTTTCAAAAATTGAGTCACCTATGAGAATGGGGGCCTGGGAGTAATTGATGTTAGGAAGTGGAATACTGCAGCAATAAGTAAACAGTTTGATGTTCTCATTAATAAAAAAAGGTAGTTTATGGGTTAGCTAGTTATGGAAATACAGAATAAAGAATAAACACTTTTGGACCATGGAATCCCCACAGAACTGCAGTTGGATTTGGAGAAGTTTGATGACGCTCAGACATGTTTTCCTCCCTATGATTCAATATCCTATTAACTCTACAATTGCTGTTAGCTTTTGGCATGATCCTTGGGTCAATATTGGTCAAATCCTATTAAATGAATGTGATCATGCTCAGATTTTGCAATTTGGAATTCATCAAGATGCCAAAGGTAATGATTTTTTACATAATGGTAAAATCTTGTTACCTTACAACAGCAACCAAGTGATCAGGCAACTGTGGGGAGATATTCAACTTAAGAAATTCAGTGATCATCATGATGCCTGTGTTTCTTGGCAAACGAAAACTCACACTGTTAAATCAGTATACAATTTTATTTCTGCCAGTGCTCCTCTTCCAGCTGCAAAATGGTACAATGTCATTTGGACTTCTGATTCTGTTCCAAAAGATAACTTAATGATGTGAAAAGTTATAAATCAGGCATTACTTACTAGAAGTTTAATCAATAGTTTTGGTATGGCTTGTTCCAAACTGTGCTTGTTCTGTCATCTCCATGATGAATCTACTGAGCATCTTTTTTTTGACTGTCCTGCTCTGCTCTACTTAATGGACAGGATTAGTTGTATCAGTGGAGTTCATTTATCTGGATTTTCATCAAGCATTCTTTGGAATATAATCTTCAAAGCCACAAGGTGGAGAAAGGAACAAGGAAGAGTTTTAGCCGTTGTCTTGAAAATTTGTATGACTATGATATGGGCAGAGAGGAATGCTATGGTTTTTGATAATGTTAGAAGAACTGATGTTTTGATTTGGAATGAAGTCAAGTCTCGAACTCACACTCAACTGAAGTACAGTGCTACTGTGTTCCCACAATCACTGGTTGATGCTTGGGGCTGAGTTTTGTTTTGATTCTTGTTGTTTTTTTCCTTGTTTTTCCTTTTCTTTTCGTTGTACTTCTTTTTATTGTTTTTGCAATAAACTTGGTAGGGGCCCAGTTAACCCCGCTGGCTTTGCCAAATAAAAAAGATTGAACTTACTTTTTCAGTGGCTCGTCGACTTTAATTAGCTGCTCTGTGCATGTACAGATCACCTGTTCTTTATTTATATTCAATGGCACGGCCCACTATAAAGCCGGCTAGCTTTGCTAAAATAAAATAAAAATTAAAACTTAATTAAGATTTATATATTTTTAAAGAAGGTTTAATCATTATTTAAGTTTAATTAACTATTATTTATTTATTAATTGAGATTAATTAATAGATAATGATTTATTTAAGGATTAACTATTTCAAATAATATTTAATTAATCGTTAATTATTATTTAATTATTAATTAAAGATCCAATTATTATTAAATAAAGATTTTAAATGTTATTTAATTATTACATAAAAGTTTTAAATTTTAAAACTACTTTATTTCTAAAAGCTTGGTTTTGTTTTGAAAGCAAACTCTCTTTTAAAGAATATTTTATCCAAGGGATTTTCTTTGTCGATTGCACTTAAGTAACCCCCAGTGAATATGAAACCCGATGATATCTGTTTAGCAGAATAAAACACCGTTCTGCTAATTAAATTGTAATTGACATTTGTTTAGCAGAATAAAACCCTGTTCTGTTATAACTTAATTGAATTGATTATTTTGGATATCTGTTAGTAGAATAAAACCTCGTTCTACTATCATTTGGTTAGATAAAATATAAATGACATATGTTTAGAAGAATAAATCCCCGTTCTGCTATTATATTGTTTGGACATTGAATTGTATGCCAGTAGATTAATATTTGATAAGTGATGTTTTTATATGTGCATAGTTGTTATTTGCATTTGTATACATATCACCATACTTAAGTTATGTAATGTTTAAATAGAAATGGTATCCCCTTTGGAGTATTTTGTTAAATCTTATGCTTGGGTTTTACAAAGATAATTAATTATTTAAATAAAGGTGGTTTAAAATAAATAAATTATTTCAATAATAACGTTTTAAAAGTAATAGACTATTTTAATAGTAATGATTTAAAATCAATTAATTATTTTAATAATAATGTTTTAAACTGATTAATCATTTTAATAATGATGTTTTAAAGATAATTAATTATTTAAATAATAATGAAATTAAGATTAATTACCCATTTAAATAATGATAAATTAAAGGTTAATAATTTATTTTAATAATAAAAGTTTAAAGTTAATTAATCATTTAAAAAAGGATGGTTAATGCTAATTAATCTTTATAAATAGTGTTTTTTTAAAGCAATGAATTAGGACAAAGCTAACTAATTATTTTAAATAAAGTTGTATGAAATAATTAACCATTGTTTTAAAAGTTAATTGATCATTTTAAATAATATTATTGAAGTAATAAGTTTTTGTTTAAACTTTATCAATCACTTTGATAAAGTTGTTTAAAGTTAATACTTTCTATGTGAAACCCCAACACAAGTTTGGTTTTAAAAGTAAAGTTCGATTCAGTTATGGAAAAGTAGTTCCGTAAATGATATCGTTTATGAATAAAGGATTTAGTCATACTTTTAACACTAAACGTCGAGGCTTGGACTCGTTTCTTTCTCGAAGGTTAAAAATATCAACAAGGCAGTGCCTGGAGGTAACACTACCTCAACTTGCCCGACTTCATTTTCAATCAAAGGATAACACTTGTTTGGAATCGACAAGTAGTGGTAAGATTATGAAATTTAATTTCCATATACGATGATTTTTAAATTATCCCCGTTAGTTGATTTTGAAACACCCCACACCCCTTAAGATATCCAAAAGGACACATTAAAAGGCATGGTGCGTTGTAGATATAACTAAAGCTAACGGAGACTAAGATTCACAAGACAAAAATAAATAAAAACAATGGAAACTAAATAAGTATTAATTAAAACAAAGCCTCAGAATTAATTCATAAATAAGTCAAAAGCCAAATACAACATTCAAAACCCATAGTGTCTTATAAAATAACACTTCAAAGTCTGAAAATAAGAGTATGAAATATCCCTCATAAATAAACCAGTGCGCACAAGAATAACCACAGACACAATGGTGCAACTCCCGTGGCTCAATTCTGATAATTTCACAAAGTTATTTTATCATTTCATTTATTCGTTAATTAATTATAATAGTTTAATTTTCTGGGTTGTTACATTCTCCCCTCCTTCAAAGATTTCGTCCCTGAAATCTCTAAGGATAAAAGAATATACTAAATGTTTTCATCCAATTCTACAACCAACTATTCAATCATCAACTACTCATCCATTGTCCTTAAGTTTTCTAATGCATTTTATGATACTTATGCAATTAGTGTAGTGTAAATGTCCCTAACTAATGCAAAATATTAGGCGGTCCACTGATTCAGTTGACTTCCTTTTATGCAATCATGTCTGTGCTATGTATTCAAATGAATGCAAAAATTTCCTAATGATACTGATAATTCTATATGCGTGCTACAAACATCATCCAAATGCAACAATCATGTGATAAACATCATTTATAGCAATCATGGGAATAAAATAAAAATGCGCACACATCCATATGCATATGCTCTAGTGTCCTAGTTAGGCCGACCCCTAAGGAATAATAGTGCCTAGTGTACCTATATGCGTCCATAACATCCACTAGCAAACACTTGCAACCACTAGTATACATCATTCATAACATGTTCTATTAACATGTTTACATCAAATCCTACCATCCACAAGTTAAATCCTAAGTTCTACCCTCCCAAAGGATAATAAAGGAAAGAACCTATTCAAATCTAAAGATGGAAAAAGGAATTCTAAAACTTACCATCAAAAAGATGAGGATATGAAGTAGGAATCTTCTCCTCTGCTTCCCAAGTGGCATCTGCAACATCATCTCCCCATTGCACCTTTACCAGTGGAACCTCCTTATTCCTTAGTCGCTTGATATCTCTTCCAACAATCTTCATGGGGATTCGCCAAATAGAAGCTTCTCTTTCTACCTCCACCTCCTCTAGTTGACTAGGCTCTACTATCTCCACCGAGTCATGTAAGCACTTTCGCAAGTGCGAAACATGGAAAACGTCATTCACTCCTGCAAGCCTATCTGGTAGCTTTACTCGGTATGCCATCTTCATAACTCTCTGTGTGATAGGAAATGGTCCAACAAATCTTGCGGCTAACTTTCCATTTGATCCGAATCTTTCCACTTTCCTAAGCGAGGATACTTTGATAAAAACTAAGTCTCCAACCTCAAACTCTAAGTCTCTCCTCCGCCTATCCGCATACGACTTTTGTCTATCTTCATCCTTCGCCGAATCAAATCCACCCTCTCAGAGGTTTCCCTAACCATATCGGGTCCAAGTAATAACTTCTTCGTATACTCTACCCAACATGATGGGGACTTGCAAGGTCTCCTATATAAGCCTCGAATGGTGCCATTCCTATACTTGCTTGGTAACTATTATTATACGCAAACTCAACCAACAGAAAATGCTCCTTCCAAGTTCCTCCAAAATCCAAAATGCACATCCGCAGCAAATCCTCAAGTACTCTATTTACCCTCTCCATTTGACCATTCGTCTGGGGGTGATAGACCGTACTCAACCTAAGTTGCATCCCTAGCGCCTCTTGTAAGCTTCTCCAAAACTCACTAGTGAAAATGGGATCTCTATCACTAACAACACTTGAAGGAACTCCGTGTAGACGGACTATCTCTCGAATATACAAGGATTCCAAATATGAAGCTATATGCTTACTCTTAACTGGTATGAAGTGAGCGCTCTAGGTTAATCTATCAACAATTACCCAAATTCTAGTGTTCCCTTTTCTAGAACGGGATAAACCATCAATGAAATCCATAGAAATACTGTCCCACTTCCACTCCGGTACATTTAAGGGCTAAAGTAATCCATCGAGCTTTTGCTGTTTTGCTTTTACCCTTTGGCATATGAGACACTTAGGTACGAATTCTGCCACATCCATTTTCATACCACCCCAATAGAACATCCTCTTCATATCCCGATACATTTTTTCACCACCCGGATGAATAGTCATACAGGAATGGTGCACCTTCTCCAAAACTGCTCTCAACAAGTCGCCGGCGCGTGGAACGCAAAGCCTTCCATCTCTCCTTAGCCATCCTCTGCTATCAATGGAATAGCGTTGGAGATGTCTTGAGACCTCTCCTCGGCTAATCCTATCCATAACGTCCATGAGTTCTGAATCCACCCGCTACCTCAAGCCAATCTGATCCATAAGGGTAGGCCTTACCTCTAAGGTTTCCAACAATCCGGGAGTAATGTCCGTAAAGGGCGTAAAATCAAAAGTAGAAATAAACTCCAAGCTCCTCCACTCTACGAACAAAGGATTAAGGGTTTCTTTCTTTCTACTCAATGCATCCTCAACCACATTACCCTTGCCAGGGGTATATGCTATCTCAAAATCATACGAGGCTAAAAACTCCATCCACCTTTGTTGCCTCAAGTTTAAGTCCTTCTGCAAGAATAGATACTTCAAAGACTTATGGTCGGTAAAAAGCTCAAACCTCTCTCCAAGCAAATAGTGCCTCCAAGTCTTAAGTGCAAAAACTATTGCAGCTAACTCCAAATCGTGGGTAGGATAGTTCTTCTCGTGCATCCTCGACTGCCTACTACTATAACACATTACCCTCCCTTCTTGCATCAACACCGCTCCTAGACCCGTTCTGCATGCATTAGTGTATACGGTGAAAGGCTTAGCTCCATCGGGTAAAACTAACACTGGTGCACTATGAAAGTATGTGTGGATCGACAGATATGGAATATATATTAAACTAAGTGCGGAAGCAGTTAATAGCAGTAAAGTAAATAAGAGTAAGCACACCAGGAATTTTTATACTGGTTCGAACTCCCGTTCTACGTCCAGTCCTAGACTAACTTTTGTCTTTAACTAACAATACCCTCACTTAACCCGGAGGAATAGGTCTAAGCAGCAGAACAGACACCTGAGCAGCAGAACATGATTTTTGCCTCAACAGCCGAAGAGAACTTTCCCTTGCCTGAGCAGCAAAACAGGACTTAACAAAATATAATAGTAGTTCACATAATGTGTTCTTGATAACACTGATTAGTCTTTAAGATTAAAAACTTCCTATAATCAATTCCTCAAGTATATAAAGTGTATGTGAAGATTTGAAAGGAAGAATATTGCTAAGAATCAAAGTATATGAAATATAATTCAAAAATTCAAAGCAATGAAGAGTATGAATGCACTTAGAATAATCACAAGAGAGAATAGAAAGAATTAAAATCAGAATTGGTGATTGTGGAGTGTAAGAGAACTCCTATATATAGTATTCAGAGAGATGCAACTCTTAGTGAAGAGTTTCAGCCAAGAGAGGCATCTTTTCGCGAAGTGCAACTCTTCATGGGAGAAGATGTCTTTTCAAAATCTGACAGTTGAAGCCCGGTCAGTCGACTGGTCGATTCCGGTCAGTCGACTGAATTGAAAAGAGTAAATTTTTTTATGCACAGTCAGTCGACTGGACATGCACAGCCAGTCGATTGGCTGTGCATATATTTCACAGTGAACTTTGTTTTTAAAGAATTTTTAGCACACTAAAACTTTGAGGATTGATTTTAACATATATCTAAGACTCAACACATATAATAATTATTTTAAGCATAGGGTTGAAGTCTTGATCCTCTGATGTCTTCTTTTTGTCATGTATGAGAGCATATTCTTCTTTAGCTTCTGAACCGTTTTGTCATGAATCAAAACCAGTGATTCAACATTCTCCCCCTTTTTGATTGATGACAATCTGTATATATATTAGATAGAGAATTTTCTCCCCCTGAAAGTATGACAAATTTTTCCTGCACCAAATATGTTAGTGTAGACACTTTTTCTCCCCCTTTGTCATCGACAAAAAGGAGACAGATAATAAAAATTTAGTGTATAAAACACAAATAGACACAGAACAGTACATATAGATAAACAAAGTAACATAGTACATGAGATAAAAACATAATCAATAGTGAGACTACTTATGACAAGTCTCATAATCTTTACTAGAGTATTTTGCAAGGATTAAAAAAAATGAATAAAGAGCAACATTTCATCAAATCTTACCAAAAAGACTTACTCATCTCGATCCCAGTCATATTCTTCGGTATGCTCCTTTCCAGGTCTTGATTTGTCTTGTCCACTACCACTTGGTCCACTAGTATCGCTTCCGGTATGTTCCTCGGAAGTAGACCATGTGAATCTTGGTGCTGATCGCTTACCACGTGCTACGGAAGAAGCAGTTGTGGATGAAGAGCATGAAATCGCATCCCATAGTATAGAGAAGAACCCTTTGATCTTGTCTAATTTTTTATCAACTTTCTTTAAACGAGTTCCTAGTATTTGTTGATTTCTTGATAGAATTTCTATGGACTCACAAGTACTAGCAGATGTTGCAAGACGAATATCTTCCTCTTCTTCGGGTTGGGGTGTGTGCTCTCGAATGATTGGTCCGCCCGATTGTCATTGTTGGGATTGGCGACGCCATTCTTCAAAAGAGGTAAAAGCCGGAGGAGCTGATGGTAGTTTCATGAGACTCAACGTTCGAATGTTTATAACTCCGACGGAAGAAGTTTCGGATTCCGATTGAGGGGCACCCACATTTAAAAGTAATCTCATTATATATTCCCCGAAGTAAATGGTTCTAATATTTCCATTGTTGAAGGATAGAAATTCGTCCAATATTCTCCGTAGCCAATTTACTTGAATTCCTCCCCAAACCGCATATAATGCTTTGAAATTTTCCAGGTAGATAAGTTCATATGACCAGGTTCTTGGAAGAATACTTCTCACGAAAGCTTTGTGAAGAATTCTTGCTTTAGGTCGAAGAAGAATGGATTTTTGTTCCATCATATTGTCACCCATGAACATATGATTGACTCGATCTCTTTGTTGAATATTGCAATCGATATTGTCTAGAGGAATACCTTGATTAGGTGATTGAAGTATGTGCGCCATCCGATCTAAGGAGAAGAAGACTTGATGCCCACAAACTAAACTCCAAACACAATCATCCCTATTTGATGGACGTTGATGAGGAAGATTTAAGTTTGCATAGTCGGGCTTTACCATGAGATGATTGATCTTGTGAGAATTGAGATTCATGTCTAGAAGAGATTCCAATCCGGATCTTCGCATAAGATCTTGTAGACCGTAAGCCGCGAAATCATTGTAGACCATGAAAGAACCTTCAAAGATCCACGAATTCTCCATTTTATGCCATCTTGCAATTGCTACATCGTTATATAACCATTGCACAATTTGGCTATCGGTAGGTCCGGCGGAGGAGGATCTTTGCCTATGTCGCTTTATAGGAGCCATTTTAGGACGGATTTGATGAAAGATTTGAATAGATTTGGAATTTTAGGGTTTTTCTCAAGAGGAATTTTGGGTAGAAAACTGAGAATGTTAAAGTGAAATTGGGTAAAAAGCAACTGTTAAAAGGGAAGCAATAAGAATTGTCTACAGCCAGTCGACTAGACGAATATAGTCGGTCGACTGGTGCACTAGAAATAATATGAATTTCATACAGTCAGTCGACTGAATGGTTTCCCGAGAGTTTGGATACCCTGTAGTCAGTCGACTGAGCCTGGATTTCAGTCGACTGACTGGAAACAAAAAATATTGAATAATTTTTGAGCACTGATTCAAGAATACACACAATTTTATTTCATTA
This sequence comes from Allium fistulosum, assembly GCA_030737815.1. Lineage (NCBI taxonomy): Eukaryota > Viridiplantae > Streptophyta > Magnoliopsida > Asparagales > Amaryllidaceae > Allium > Allium fistulosum. The sequence continues at coordinate 871,345,070 of CM060907.1, read as the reverse complement.
ATACATTATAAAACAAGAACAATGAGCATACTTTGTGTAAAGAAAATTTAAAAATGAGAGTGTGAGTCTTCCGATTCTTCTCCCGATTCAATTTTTGTATTTTCAGCAAATGGTTTCATAGGTGAATATTTTTTTCAAATCGATGAGTTACTCGTTCCTCCATGTTCCCATGAATTTGGTCCTCTACGTTCCCATGAATTTGGAGATACATGAGGGCGTTGAGGTGAGTGAATATGTGCGTTTGTGTTGATCGGGGATGAACCACATATTTTTGCAGCACACCGTTCAAGAAAACTAAGTCTCCTACCATGACTCTTTTGCTCATAATACATTTCACGCTGAAGATTAAGTGTTTCCCTATGATAGTGATGTAAGTCATCTATCTTTTCTTTAGTAGTTGGGGATGGAAATAAGTTTCTTCGCGTGCGTTTATTTTCTGGCGTATATCACGTATAATGACTTTGTGATGGACATATCGTAATATAGGCAGGAGTCGGAGTTGGAAGTTCTGAATACCCTAAACTTGGAGTTTCAAAGTCAATTGAGGAATATCCAGATGAATAATGAGAGGAAGGCTCATCTGAAGATGAACCGGCCATGGTGTAGATAAACAATGCAAGGTTGAAAAACATGATTGATTTTCTTCTTTCCTTTCCTTTTTTTTAAAAAAATTGAATGAAAGTAATTATAGATAAACTGAAAGCTAAACAATGAATAGCTAAGATTAAATGTAGAATGATTTAATTTTAGCTAGAAGAAAATTTGAGGACAAAAAACCAAGGTAATATGAACCTTTAAATAATAAAACTGAAATAAGCTGAAGTAAGCTACAAGTTTAAACAAGAAATATCAAATAGCCTACTGGCAAAGTCATATGCATACTTACCAGGAGGTCCTGAGTTCAAATCCCAGCTTATGCAGAAAATAAACTTATAAATTTTTGAATGAGATGATTCCAAGTTCTCGTCTCAATTTAACAAAAGTGTTTTCATTTAAAGGCTTAGTAAAAATATCGGCCAACTGGTTTTCAGAAGATACGAAATCAAGATTTATTAAATCTTTTTCAATACAATCACGAAGAAAATGATGACGAATGTCAATATGTTTTGTTCGCGAATGATTGATTGGATTTTTAGAAAGATTGATAGTGCTTAAGTTATCACAAAAAATTGTTGACTTATATAAATTAAAACCAAAGTCTTGAAGTGTTTGCTGCATATAGATTACTTGATTACATGCCAAAGCTGCAGATATATATTCTGCTTCACAAGTTGAGAGTGAGACGCAATTTTGTTTCTTACTAAACCAAGATACAAGAGATCGTCCAACGAAGTGACAAGTTCCGCTTGTACTTTTTCTATCCGTCCGACATCCTCCAAAATCAACATCACTATATGAAACTAATTCGAAAGGACATTCTTTCGGATAAAATAGTCCAAAGTCCATGGGTTTATTTAGATATCGTAATATACGTTTCACTGCTCTAATGTGTGACTCTTTTGGATCTGCTTGAAATCGTGCACACAGACAAACACTCATCATTATGTCAGATCTACTTGCTATTAAGTAGAGTAATGATCCAATCATGCTTCGATATAATTTTTGGTCTATACTTTTGTCATTTTCATCTTTTTCAAGATGTATAGTTGTACTCATAGGAGTAGGTTTGCCAGAAGTATTTTCCGTACCAAAGCGTTTGATTATATTGTTACAATATTTTTCTTGATTTATAAATATTCCATTTGAAAGTTGTTTAATTTGTAAACCAAGAAAATAATTCAATTCTCCCATGTGAGACATTTCAAATTCTTTAGTCATTATTTTAGAAAATTCCTGACATAATCTTTCATTAGTAGAACCAAAAATAATATCATCTACATAAATTTGAATTATTAAAATATCTTCTTTCTTTTTCTTAATATAAAGAGTTTGATCAACCTTCCAATTTCAAAACCAGAGTCTATTAAATAACTTTTTAGACGATCATACCAAGCACGAGTTGCTTGTTTTAGTCCATATAATGCCTTTTTTAGTTTATAGACATGGTCCGAAATTTTTTTGTGAATGAATAAGGGAGGTTGTTTAACATAAACATTTTCTTTTATAAAACCATTTAGAAAAGCACTTTTAACATCCATTTGATATAGTTTAAAATTATGAAAACATGCATAGGCCAATAATATACGTATTGCTTCTAATCTAGCAACAGGAGCAAACGTTTCTTCGTAGTCAATTCCTTCTTCCTGATTATATCCTTGAGCAACTAATCTAGCTTTATTCCTAGTTATGTTTCCATGTTCATCAGCCTTATTTTTGAAAACCCATTTAGTACCAATAACTGATTGGTCAGTAGGCCTTGGAACTAAATCCCAAACGTTATTTCTTTCGAATTGGTTTAGTTCTTCTTACATAGCTATAATCCAATAGTCATCAGTTGAGGCTTCCTTAATATTTTTAGGTTCTATATTAGAAAGAAATGCTACGTGGCCCATTTGATTTAATTTATTTCTAGTTCTAATATTTGAATAAATTTCTCCTATGACATTTTTAACTGGATGATCTTTTAATATCCTTGGTGGAGATCTTAATTCATTATTAGGAAAAATGTTTTCATTATTGTTAGACAAGGTAGATTCTATATTTGTGATATTTTCAGGAACTTCTTCGTCATCTCTACTACTTGAAATTTTTTTAAAATTTTCATCAAAAGATACATGAAGTGTTTCTTCTATGATATTTGTTCTTTTATTAAAAATTCGATAAGCTTTGCTTCGGTCTGAATATCCTATAAAGATTCCTTCATCGGATTTTGGATCGAATTTGCCAAGCTAATCTTTTGTGTTTAAAATAAAACGTTTTGAACCAAAAACTTTAAAGTAAGAATATTTGGTTTTTGACCATTAAAAAGTTCATAAGAAGTGTTTTTAGTTAGAGGTCTTATAGAAACACGATTTAGTACATAACAGGCAGTTGCAACTGCTTCTGCCCAGAAATGTTTGGGTAATGTGCTTCCATTTAACAAGGTTCTTGCACATTCTTGTAAAGTTCTATTTTTCCGTTCTACTACTCCATTCTGTTGTGGAGTACGAGGAAAAGAAAAATTATGGTTTATTCCTTTCTTTTTACAAAAATGTTCAAAAACATCGTTTTCGAATTCACCTCCATGATCACTTCTAATGTTCTTTATTTTTAAGTTTTTAAAATTTTGAATTCTTTTGGAAAAGACTTTGAAATTTTCAAAAGTATCACTTTTGTTTTTCATAAAAATAGTCCAAGTATATCTAGAAAAATCATCAACAATTACAAACACATATCTATTATGATTTATGGATTGCACTTGTGTTGGTCCAAATAAATCCATATGTAATAGTTCCAGTGGTTGTGTTGTTGAAATAACCTTTTTAGGTTTAAAAGAAGACTTAGTTAGTTTTCCTAATTGACATGCATCACAAATATGATCTATCTTAAAGTTCATTTTAGGTAATCCTTTTACTAACTCATTTTTAGAAAGCTTAGTTAAAGTTTTGAAGTTAATGTGACAAAATCTTTTGTGCCATAACCAAGGATCATTTTCTTTGGCTAGTAGACACATATCTGAATTATGATTTATTTTCATATTCAAAATGTAAATATTTTTGTCTCTATTTCCTTCAAAGAGTAAATTTTGATTTTGATCAGAAATGCTACACTTATTTTCAGAAAAAGTAATTTTGAATCCTTTGTCACACAGTTGGCTAATACTTAAGAGATTATGTTTTAAATTCTTGACTAGTAAAACATTTGAAATAAGAGGTAAATTAGATGTACCGTCATTGCTCACATCACCTTTGCCGATGATATATCCCTTGGAATTGTCTCCAAAGATGACAAAACCCCCATCTGAGTGATAATGTTTGATAGCATATTTTTGTCTCCTGTCATATGTTTTGAGCAACCACTGTCTAATATCCATTTTCCGCTCTTTTTAAGTGGGTCTTGCAAAATAAAAAAATAATATTGGTACCCACCTATTTATAGGGTCCTAAGAGTTAGATCTTAGGAAACCAAACCCAAGAAGGTTCGATATTCCCTTTATAAACATAATTTATATTCTTGTGTACAGATTCTATAAAGGAGTTTATATATTTCTTCCTAATCAAACTATTGTTTTTTTTAGGAATCCATATTTTTATAATTTTCAAATTTGTCCTTTTTGAATTTTCTTTAGTGATTGTGGGTTTAAAATCAATTTTCCTTTTATTTTCTATTCTAGATGGAGCTATTGATTTTTTAACATAACCTAACCCCTTTTTACTTGATACTGATTGAGAATTCTCAATAATTTTAGACAAATTTTCTCTTCCTTTATTAAAGTTAGAAACATTTTTAGTAATACTCTCTAACTTACTTTTTAGCCCAGTATTGTCTAGTTCAAGTAATTTTACTTTTGTTTTTAACTCGTGATTCTCAAAGACATGAACATCATTCTTTTCTTTTTGAGTTTCAATTTCTTGACTCGATAAATTAAGTTGAGAATTAGTATTAGAGACTGATTCTTGAAGTTTTTCAAGTTCAACTTCTAGTATTTTCTTCTCATCTTTAAGCATATCTCTTTCGAATTCTGCTTTGTTCTGATTTTCGCGAGCTTCTTTATATTTTCTTTTGAAACTTTTTAGTGTTTTCAAAAGTTCCGAGTTAATTTCTATTAGATCATCAAAAGTAAGATCACTAACCTCATTTTCTGTAGCCATGAAACAAACATTTGCCTGTTCATTTTCACTATCATTGTCACTATCTGATGATGAGGAATCTGAGTCGTCCCATGTGACAGAGAATGTGACGCCCCACCTTTATACCCACGCTAACCAAGAACACTACGGTGTAGTGCTGTCAATTAGTATGGAGAATAAGGCTGTTGAGGAGCGACCATCCATGTAACTTCTTTGTGCGAGTACCGATATGTCAGATAGTATAGAATGCATATCATTTAAGGAGGAAATCCAACATACCGATACAAACTCAAAGCTATCACACAGTGGCTATATATAATCTTCGGAAACAAATATAGAAATAAACATAACATAAATCAGTCACAGACATCCATATCACAAAGGCGGAAGAAGATATGAATAAATATACAACACAAGAAAGTGTACATCAGAGTAGTGGTCAGAAAGATCCACGATAATACAAAAGAATAGCATCACGTGCTATACAAAAGAATAAGTACACAACATAGTGTCTATATCTCAAATGTGTACATACAAAAACTACTAATTTATGTAGTTAGCCAAAAGTCAGAATAATCCTGAAGAGAAGTCAAGCGGAAGCACCTGTAACATCTCGGTCTGACCCAAGTATTATTTATAAAAAAATAATAAACGGATCAGTCTAGCTATAAATATCAGATGATAAGGTGTAGGATAAATAATATGGCATGAACATGTAACAACCATAACGGCATACTACTAAAAGTATGTAAATGATAATCAACAAAAGATTAATCAATATCACAAGAATCTTCTCAAAGATAAAATAGGGTATCATACCCTAACTTGTATTCATAACAAGTCCATAACACATGAATTCACCAATGCACAAAAACTGATATCATATCAATGAAAATCATGAAAATCGGTGAAGTACAAATTCCAGAAATCAACACCAGAAATCCAGAAAACACATAAATAGGGGGAGGCCTAACACATGAATGGGAGCATGAAAACTCACCTGCGCGTAAACACATGAATGAGAAGCTATCTTATGGAAGCTATCCATTAAATTTCCACACAGAAATAGCCCGAAGACCATGGGGTGCTACCCCATTTTTCACACAGGAATGGCCCGAAGACCATAGGAGACATCGCTCAATCGCTAGTCTAAATCATAAAAATGATCGTCATGATCATAAGGAAGTGTCAATTACACTAAGCTAGTAAATATATGAGTTTAGCTTCATGTCCCATAACCACTAGCTTAACTTAAATATTTACGAACAAACTGTAGATCTTCACTAAAAAAATTGTCACAAAAAGGGTTCAATCGAACAAGTCCAAGAGCTAACCGACGAAGTGAACGCAAGCGTTTCATACCACTCGTTTTACTAAGTCGTTTAATTCGATTTCTCATCCGAGTGAAGTAAAGGTTGGTATATACTAATAGATTGGAAAAAGGTTTTGAAAACAAGCTTTATATTAAAATAGCGTTGAAATCGTTTTGATGAAAGAGTTTTGATATTTACTACTAGTATTAAAACCTTCATATCTTTAGAGTGATAAGTCACCAAAACGATTGTTGAAACAAATCGCAACACATAAATTCACGTTCGAAGACGTGAGTAAAGTCCAAAGAAATCAATCCCAAAACCATCAAAGTAGGAATTTCTGTTGAATGTTTTTCAGATAAGATCCCATACGAAGGGTGTTGAATGTTTTCCAAAACGGTACGACCTAGTGAAGGCAAGCGACCAAACATGATATGGCAAGACTGGGAATTTCCAGACGTCTGAGGGGTTGGTCCAGACGTCTGGATTTAGTCTTTGGAAATGTTCCAGAAAACAATCCAGACGTCTGAAACCTAGAATCAGACGTCTGAAGGCATTCAGACGTCTGGGGAAAAGTCCAGATGTCTGGATTTGGTTTTCTGGAAATATCCTAGGAAACCAACCAGACGTCTGAAAACATAAATCAGACGTCTGACATCTTTTTAGACGTCTGGAATAGTAGTTCAGACGTCTGAAATGAGTCACTGCCCTATATATTTTTCTGCCATATGTTATTTTTCACCAGGAGGGAAAACCAGACGTCTGGCATTGACCTCCAGACGTCCTAACACCCAATCTGGGCAGAAATTTACCTAGGCCAAGATGGCCAAAACGTTATCGGAAGCGATCGAGCAAGCAATGACAACTAAGGATTTACGTCAAGCGACAACCTGGCCTTAAAGGCTGTTCGATACACTCCGAATATCAATGTCCAAATGTCCATAGAAGGATTTTCATAAAATTGGACCCAAACACCAAAATTGAAGAATTCGCAAAACCAATTCAAATCACAACAAGTGAACACGAAATAGATGATAGGAATTCATACCTAACAACAAAGATAGATATAGACAAAGATGTGAGATAAAAATCTCACCTTTAAACCCAAAACAAATGAAGAAGAAGCTATAGAGCAAATGGCGAGAGCAACCGCACTTCGATTCCAACTCAACAACCTTGAATCAAGGCTAGAAAGAGAGACACTTCCTAAGTTAGGTTTAGGAATTTCTGAAATTGATAAGAGAATGAGTTGGAGAAGGAGAAGAGGAGACTTACCAAAGCTTCTACTATTAGTTTGGAGCTAGAACTTGATTTGCAAAAGAAAACTAGGGTTTGGAGTTTTAATTTCTCCTTCCTCTCTCCATTGTTGTAAAAGCTTGAGTATAAGGAAGTAGAAATGAAGTAATGAAGAGAGGATGGGGTCAGACTTGGGTTAAATGAGCTGAAACACAAACCAAAGCCCTAAGTGGAAAAGTAGCAAAATTTTACTATCTCCAAACATATCAAAGTTTATACTTAAAAAGATCGCAAACGTCATTTTGAACTCAATGGAAGTGGTCTCGAGTCCTAATTTGACCGTATGCAAAAAGTAGCTTTTCGGACTAACATCCGATTAACGATAAAATATTTAAATATAAAATTGATAGATATGCGGGTTGTTACAGAGAATGCTTTCCTTTTGTACTTGTCTTTTCTTCCTTTGTTGGAATAACTCTTCTTTAGTTTTGGACAATTTTTCTGAATATGTCCATTCTTGTGACAGTTGTAACATTCTAATGCTGATGCAGATGGTTTGCTTGAGAAGTTCTTTTTCTTATTGAATCATTTGTTCTTTCGATACTTTAAGAACTTCTTGAAATTCTTGGCAATGAATGCTAAATTCTCATCATCTGAATCTTGATTCTCATCTTCTTCAGCTCGAAAAGGTATGTTCTTTTTGTCTTGTGCCTATACTCTTTTAGCTTGTAAATTAACTTCATAAGACATTAGATTACCTATCAACTCCTCTGGTTTTATGGTAGAGATATCATTAGCTTCTTCGATAGCTAAAACTTTTCTCTCCCATTCATCTGTGAGTGAGTTGAGGAGTTTTGACACAATATCAAAATCTGTATATTTCTCTCCCAATGCTAATAACGAGTGATATATGTCTTGAAATCTAGAGTACATATCATTTATAGACTCATCTTGTTTCATTCTAAAGTTTTAAAACTGATTTTTAAGCATTGAAATCTTACTTTGCTTAACTTTGTTTGTACCTTCATGAGTTATTTTTAGTGTTCTCCAGATTTCATAGGCTGTAGTGCACATGCTGACTCTATTAAACTCATTTTTGTCTAAAGCACAAAATAACATATTCATAGCTTTTGAATTATTTGTAGCATCTGTTTTCTGTGTTTGTGACCATTGTGCATATTCAGTATTTAGTATATGATGTTCAGTCTGAGTGATATTCCAGATTTCATAACTGTTTGACTGCATAAATATTCTCATTCTAGTGGACCAATAACTGTAATTTAACCGATTGAATAGAGGTGGTCGTGCAGTAGACTGTCCTTCATTGAAACTAGTGTTAGTGTTGTTTTCCATATTATCAAGATATCAAATCACTGTGTTATAGTTATTGGATGACCTTGCTCTGATACCAAATGAAAGTATGTGTGGATCGACAGATATGGAATATATATTAAACTAAGTGCGGAAGCAGTTAATAGCAGTAAAGTAAATAAGAGTAAGCACACCAGGAATTTTTATACTGGTTCGAAATCCCATTCTATGTCTAGTCCCAGACTAACTCCTGGCTTTAACTAACAATACCCTCACTTAACCCGGAGGAATAGGTCTGAGCAGCAGAACAAACACCTAAGCAGAAGAATAGGATTTTTGCCTCAGCAGCCGAAGAGGACTTTCCCTTGCCTGAGCAGCAAAACAGGACTTAACAAAATATAATAGTAGTTGACACAATGTGTTCTTGATAACACTGATTTGTCTTTAAGATTACAAACTTCCTATAATCAATTCCTCAAGTATATAAAGTGTATGTGAAGATTTGAAAGGAAGAATATTGCTAAGAATCAAAGTATATGAAATATAATTCAAAGATTCAAAGCAATGAAGAGTATGAATGCACTTAGAATAATCACAAGAGAGAATAGAAAGAATTAAAATCAGAATTGGTGATTGTGAAGTGTAAGAGAACTCCTATATATAGTATTCAGAGAGATGCCACTCTTAGTGAAGAGTTTCAGCCAAAAGAGGCATCTTTTCCCGAAGTGCAACTCTTCATGGGAGAAGATGTCTTTTCAAAATCTGACAGTTGAAGCCCGGTCAGTCGACTAGTCGATTCCGGTCAGTCGACTGGTCGATTCCGGTCAGTCGACTGAATTGAAAAGAGTAAAATTTTTTATGCACAGTCAGTCAACTGGACATGCACAGCCAGTCGACTGGCTGTGCATATATTGCACAGTGAACTTTGTTTTTAAAGAATTTTTAGCACACTAAAACTTTGAGGATTGATTTTAACATATATCTAAGACTCAACACATATAATAATTATTTTAAGCATAGGGTTGAAGTCTTGATCCTCTAATGTCTTCTTTTTGTCATGTATGAGAGCATATTCTTCTTTAGCTTCTGAACCGTTTTGTCATGAATCAAAACCAGTGATTCAACACACTAGTAAGGGTTCTCTTAATCTTCGTGAAGGAATCCTCATAATCCATGTCCCACACGAAAGCTTTATTCTTCTTAGTAAGGCGTGTTAGTGGTGCCGAAATTTTGGAAAAGTCTCTAATGAACTTCCTATAGTATCCTGCCAATCCTAGGAAGCTCCTAATCTTGGTAACGTTCTTGGGGGCTTTCCAATCTTGTACTGCAATAACCTTGGCGGGGTCAACAGCCAAACCTTCCTTCGAGACTACGTGCCCCAAGAAACGAACTTCCTCTCTCTAAAAATGACACTTCGAAAACTTAGCTCTCAAATGGTGGCTACGAAGTGTGCGAAGAACTTCTTCCAAATGAACAGCATGCTCCTCCATATTCTTGGAAAATACCAAGATATCATCCAAAAACACCACCACAAACTTATTTAGGACATCCCTAAAGACGCGACTCATCAAATCAACGAAATAGGCTGGAGCATTGGTTAGCCCAAAAGGCATAACCAACCACTCGAAGAATCCATCCGGTGTCCTAAAGGTAGTCTTATCTATGCTGTCATCAGCGACTCTAAGCTGATGGAATCCCATGGCTAAATCAAGTTGAGAGAAAACTGAAGAACCTACTGACTGGTCAAAAAGATCATCAGTCCTAGGAAGTGGATATCGGTTCTTCTTGGTGAGCTTATTCAATTCCATATAGTCCACGCAAAGTCGGAGAGAACCATCCGCCTTAGATGCGAAGACGACTGGCGCTCCCCACTCTGAAATGCTCCTTCTTATGAATCCATTCTCCAAGAGCTCACGAATCTGCTTGCTCAATTCTTTCCTCTCCCTAGGTGCCATGTGTCTCACAGGTAACGCTATTAGCTTGGCATTCTCGGTCAACTTAATCCTGAAGTCAATCTCTCTCTTAGGGAGTAGTCCCCTAACCTCCTCAAAGACCTATGCAAAATTTCTGACGACAGGAACCGAATGCAACTCTGATGAAGATGAATCAAGGGAATGGAGAAAACTCAACATGACTGACCCTTGCGGGTCGCAAGATACCTCTAGAGTCCCACCACTGCAAGTCTCAAGTCTAACGACTCTCCTCTCGCAATCTAAGATAGCTCCATATGTGGATAGCCAATCCATCCCTAAGATCATCCCAAACCCTGAGAATCCCACAACATAGGCGTCGCAGTCAAACTCTACGCCTGAGAAAAAGATTTTCAAACCCCTACAAATCATAGATAAGTGTGCCGATCCTCCTATGGGGTTTGAAACATGTAACGACCCGATATTTTCAACCATTCGCATCAATTATAAGTGTATAGGTAGACACTCATGCCGGAGTTGAATTGCTCAAAATACCGCGTTGTAAATAAAATTTGGCAAATCTCAGAATATACAATAAATAAATAAAATCACAAGTCACAGACACAGAGTAAAATAATGCAGCGGAAGTAAAAGAGATAGTAGTTCATGAAGCTACTATATAAATATATCAGAGTTACATAAGATATAACAAAAGAAATAGAGTAGAACAGAAGTCTAAATACAATAACCAAGTACAAGCTGAGTAGGACAATGGAACTGAAGTAGATAGGACAAGACAAGCAGATAATCTCCAGCGATTGAAATCTCCAAGAGAGTGGAAATCCAAATCTGTGAATAACTCAGGCTGACCCGAGCGTAAAGCAAAACACAAAACACTCGAGTCAGGACAATATATACTTATATAATGTAAACCAATTCAAGTGAACTGTAATAAGGTACAAGTAACTTAAAGAATGCTTGGGATCGCCCATTCTTTAAGGATCCGTTAAACTATCTACTATGTAGTAATATTCGATATTATAAAAATGTCTAATATAAAATAAACATACTTTTAAATAGCATTAAGGCTTTACATTTTCCACCTTAACACGTAATAGTCCCAGTAGTCTATCCAGTATTAGCATACTCCCAAAATGGGGGCTACCCTCGATACTCCATAGGCTACGGGAGAAATCACAAATCGTAGTAAAGCTCGATATGGTAGGTGACACGGCACAACTAGGCAATGCCAGGGTAGATATACCAATTACGCACACGGACTGATGGAGCGCATAGCAGCCACTACCGTCCACCTCGAACAACACTCCCAAATCGGATGATGGCCATCTAATCAATCACAAGTAAGAGTATAATATCGAAGAAATATGTCCGAGAAGAGGTGCTACCTCACTGGTCCGAGATCGCTCCTGTTTTAGCCACCTTATGCCAACTCACGGGAGTTGGATCCACGTAACATACCTTAAGAACGTCGCCACCATCCTACTTCATTCTGGAATCTCCACCGCGTACACAGTTGTCAAAGTGGTTTTCGGTATCGACAGAGAGTATTTCCATATCCGATCTCGGTCTCTTTGCCAACCAATCGTTATTATAACCCGTGGTTATAACTTTAAAAAAACAATACTTTACTTCAAAAAAAGATATCATTTCAAAATCATGTCTTTATCAAAATAAAGATTTATCATTTCCAAATCATTTCAATATTCCAAAATATCGTATCCTTTCAAACTTCTTTTCAAATCATTTCAATATACCAAAATATCATATCTTTTCAACTTCTTTTCAAATCATTTTAATATATCAAAATATCATATCTTACAAACTTCATTTCAAATCATTTTAATATATCAAAATATCATATCTTTGATAGTTATACTTCGAAATCAAAATCATTTTTATTTCAAAACTATGTTCATTTCAAAACAACATCATTTCCATTTCAAACATATATTCACCTTTCAAATAGTCTATACTTTCAAAGTTATAATTCTTTTGAAACTAAAACATTTGAAATCATTATACTTTGAAAATCACAACATTTCGAAAACATATATTTGAAATCATCTTTTAATTCTACATATTTACAAATTTATTAAATTAAACCCAAATTCCAAATTTTAATTTAAATTTAATTCAAACCATCATTTTCAACTCAAATTCAGTTTACTAACAAACCATTTCAAATCTTATAATTTCAAATATTGGTTTAATTCACAAATACAATATTCAATCTTTAGTATATTTCAAAGCTTAAATATCCCACATTTCATAAATTCAAAATCATTTATATACATTTCAAAATATCAAAATATTATTCAAAGCATCATTCATTTATATTTCATTTAAATACCATTTTAATCCATTCATTTTATTAAATTTAAATACCATTTTAAACTCACATTAAAATCAAATTCTTCCATTTAAAACCATTTAAATGTCTCTTCATTATCTTTAGAAATTTAACATTTAATTTCCAAAATTATATCATTTTCCAAAGATTATTTTTCATTAAAATTTATTAAAACAACAAAAATACAGTTTCCGTAGCACTTACAAAATGCTACGTAAAGTTATAGTTTAAAATAGTTCATTTAACAAAACGACAGTACTTAAATGCTGTAATATATTTCCATTAAATTTAAAATAAACTTAAATGTTAAGTTTAACCACTACAGCACTTACAAAGTGCTATAATAGCCTTTATTTCAAATTAACTTTTTTTTAGTTCATTTAAACAACTTCAGCATTTGCAAAATGCTGTAATATCTTTTACATACATTTCAAAAATGCTGTCAAATCAAATTTAGAGTTTAATTACCTTTTCTTAAATTTAACTAAATTTCAAATTTTATTTAATTAAGATAAACTTTTAATTAAAACTAAATTTCACATTTCCAAGTCAAGTTATATTTTAAAAGATCACTTTTAAACATTCATTTATTTAACCATTTTAAAAGATCACTTTTAAACATTCATTTATTTAACCACTTAAATTCATAGAAAAATCAATAATACTTTAATAAATTATTTAAATTCAAATTAAATCAAATTATCATAATTACCATTTTCCAAATATAATTAAATTTCCATTTTATTTATATAACTTAAATATCATTTTTAACCAAAATTCCAAATTTCCAAACTTGAGTTATATTTCAAAAAATCCAGTTAAACCATTCATTTATTACATTTTTAACACATAGAAAAATCATAATTTCTTTAATTCAAAATATTTCAAAATATGTTTAAATCAAATTTCATAAATTTATATTTTTAAAATACTTAAAAATATCCAAAACACCTTATAAAATAACCACGGGCCTGTATATAGTTTTCTAGCCTAGGTCAAGTGATACAGATATGTATCATTTCAATCCGTAGTTTAAAAAGAAAAATCCGGGTTCTATCATTTCAAACCCGCAATCCCAAGTTAAAATAAATTAAATAAAAACCATTCAGGCCTATCATTTCAGCCCATAACGATTTTTCCCTATTCTAAAGTCCGTTCGGGTATGTATCATTTCAACCCATAGTGATTCTAGTCTACAGGGAACTTGCAATGGTGATAACTGATATAAATAACAGAATAACATTAAATAACAGTAACATATGATATAACAGGTGTAATAACAGGTGTGAACATCATATGATAATAATAAAGGCATATATAACATGATAATATATTTCTATAGATTCACAGGGTGTCAATTTACTAGTTATATAGGTACATATTGTCTCGTGAGAATAACTCACTTGTTTAAGCTGGAGATGATGACCAAACACACAACACAGAATCTTTGAAGGCACGACAACATGAATATGATTTGAGAGTGGAGAGCCAAATATAATTGCCTTGTATACATATAAACAAAACAAGACAATGTATACATAAATATGTAACACAAAACAATATCGAAATGACTTGAAATAAAAAAAACAACAAAGGCAAAGTGATTCGACCTTTCTTTAACCATTCAAGAGCTTGACCAAGGGGATCTTTTGCTCAGCCATAGCTGGACATAATCTCAGTTTATGGCATCAAAATAGCATGGCAACAAGGAGATGATGATGGTAGGAGTTACATATGAATAAGACAAAGGGTCAAGGCAAAATAAGTGGAGTTTTGGTGCATTTTTGGCTCATCCAAAGGCAAGTGGGGCTCGGCCCTTGCATGGTACAGGTCTGGACAGTGGAGGGTGATGGTGCAGCAGCAGCCAAAGGTCATGTAGCAAGTGGTGGTGGTGGCTAAGGGGGTGGCCAAAGCAAGATATGGAGGGTAGGTGATGATATGTGTGGTCTAGGCAATGTTTTGTGGAGTTTTGTGGTGATGGCTTCAAGTGGAAGGTCATGGCCTGTCTTGGTCAGAGGGAAGGGAGTGTTTGCTATAGTAGATGGAGGAGGTGATGATGGGGTTGAAGGTGGTAGTGGCTAGGCCAAGCAAACATGTGAAGAGATCAAGCAAAATCATTGAAAGAAAAGAGGAAAAGTGAAGAGAAGAAGTAGAGAATGGAAGCCATTGGCAAATTTTTCTTAGCCGTGAGTTTTAGGAGATGAGAACTGAAATTTTGAGAAGTTTTTCACGTGAATAAGAGAGAGGTACAGCTGAAGGAAGTATAAGGAACGACCAAAATAACTGATGTATTGATTGAAAAAGAAACAGTAAAAGAAACGGTGAAACGACTTTACGTTTCTTAGCTTTTAAAACCTTCCATACTTCCTTTTCTTTTAAATCAAATAAAATGAAATAAAATTCAGCAAGTACATCTAAAAACCGAAACAAAGTGAAATAAAATAAAAATATATAATTAAATTTAAAGAAAATATAAAAAGAATTAAGGAAATTGCTTAAAAATAGTAAACTAGTCTAGAAAATTTGAAATTGAATAGAATAAATTTTAGAAAATTCATATAAGCTTGTAATATATTTTTAAACATAAATAATAACATAAAATAAAAATATATTCACAAAATAAATATTAAAAATTTAATTTACATATAATTTTTAAATGGAGAAAATAGCAGAAAATAGGAAAACAGCCTTTAAAAATAGGAAATCATCATAGTAAATTTTGGAAAATTCTATTATTATTTTTAAAAATATTTAGAGATGAAAATATACATAAATTAACATATTGACACATATTAAAATAAATAATAAGAAAGAAAATATGATTTATAAAATTTAAAATAAGCAAAATTGCACAATAAAACAAATTATACTAAAAATTGAAATGTACATAACTTTTACATTTTAACTCCGTTTTCAACGAACGAAAAGCAGTATTCATGTTATTAAATATATTTTCATAATATAATATAAAATATAAAATTTCAAATTTCAAATATTTAAAATTTAAATTTAAAAGTCAAAGTTTGACTATTGACCAAAAATTCACATTTTCTGGAAATATTTAATTTAGTCATATTTGGAATTCTAATCCACATCAAAATAAAAGTTTATATTTAAAATAACAAAAAATTATTATTTTTCATAAATAAAGCTTTTAAATCTGGAAATCAATTTAAAAATAATTGTAAAATACAGAGTTGTTACACTCTCCCCCACTCAATACTTTTCATCCCCGAAAAGGAACGAGGTACGGGAAAGCACCTAAAAGATAAAATGAATAGAATTAAGAGAAGATGATAAAAATATTGGAATTACACCTGATAACTATTGTTATAGGCAAGTTTAACAAAATGGAGGTGATCAAATCAAGAACACAAACACGAAAAAGATCCTCTAGAGTCTGAATCACCCCTTTCACTTGACCGACAGTCTATGAATGGAAAAAAGTGTTCAGATCCAGATGAGTAACAAAGATTATCAAAGATTACAGAAAGATTTCTAAACAGAAAGATTATAGAAAGATGCTTATACCAGTCTGTAGCAAGGTGAGGGAAAATAAGGACAACCAAAAGATAGTTTGAAAAACAAAATAAGATAATAATTTTGAAACCATAATGCTTTGAAATCATAATACCTTGAAATCATAACAATTTAGAGGTGTTTATCATTTGGAAATCATACTACTAAAATCATAACACATTGGAAATGTTATTCTAAAAAAAACATAATACTTAGAAAATCATAACACCTTTTAAAATAATCTTAATTTAAAATATTTTAATTCAAGGTCAGATAATATTCATTTTAAAGTTGTAACATTTCTAAGTTCATTCAATTATAAAAATTTCCATAACATTGTATTTTCGAACGGCAGCACTTATAAAATGCTACAGTAGATATATTAGTATTTCAAATCAGTTTTATTCTAGAAATATTCATTTGGATATCTTTTAACTTAAGACTTATTAAAACATACTTTTATGAATGGAATATCCAAATAAACTATACTACATTTATTAAGTCAAAAGTTCATTATTTTACTTAGCTCTTCATTTAACAAATAACCTAACACTTTATTTAAAATGCCCATTTCATAAATAGATATTCCTTCAATAAGTTACACTTAAAATTTCCATTTGACATATCTATTTCATAAATAAAATATTTATATAGCAAATATAACAATCAAATTTATTTACACATTTATTCATTTAGACATTAATTAAACTATGAATTCAAGTTAAATAAACTTTATTACAAAATGTCTAATTCAAATGTATTTTTTTTTCTATTCAAAGATACATTATTTATTATACAACATATTCATTTTAAGAAATAACCTTTATTAAAATTCCTAGGTTAGACTTAAGGTTCCATATTAAATCAAATTTGATTATTAAGTTATTTAAATAAAATCTCTTTAAATTCCTTTTTCAATATTTACCTCTGTTAATCTTTTATAACTAAAATTTAAGTGTATAACATTTATTATAACCACTCAAATTTTATTTATAAAATCATTTCTATATTGTATATTATCCAATTTCATATTCAACTTCTGTGTAATTTAGGTAAGTTATATTGGAATGAAATTGTGTGTTATACAAATAAAACTTTCCAATTCAATTATCTCAAGTTTGAATCATTTATTCAAAAATTTGGTTTTCTTCTTATAACTGAAATTATTCTTTAAAATAAAATTTAAGAATTAAACTTCCGATTCCTTTCAAACCATTTAGCGATAAGTAATTATACATACATAATATGTCAAATCAAATTTTAAATCATATATCTATATATTTTATAATCAAATCATATTTTAGAAATTCAAATCAATTAAATTCCCCAAAATAAAGCTGTAGCAAGACTACATAACAGTCTCTTTACTTTGAAACTCGAAAATGAACGTCGATGATGCTGCAGTCATCACCGAAATTATTTTCCAGCGACAAAGAGAAGAGCACTAAATTTTTAAACTTTAAAATCCCTTGAAAACAAAATTTCTATTAGAAATACTTTAAATAATATATCCTTTTAAAACTTGAAAACACAAGGTTTGAAACCATCGGAAACTTGAATTCTCAAATTCTTGATTCAAATTCATTTCAGTTCCCAAATCAATTTATAAACAACTATTTATAAATTCATTTGTAGAACAATAAATGATAAATCAAGTATTATCATTTCAAATTATCAATTTAAATCAATTTATTAAGTTCCATAAATTTACTTATATATCAAAATTTTATTTCATTAACCAAATTTAAAATAATATTGTGTCAGCTTGTTCTGTCAAAGTGTTTTAGAAATCCTATCGATAGCGTTGATCAGACGAATCGATCAGAAATCCAAATCAACATCAACAACTCAAACAACACCATATATAAAACAAAACATAGATTTACAAGTACAATTCAAAATGTTTGAAGATAGTTTAGAAACAAAAGACAAGATGGTTAAACAGAGTAGAGAGATGGGTAAGCTTAGATAAATCGCGGACAACCTTAACCGGGTCAACCGTGACTTAGAGAATAAGATCGATGTGGATTTTTCTGGGATAAATCTACGTTCGATCTCAAGAGATAGAGTTTGGAGTAATAAAAGATATTAGCATCTAAACCAAGGATAGATATAAATCTCTGGTGAATCGATGCTAATTTGTAAAGGAGTTTCCCCCTTTACCAGAAAATTAGAATATTAGCGAGACAGCCAATTCACTATAAAGATCATTCGAAGTGTAGTTATGTGATACTCCAAAATCAAAAGAAGATGAATAGTGAGGGACAAGAATGAATTTTGGAACCACAGGGAACGTTCCAAAAATTAAAAGGAAATTCGAATCAAGAGGAAAAGATTCAAACTCGAACGAAAGTGATTCTGTAAATAAATCTACTCCATATGCTGAGTTTTGCCTCAAAGCCAAAGCTCTGATACCAACTGTAAAGACCCGATATTTTCAACCATTCGCATCCATTATAAGTGTATAGGTAGACACTCATGCCGGAGTTGAATTGCTCAAAATACCGCGTTGTAAATAAAATTTGGCAAATCTCAGAATATACAATAAATAAATAAAATCACAAGTCACAGACACAGAGTAAAATAATACAGCGGAAGTAAAAGAGATAGTAGTTCATGAAGCTACTATATAAATATATCAGAGTTACATAAGATATAACAAAAGAAATAGAGTAGAACAGAAGTCTAAATACAATAACCAAGTACAAGCTGAGTAGGACAATGGAACTGAAGTAGATAGGACAAGACAAGCAAATAATCTCCAGTGATTCAAATCTCCAAGAGAGTGGAAATCCAAATCTGTGAATAACTCAGGCTGACCCGAGCATAAAGCAAAACACAAAACACTCGAGTCGGGACAATATATACTTATATAATGTAAACCAACTCAAGTGAACTGTAATAAGGTACAAGTAACTTAAAGAATGCTTGGGATCGCCCATTCTTTAAGGATCCGTTAAACTATCTACTATGTAGTAATATTCGATATTATAATAATGTCTAATATAAAATAAACATACTTTTAAATAGCATTAAGGCTTTACATTTTCCACCTTAACACGTAATAGTCCCAGTAGTCTATCCAGTATTAGCATACTCCCAAAATGGGGGCTACCCTCGATACTCCACAGGCTACGGGAGAAATCACAAATCGTAGTAAAGCTCGATATGGTAGGTGACACGGCACAACTAGGCAATGCCAAGGTAGATATACCAATTACGCACACGGACTGATGGAGCGCATAGCAGCCACTACCGTCCACCTCGAACAACACTCCCAAATCGGAGGATGGCCATCTAATCAATCAAAAGTAAGAGTATAATATCGAAGAAATGTGTCCGAGAAGAGGTGCTACCTCACTGGTCCGAGATCGCTCCTGTTTTAGCCACCTTATGCCAACTCACGGGAGTTGGATCCACGTAACATACCTTAAGAACGTCGCTACCATCCTACTTCATTCTGGAATCTCCACCGCGTACACGGTTGTCAAAGTGGTTTTCGGTATCGACAGAGAGTATGTCCATATCCGATCTCGGTCTCTTTGCCAACCAATCGTTATTATAAACCGTGGTTATAACTTTAAAAAAATAATACTTTACTTCAAAATAAGATATCATTTCAAAATCATGTCTTTATCAAAATAAAGATTTATCATTTCCAAATCATTTCAATATTCCAAAATATCGTATCCTTTCAAACTTCTTTTCAAATCATTTCAATATACCAAAATATCATATCTTTTCAACTTCATTTCAAATCATTTTAATATATCAAAATATCATATCTTACAAACTTCATTTCAAATCATTTTAATATATCAAAATATCATATTTTTGATAGTTATACTTCGAAATCAAAATCATTTTTATTTCAAAACTATGTTCATTTCAAAACAACATCATTTCCATTTCAAACATATATTCACCTTTCAAATAGTCTATACTTTCAAAGTTATAATTCTTTTGAAACTAAAACATTTGAAATCATTATACTTTGAAAATCACAACATTTCGAAAACATATATTTGAAATCATCTTTTAATTCTACATATTTACAAATTTATTAAATTAAACCCAAATTCCAAATTTTAATTTAAATTTAATTCAAACCATCATTTTCAACTCAAATTCAGTTTACTAACAAACCATTTCAAATCTTATAATTTCAAATATAGGTTTAATTCACAAAATACAATATTCAATCTTTAGTATATTTCAAAGCTTAAATATCCCACATTTCATAAATTCAAAATCATTTATATACGTTTCAAAATATCAAAATATTATTCAAAGCATCATTCATTTATATTTCATTTAAATACCATTTTAATCCATTCATTTTATTAAATTTAAATACCATTTTAAACTCACATTAAAATCAAATTCTTCCATTTAAAAACATTTAAATGTCTCTTCATTATCTTTAGAAATTTAACATTTAATTTCCAAAATTATATCATTTTCCAAAGATTATTTTTCATTAAAATTTATTAAAACAACAAAAATACAGTTTCCGTAGCACTTACAAAATGCTACGTAAAGTTATAGTTTAAAATAGTTCATTTAACAAAACGACAGCACTTAAATGCTGTAATATATTTCCATTAAATTTAAAATAAACTTAAATGTTAAGTTTAACCACTATAGCACTTACAAAGTGCTATAATAGCCGTTATTTCAAATTAACTTTTTTTTAGTTTATTTAAACAACTTCAGCATTTGCAAAATGCTGTAATATCTTTTACATACATTTCAAAAATGCTGTTAAATCAAATTCAGAGTTTAATTACCTTTTCACAAATTTAACTAAATTTCAAATTTTATTTAATTAACTTAAACTTTTAATTAAAACTAAATTTCACATTTCCAAGTCAAGTTATATTTTAAAAGATCACTTTTAAACATTCATTTATTTAACCATTTTAAAAGATCACTTTTAAACATTCATTTATTTAACCACTTAAATTCATAGAAAAATCAATAATACTTTAATAAATCATTTAAATTCAAATTAAATCAAATTATCATAATTACCATTTTCCAAATATAATTAAATTTCCATTTTATTTATATAACTTAAATATCGTTTTTAACCAAAATTCCAAATTTCCAAACTTGAGTTATATTTCAAAAAATCCAGTTAAACCATTCATTTATTACATTTTTAACACATAGAAAAATCATAATTTCTTTAATTCAAAATATTTCAAAATATGTTTAAATCAAATTTCATAAATTTATATTTTTAAAATACTTAAAAATATCCAAAACACCTTATAAAATAACCACGGGCCTGTATATAGTTTTCTAGCCTAGGCCAAGTGATACAGATATGTATCATTTCAATCCGTAGTTTAAAAAGAAAAATCCGGGTTCTATTATTTCAAACCCGCAATTCCAAGTTAAAATAAATTAAATAAAAACCATTCAGACCTATCATTTCAGCCCATTACGATTTTTCCCT
This sequence comes from Allium fistulosum, assembly GCA_030737815.1. Classification (NCBI taxonomy): domain Eukaryota; kingdom Viridiplantae; phylum Streptophyta; class Magnoliopsida; order Asparagales; family Amaryllidaceae; genus Allium; species Allium fistulosum. Next base: position 871,323,237 of record CM060907.1, on the reverse strand, counting down.
ATTCTAAAGTCCGTTCGGGTATGTATCATTTCAACCCATAGTGATTCTAGTCTACAGGGAACTTGCAATGGTGATAACTGATATAAATAACAGAATAACATTAAATAACAGTAACATATGATATAACAGGTGTAATAATAGGTGTGAAAATCATATGATAATAATATAGGCATATATAACATGATAATATATTTCTACAGATTCACAGGGTGTCAATTTACTAGTTATATAGGTACATATTGTCTGGTGAGAATAACTCACTTGTTTAAGCTGGAGATTATGACCAAACACACAACACAGAATCTTTGAAGGCACGACAACATGAATATGATTTGAGAGTGGAGAGCCAAATATAATTGCCTTGTATACATATAAACAAAACAAGACAATGTATACATAAATATGTAACACAAAACAATATCGAAATGACTTGAAATAAAAAAACAATAAAGGCAAAGTGATTCGACCTTTCTTTAACCATTCAAGAGCTTGACCAAGGGGATCTTTTGCTCAGCCATAGCTGGACATAATCTCAGTTTATGGCATCAAAATAGCATGACAACAAGGAGATGATGATGGTAGGAGTTACATATGAATAAGACAAAGGGTCAAGGCAAAATAAGTGGAGTTTTGGTGCATTTTTGGCTCATCCAAAGGCAAGTGGGGCTCGGCCCTTGCATGGTACAGGTCTGGACAGTGGAGGGTGATGGTGCAGCAGCAGCCAAAGGTCATGTAGCAAGTGGTGGTGGTGGCTAAGGGGGTGGCCAAAGCAAGATATGGAGGGTAGGTGATGATATGTGTGGTCTAGGCAATGTTTTGTGGATTTTTGTGGTGATGGCTTCAAGTGGAAGGTCATGGCCTATCTTGGTCAGAGGGAAGGGAGTGTTTGCTATAGTAGATGGAGGAGGTGATGATGGGGATGAAGGTGGTAGTGGCTAGGCCAAGCAAACATGTGAAGAGATCAAGCAAAATCATTGAAAGAAAAGAGGAAAAGTGAAGAGAAGAAGTAGAGAATGGAAGCTATTGGCAAATTTTTCTTAGCCGTGAGTTTTAGGAGATGAGAACTGAAATTTTGAGAAGTTTTTCACGTGAATAAGAGAGAGGTACAGCTGAAGGAAGTATAAGGAACGGCCAAAATAACTGATGTATTGATTGAAAAAGAAACGGTAAAAGAAACGATGAAACGACTTTACGTTTCTTAGCTTTTAAAACCTTCCATACTTCCTTTTCTTTTAAATCAAATAAAATGAAATAAAATTCAGCAAGTACATCTAAAAACCGAAACAAAGTGAAATAAAATAAAAATATATAATTAAATTTAAAGAAAATATAAAAAGAATTGAGGAAATTGCTTAAAAATAGTAAACTAGTCTAGAAAATTTGAAATTGAATAGAATAAATTTTAGAAAATTCATATGAGCTTGTAATATATTTTTAAACATAAATAATAACATAAAATAAAAATATATTCACAAAATAAATATTAAAATTTAATTTACATATAATTTTTAAATGGAGAAAATAGCAGAAAATAGGAAAACAGCCTTTAAAAATAGGAAATCATCATAGTAAATTCTGGAAAATTCTATTATTATTTTTAAAAATATTTAGAGATGAAAATATACATAAATTAACATATTGACAAATATTAAAATAAATAATAAGAAAGAAAATATGATTTATAAAATTTAAAATAGGCAAAATTGCACAATAAAACAAATTATACTAAAAATTGAAATGTACATAACTTTTACATTTTAACTCCGTTTTCAACGAAATGAAAAGCAGTATTCATGTTATTAAATCTATTTTCATAATAAAATATAAAATTTAAAATTTAAAATATTTAAAATTTAAATTTAAAAGTCAAAGTTTGACTATTGACCAAAAATTCACATTTTCTGGAAATATTTAATTTAGTCATATTTGGAATTCTAATCCACATCAAAATAAAAGTTTATAATTAAAATAACAAAAATTTATTCTTTTTCATAAATAAAGCTTTTAAATCTGGAAATTAATTTAAAAATAATTGTAAAATACAGGGTTGTTACAAAACAATAATGGGGTCTATTACTAATGATATGTCCAAGTGCAAACAATCTACTAGAGAGCTAGAGATAAAAGAGTGTGATGCTCTAGAATCAAATAAAGTCCGAATAGGAAAATAAAATATAGAAATCAAACCTTCAACTGTGACTTTCTTACCTATTTCTGGATTGCTACTAGAAGGTGCTGTGTCTAACGCTTGAATCTACGCAACTGGTGCACTTGCTCCCCGAGGACAACTCCTACTCATATGACTGGGCTGCCCGTAAGTATAGCACTTAGCCTTCATCTTCTCCTTCCAGCAATCCTTGGCCACATTCCCAACCTTCCCACAAACATGGCATTTTATTCCTTTCTTAATCTGCTTCTGAGGACCATCGCCTTTCTTCTTCTTCTTATTCTTTTCCCACCACTTCTTCTTTGGACCTTCTGACTTAACCTTCTCTTTAGACTCTCCTTCCTTAGCCATATCCGACATTAGCACCATCTCAACCAAAGAGTCATAAGTAGCTCCCATCGGAACATGAGTCAGCAATAATCCTTGAAGAGGTTGGTTCAATCCCTTCGCAAACTTCATAGCTTTCTTGTGCACTGTGTTCACCAAGTCCATACCAAACTGCGACAACTCATTGAATTTATTAATGCACTCCTTGACAGACAAACTCCCTTGCTTTAAATTGATAAACTTTTCCAGCTGAACACTTTCTTCTGCCTGAGATAGAAACTTCCTATCGAATCGCTCTCGGAATCCATCCCAAGTGATATTCCTTCCCTCCAACTCGATCACCTCCCACCAAAAAGATGTCTCCTCCTTCAGCTGCTAGGCGGCTAACTGAACTCGCTGCTGACCATCCAATCCCAAAAGACCAAAAATCCTCTATGTGTCCCTAAGCCATGCTCTCGCCTCCACAAAAGTCTACTTGCTGGAAAAATTCTTCCCGCCCAAACTCGAAAAATCTTTACAAAGCTTAGAGAAATTGATGGTGGCATGTGGGTTGATGGGATTCCCACCCACTGGTGTAGGATTGGGCGTAAGCCCGTGCATCTCTGGAGCCATGGCTTGTAAGTACCTACAAAAACCGGCTAGGACTAGAATGCCCTCGGGAAGGTTCAGGGCATCAGCCATACTACGAAAATAAAAAGATAGTTTAGGGAAGAGTCAAAGAGAGATTGAACTGGACTTATAAGGGGATCTTTATAAAAATTCTTTTATACTTAAAATCATTCCCAAAAATTTTCTTTTTAAAACAAGTTATTTTGAAAAATACTTTACTTTCAAAAATCAATTTTTAGAATCCTGTAACCTTAGGCTCTGATACCAAGTGAAACACCCCACACCCTTTAAGATACCCAAATGGACACATTAAAAGGCATGGTGCATTGTAGATATCACTAAAGCTAACAAAGACTAAGATTCACAAGGCAAAAATAGATAAAAAAAGCGAAAACTAAATAAGTATTAAATAAAACAAAGCCTCAAAATTAATTCATACATAAGTCAAAAGCCAAATACAACATTCAAAACCCATAGCGTCTTATGAAATAAAACTTCAAAGTCTCAAAATCAGAGTATGTAATATCCCTCATAAATAAACCAGTGCATACAAGAACAACAACTGAAAATAAAAGAGTACATTGAAGAAATCTCCTTCAAGAAGAACTCCAAGCTGCAGCAATCTACTAGCTTCTTCCTTGATTGCCTAAGGAGGAAAATGGGGGAATAGAGGAGTGGGTCAGACTAAAAGTCTGATGAATGATAGTAATTACTAGAGTCTTTAAGCAAGATAAAAGTAATAGACTCTACAACAGTTCTAGCATAAATAAGGATAACAAAGGAAATATGAAAGAGATAAACTAGAAATAAATACGATTAAATATTGCTCAAGACAGGTTAACTTTGATTGCTTGCACTTGTTCTGATTTAATTAGGCTGAATTCCTAATCCTGTAGTTAGGATGTGACCCTAATTCTACCCTTTTTGATCGGCCTGCTACTCCATAGACCTTTCTGTGGACCAGCCGCTATATAACTCTCTGCACAGCAGCCAACGGTATCTACGGAAGATGCTTAGAGCAACTACTGCGGATTCGAACGACATATATAGCTCCCTACACAGAAGGCAATGGTGCCTACTAAGACACCATACTAAGCGCTTGGAACTCATAGCTATTACTGAGCACCCAAATGGAAGTCGCACGCGTAACTTCCACCATGCCCATGCTACCTTTTGCTCCACCTATTGGTTCTTCTTATTACCTCCAACGCACAGCATAGCGTGCCCCTCATCTCACTTCAGGCTAATGCGAGATCACCGTGTGTCTATAGAAAAAATAGGGACAATTCTGTTGGTAGTGGCCCATCATCCAAACAATATCTAGTTGCGCTCCTTATCCAAATCCCCGTGATTTGGACCTCTATTTGACCAATTACTATCATTCTTAGCATAAGAATGCCCTAGGGAATGCTATTTGGTATAGGTCCTACTTTCATCATTACTTATTAACTTAGATAAATTATTTAAATAAGCCTTTATTACCATTTTTACTTTCTACGCTTATTAATTTATCCCAAGCCTTAAAATAAGCCAATTATGTTCTTTTTCTTATTATAACCTATGTTATAATCATGCTTATTTCTTAACTAAGGTCTAAGTGTGAAAATAAGCTTCTTTCATCTTTTACATCATTTAGTTATAATCCTAAGTTATAACTATGCTAATTATCTTTAATTAGTCCAATTCTAATTATAATTAGGCGTAAATTCAGTCCAATTCCATTATTTAATTATAGTCTCCATAATTTACATAATATCTTCTTCATTTAATATTCTTACTTATAAAATCCATATGCGCATTTTTAATTTAATCTAATCCATACGCGCAGAAAAGGTGAATGAAGAGAATAGACGCTTGCATAAAATCCAAAACGTTGAAAAGATGTAAATAAGAAATATATAACAGTAAATAAACTTAAATACTGTAAATACACCGTAAATTAATAAAAAGCTATGCTTAACAGTAATAATTTATAATTAGCAGAAATGATATTAAATTACCGAAAGGAATAGCTAAATAGACTGAAAATAATTAGAAAACTGTAATAATTATTGGAAAAGGCTATTCCAAAAATCATAGAAAACTACAACTATTGGAAACCCTATTATTTTAAATTACTTAAAGAAATCTTAAAATAATTACAATCACTCACCTCCGGCCCTAAGCTCTTCCTTTGGTCTTCCCAGATCCACTGGGAGTTGTAAAATAATTTTTATTAAAAAGATTCTCTCCTTGGAAAATTATTCCTTTTAGGGTCCTTCCTAAAAAGGTGAACCCAGGTGGAGAAAATCTAGAATGGGAAAAAGTGTTAGGTCTAGGGGTCTATTAATATGTGTAGAAGTGGATCTCGGACCGTTGGATTTGGAGATTGAATAGGATGCAACCACATCATAGGCTGAATAGGAGCCATTGGATGCAGCAACGGAGGGACTGGATTAAACAAAATGGTGCAAATGACGTGTTTTGACGTCCCTAATTCGTTCGAACGAATTCTCGTTCGTTCGGCTGCAAGTTTACAAGGTGGGTCGACCGGCCGGTCGACTGCCCCCCCACCCAGGTTGACCGGCCGGTCGACCTGATCGTAATATTTTTTATTTTATTTTTTCGTTATATTTATGCCTATTTTGTTTCTTTTATAACTTGGTCATATTAGCTCGGGTTTCTGACGTTCTATATATGGAAATTGACCAGAAAATTACCACGGACACAATGATGCAACTCCTATGGCTTAATTCTGATAATTTCACAAAGTTATTTTATCATTTCATTTATTCTTTAATTAATTATTATAGTTTAATTTTCTGGGTTATTACAAATTTATTAACTATCGATACAGCTTTCTTCATTTTGTATCGTCAATCTAAGATGAAGTGTTGCTCATTTGTGCTTTGTTATCCTTTGTCAAAAATGACTGAACCCAAAGAGCGAGTGAAAGCAAGCTATGTGGGGTTGCTCCCATTAGGGTATTTTCATATCCACTCTAGATTGGATTCGGTTTTGCGTATTGAGATGTACAATACTCGAATACTCGGTAAGCGTTGGCGAGGTCCTGCTTGGACGTGTCCGAGAGCCATTGGAGTTCTCAAATATGATTCTAGAGGTATACTTTCGGTAAGGAGGTGCACCCTCCTTGTCATTTATTGGAAAATTTCCCTATTCTTTCCTTTGATTCCAAGTTTTTAAATTAACTTCTTTCTTAATAACATCAGGAAGTATTGAGAGAACTTCACGATGTTTAATTATTCGCATCCATTGTTGAGATTGGATATTGTTATTGTGAAAGGAAACCCGTTTCGTAGTTGGCAGCATAGTCCCATATATATTGTGAGAAAGTTCCTTTCCTTATTATTAATCCAAATCATTGAATTGTCTTCTTGATTGCATGGTGAAGTGACTAAGGTACTTCTCAATGTTTAATTATTTGTGTTCATTCTTTAAGTTTGGATTTTTACCTTGTCTATGTTCGTTTATTCTTGTTTGGATTGTTGTTCTAATTTGTTTCCCATTTCTTCATCTATGGATGTTGATCTTGTGAGATAAAAACCCGTTCCATGTTAGCGGCGTGGTTTCACAGAATTATTATATGTTCACTTTATTACTTGAGTTTTCTCACGCTGGTACTACCCGATTGATTCGGACGTTATTTTAATTTATTGCTTGGGTCGAGCATATTTTCCAGATTAGCTTCAGATGCTTTGGAGTTCAAGAGATGAGCTAGATACCCAAGACATATCTACGTATTTCTTTAGTTTTCCGTTGTATTGATTATTGAATTTATCAGCATTTGCAGTTATCAAAGTTACACAAAAGTACTAGGCAGTTATAACAGCCCGCCTTTACATACGCCGAGACAAAATACACTTGCACAAACTAAACAAACAATGGAATAGATAACTAAGTAGATAAAAACCTCCTGCTTGGATGCCATCTTCAAAAGAGCCAACAAAAGACGTGCTACTCTTAGATTACTCAAATATAAATGAGTACCCAAGAGTTTAGGGAAACAAACAACTTGGGTCAGACAATGTGTCCGGTATGAGTAAAACTCTAAATAATAAGTGTAATTAAACAACATGTGAGACCACACCACCAAACGCGGAACAAGTTTCCTCTCACAAGAACAACATCCAAATGTAAAGAATGGATACAAATAACTAACATCATGAAGAATGCTATACTCTTCCTAATGCAATTAGGTAAAACAAATTTGAAGGTTCGACTCAATAAGGAAAAGGAAATTTACCAACAATGACTAGGAAGGTGAACCCTCCTTGTCGAAAGTATACCTCTAGGATATATACTTGAGAACTCCAATGGCTCTCAGACACGTCCAAGTCGGACCCTGCCAACGGTTACCGAGAATTCAAGTAATTCACACCTTGGTGCATAATTATCTGAACCAAATCTAGAGTAGATGTGATAATACCCTAATTGGAGCAACCCCACATAGCTTGGCTTCCACTTGCTCTTTGGGTTTAGTCATTTCCGACAAAGGATAACAAAGCTCAAGTGAGCAACACATCATCATAGAATGGTGAAAAAAAAGAAGGCCGAGGCAATCGGTAATCGAAAAACTAACTATCGAAGATAACAAAACTATCGTATATGGACATTAAACCTCATATTCCTACCACTACTCGTCGATTCCATACTTGTACTATTTCTTGGTTAAAAAATGAAGTCGGAAAAGTGAAGGTAGTGTCACTTCTAGACATTGCCTTGATGTTAATTTTAACTTTCGAGATAGCGACAAGTTCCATTCCTCGATGTTTAATGTTAAGAGTATGATTAAATTCTTTTCATATAAGCGATGTCATTTACAGAAACTTCTTTTCCGTAACCGAAATTTTTTTTTACTTTTAAAACCAAATTCATGCTTGAGCTTCTCATTACAAGTTTTTAACTTTAAACATCTTTGTAAAAATGGTTTATTAACTTTGAAACACAATTATAAAAGGAATTAATAACCTAAAACATTATTAGTAAATTGATTAATCATCTTTATCCGTCATTAATAAGAATGATTAATTATCTTTAGACTTCGTTAATTAATTTGACTAATTAACTTTAAATACCCATAATTAAGAAGGGGTTAATCACTTTAAAACATCATTAATTAAATTAATTAATTAATTTTAAACCTCGTTAACTAAGTTGATTAATTAATTTTAAAACATCATTTATTAAAAAGGATTAACTGATTTAAGTATCATTAATGGAAAAGATTAATTAAATTGAAACTAATTAATTAACTTTAAAAGTAATTGATTAAAAATGATTAATTAATTTTTAAACACCATTAATTAAAATTAATTAAGATAAATAATTAACTTTAATCTATCATTATTTAAGATATTAATTAAACTTAATCATCATTAAATAAAATGTTTGGTTAATTTTAAACATCATTAACAAAGTAATTAATTAATTTTAAACACATCGTTATTAAGATAATTAATTAACCTTAATTCTCATTAATTAAAATAATTAATTAAATTTAAAATCATTATTAAATTATTAAATTAATTTTAAATCCATCGTTACTCAAAAACTTAATTAACTTCATAAAATAAAACCCAAGCTCGAAAGTAAAACAAAAGATGTCGAAGAGATGGTATTTTCCGAAAGTGCCGATATAACGATAGTTGCTATATGGACAATTCGAGAACTACTTACATGACATATTGAATTTCATCCAAGCATCACACCACATAACATAAGCATGGCGTATACACAAAGTAAACAATATTTATGAACATAAAGAAGGCATACTTATACAAATTTACTTCGAACTACACAACTAGTTTTGATTGCTTACTAACTACTTAAGGTTTCGACTTTTTAACAAGCAAACTAAGTAACAAACATTACAACCAAACATCCATAATCAAGTGACTTAAATAGTTACCATAATGTAAAGGAGATAAAGTTCAAAACTTTAGTTAAAAAGTCGAGCTTTACTCACCGAAATGTCCACCAAATTGAACCGAACTTTCACTAAATCTCAGATTGACTTTAGGTCTCGGTTATCCTTTGAAAAGACTTGTTTTTATAGGCTCGACAGCAATATGGTTTGACCTAGGGTATGTGTGGCTTGGCTAAGAGTGGATGAGGGGTGTGTCTGCTTGTTTTGTGAAGGAATTGTTGTAGAAGTGGATGGAAGGCTTTTAAACAAGACTTAAGAGTTTTAAAAATGGATGTATCTAAGGTTTTTAGATTTTAGGAATTCATGGAAGCCATGAAAACTTAGAGAAAGCTTGCAAGAAGTTTTGAAAATTAAAATAGAAATGATAAAATGAGAAAAAGAATTAGGAAATTTTCTTTTATATAAAATGAACTAAACAAATTACTAAACTACCCCTAAATTACATAACCTCCACGAATATTATGCCACATCACTCTGCATGTCTCCTCCTCCCTTGCTTACGTGACTTGGTCCTCTCCCTGTTCATTTTATAAGCCACCATGCATTTAATTCCTATATGTACTTATGTTTCTTAATGTTTCACAAAGCATCCTTTTATTTTGATTTTAAAGTTAGGAAATTATCACATCATACTTTTTAATATTCTTAAGTTATATGTATATGTATATGTGTGTGTATATATGTATTATTACCATCTTTAAATCCTAATTTTTTTATAAATGTTTATTTATATGTATACTAAAGTATTCAAAACATTTCAGACATTTTAGACGACGAAAAGTTGAAAATTCGGAAAACGATTTCCCATCACGTTTTTAATTTTTCTTCGAACTAAATATTTTTGTATACAAATTTGAAATTTTTTTCACCGTCATCATTTATTATTAGAAATAGTTTTATTTTGATTATAAAAACTACTATTTTGAATATTTAAAATTAATTAAATATTCACAAATTAAAGCAGTGAAATTCTGAGTCGTTATAAGAGCACTTCATGATGTTTAATTATTTGCATCCATAAGTGAGGTTGGATATTGTTATTGTAAATAGAAACCCATTCCGCAGTTGGTGGCTTGGCCTTATATATATTGTGGGAAAATTCCTATCCTTATGTTAATTCAAATCATTGAATTTTTTTCCTAATTGCACGGAGAAGTGATTAACGTCCTTCTCGATGTTTAATTATTTGTGTTCATTCTTTAAGTTTGGATTTTTACCTTATCTATGTTCATTTATTCTTGTTTGGACTTTTTTTCTGATTTGTTTCCCATTTCTTCATCTATGGATGTTGATCTTGTGAGGTAAAAACCCATTCCGCATTAGCACTGTGGTCTCACAGAATTATTATATGTTCACTTCATTACTTGAGTTTTCTCACGTTGGTATTACCAAACTGATTCAGGTGTTATTTTATCTTAATGCTCAGGTCAGATCGAGCATATTTTCCAAATTAGCTTCAAATGCTTTGGAGTTCATGAGATGAGCTGGATGCCCAAGATGTATCTACGTATTTCTTTATTTTTCCACTGTACTGATTTTTGAATTTATCAGTATTTGTAAGGACGGGCTTTTATAACTGTCCAGGCTGATAATAGGATAGTGTATACTCGTCACGTTTTTATGAGATTTTGTTCTGTCTTCTTCCTTCTTTACCCTAAATGACCTGACTTTCAGACACTTAAATGATTCGCACATGAATACCGAGGATGTGTTAAGTGTTGTCTTTAGGTGTAAGAAAGGTAGATCGTTACAGTCTATCTCGTCGGCTTTTAGTTTTAAGTATAGTATTAATGATTTTCATAAATAATAAGAAATCAATATGATTAACATGTCTTCGACATTTTCCACCTACCTATTCCTCGGTCAAAAGGGAAGCCTGGTAGGTTAGAGCTCTATTGCTCCATCCCTATTCGACATCAATCTTAGTTCTCACCAATAGATAAGCTTGCTTTGTCAGCTTATTAGTGTTAAGCATAGTTAATTACTTTTCTAATAAGTAATTAAATAATCAACCATTTGGTCATTTAGCAATTCTAACCCCTTTCTAATCTTTTGTTTATAATCTAAAACAAGATATTTATAAGATATTTTCTAAAATATTTATATAGGATATTTATACTTCATAGTACTAATAATATATTTTAAAACATTCCTATAAAATATCATTTGAAAATAACATGTTTGAAAAATCATTAGAAACTTGAAAATGACATGTTTTTAACAAAATATCTCTTCCTTGAAAAGCTCACAACTAATTCTTAAAAATTCATATTAATCTTAGACTTCTTTCAAATTATTCTAATATGAGTTTGGATATACTTTAAAAAAGAATGAAACAAATCGCACAAACTTAAAGTCCCTTTTGAAACATTTAAAGTCCAAAAATCAAGATTAAACGGGAAAATTTTCCACTAGTGATATGGCCTTTATCGAGATGTTACTTAAATTTTTACTATTCAAGCTTTTAATAAAAGCAAACATACATATAAAACATTGTAAATATGGTGAGAAATCCCTATGGATCTCTTTACAAAGTTCCATAACAATTGCTAAAAATAAGGCAATTCTGAACTGCATCTATAGCGACTATCTCTATAAGTGCACTTTCAAATCCGTGTCCGATCTAAACCAAAGACTAACTATAACCTATGTGCTTTGTTATAGGTCTAGTCACATGTTATATAAGTCCATTCAAGTCCATTCCAAGTTTGTTCAAATCCATGTACATGGATCACATGTGTCACTTTTAAAGTAAGAAGTTACAGCCATTGTTTTAACATAAGTTAGCAACAATTCAAACCATATTATCACAATCAAATACAACATATATGTGCTATATTTTTCATCCAAAGTGAGGTGTTAACTCACCTTTAACCTCACAAGCAACCAAGTTTCATGAACCAAAGTCAAGCCTCCACCTTGCAACACCTTTCGTCTTCCTCCTCCTTGCCTTCACCTTACTCAAAGTCCTCCTCTTCCTCACAATTGCTCATGGCCATCCCCCAGACGGGGAGCATGGCTCCACTTCTTCGAATTCTAATATGGTATAAGTTTATCTAATATTATAAGTCTTGTGGCAAAGTTTGAAGTTATTTGGAGTTGATTTGCTACTCTTTCTTTTTAGAACATAAGAAAGGAAGAAGATGAAGATGCCATTAGAAAGGCTTGGTTTTGCTTAGGAATTTTTATGATTATTTCCTAAGGGTATGCCCTCTCTTATATAGGCTAAGGAATGTGATGGAAAAAGACCAACAACCTCTCAAAACCCTACTAGCATTAATTACATCTATCATGACTACATTATGTCACAATTGCTTAAGTGTTAAGAAGTTTCCATTTATGCTCATTTTCCATTTCACACCGAACTAGATAAGCTTAGGAAGCTTCTTAAGGTTATTTCCATAAATATAAAAATATTTTTATTTCATTAAATTGATTTCCTAAGAAAATAAGTGTATGTAAAAAAAATCTGAACAACTTCTAGATGTTAAAAAGCTATTTATCGATAAAACGATTTTCGGTTATATTATCGATATATTTTCAAAGTATTTATTTTTGCAAACATTTTTTCAAAACAAATTTACCATCATTACTTATGATTTAAAAGGAGGTTAAAAAGCTTATTAAATAATTTTAATAACATTTAATCCAAGATTAAAATATTTAAATACGAAGTGTCCGAAATTCCGGATCGTTACAACACATTTCTGAACCCTAATCCTATGTTATAGCCGCCTCTAACCTCTCTCTAACCAATGCCTATCCTCTCCAAATCTCATGGATTATGAGCCCATTTAACCCAAAATAAATATGTACAATCATATTTAACCTATTTTGTTATCGATATCTCATATCGATCAATATATTCATAACTTTTATAAATATATGCAACCATTTTATTTCTCAAAATAGATTCAAATTTGATAATTAATATTTCATAAACATTAATTAATTTATAACAGTTATAAACTAGTTAAATCATTTGGCCTAAAGAGAATTTATCTTTTCGGTTGTGTGACTCTTGGGTGTAAATTCGGTCAGCGATTAATGTAACGACCCCGGATTTTATATAAATTTAAATTAATAATTAACTGAATTTTTAAATAAAAATTTTGAAATTTATTGATAAATCGATTCGAGTTTCCCCGAAATCAAATAAAAATGTGTTAAATCATTTAAAGTTAAATATGGTATATAAGTGTAAATATATGTGTATACAGAGAAATATAAAACAATAATTATTAAAGTAAAATTAATAATAAATATTTAAACTAAAAATAGAACTTTATTTATATTGTAAAGCAACAATAAAAATAAAGTACAATAAATATACACTCAAGTATAAACAAAAAATTGGATAAGTATGGAATGGAATAAATAAACATATAGAAGATAATAAAATATATAAGTTTATGTGTTAGCTTGCAAAACAGACAAAAGAAAATAATACATTCAAATATGAAAAAGAAAGTAAAATTAAAATAAAATAGAAATTTTTTTACTATGAAATAATAAGACTAAAGAAGAAAAATAATAAAATACATTAAATAAAATCTAACAATAAATTAAAATAGAAGTTTATTCATACTATAAGGTGAAAAGAAAAGAAACATATGATCCGTTCAAGCAATATAAACAAAAATATAGGTATGTACATTTCCAAAGGAAGAAAGATAAGATAAGTCTAGAATTTATATAACTTATAGAAATACATGTGTTTGCAGAACAAAGGGAAAAATCACCTAAGTACATACGAAATGAAAAAAATGGATAAGTATGACAAGCTTAATTAATGCCAATATCTCTAGTACACAACAATTTCATATCAACCACCATTTGCTAAAGAAAAATCCCTGCTAACTAGTACAAGAAAATATAATCACTTGTACAACATTTCATTTCAGCTGGAACAAATATTTTACCATCTTCAACCACATAACTTCTCATTCCAATTTCGTTCACCATTAAAACTGAGTAAAAGAAAACTAAAGTAATATCATCATCATTCAAAAACAATTATCAACTTAAAAACATCCACTTAAACCATCAAGCAATCAAAGAAGGCCTGGGATCAAGAAAAAGAAGTTCCAGTAGAAAATTCAAACCAGATTTTTCAACCTTCAAATTCAAAAAGGCTTTAATTTTCGAATTGAAAACTTCTGGAATCAGAATGTTTAAGGTGAGTAACAATTAGTGATTTCAAACTTGAATATATATATATATATATATATATCTTGCAAATGCTCTGTGTATATGCATCAGTGACTGCCTTCTTCTTCTCTGTTTAGTTCTAGAGTATCCAAACAACCAAGAAAATTAAATCTCTTGTTTTCTAATCCATATCAGGCTTTGGTTTCAAAACCAAATAGTTGTGTTTAAGTATGAGTTACAATTTAAAAATAGTTTCATGAGATAAAAAGGTGTATAGGATGAAAAATCAAGTTTTTACAGTCAAAACTTGAAACTCTGGGAAATTCGAATATTGTAAAATATTAGTTCGATTATATAATTTGAATGTACACTAAAAGATAGGATTTTTAAAACTAATATGATGATTTTTAGTTAACTATCCTAGTTGCAGATAATATTTGAATAGAATATGCATTTTTATCATTTCCTGATGATCGAACCAAAATTGGGTGATAAGATTCTGTTTGAAGCTTGCTTGTTGATCAACGTTTTCAGAAAAAATTATTGAATAAATTTTCCATTGCATGAATGGAGGAGACGAAGCAAGTCTAGGGTTCATGATCAAGTTTTTACGGGTCTGGAAACGAGGTGATTTCATCACCTCTGATTGATCGAGTGTCACCAGTTTTTGAGGAAGGGAAGCTGAAGTATAGGCGAGGCCGTAGGCGGAATTTCAGTCGTGCTAATGGTCGGAGGGTCGGAGACGAAGTGTTGATAGGTTTGGGCAGTGGTCCAGCCTGTTGTTTCCAGGTTTCAGTATGATCTCGAATTCGAGTTTCGAGGCGGTGACGTGGTTAGGTTGGTCGGAGTTGGTTCTGGGGAGGATTGTCGACGTGCTCGACGTCGTGACGATGCCGGAAGTTGGCCAGCGACGATGAGCACGTGCACGAGCACTTTGTGCCTGGGTGTTGTTGCCTGGAGAGAACAGAGGGGATTCACGCGTGTTTACTCGAGTAACTCGAGTCGTTTACTCGAAGCATGGGACAGGGGAACTCGAAGCAAGAAACAAAGGGTCTTTGGTCAAGTTGTTCCAGGCTTTTCAACTTGAACCTGATCCTATTTTCTGAAATTTATAACAAAATTTAAATTTTAATCAAGGTTTTAAAACTGAGTTTAAATTAAAAATGTAAATAAAGATTCTAGTTTGAATTGAAATTTAGTTTGAAAATAAATAAAGTTTTAAATTCAATTTGTTTTATTAATATGAAAGCAATTAAATACATGGGAGAATTTTAATTTAAAATGGATTTGAAATTTGTAAATGAAAATTTAAACAAGTTGAAATTTAAAATCTTAAACATGGACTGAAAGTTGAAGTTGAATTCCAGATTTTGAAATGAAATTGAGTTTTTATAAATTCAAATTTTTAAATAAGTTTAAATGTTAAGGTCTTCTTTTAATATGTGAAATTTAAAGTAAATTGATTTTAAACTTTATTAAAGTTAAATAAGAATTCATTCTAAATCTTGAAATAGAAGTGAAGTTTTAAATGAAAATTTGAAATGAATGGTTTCAACCATATTTATAAGTGATAATTAAATTATAAATAAAAAGATGAGTTTGTCTTAAATAAATGTAGATTTAATGAATTGTAATTCATTTATTTATTAAGTTAATTAATCATGATAATTAATGATTTGTATTAATTTAATTAGTGATTATAAGTTTTAAATTTATTAATTAAGGTTTAAGTTAATAAATGATTGGAAATTAATTAATTTGTAATCAAAAACTAATTAATTTACAATTAACATTCAATTAATTAAATAAGTTGAATTAATGAGTTATTAAGGGTTAATCAAATAATAATCAATAATGATTAATATAAGAAATTTCTTTAGAAAAATGATTAAAGAAATTTTAATTGTTAATGAAGGTCATTAACTAAGATTGTTTAAATAATTAATTAATGTGATTAATTGTAACAATCAATTGGATCAAATTAATTAGTGATAACCATTTATGAAATTGTGTAAGTGTAATTACTTTATGGAAGTAATTAAGATATTAATTGTTCATTGAAATTAATTAAGAATAATTAATTAAGGATTAATTATCAATTAAGGGTTAAATTATGATTAATTAAAGGATAATTCATTGAATGGTTCGTAATTAATTGATTATTAATTTACCATAACTAGTAAAATTATTCAGAGAAATAAATCTGATTTAACTTAATCAGATAATTAAATTAATTTTACTTATAAATGTTTGGATTCTATTGGATGATTATCTCTGATTTGTAATGCTTTGTGATATATTCTGATTTGTGTGTGATCTGTATTGTAGTTATTTATCTGGGATGAATGTAATATATTATATGTAATTCATATATCTGTGATCTGTGAATAAAATATAAGCGTTATAGTTATACCGCTTATCAACTATATTTCTGTATTTTGATCTGTGATGATTTATTGATGTTGCACTACTGTGTGAAACCCCTGGACAACACCATACACACACAAATATGGATTTCACGTGGAAATCAGTTAAGTCACAGATTTTTGACAATTTTAAAGGTTGAATTCTTGAATCCAAATAGTTTTGGAATTTGAATTGAGAGCTTTGCGAATGAGTTTCAAAATAAAAGTTATTTTAAATAACTTAATGAAATTTGAAATCTAAATGATTTGATTTAAATTTGAATTCAATATTTGAAATTGAATTCAATGATTTGGAAATTATGGTCTAAAAAGACCATACTAGTTATAAATGTGTTTTATATGGATTTTTAACCGTTTAAAAGTATGGTTTTAGAAATTTAAGAAATTTAATCCAAGTTTTGTACTTGAATGGTTTAACTTATGTAAATTGTAATTAGTTTTCCAGAATGGAAACTAATTGTTTCTAAGGATAAAAGCTCTCATATAAGAAATGAATTTCCAATTTGAGTTAAAGGAATTTCAAGTTGAATTGAAAATAGTTTTCCAAGTTAGGAATAAATCTTTGGAAACGTGCTTTGAAAGCTATGAGTTAAATCTTTGTTTTAAAGATTAAATGAGCTAATCCAATTGAAATGGAAATCGATTTGAAAATCTATGAATCTTTGTGAAACTGGGTGAACTTTGTGAATTGAATCTTTTTGTTTAAAAGATTAAAATGGTAATTTGTTCAAACCATTTGAAAGAGGAAATTTGGATAATAAGTTGTGACTTAATTGAAATCCCAATATCCATATATTTTTAAATATTGCGCTCACTATTCGATTTAGCCGGGAGAGGACTTTGTGTCATATAACCCATTCCGAATAGTGATACGTCGTATATGGATAGTATTTGAAGACCGGTGGTGAAGACCGGGTATTTGTGAAAACAAAAGGACAACCCGTTGATTGTCTCTGCACTGAGTCGTGCCGGTATAGAGATTTCCTAAGTGATGGGAAGTCCGATCGGGATTGTGAATACCCGGATTGCAAGGACTTCTTCGGAAGTGCCTTCGATTCTGTTCGAACCCGGAATAGACTTGTATGGTTGTATGTCTGACACTACACTTTGAGATATAAAGCTGATTTCTTTCAAATACATTTCTGTTTGGTGGCGGAGAATTTATTCTCTTAGCTTAACACCCTTCTTTGAGACGTACGAGCTCAGAGGTTATGTAGTTGAAGGTTATCAGTGATATACTCCCAATTTGGTAGTGTGGCATGCTGAGTGTTGCTGTGTGTTGATGGTCATTTGTTGATCATTTGTTGATCAAAGCATGGCTTTGTGAAAAAGCGTAGCTTTGTGGACGAGACCTCATCGAACCTCACAGACCGGAAATGGTCGAAACAGGAAAGATGCAGCAAGGTTATGAGGGTCGCGCCCTTTAGGGTATGTCATTTCCTTCTGGAAAAAGGTGATATTATGGTATGGAGCCCAGATATTTACCTGTGTGGTTGTTCCAATCTCATTTACTATGTGATTGTTGCTGTGTGATCGAGGGCCCTCAGATAAAGGTCCCAAAGGACCGGGGGTTGGCATATTCGTGTAGTAGTTACCTAGTGTCAGAGGTAACCCGGCCTTGTGTTGGCAGAGAGCTAGTTAGTTCTCGGGACGTCCATCCAGAGGCGTACCCTTGACAGTAGGAAGTTCCTTAGCCTGACCATTTGTTGGAAATCCAAAGAAACAATACGAGCCCTTTACGATTGCAGTTTTATAACCTGTCTCCTCAGGCGGCAGCTATAACAGGCATAATATAATGGTACCTATGCTGGCTAAGATTAATATTGTATTTTCAAAATGATTTTGTACACTATACACTAATAATAATATCAAAAGGATTTTGCGTAGTAAGCATGTTGGACTATCATAAGAAGAAATCTCCTCCAAGTCTGTGATTGCATTGTGTGTGTGGTGGGAGGTCTTATGGTAGTTTCATTTTCCAAAAAGCATCGCGGATTCCAACGTTTAAATTCCTTTGTTGTTTGTTTAAAGATAAACTGTTTTTTGTTACTCACACCAGTCCCATGACTGACTCGGAGTTTATTGTTCCCTTCCTAAACTCTGGGTGCCAACAATTTTCCACACGGGCAGTCTAGAGTTGGGTTTTTAGGATAGTCAGGTTTAGTAGATTATCTGGAGCTAGTTCACTTCATCAGAGTGGATGACTGCACTTGTTTATCTTTGTGCATCGTGATGGTGGTTCGAGCTAATGTTGGAGTTATTGGTCTCATTCTCTTTTGACGATCATATGGAGTTATCACTTCTGTTTTTCGCTGTATCATTATTTACCTCTGATATTCTTGTATCATATTGATATCATTGTTGTATATCATTCTGGATATTGTATTTATTGGAGTTGTATATGATATCATCTATTTCTTTCTTTCACTGTGTTGTTATACTTAATGGTGTTATAAGCTCCGGTGAGCCAGATTCGGCGTTTGAATCTGCGACATTTCGAGTACAAGTGAAGTACGGGTGCCGATTTTCGAAGGCCGAGTTCAGGGTCATCACAATTAACTTCGAACTTTCGAACATTAACATTCACATTTCACTTAACAGGTAGTGTCATAATATGGCCAAATTTATCGCTTACTCATTTTTAGAAAAATCTCATTTTAATTTAATAAGCGTTACCCAATTGTGACAATTATTTACACCAATTCTCTTCTCTAAACTATATCACTTTAGACTTATTGAATTTTGTAATGGTCAAAATTCCAACATCGTCCACATTCAACTCTATAGTCCAAACACAAAGTCCCTGGTTCAATAATAACAATTATTATTAACCAAACTACTCTGGCTATAGATTTTGACTTTGGGTTGACTTGAGTTGACCGTGAAACTAACGTCATATAACCGAGGAGATGAATCCTCTCTTCAATAGTGATTCACTTCCAATACTTCCACTCAACCCAACTATAATCACTTGACGGACGTTGTGCCATGATTTGACTATAATTAAAGTGAATCTTTCATAATAAAACTTCATAGTATTCTCAAGTCAAAAGAACTGTGTAAATTATTCATATCGATATTTTCTATTTGACCTTAGTTATATTAACCAACAGAAAAATATCGAATGAGTCAATCCATAGTTATCCGATAACTATTAATATGTAATGACCTGCAAAATTATCACTTTGATAAATGATATTTAATTTTGAAATATTAAAATACAAGGTTTTACAACACCAACTTTAAAGATTTAAACCCTGAGATTATAGGAAGAAACTTGTTTCAAAATATAATTGTGGAATATAGTTTCATAAATAAAGCACGCGCTTCGTACATAAATTTTCATTGATAAATTGATTTTCAATAGACAGGAGATTCTCTCAGTATGTTAGTGCATGAGTCTAGATACATATACTAATGTATCTATTTAAACAAGATTATGAAATAAAATTATTTATTTTATTTCTAGAAATAAAATGTATTTCTGACATCACAGGAGATGGCATCGCTTTTATATATTTCTTCGAAAATTCAAGTTACGGTTAAGTAATTAAATAATGGTTTTAATATGCTAATAATTCATTTTAATTAGTTATAAAGTGATATTAAATCATTATAATATTTTTGAGAAGCTATATAATTGATTTGTAAATATATGGAAAATTGATAACGCTTTATCGATACGATAGCAGTTTTTGTAAACACTTGTTAATATCAATATATATGGTTTTATAATTCAATTATCAATGTTTTAGTTCATTTAAAACGATGAGATAATATATTCTCAATTTTTGTTTATTAATATATATATTCTAACTAAAAACTGGAAATGTGACCGGCAATCGGAATTAGAATTCGTAATGGTTTAACGTATCAAAGTTGTAAACAAATCAATACAACATTGTGATACATATACACATACATGAACATTTAAACATTTAATTATGTTCAGGAATTAGTGAAATCTAGGAAAGGAAATATCCAAACACATATGTATATATATACAAGCTCTTTATGTGTAAACAAGAGATAAAAACAAAGCACCACATACATTACAAGCCAAGCTCATGGAGGGGGGAATGGGCTTCATGGTCGGTTGAATGGTGATGGGAGGGGATGAGGTGGAATGGTGATGCAGGCATGCTCAGGTAAGGAAATAATATTATGATATTTCCGGTGCAAAACTTTTCTATAAATACCCATCTCCATTATCACTTTCCTACACAAAAATTCTTTTCATCTTCTCCTTCCTCTCAAGCATTTCAATGGCTTCCTACATAAACAAAAATATGGTGAAAAATATTGCAAAAGAGAAATTAAATTAATATAGTATGTGTGTGTTTTTGTGTATATATATTAACAATCCACTTCAAAACAAAATGCAATCACCACCTTTCCTCCTTCACAACAGACGGCCATCACCCTCCATCACTAAAGCTGAGAACACCTCCACCTGAAAACAATAGATGTGAAGTGCTTAAACTAAGAAGATGTTCAGGAGTAACCAATGCCCTGGCTCACCTAGCTTCTTTTCTGGACGAGGAATAGATAAGGTCAAAATGTCGGAAACGAGGCAAGTATAAAAGATTAAAGTTTTCCAAATTTAATACAACTTGGACTGTATAGAAATAATCTTCTTATACTTGGTATTAAATTCCAAGGAGGGAACCCATAATATCTATGTGAATTTTTTTTAGAGCAAGACGGTTGTGTAGCGTGGTACTACACAGCCGGTTATATAGCATAATAGTAAGAAATTAACACGATCAACAAGCCTGATCGCTGGCCCAAAATAGGAGAATACTGCAAAACAGTCGCTACATGGCAGAGTCTTTTATACAAAAAACAGCTTGGTACATATATCAGAAAATGAAATAGATAAGTACTGCGGAGTGGTTAGTGGTGTCCGTGTTGCCATCTAGAAGGAGTTGCGCTTGTGCTGCCTGCTGATTCAGCCGGCGATGAACTGGAGAATGGCAATCTCAGCCTGAACGGAGCTGAGAAGTTATGTCCTGATACAGATGAGAAATAGTAAATAATACGCCTGCAAGTTCCATCGAAGTTGGATTTGGGCCTACTGAACACATGTGCATTTCGCTCGGCCCAAATGCACCAACTGAATATAGCCACAAAGAGATCTAAGTGTTTGTTTGAAGTGACCCACTTCTTCTTCAAGTATTTTAGAGAATTTTTTGTTAAGTTTTTTTTATATATATATGTATGTATATATATACATACTTCAATGGACCACTTCTCTTAATTTAGTCTTTCCAGGATTCCTTATTTTACCAATATAAAAATATTAGTATATAAAATTAACTTAATTCATATATATATATGAAGATATATATATGGCTCTTTGTTTATCAGAATATTTAAATTGACAAAGAAATTCAATCACACCTAATCTCTCATATTCCAGAGATATGGTGTCACATAGCCTTTTCTGTTCATTCTTTTTTTTAATGTTTTACTCCTCAGATTATTTGATCCCTGAATATTTACAAGCAGAATATTCAGATTCTGGGATTTTGTAATTTGCCTCTACTAGATTCTATGCTACATATCAGGGTGTTTAAGATAACTCACTCATTACAGATTAGCCCGGGATTCATAATTCATATTCAAAATTTTTGTGTCAGGTAAGGGTATTCATGTTCTAACTTATATGTTAAACAAGGATCCTATGAATGATCAGATGTTAAACTGGATTGAGGTTCAAGCAGAGGAAATAATGTATTTAGGCAGAGCACATATGGAAGCACATATACTAATTTAGGACTTAGCATATGATTAAAGACAAGATAGTTAAAGCCATGTTACAAACCAAATTAATACAAAATTCTCAGGTGAACTTATCAAGTAGACAACTGAAGTATTCTAAACAATATGTGGTAGTGTCTAAAGAGTTGTGTGGTAATGGTCTTGTCTATTACAAACAGGACTGCAAGTCATTTTTAATAGCCTCAGGTTGATCATGATCAAATGCACTCAGACTTGAATCTTGTATTAAGTAATAAAACGTATAAAGCATGGTGCGGTAAGACTACAAGTATTACCAAACTGTATATGGATCTACTTCACAGAGCAAATGCAAACTTCTACTGTAATTTAAATGCCTAGACTAAAGTTATAAATTTCATTTTCAGGTTAGATATGTACTTATACCAATTATAAGTCATACTCATGCATTTCTGGTTAGCCCAGTTTTGGTTCAACTCAACCTTTACAAGATTCATTGATTGTTCTATATTCCTTTCTTCCTATGATTATTTCTACTTTACCATTTTAAAAGTTCATCAGACATTGCTAAGGGAGACATGATCACATATCAAATTACATGGCATGATCTCCTATATCATACTTCACCACAGACTATGCAGATCAGCTACTTAAAACAGAAACCCACATATGCATATATATATATATAATACTAAAATTCTTACATGTTCTCTTCTCAGAAAAACAAACACATATCAATCCAGAAAATACTTAAAACATAATGATATTTTTGGCCTGGCCTAATTACTACAACATTTCTGCCAAACTCCTTAAACATTCTAAATGCAAGTAAATCTTTAATTGTCCATGCATACAAGTTTCTTATGCATCTTTTCCTACAGCAACATCTAGAGCTGCCTCAATAAAAATGAGACACCCCTGATGTTACAAAGCAACAAATAGGGTCAGAAATAAAATTCTGATATGAGTGAAATCAAAATATAATAACTTGTCATTTTTTTTAAATTGTTGTGCAGAGTATTCATATACTAGATGCAATTTGGATTTATAATGTAACTGGGTATATATATATATATATATATATATATATATCTAAGCTCCTACCACACTCATGCACACAAGCAACCATTCAATCATTCAATACAGTATACATGTACACATACTCTTATGGAATTAACTCATTTTAATTCCATAGTTTAGCTTTAAATCTTGATTTATCAATTTAATTTGGTCATATCTCTTTGCCATTGAACACCATGTGTGCATTGCAAGGGACTCAATTCTGTTAACCCCTGCACAAAGGCCTATAGGACTTAAACAAGTCATGCACATACCCATCATACTCCTTATGATGAATAGATCAAGGCTTCTCTCCTAGATTAGTTTTATAATCTGGTGACCAGTCTCATTTCTTATTTTAGAAAGATTTATTAATTCTTGAATTGCTTTTACATTCTTTCTTTCTTTTTCCATGAATCAGAGAGAGTTAGACTCACTTAGGGATTTCAACTGACCATACTTCCATTCATGAAAATAATGCTTTATTTCATTTTTCCAGTTGTCTCATTCAAAAATTGTTTTATCACTTGCATAACTCCTATATTCAAGAATGTCATGATCTCTTAAACAAATTCAGTAGAATTCTATAAAAATTCTTATACTTAATTCTATTGTGAACATAGGGTAAGGTTTTAGAGAAAAACCCATAAAACATTTTAGCTTTAGATATGAACAAATCAGCACATAAATAATTTATTGCATTGTTCATCTCCAATTTAAAACAATCTAGACATAAGCATGAACCTCTTTTGTTCACACCGCCTAGCTTATCTTCCAGTATTACCCTACTTCATAATAAAATGTATTTATCTTACTAAACATATTTACAAACTGATGGTTTAAGGTACTGGATCCATATTAGAGATCATGGCATTATTCTTATCAAACAATCAAACAAAACAAATCAAAGCATCAACCAAAGATTTATCAATACACCAACCATTCTTAGCATTCATTTATTCAGAGAAAAACAAATTGATCAAGCACAAAAATAAAATGGCTGCCCTTAAATTGGGTCTTAATGCCTTAGCCTCATGAGATTGATTAATCACTCACCTTTCCCTTCTTTTCCCCGAGTTTGCCTAAGCTTGCAAATAGTGTGAGTTCTTCTCTTTTTTTTTTTTAATGTGTTACTGTTTTTTCCCTTAGAGAAAACCTCTTCTTTCTCTCTTGATTTAAATCATTTTTACTAGGGTTTTACTAAAGGAAAACCCCATTTTATCCTCACATTACTCAGAGAATTATGTGTGTGTGGTTATGGCTAAATGTGCCATTTTCCCTTGGTTTCTATTTCTAGTAAAAGCAGTTATCCACTGCTTTTCCTGTGTGCATGCAATTTGCATGATTCACTTGTATATTATTTTCATGTGGCTTATTTTTTTTCTTTATGTTAAACTGTAATGTATACATGTATATCCTTTTATCAATTAACCCCTTGTTAATATCTCAAGCTATTTGTTTTCTCTTGATATATAAATGTATTCATATTTTTAATTACCCTGGTGTTCTTTCCTTATTACTTTATGTTTATTCTTTTTGGGTATATAAATACAACATATGGTAATGTATAATCCATATATACACTCAGTTATATTTCCTCTTCCCTCTGAAATACCATTTCCTTCTTATTGTTTATATTCAAGATATATATATATATACACATATGAATATAAGACTTAGTTATTTTTTATTTAACTCATTCTCAATATTTATTTTCAGACTATATATATAGATATATTTTTTCTGTTTTTTATTAAAATTATTCTCATCTCAATAACTTGGGTCTTCACATTGTTGGAGGGGGGGGGGGTTATTCTGCAAATGTTCGAAAAATGAGGTGATTGTGGGGATGTAGCCGAGTAAATGAAAAGACGTTGCAGCCCAAACCCTAAAGGAAAAATCGCATTTTATGAATAGATGTTGTAAGCTTTCGGTTGCGATAGAGCATAAGGCACAGCTTGGATCCACTACGATGTTGTAACTAAAGAGCCTGTCTCTGGTGTTGATGCGCCCGTGGATAAGGCACCATTGGAAGAAAGTGATATGAGGTTAGAGCTGGCATTTCCAAAGTCTGGGGAAGTTGAAGAGGCATCCAGGGTTGTTCAGATGAGCATAGCAGGAGGCGAGAGAGAAGCCAGCTGAGGGGTTTGGGGCCCAGATGAACTCATCTGGCCGGGGATGGAAACGAATGCTTCGGAGGATGAAGGCAGCTTGGTGAAGCTCGACTAGGGTGGCGAGGTCGAAGTAGGTTGGTGGGAAGAGATGGTCAGGGCCCGAGCTTGAAGAATCAGATGTGGTAGCAAGGACAGTTGTTGAGTGGGAAAAGAGGTTGGGGAGGATAGAGGAGAGGGGTAGCTGGCCGTGCCAGATATCCACCTAGAAGAGGCAATTTGCCCCATTACCCAATTTGACATGGAAGAGCGATTTGACACAGGGGAGGGTTGCGAGGACCCCAGACCAGAATGGGGATGGTTTAAGGCTGGTGGAGGTGTGGAGGACGAGGTGCGGGTTGGAGTGGTAGTGGAGTGAGGTAATCCATGATTTCCAGAGGAAGGTTTTTGGGGTTAGATACCGCCAGAGCCATTTTGTGAGGAGCGCGATGTTGAAGTAGTATAGGTTAACAATTCCAAGTCCACCGTTGTCAGTGCGCAGACAAGTTGTCCGCCAGTTTACGAGTTTCTTTATTTTACCTCCATTCCAAAGAAAGGAGCTTCTGATCGAGTCGATTCTTTTGATTACCCAGGTTGAAAGCTTGAAAAGTGACATCCAATAAGAAGGAATTGCTGATAGGACTGATTTAACAAGGACGAGGCGTCCTGCTGAAGAAAGGGAATGTGCTTTCCAGGAAAGAAGTCTGTTTTCGATTTTGGTAATGAGGGGGAGCCAATCCGATCTGAGCAGTTTAGTTGGACCAAGGGGGACATCAAGGTATGAGATAGGGAAGTGCGCGATGTTGCAGTTGAGCAAATTGGAAAATGTTTGCCCAAGGTGATCAGAGTTTCCAAGCATGATGATGGAGCTCTTACTGAAGTTGATGGATAGGCCGGATATGAGCTCGAAAGAGTACAGTGCAACTTTAAGGCAGTGGATGTGGTTGACCGTGGGCGACGCAAAAAGAATAGTGTCATCGGTGAATTGAAGGTTGGATATGACCAGATTTGAGGTTGGGAGCTTGATGCCTTCAGAGATGTTGTTCGATATGGCTAACTTGATCATACGGTTGAACACGTCAGCAACCAGGACGAAAAGCAGAGGAGAAAGTGGGTCTCCTTGTCGCAGTCCACGAGCAGACTTGATTAGGCCCCCTGAATCCCCATTGATCACGATAGAGGACAAGCTAGAACTAAGAATACAATGGATCCAGTTGCACCATTTTGAGGGTAAACCTCTATGCTTCATAAGCTCCAAAATGAATTGCCAATTAACAGTGTCGAAAGCTTTCGAGAAGTCTAATTTGAGGAGCATACCTGGCGTTGAAGTTTGGTGGCAGAAGGAGATGACTTCTTAGGTCGACACCACGTAGTCCATGATGTTACGACCGAGGATGAATGCGGATTGCTCAATTCCAATGAGAGGGGCGATGACAGCTTGAAGTCGGTTGAATAGGGAAATTAATGTTGAGTAGAATTAGTATAATTTCTATGAATCCGTTTTACTCAAATACTAACTAATTTGGATTTACCATCATAGATAACATGGTTTTAACCTATTAAAAGACATTTGTTGAAATAAGAAATCTTTTGGCATGATTTAATTAAATGATTGGAATTATTTTAATTCCCATGGATCCTTTCACTTGAAATTAATTATTTTGGGTTTACAATAAACGATGTCTTAAATAACATTATTTTTGACCGTTTAAAAGTTACAATTTGGAAATAAGAAATCTTTGTTAAGATATATGATTTGGAGATATTTTCCTAAGTAAAGGACGAAATGATTTGGAATTACTCCAAGATTTAAAAAGGTTTTAATTAAAAAAAGATTTGATAAATGAGGTTTAATAATCCCCTGTATACAGAAAAGAAATGGTTTTAAAAAGATATATATCTCCAAGAAGATATTATGGATAAAAAGATACTAATTAATGGAATATTAATCACCTATCTATTTAACATCTTTTTATCGATGATTGGTTTGGAGGAACATGGATCAGATTTAGGAAAATTCATATGCGAAAACCACTTCGAACCAATTTACGAGTTCGAAAGTGAAGACATGTTAAAGACAATGAAGTTGAAGGCTGGGATCTTCATAATGGAAGGACTACTTGTTGAGAATTTCGAAATAGTTCCTGAGATAAATAAATAGTAGTGGTCTCTTCGTTCTGGGATCTTCATATGCAAGGACTACTCGCTACTAATCCTAAGGGTGATGCTCAACAAGATGTGGTAGGAGGTGCCTTTGGTTTATCCAATTCCTGGACAACTTGTATGGTTGGATGTCTAACATTGCATTTCTGAGATTATAATGCATTGATCTCTACAAACATACATCTATTTGGTGGTGTAGGAGGTAACCCCTCATATGCTTAACACCCTTCTTTAAGACGTACGAGCTCAGAGGTTGTAATTTTGTTTAAATCAATAGTGTGTTATTGGAAATAGCAATTTCGCATTTTTAGTGAAAATGTTCTAAGAAAGGTAAACATTACCTCAAGCTTCACACTCGAGGAATTTTAAAAACGGGGTCGCTTTAAGGCTAAGTGGTTCTTAACCAGTAGGGGATGATGTCACCTTTCTATATTTATTTATTTTTACCTGCTATAATGTCAGGTTTAGATTTTCTGATGTATGCTATGAGATGTCTCATAGAAGTCAGGAATGGCAGGGGTGATATCATACCCGGTGCTATCCGTACCATTTGTTAGTCTTGGGTAGGCCGGTCTTAATTTGTAAAGGACCATCTGATGGTGGCCTCGCTACATTCCTCTAGAAATGTACTGTACGGGAGGTAGTCCCTTACCTTGTTATTCATTGGAAATCCATTCCCCAATAAGTGCCTTCGGACTTAGTTGTAAACCTATTATGCCGTCAAACTTAACTAATGTAACAATTTTGGTTATTTGAATATATTTATTTTAAAGGTTTTCAAAGAATGTCATTAAAAATAATATCACTGGGTTTTAAGTAGAAATGATTTGGTTACTATAAGGTAAAATCTCGTTCTATGTTTATGTGCAGCGTGATCTTATGAGATACCCTTTGTTTGCAAATACTCATAGTTTTAGTTTCTCACACCAGTCTCATGACTGACTTGGAGTTTATTTTTTCTCTTAAACTCTTGGTGCCCTATTTCTCAAGGCAGCCTAGTAGTCAGGTTTAGTTTGGAGCATTTTAAAAGAGCTCGGAGCATGGAGCTAGAAGATTCTTCTGAAGATTGTTATCAATTTCCACCGCACTTATGTATAATTGTATTCTGCATTTGTATGGATAAAGATTTATAACTGTCCATGTTGATGTTAAGTTAAACTATGATAAATGTATTTAAAATTTTCCACTCTAAATATTATATGTTGAAATTATATATGTTATTCAATTTGCGTATGATTCTGTTCTATGTCTTTATTTTCTTTTCCCCATAACTATCCACCTTTTCCCTCGAACTGAGTTGAACATGTGTGGTTTATTATCAACTTAAAATGTACAGAATTGTGGGTCATTAATTTGGTACTGGAGCATAGGTTAAGAGAACACCTGAGCCTGGTTAGGGTGTTTCTCATCAGAGATAGGCTTAGCAATACCCTAGGATGAGTAACTCATTAGAGATTAGGTAAGTGACACCCTAGAATAAGTTGAGAGTATTAAATATGAGCGCGTGTTTGTTAATGCTAAAAATGATTTTGTTTTGAAAATTTTGGGTAAATGAAATAATTTTACCTACGATGATATTTCATATATAAAGAAATAACTTTCGAAAATATATAGTTATTTATAGTGTGATAGTTTGCAATTAAGGGAATAATAATATTCAGTTATTATCATTGATTGATTGATTGTTTGATTTAAAAAATACAAACACCTTATGAATTAAGTTTCACGATTTGACTATATGGTGTTTGGTAATAATATTGGTTTAAATTTAAGAAATTTATTTAAGATAAATAAATTTATGAGCCTAAAAATGTAAAAATAAGATGATCCTAATAAATAAATGTATAAATCAAGTTTTATAAATAAAGGAATTGAAAAGAAGAATCTTATGATGACTAGTTTCGGTGGCTTGGAAGTAACTAAAAATGGGCAGGAGATATGTTCGGATGGTAAACACTTCTCCTAAGTATTACCCTTCTAGTTAGGGGATATATGATACTATTGGTAGTACCCAATTCCTTGGTATCAATTTGGAGTTACTCGATCTATAAAAAATGTTAAGTTAAAAGATAATGTGAATCATTAATTGATAAACTGATTAGAAATTATAAACCTCTTTATAAAAACATTAATCCAAAGATAATTTGGATCACTAATTGATAAAATAAAATGGAATTTTTGGTGATTTTGGACAGTTGGAAATTTCTGAATCATACCTAACTCAGAACTAATAAATTTTGAAAATATAAAAGATAAAAAATTATCAAATGTTTTTAGTAAATAAAATTATATAAGTATAATATTAATGGAATTTATAAATAAAAAGGATTTCAAAGCTGAGAATTTAAGAATTTAAACCCTGGTGATTTTGAAAATTATTCTTCAAAATTGAGAAAATGATAATAGTTTTATTTGGAAGTATTTTTGAATAAAAAGTATAAGAGATAAGTTTTATAAATTATGATTTTGAGATGATAGTAAAATTACAACTAGTTTTAAATTTGTCAAACACCCTGATATAAGTAAAACCAATCTGAAATTTGAGATTTGTATATATACTCTTAGGATGTAATGGAGTATTATACAAATATATACTTAGGTCGTGAACTATTTATACATTTAATGTTGTAAGAGGTAATTCAATAATGGATTTAGTATAATGTGAATGGTTATGAAACTTAAAAGTGTTGCTTAAACTAAAGTTGTGTTTGATAAGTGTTTATAAACTTAAGAAATAGTTTTATGAAATGGTTCATAAATTAACAATGATATAAAATTTGATTGTAATAGTTAAGAAAACCAATTAGAATAAATACGTAAGTTATACATAGATCATTTTATCGCGTAACTGTTTGACCTAAGATTCGAGTACAGAACTTTGAGGTATTTACATCTGTCCGAAAAAGGATTTATCACTCGATTCTTGATGGAGAACATTGATGAGGGTTTATGGTCGGATCCTTACATTTTTACAATAGTTGAGAGCTATGCAAGGAAAATAGAAGTTTCCGAGCCTGATCAAAGTTTGTACTAATGAAGCGGAGGATTAATACTAGTTCAGAAAAAAAGTGGTATATTTGAATTTAAGATCAAATAAGATCTAGCATACAAATAATTTGTAAATATAAGAACAATTTTATATCTAAAATTTCAAAAATTATTTTGAATAAAGTACTACCGATTTTTACGTTGTAATTTCAGCGACGAAATTCTTTTGAAGGGAGTCTATAACGACCCGCAAATTTATCACTTTGATAAATGATATTTAGTTTTGAAATATTCAAATACAAGGTTTTATAACACCAACTATAAAGATTTAAACCATAAAATTATGATAAGAAACTGGTTTTAAAATATAATTATGGAACACAGTTTCATAAATAAAGCACGTGCTTCGTACACAAATTTTCATCGATAAGCTGATTTCCAGTAGAAAGGAGATTTTCTCAGTATTTGAGTGCACGAGTCTGGATACAGACACTGATATATCTATTTAAACAAGATTATGAAATAAAATTATTTATTTTATTTTTATAAATAAAACATATTTATGACATCACTAGAGATGTCATTATCATCGCTTTTATATGTTTCTCCGAAAATTCTTGTTAAGTTTAAATAATTAAATAATTTCCTTAATATGCTAATAATTCATTTTAATTAGTTATAAAGTGAAGGTAAATCATTTATAATAGTTTTGAGAAGCTATATACTTTGTTTGAAAATATAAGGGAAATTGATAACGTTTTGTCGATACGATAACACTTTTTGCAAACACTTGTTAATATCATTATATATTGTTTTATAATTCAATTGAGATCGTTTTAATTCATTTGAAATGGTGAGAAAATATACTTTCAAGTTTTGTTTATTAATATATATAGTTTAACTAAAAATGGAAATGTGACTAACAATCGGAATCAGAATTTGTAACGGTTTAATGTATCAAAGTTGTTAATAAATCAATACAACGATGTGATACATATACACATATATGAACACATATACATTTAATTATGTTTAGGAATTAGTCAAATCAAGCAAAGAAAATATCCAAACACATATTTATATATACAAGCTCCTTATGTGTAAACAAGAGATAAAAAAGCACCGCATCACATCACAAGCCAATCATATGGAGGGGGGAGTGTGCTTCATGGTCGACCGAATGGTGATGGGAGGGGATGAGGCGGAATGGTGATGCAGAATGCTTAGGTAAAGAAATAATATGTGACAACCCGCATATTTCACGATTGTATATTTAAATGTTTTATTTAAATATAGCATCGTTAATCGGATTAAAGTCCGAAAAGCTACTGTTTGTAAACAGCCGAATTGGGAC
This sequence comes from Allium fistulosum, assembly GCA_030737815.1. Classification (NCBI taxonomy): domain Eukaryota; kingdom Viridiplantae; phylum Streptophyta; class Magnoliopsida; order Asparagales; family Amaryllidaceae; genus Allium; species Allium fistulosum. The sequence goes on along the minus strand of CM060907.1, from coordinate 871,291,175 downwards.
TCAAGACCACTTCCATTGAGTCCAAAATGGCGTTTACAACTTCTTTGAGTATAAACATCGATATGTTTGGAGTTGGGTTGAATTTTGCTATTTTTCTATTGGGCTTTGGGTTTGGGTTTCAGCCCACTAACCCAACTTATCTAATATCCTTACTCCACCCCCCTCTCCTCTTCATTCATTCTATTATTTTCCTAACACTTAAACTAAAGAAAAATGGGGGAAGAGAAAAGAAAACAAAATTCCTAAGCCCTAGTTTCCTTTGCAAATTCAAGTTCTAGCTCCAAAATCTAAGAGAAGCTTAGGTAAGCATCCTCTTCATCTTCTCCATCTCTATCTCTCTTCAATTTCAGAAATTCCTAAACCCTAACTTAGGAAATATGTGCTTATTAGGTTAGATTGGAGCTTCTTGAGTTGAGATTGAAGAGGAATTGGTCTTCCCATTGTTTTAAAGCTTCTCACTTGTGTTTTGGGTTTAAAAGGTGAGTTTTTGAACTCACATCTATGTCTATATCTTTGATAGTTGTTAGGTTGTAATTCCTAACATCTATTTCTTGTTCATTTGCTTTTGGATTGAATTGGTTTGATGAATATTCCAATTTTTGATGTTTTGAGGTCAAATCTTTAAAAAAATCCCATCTTTGATGTTTGAACACGTTTTTGGGGTGTTTCGAAGAGCCATACAAGGCTGGGTTGTTGCTTGGCGTAAACCCTTAGTCTTCTTTGCTCGTTCATTCGCCTTCGGTTAGGATTTTGCCCCACTTGGGCCTATGCTGATAATGCTGTAGAAGCAGGTTCAGTCGACTGAACCCGGAGGTCAGTCGCTTAACCAGGGGACGGAAAATACTCTGTACCTGTATCAGTCGACTGACCTTATGGATCAGTCGACTGACCTGGAAACCGAAAGTTTCCAAGCATAGTATCAGTCGACTGACCACCTGGTTCAGTCGACTGATCTGCTTGTCTCAGCCCAATTTGCCTATTTTGCGTGGGTTTCCAATTTTAATCGATTCGTGTTGATCCGATTTGTTGTTATCATTTATATCGACTTTGATGACTTCTTTCTTTGGATTTTTGTGAATATCCATTTGATGGATTTGATATCGATTTCTATGGTTTTGATTCACGTCTTCGAATGTGAATCTTTGGTGATTGATTGTTTTTACAATCATTTTTGTGATTTGTCACTTTCAAATACAAAGGTTTCAATACTAGTAGTAAATATTCAAACTCTTTCACAAAGACGTTTTCAACTCTATTTTAATACAAATCTCGTTTATAAAACTATTTTCCAATCTATTAGTATATACAAACCTTTACCTCATTCGTATGAGAAATCTAGTTAAACGGCTTAGTAAAACAAGTGGCATGAAACGCTTGCGTTTACTTCGTTGGTTATTTCTTGGACTTGTTCGATTGAACTCTTATGACAATTTTCGAGTGGAAATCTACAATTTGTTCTTAAATATTTAAGTTAAGCCAGTGGTTATGGGACATGAAGCTAAACTCATTTATTTACTAGCTTAGTGTAATCGACACTTCTTGATGATCGATGATGATCATTTTATGGATTAGACTAGCGATATGCGATGTCTCTTTGTCCACGTGGGGGACTGTACCCTGATTTATGGAGCTTCATCTCATTTTTATAGGCTAGCGACCTACGGGCTTTATGGAGTTCGGTTCATCGGGCGTACCGTTATTGCACTATGTTATTGTTACAAATTATTTGAGTTTCGGGATAATCGGGCGTACCGTTATTGCACTACGTCGTTGTTCCGAAATATTTGAGTTTCGGGATCATCGAGCGTACCGTTATTGCACTACATCGTTGTTCTGAAACATTTGAGTTTTAGGCATCGGGCATACCGTTATTGCACTACGTCGTTGTTCCAACTCATTTGAGTTTTAGGTTCCTCGGGTGTACCGTTATTGCACTACGTCGTTGCACCGATTTTATGGTTAGCGACCATGGAATAGCGTTCCGTTTGTGATGCATGTGTTTTGGAATTTTCATGCTCCCGTTTGTGATAGGCCTTCTCCCTTTTGTGATTTCTAGATTTCTGGTTCTAGAATTTGTGCTTCACCAATTTTCGTGATTTGCATTGATAAGCTCTATCAATATTTGAGTTTTGGTGAATAATTTAAAGAATGTGATTCTTTTTGGTGTTTTGAGATGATTTGAGATATGGTATGATTTTTGTTGTTATTTGATGTATACTTGACATAGTATGGCATTTTTGTTATCATACGTTTTTGGTCATATCTCTTATCCTATATTATTTTATCTGATATTTATAGCTAGACTGATCCGTTTATTATTTTCTTCTTAAATAATACTCGGGTCAGACCGAGGTATTTCAGGTGCTTCCGCTTGACTACTTATCAAGGTCCTTCACCTGACTTTTGGCTACCTACTTTAGCATAGTAGTTTTTGTTAGTATACATTTGAGATAGAGACTCCTTGATGTATACTTATTCTTTTGTCTAGTACTTGTATCTATTCTTTTGTGATGTAGTGGATCCAGTTTACCACTACTTTGATGTACACTTTTATGTGATATATTCATATCTGATTCCGCCTTTGCGATATGAATATCCATGACTGATTTGTGTTATGTTTATTTCTATATTCGTTTCCGAAGTCCTCATAGTCACTATGTGATAGCTTTGAGTTTGTATTTTATATGTCGGATTTCCTCTTGAAATGAAATGTAAGTTATATTATCTGACTTATCGGTACTCGCACAAAGCAATTACATAGATGGTCGCTCCTCAATAGCCTTATTCTTCGTGCTAGTCGACGGCATTACCCCATAGTGTCCTTGGCTAGTGCGAGTATAGAGGTGGGGCGTCACTGCTTGGTATCAGAGCCAAACTTCAGAACAATGTAGAATAATCTAGCAAGGATCATTGTCCTAAGTCTTTCTTAGGAATCGTGCCATAGGATTTAATTCGAGTCTTCGTACCATTCTATCTTATTTTCTTTTGTGATGCCTTGTTTTATCAATCAAGTTTGGTTGATATTCATTTTGAGAATAACCTTTTTCCTCTTCTTTCTTTCTTTCTTAGAGAAGAGAAATGGTTAGACCAGGCCGTCCCAGCGCCGGTCAATCTAGTGCTACTCCTCAGGATGGAGTATTTATGTCTGCTCAACAACTTTTAGATCTTGTGAACAATGCCCAAGCTGCTGGACCCATTCCAGCGCCTACTCACCCTAAATCCGGGTTTGCACACTTGTGCAGAGATTATACCTCTTTGGGTGGAAGGCCATTCAAGGGTTCCGAAAATGCTATAGAAATCCAAGCTTGGCTTAGATCATGCGACCGCATCTTTTCTCGCATGAATCTTATTGATCTTCATCGAGTCCAAGTGGCTTCTAGCATGCTCCAAGAAAGAGCATTAGATTGGTACGAGCTTTTGGTTTTTGAGATTATCGAAGCGGATCTTACTTGGGAGCAATTCCGGGAAAGATTCGAATTAAAGTTTGTGTCGGAGGCTGAAAAAGTAACTTTAGCCCGACGCTTTATTGACCTTGTTCAAGGTGAATCTTCTGTGGCAGATTATGTCGCATCTTTTGAATCTCTCTCTAAATATGGGGTCGAATTTATTAATACCCCATTGAAGAAAAATCAGAGATTTGTCTATGGGCTGAATAAGAGCCTCAAAAAGCCATTACTTCTGAAACTAGAAGTTTCTTTTGATCAGCTTGTTGATATCACTCTTCGACTCGAAGAGACCGATAGAGAAAGTGATGTTGAAGTTGTGCGTGCCAAACAGAACTTCAACAATAATATGAAGAGGCCTATTAAGTTCAAAGACCCCAATCCCAACAAGAAAGGGAAGCAAGAAGCTTCGGTAGCAAAGATTCCTACCTCTAGTCATGGACGATGCTACAATTGTGGTCTTACGGACCACTATGCAAATGAGTGCCCAAAACCTTTTTTTTTTGTCGTTATTGCAAAAGTTTGGGTCATCTTTTATCTTCATGCCCCAAACTTCCAAACAAGAAAGAGGGAAAGCTAAAGGTTGTGCATGCCACTACTAGAACTTCTCTTAGTCAAGGTAATTCTCCTTCTATCCTTGATGACATTAATTTGTTTTGTGATTGTCCTATTCGAGTTCTTTTGAAACGGCTGCATCTCCTTCTTTTATATCAAAAGAATTTGTTGATACTTTTTTTTTAAATATTATGGGCTTGATGACTTCACTGAGAATTGCGAATCCGGTTGGTGGATCTGCAACACTTAGTTTACTTTGTGAAAATGTCAAGATTATTTTATGTGATTATTCTTTTCAAGCCGATTTGCATGTTATGCGTTACTTAGGCTTCGAAATTGATTTTTGGGAAAGGATTGGCTTAATCGTTATGAAGCCCATATCCTATTTCCAATGTGGACTATTTATCTTCGACATCCTCAATCTGTTAAGCAGATTTCTTTTGTTCTTAATGATTTTGATTTCCAAATTCGGTGATATCATTTTATTCTTTAAACCTACATGATGAGGAGAATGTTATTTCTCTCATTCAACTAGTTTGTGAATTTTTCGGTATATTTGAGCTTGTCTTAGGATTATCACCTAAGAAATCTATTGAGTGGTGCTAAGGTCTTTTCAGCTCGACCTTGCCATCGGTTTTCTTTAGCTACGAGTTGCGAAGGGTAGCATTCCACTTACCGCATTCTGCACTCGTTATGATTCTTGTGAGTGGTTCGTTATGTCATTCGGTTTGATGAACCTTCTACCTTATTTCATCCATCTTATGAATCGAGTATTCTACGAATATCTCGATGAGTTTATCCTTGTGTTTATTGATTATGGATGAGAACGACAATTTAAAATTTGCAAATCTTTTTAATAAGATATTTATAAGTATAATTGGATTTTGTTCTAAAACGAGCAAAGAATATTTGTAAAATTTTTAAGAGACATGTTTATCATATATAAGAATTTTGTGTTGTTTTGCCCATTGAGTGCTTTAAGAATTCTGGTCGATGCGCTTGATCAATGTCATCGATAGGAATCTCCTAAACGCTTTGATGAGACAGTTAGATATAATAAATTGACTTGTAATAAGTAATTTTTTCTAAAAAGAAGATTACATAAAGTTAATTGTAATTTTGAATGTCTTAGCTTTTCCGGAAAAAGGATAAGAACTCTTTTCCGATGCTTTTATTCTTGCGATTCCCGAAGGGAACCAAGAATTGATTGTTTATACCAATACTAGTCGTATTGGTTTGGGTGTCGTTCTCTTGTAAAAAGGGAATGTTTTATCTCTTAAACTTCTAGACAATTAAAGCTTGCCGAGACTGGATATTCACGATCTAGTGCTCGCGGCCATTGTCTTTGCTTTTAGAATTTGGCGACATTATCTTTTGGGAGAGAAAATTGTTCTCTATACCGATCATAAATCTGTGAAATATTTGTTTTCTCAAAAAAGGAACTTAATTTGCGTCAACAACGTTGGCTCGAGTTCCTTGCATCTTATGATCTTGATATTCTTTATAATCCGGAAAGGGGTAATCGTGTTGCCGATGCCCTTAGCCGAAAGCAACAAGCAGTTGTTTCTTTGATGATATCCGAATGGAATGATTTCGAGACTTTATCCACTTATGAGGTTCGAGATTGTGAATCCAATTCCTCTTCATCTCTTGTTTTATGTAGCCTTGAGGCTCATCCTTCTCTTTTAGACTGCATCCTTGAAGCTCAAAAGTAAAATCCCGAATTGGCTTTTCCCAGCCAAAGTTGTAGGGATTAAAATAAGGTTGATGGTTTGAAAGATTTTGAAATCGATGCTCGTGGTGGCATTCGAGAGTTTGGTAGACTTATTGTGCCAAACATTTGTGGTCTTCGTGAAGACATTTTAGAAGATTCTCATCGTTCTAAATTTTCCATTGATCCCGGTAGTAGTAGTGACTTTATTATTGGGATGGAATGAAATCTGATATTGCTAACTTCATTAAGCGTTGCATGACTTACCAATTCATTAAGGTCGAGCATCAAAGGCCCGGTGGGTTATTGCAACCTTTGGACATTCCAATTTGGGAGTAGGATCAAATTTCCATGGACTTCATTGATGGTCTTCCTCGTTCTCGTTCGGGCCATGATAGCCTATGGGTGATAGTAGATAGACTTACAAAATCCACCCATTTTCTTCTAGTTCGGTCTAACCGGACCGTACATATTTTGGCTAAACTCTTTGTCAAAGAAATTGTTAAATTGCATGGAGTTCCTACTTATATTGTTAGTGATCGTGATCCATTATTTTACTAGTGGATTTTGGTAAGGTCTTCAAAAAGCTTTGGGAACAAAGCTTAATTCTAGCACCGCTTACCGTCCACAATCCGATGGACAAATAGAGCGTGTGAAACAAACTCTTGAAGATCTCCTTCGTGCATGTGTTCTTGATTTTGGTGGAAGTTGGGAAGATCATATTTCTCTCGTTGAGTTTTCTTCCAATAATAGCTTCCAATCTAGTATTAGTATGGCGCCTTTCGAGGCACTCTACGGAAGGCCATGCCGATCTCCTTTATGTTGGCTTGAAGCCGATGAAAAGCTGGTTTTAGGTCCAGATTTTATTGGTATTCATTTGTGTTTCACCTATGAGGGGTGTTGTGCGTTTCAGTTGATCGGGAAAATTAGCACCTCAATATGTTGGTCCCTTTTCCATCACCGAACGCATTGGTTCCGTGGCTTATCGCTTTTATTACCGGCTCAATTTTCTGCTATTCATGACGTTTTCCACGTCTCTCAACTACGGAAATACCTTCGTGATTCCGATTCTATTCTTGAGCCCGGTGTAATTGAAGAAATTGAAGTTTCACCAAATTTGACTTATGAGCAACATTCTATTCGTATCATACTTCGGAGGTTAAACGCCTTCGAAATAAAGATGTTCTTCTTGTGAAAGTTCAATGGTCCTCAAATCCTAAGAATTGCTCTTGGGAATCTTGAGAATTCATCGAGCAAACACATTCGGACTTATTCTTTCGTGCTCTTTTATGGTGAACTTCTTATTTCAAAATTTTCTTTTGTGTTGATATGCTTTTATGGTTGTTACTCTTTATTTTCCGCTTAATTATTGCGAGAATGCAATTTCTTTAAGGAGGGGAGTCTGTAACAACCCGCATATTTCACGATTGTATATTTAAATGTTTTATTTAAATATAGCATCGTTAATCGGATTAAAGTCCGAAATGCTACTTTTTGTAAACAGTCGAATTGGGACTCAAGACCACTTCCATTGAGTACAGAATGGCGTTTACAACTTCTTTGAGTATAAACATCGATATGTTTGGAGTTGGGTTGAATTTTGCTATTTTTCTATTGGGCTTTAGGTTTGGGTTTCTGCCCACTAACCCAACTTATCTAATATCCTTACTCCACCCCCCCTCTCCTCTTCATTCATTCTATTATTTTCCTAACACTTAAACTAAAGAAAAATGGGGGAAGAGAAAAGAAAACAAAATTCCTAAGACTTAGTTTCCTTTGCAAATTCAAGTTCTAGCTCCAAAATCTAAGAGAAGCTTAGGTAAGCATCCTCTTCATCTTCTCCATCTCTATCTCTCTTCAATTTCAGAAATTCCTAAACCCTAACTTAGGAAATATGTGCTTATTAGGTCAGATTGGAGCTTCTTGAGTTGAGATTGAAGAGGAATTGGTCTTCCCATTGTTTTAAAGCTTCTCACTTGTGTTTTGGGTTTAAAAGGTGAGTTTTTGAACTCACATCTATGTCTATATCTTTGATAGTTGTTAGGTTGTAATTCCTAACATCTATTTCTTGTTCATTTGCTTTTGGATGGAATTGGTTTGATGAATATTCCAATTTTTGATGTTTTGATGTCAAATCTTTAAAAAAATCCCATCTTTGATGTTTGAACACGTTTTTGGGGTGTTTCGAAGAGCCATACAAGGCTGGGTTGTTGCTTGGCGTAAACCCTTAGTCTTCTTTGCTCGTTCGTTCGCCTCCAGTTAGGATTTTGCCCCACTTGGGCCTATGCTGATAATGTTGTAGAAGCAGGTTCAGTCGACTGAACCCGGAGGTCAGTCGCTTAACCAGGGGACGGAAAATACTCTGTACCTGTATCAGTCGACTGACCTTATGGATCAGTCGACTGACCTGGAAACCGAAAGTTTCCAAGCATAGTATTAGTCGACTGACCAACTGGTTCAGTCGACTGATCTGCTTGTCGCAGCCCAACTATTTTGCATGGGTTTCCAATTTTAATCGATTCGTGTTGATCCGATTTGTTGTTATCATTTATATCGACTTTGATGACTTCTTTCTTTGGATTTTTGTGAATATCACTTTGATGGATTTGATATCGATTTCTATGGTTTTGATTCACGTCTTAGAATGTGAATCTTTGGTGATTGATTATTTTTACAATCATTTTTGTGATTTGTCACTTTCAAATACAAAGGTTTCTATACTAGTAGTAAATATTCAAACTCTTTCACAAAGACGTTTTCAACTCAATTTTAATACAAATCTCGTTTATAAAACCGTTTACCAATCTATTAGTATAACAAACCTTTAACTCATTCGTATGAGAAATCTAATTAAATGGCTTAGTAAAACAAGTGGTATGAAACGCTTGCGTTTACTTCGTCGGTTAATTCTTGGACTCGTTCGATTGAACTCTTGTGACAATTTTCGAGTGGAAATCTACAATTTGTTCGTAAATATTTATGTAACAGCCTGTAAACCCGTACCCCTTGAGTCAACACTATTCTCCATCATATCAACTCAAAGTGAACGGAAATACGAACCATCAGGGTTAAAAGAAGAAGGAGGTAGAAGAAAAGAAAACAACACAACAATAGAATCTAACCATCGCAGCGGAATAAAATATAATAGATAATAACTGATCTTTACAGAAAAGAAACTATATCTGTTTATGCATACATCATCAGAATACGACATCAGAGTACAATACAATCAACATCACAATTCAGGACAGTTATAATAACTTGTCCCACATACAGTATACACAACATACACACCACAGCAGAAATATACATCATATACGAGGGATACGTCTCGCTATCCAGCTCGTCTCCTGAGCTCCACAGCATCTTATCCTGTATACTATAATACTCGGTCTGACCCGAGCATTATAATAAAATAACACCCGAGTCAGTCTGGAAAACCAGCGTGAGAAAACACACTCAATTGGATTATTAAAGTTTTCCAAACCCTTTGAAATCAAAAGCATCTCGTAAGACCATGCCACAAATAAACATGTCGGGTTTTTACCTTACGATAGCCAAAACACTTTTTATCAAATCCGTCTGATATTATAATAGTGTCTATATACAAATACTTATTCAAATAGCTGAAATTGTTACATGATTAAATTCCAGCATACTAGCCACAAAGTGGGTTCTACAAACAAAAACCGTAAAGGCACGTAGGGAGAATGGATTTCCAACTAATGACTAGGCACTAGGGTACCACCTGTCACAGTACCTGGTCTAGATCAGCGTACCGAGGACCACACCCGATCCCCTGCAACACAAGGCCGGAACTACCCCTTACTCGATAATTCCGAGTAAGATCACCCCACGGTTGGGATCAGCAACCGCACTACTAAGCCGAAATAAAAGGGACACCTAGACAGGGATGACCTCACACTAATGGGTGCTACCCACATAGCCTTACTGCATAACCCCTGATTTTCAGTCATTCCCGGCTGATGAGGCTTGAGGTGAAGCGTTACCTTTTTAGAACATATCCCTTGGAATGCTCATCGTCCAACTGACGATGTTCTGAAAGCATTCATCCATACAAGTCCGTCCCGAGTTCGAACGGAACCGAAGGTACTATTCCTACTACATCCATTTGGAATCATCCTTAGGATTAGTAGCGATTAGCCCTTGCACTTCACTGCTCCAACTTCGATTCCAAACTCTTGTTTCCACACGAAACGTTCAAACCGAATCAAAGTGGTTTTCGAGAAATTAATCCCGATCCCGGTCTCTTCGAAACAATCAGCGCATTGGCCAATATTGATAATCGGTTATTTAACTACCAAATAACATTCACAAACAACCATCAGACCTTTAAATAATTTCCCCCAAATTATTTATTAACCTCAAAATATCTTCGCAAGATATATTTCCACTTTTCAACCTTTTGAAAACAGTTTCAAATCATCTTTCTCCCACAGAATAAATTTCCCACTATTTTCTATTTCCATAGAAATCACCAAGTACAAATACTTAGACTTTAAAATCATTTAAAACACTTAATTATATAATATACTTTTAAACATTTAGATTTAAAACTACTTTAATACTTTATTTAAAAAAAATATACACTTAAAAAATATTTAAAATAAAGCTACTTTATAAAATATAAAACTAAATTTTTATCTTTTTCAAACATAATACCAATTAACCTTTAAATAATTACTACAACTATAAAATTGAAAAATACTTACTTTAACATTTAAACATTTTAAAATAATAGATTTTCCAAAACATACTTTTAAAACAACTTTGAAACTTTAACTTATACTTAAAAATTTGCTTTGGAAATCGTACTTGGCTATCCAGGGAAATATACTTCTCTTTCACATCCCTAAAAATAAATCACTATTTATTTTTAATCAAATTTACCCATTCTTTTTATAAATTCCCACCTTGAATTTATTCTTCCAAATATCCACTAATATATTACTTCACTTTTATAAACCCAGTTTATAAATTCCAAAGTCTCACTTCTCTTTTAAAATCCCACTTTTATACACTTAAATCAATTTCAAATTGATTTCCAAATTTCTCCATTTTGAAATATATCCCTTTACTTACTCAATTTATTTCAAAACCCATTAACTTCCGATTTTAAAACCTTTTTATCTGAAAATACAAATTTCATATTTTTTTCCAAATTCCTTCTTTATCCTTTTTAAATAAATTTAAACATTGAATTTTAATTAAATTCTTTATTACTTTAAATAATATCACTTAAGTTTAAATTTCCATTATTTCTCTGGTTGCTCAAAATCCTCTTTTCCCATACTCGGAATTTATTTATTAGGATTTTAAAATCACTTATATTCTTTTCCAATTCATTCTTTAATTTATTTAAATTCTCTATAATTATTTACTTAAAAATTTACTCTATTGTTTCTTTCCAAAAATCCAATCTATATATTTTGGTAACACAGTATACCCAAGTATATTCAATCAAACATAATATCCAACATTCCAATTATCAATGTAATCTATCACAGATTATCAAATAAATCATATCCTAGAATATTAAACAATCTAAATATTTTGCGGAATCCAGTTGGATCCCTCCAACCTGTTTCCTTGCATCCACAGATGTTAGAACAATACCAATTCCACTTCGAGGTGGAATATCGCGGTATATGGGTTTATATAATATCATCCGCTATTATGCGGCGCACAGGGTCTCATCCGCTATATAATGCGGGAAATCAATCACTCCAATATATATACTACTATATAATATACCACATCCAATCAATTCATTCATTCAACCAAATATTTAAATTTAACCATTTAAATTTAAATAACACCCAGGTGAGTGAGATTAACTCACCTTTGATTTTTGTTTTTGTAATCTGATCCAAACCGGCTACTGCCTTCACGATTTTGGACCTTGTACAAACATTGTATGGTTTATTAATATTTGAAGTAATCCAAAAATCCATTTTCATTTAACAAATTAATTTAACTAATAATTTGGTTTTTAAACTAGTTATTTAATTTTAAACTAATTTTCCCTTTGAAACTACATATATATACATATATATATATACTTATAAAACAACCTATATAGATTTCAAAATTTAACCTTTCTATATAAACCTTCAACATTCAAAATTATTTTCAAAATCTTAAACATATATTTTCAGTTTACTATTTAAAGTAGGCATGTGAATATATTTATATATTTTCTTTTACTACAAATAACAAAACAGAATACAGAATAATTTGAGTTTAATTACCTTAACGAGTCGTCAACCCAAACCCTACGACATCGCCTCTGCCAACGCGATTCCTAAACCACTGCTCTTTCTTGCGTGCACAGCTCCCCCTCGACTTCACATTTTAGACCTTCACTGCTAGATCGAAGGCTTAGCCTCGCCTTCCCCACGATGTCGCCGCAGTTCCCAACGTATGCTGTATCGCGAATATCCTTGCGTGCTTTAGTAAACTTCGCGACCATCAATGTAGAATCGCATGCTACTAAAACGATCACCCAATTGCTAATCCATATGGAGATCACGAATCGAATCCCCAATTCAACATATTTGCCCTCAAATCCATGGAAGCAGAAACCCTAGCTAAACCACCGCTCGACGTCACTGCCGATTAACCACTCGAACCCTAGTTCGAAATTCCCTTCGCATGATTTCGATCAGCCCCATCTTTAAATCTCGAACGATAAGAATTTGGGTTTCGAATTTCCTGAGCTTCGCTATTGTTTATCCTTTCGGTTCGAAGATGAGTTTGTAAGGGCATGAGGAACGAAAAGAAGCCCATGATTTATTTTTGAAAGGAAACGAATTTCCTTTGAGATTTTCTTTTGATTTTTCATGGCTACGATTTTAAAAGAAAGAAAGAGACGCATGTATACAAGGAAGGACGCGTGCAATAATTCTCTATACGTGTCTACACAGGCCTGTATAATGTTCCTGAGGTTTATAAGTCACAATATATTTTATATTTAAATTTCAAATTTAATTTATCCTGAAATCATAACTTAAAATTTCGATCTCCTATCGAGGCGTGCCGCTAGGCATTTATAATGTTAAACCCCTATTTCGGACATAATGGAAAAGGTTTTGAGTCCTAATTCGATCGTATGAAGAAGATAGCTTTTTGGACCTTATTATTATATTAAATTTCCGATATAAATTTCAGCGCGTTTATCTATCGTACGCTCACACAACAACTCCAAACACTACGAAAATTGAAATCCGATAATATTACACTATTACGGACCCAATGGAACAAGTTTCGTCGAATTCCGAGACTGTGCCTCGGAAGGCTATTTTTAAATGTTAATCTAAACGATGTATTTTTAAAATTGAACAAACCACTTAAAAATTCACTTTTAACATTTCTATTATCTTCAGCATTGTTAATACAATTTTTATAAGCCTTTGAAATATTTTTAACAAGCTTAAAACTGAAGATTCAATATTTTACCCAACTTCCAATTATTAAATTCAATAATTTAATTGTCAAATAAATAGTGATATTTGAAATTCAAGTTAAAATTTAACTTTTAAATATTTAAAATCAATTAAATATTCCGATTTCAAATATCCAAAATTCTGGATCATCACATTCCTCCCCACTTAAAAGAATTTCGTCCCCGAAATTACTAGTTAGGAAGAATGATTCAATCTCCGTTAACTATTTTCCAAAACCAAACAGTTCTAACCATTTCCCAAAATCTTTTATCAAAGACACACTATCACTCTAACTAACTTCCCAACTTATCCATAAGTCCCAAACAATATTACTTACTTATCAATTCAAATTTAAATTTGAAATCAAATTTTGAATTATCAAAATTTCTTAAAATATTTCTAACTCCCTAAGTTTTTGAAATTTTTTGCCAGCGTCTCCTTTGCGCGGCTAGATCGGTACAACTACAAAATGCGTCTACGAACCCCCAGATTTCAAAAGAAAACAAAAGGCCAAGTGGCTAGACAAGAAAATTATCAAATTTCATATAGAAATTTAAACACATACCTTTTGTTGGGCCATTTAAATTTATTTTCTAAAATCAAAAATACCAATTCCTTCTGCTTTTTAAACACCTGTGTCCTACTCAGCAATAATATCCAATAACAACATTCAAAATTGCTTTACACATTTCTTTACAAAAGTTTTCATATCTATTTCATTCACATTCGTACGATGCACATATATCATTCATACGCAATACCAAATTCGATCACTCACTCGATCACACAATCTCACTTCCGAACTAGTATCGTCCACCCGACATCCTAGTGCGGACTCAGATCTGGTTCCTTGATCAGAAACCGTCATCCTCCTTGCATAGCCACAAACTATGATAGAGAATTTCCAGAATCAATCAAAATCCATATCCAAGGTTCGCCGTCGAAAATCGAGTGAAAAATCCCAACTCGGACCGATATAACTATCTCAAAATTCTATGCTCGAACCTGGATCAAATTGTTATGCGAATAAAATAATATACGTACATATTACATATTTATATCCATTGATTATTAACTATATCAATTTCACTTTTATTCACATTTATTTTGATTCATATCCACTTATCCACAATTATCCCCTTTCACAACTTTACTTAATCTCCATTCCAAAATTACTTAGTATATTTCCAATACCAAATTTACTTAAGAACTTCACCAGTCATTTCTTAAGTTTAATATAAGCATTTTATATACTCTTATGTTATTACTCTACCACTTTAGTCTTTATATCACTTATTTTTAAACTGGATCTCCAATTCCATATGAATTCAATTTACTTCATTTTAGATATTGAATTCTATTTACCTTTATATCAAATTCCAATTTAAAATCATTCGTCGTTAGTGAAAATTTTAAAAAATATCTAACTCCCAATATTTTTGGAAAATTTTGGCAGAGTCTCCTTTGTACGGAGGAGCTTTTGCAATTTGACAAGAGATATAAATATATATACATCGACCCACACGGTCGGAAAAACAAGAAAACAAACAACAGTTCATATTTCCTATCTTTTATTGCATAGGCGTACCTTTAGTTAGCATTTTTAAGCAAGCGGCTTATTATTTTAGCAATTAGCGCGATCAAATCCAGCCAAACGGCTTCCAAAAACCTGTACTTACTCTATTTAAACACGTAAGTGACAAATATACAAAGTTTATTAACATTTCACTTAATTTCAATAGCTAAACACATGCATAACATAAGCAATATACACTAAACACTTTCCATGAGCAATTTATATGATAGCAAAACTAATTCAATTGTTTTCAATCAATTCATATGCCATTTCATTCAATTTTAAGGGTTTACAATTCAATTTCTTACATTCAATTCATTTTTAAACCAAACAAGCTCATATTCAATTCAATTGATTTCAAAATCAATTTTATTTCACTTCTATCAATTCATTGAATTTAATTAATCTCGTTTCCGTCAAACGACAATTTATTACTACGCAATTCAACTATATTCATGTGAATAAATAATTATTTAAGCTTATAACCATTTTAAATTGATTCCAGCTCAATTTATATTTAATTCCTTCCATTTTAATTCATTCACAACCATTTTATTTAGCTCGACACATTCCATGCTTGTATACTACTAACCATTCCCAAATTAATTCAACCCAAGCTTTTATTTAATGGTCTTCCATTCTTACTCGAAGTCGAGCTTCTAACTATTCTTAACTTAAGTTAATTTACTTCAATTTATCCCAACTTCAAACTTAAGTTCACTTCCAGTTAATTTGATTCTCATCTAATCAAATTCCATTTAATTCAATTAGCCCATCCATTTTAATTTTTGTAACACTTCGAGTCGAATTTTTACTTGAAACCCAAGTTCATTTCCAAACTCCATTAATAACTCACAATTCAACTTTTATTTAACCACTTTAAATCCCATTAACAAATTCGACTTACTAATTTATTCCAAATTAGTTATTTCTAATTTACGATTCAATATTTGGTTTTTATCTCAAAAATCACTTTATTTAGTTTACTTGTATTTAATTTACTTACCTTTCTAACTTTAATAACTTTTTACAAGTTAATTTCACCCCAGGAAATTTCAAAATTTATAAATTTCCAAACCTGTTTATAATCCATTAACATTTTTAGTTAAACCCCCCAGAGTTTATACCATTACCTAGACAACCAAAAACATTTTCAACCAATTCCAGAGTCTTCAATAATCACCTAAGTATTTCAAAAATCATTTGAAATCAATTTTATTCAAAATTCTTTGGCAAATTCAATTACCCCTTTGAATTTCAAAACCAAACCCAGTTTGCAAACAATTCCAATTTAAAACAATTTGGTAGCAATTCCTCACTTGGAAACTTGAAAATGAACATCGATGATGCTGCAGTCATCACCAAAATTATTTTCCAACGACCGAAAGAGTTCAATGCTTTTATCTCTTTAAAAACATTTTTAAATATTTTTAATTCCCAAATCTCACTAGATTTCAAATTCAACTCAAAAATATTTCCAAATAATATCACTATTATATTTCCAAAACCTTTGGAAACATTTTCAAACTCAAAGGAATTTAAACTTTTCCCAAAATTTCAAGTTCCAAATCCATCCACTTCATATTCAAACATTACTCTGGAATTTTCATCTCAATTTATTTTCGAATATTCCTCTGGAATTCTATTTCAAATTATAAATCACATTTACAATTTACATTTACAAATCCCATTTGTATATGAATTTATTTCTTTACTTTTAGTTATGATTTCAATTTCTTATTTAGATTTTACAGAACAATGATAATAATTTAAGATTATCATTCCTAACAATCAAGCAATCACATATATAACTATAATAGTTTACGAAAAATTATTTCCTTTATATACAAAAATAATTTGGGTAAAATTATTTCATTTACCCTATTATAAAACAATACTATGTTGAATTGTTCTATTCAAGGGTTTAGAAACCCCTATCGGTACAGTTGTACGGACTGTCCCGACCAGAGTTCATAAGCCACTCAATAAATCAACCAACATAATATAAAACCATTTTATATTCACTAACAAATACGCGCTCATATCTATTGAGACGACCGCCCATGACCCCTGCACTAAACATAGGAATGATGCGCTGTAAAGTGTGCCAGGAAGCCATGGACGATTGCCAAGGTAAGTTAAAACAACAGAATCTATCGTATTACTCACAGCGCATGGACAAAAATACAATAGAGAAAGATATACATAGTGAAGCTACACAGAATAGAATCTCATCATATAAGCTTCATAGTAGTCTGATACAAAATCTGAATAGTCAATACATCAAGCCTCACTACATAACACTCAGAGAATATACAAGCAGCGGAACATCCAGTACATATAGTAAGAAAGTAATATGCAAGCCTCCAGCTCGTCTTCATCATCAGCCTCGTTGGAAACTAAGGACAGCACCTATCACCTGCTACCTAGTCTACCCATCCTAAAGTGGATGAACAGCCCAAGGTAATAAGAGTTGAACATAAAACCTTGAGTCAGACAACCGTCTTAGTGAGCGTTAAATTAACTAACAACATACCAAAAGAGCATAAAGGTAAAAGGAATAGGAATCCAACCCTCCCACTCCACCTCTTTCTACAGTGATAGCCCTCAGACACACTAAGCAGAAATAAACATAGCAAAGCAGACATTTAAAGTAAAGCAATTATCACTCGAGTCAAGGTCGATGTTTTCCAAGTGCAAACCCCCAAGGCCTAAACCAAGATCAGATAAGTACCCAGAAAATATCGCTCTTGAGACCGAATGATGATACAACCAAACATCCATGACTCTGGCTATCACTGTTATCATTACTTCGATACCACCGTTAATTGAATGACCGGCACATTCTTTCAGCCGTCCGTCAAGGGCTAATGGAAACCCCGGTTCTAGATAGAACTCCGCACGTCGTCGCAGCCCGTGCCTAGGACTATCGAATCTGCCCAGAGTACTCGACTATCAATCATAGTCTTTAGGGACTATCGAATCTGCCCAACGTACTCTTGCTTTGATCCTGCTAGAACCTTCAACAACGATGAAATCTCAGCCTCCTAGTCATCCTCCTCGACGACTATTCTCATACTAGCTCAAGCGCCTCTCGAGCCACCATTATTCTCACACTCGAACCATTTCACCGAGTTACCAACATGCTTGGAATGATCCCGTCTGGATTAAACCAAGGCTATCCCACATCATGCCACGAGTAGCTTTTCCAATCCAAGAGCCTTTCCCTTAGCTTTTGAATCATCTTTGACCATCTTGTCTAAATCAAATCATCAATCAACTAATTTACAACAATCAATCAAGTCAATCATAAATCCAAATAATCAAGCATTCAAACATGATCTAATAAACAATTATAACAACAATGGCAAATCTGTAAATAAAGGGTCCAAATCTAACAAGCATGAAACATAAGTAATATCTCTACAACTTGATGAATGAACTTGGATAGATTAACATGTAGAAGAATGGATATCAAATCATCATGAACAATGGATCTATACTTAAGTTTACGAAAATGCATGAAATCACTATTTTAACACAAAATCAAGTCATCAATCCGATATACTCCTTTGGATCCGTGTGAGAGATAATCACCACTTACCAAATCTCCTAAACACCTTAAAAGCAACACACTTCAGATCTGGACAGCGAAGGATCTAACTCGATCTACCAAAATCCCGCTTCAAACGATGAAATCTCTCTTCGAAGAATGTAGATCTTCAACTTTAACTCTTGGATCTTCGATCTTGATCTTCGATTTGGATGGAAGGAATCACAAAATTAGAGTGGAGAAAAGAAGTGAAGAAGTGCAGCACTCGAGCTCTCAAAATGGCAGGACTTCGTCGCTTCAAAATTCGGATCCCAAAAAGTGAGGAAATGACGTGTATTTATAGGCTGGAAACCCTTAGGTCGTCTGCCCCCTTAAGTCGTCCACGACTTATGAAAAATGTCACGACCTAAAATGTCACGACCTAAAAATGTCACAACCTAAAATGTCACGGTTTTACGAATGCTTCGATCCGTAAAAATATGGGTCGTTACATTCTCTCCCCCTTAGGAATTTCGCCCCCAAAATTCCAAACAAACACAAGAAATCAGAAACTATTCTGCATGCCTACCATCCATAGCAATCAACAAACCATGCATCCAATTCTAGCCTAGCATGCAAAATTCTAAAACTAGAACAAGTTACAATGTTGTGAGATGACACGACACCTTATGGCCATACCTTGAAGAGTTCGGGATGAACTGCATTCATCCTCTCTTCCACCTCCCATGTACAGTCGTTAACATCATCACTCCATTGTACCTTGAGAAATCTAACTACCTTCCTCCTAAGCTGTTTCGTGTCGGTTTCCACAACACGAAGTGGCTTACGAGGTCTCTTATCAACTAGATCAACCTCAAAATCTTCACAGCTATCTGCAGAAACCACCGTATTCGAGTCGTGCACATACTTCCGTAGATATGATACATGAAAAACATTGTGCACACCCGACATCTTTTCTGGTAACTCCAATTTATAGGCGAGCTTTCCAATTCGCTCGATAATCGGGAATGGTCCAACAAATCTCGGAGTCAATTTTCCTTTCTTCCCGAATCGAATAACATTCTTTCGTGGAGAAATCTTCACAAAAACCATATCACCTACGTCGAATTCCAAATCCTTACGACGCTTATCGGCATAACTTTTCTGACGGTCTTGGGCTGTCTTCATTCGTTGCCGAATAATCTCTATGCAATCTGAAGTCTGTCGAATCATTTCCGGCCCAAGTATCAACTTTTCTCCTGTTTCCAACCAACATGTCGGAGAGTTACACGGTCTTCCATACAATGCCTCATACGGTGCCATACCAATGCTTGACTGGTAACTGTTATTATACGAAAATTCTACCAAATGAAGGTGATATTCCCATGATCCTCCGAAATCTAAAACACAAGCTCTAAGGAGATCTTCCAAAACTCGATTGACTCTCTCGGTCTGACCATCTGTTTGGGGGTGATAAGCTGTACTTAAACACAACTCGGTTCCCAAAACTTCCTGGAAGCTCTTCCAAAATCCACTAGTCAACAATGAGTCTCGATCGCTCACTATACTCTTCGGAATGCCATGGAATCGAACTATCCACTTAACATACAGCTCAGCCAACTTTGATGCAGTCCTGGTCGATCGAACAGGAATGAATCTTGCACTCTTAGTCAAACGATCTACGATGACCCAAATTCCTTCATTTCCCGTTCTGGTTCTAGGTAACCCATCAATAAAATCCATCGATATTTGCTCCCACTTCCATGTAGGAACTTCTAATGGCTGAAGCAATCCACTTGGCTTCTTCTGTTCGGCTTTTACCAACTGGCAGTTCATGCACTTGGAAATAAAATTTCCAACATCTTTCTTCATACCTTCCCAGTAATAGGTTCTCTTCATATCCCGATACATCTTATTTCCACCTGGATGAATTGTCAGCTTCGAGTGATGACTTTCCTTCAGAACCTCATTTCTCAATTCATCTATATCGGGAACAACTAGTCGTCCTTGCTTCCGAAGCCAACCCTCTCAATCGACCTCGAATCCTTTATCCCTTTCTGGGTCCAATCCAGATTCCAAATCACGGATAATCTTGACAAGCTTATCATCCCGCTTTTGACTCTCACCAATTCTTTCCACAAGAGTCGGTCTTATCGATAAGTTTGCCAACATCTCAGGTTCCAATTCACATCTGGGCCTGAAATCAAATCCAGCTAAATACTCGAGACTCTTCCATTCTGAAAACATGGCTCCCAATCCTGCATGTTTTCGACTTAACGCATCTGCCACTGCGTTACCCTTTCCCGGAGTATAGGCTATACCAAAATCATATGATGCTAAAAACTCTAGCCATCGTTGCTGCCGAAGATACAAATCCTTTTGGGAGAAAAGATACTTCAACGACTTATGATCTGTAAACAACTCGAATCGAACTCCCAATAGGTAATGTCTCCACATCTTCAGAGCAAATACAATCGCCGCCAACTCCAAATCATGAGTCGGATAATTCCTTTCATGCGACTTCAGTTGTCGACTTGCATACGCAATAACTTTATTCTTCTGCATCAACACTGCTCCAAGTCCAGTACCACATGCATCGGTGTAAACCACCATCTCGTCATTTCCACTTGGAATAGTCAAAACAGGAGCACTTGTCAGTCGCTCTTTCAAGATTCTGAAAGCTTGCTCACACTTAGCATCCCATCTGAACACTTGGTTCTTTTTCGTCAATCCTGTTAATGGTGCAGCCACCTTGGAAAAGTCTTTGATAAATCGGTGATAATATCCTGCTAATCCAAGAAAACTTCTCACATCAGATGCATTCTTAGGTCTACCCCAATCCTGAATTGCTGCTATCTTGGCGGGATCAACCGCTATTCCGCTTCCAGAGATAATATGGCCTAAGAACCTCACTTCACTCTTCCAGAAGTGACACTTCGAAAACTTAGCCTTCAATTGATGTTTCCGTAAGATTTCCAAAACAATATGCAAGTGCGTCTTGTGCTCTTCTTCGGTTCTAGAATAAATAAAGATATCATCCACGAACACTAGAGCGAACTTGTTCAACTGATCTCTGAACACTCTATTCATAAGATCCACAAAATATGCTGGTGCATTAGTCAATCCAAACGGCATTACCATCCACTCAAGGAAACCGGATGGTGTCCTAAAAGCAGTCTTCGGTACACTATCCTTAGCCACTCTTAACTGGTGAAATCCCATTGCCAAATCCATCTGAGAAAACACCTTAGCTTCGTGAAGCTGATCAAACAAGTCATCTATCCTCGGCAACAGATACTTGTTCTTCTTAGTCACTTTATTCAGCTCACGATAATCCACAAATAACCTCAACTATCCATCCGCTTTGGTTATAAACACAACTGGTGCACCCCATTCAGACACACTACGCCGAATGAATCCTTTCTGTAAAGGTCATCAATCTGCACCTTCAACTCCTGCTGTTCCCTAGGCGCCATCCGCCTAAGAGGTATCACAACAGGTCTGGCTCCTTCAACTAAATCGATACGAAACTCGATCTCTCTATGCGGCGGTAACCCTTTGACCTCATCAAAGACATCCTCAAATCCATTAGCGATTGGCATCGATGATAGTCCATCCCGTGGAACAACCAGCGAATACATGAAGCTCATGAAGACGCCTTCCTCATGCTTACATCGTATCACAACCTTTCGCCCCTCCACATTCTCGACTGTCACCTCCAACCTTTCACAATCAACCTTTGCCGCATACTTCCTAAGCCAGTCCATACTCAAAATAATTCCGAATCCCGCAAAGTTCAGAACAAAACAATCACAAACAAAAGAGCAACCATGACTCGATACAATCAGACCACGGCATAACATACAAAGACAAGACGAACCCCCAACTGGATTAGTCATAACCAATGGCCTATCAACAATATCCGGTTCTAAACCCAACCGGCCTACCAATTCATTACAAACAAAAGAATGTGATGCCCCAGTATCGAATAACACTCTAACTGGAACACCACATATGGAAAGAGTACCTTGAACCACCACACTCTTTCCTTTCTTTTCAGCAGTAGGAGCTTTTGTAGATGATGGAACAGCCCCCAAAGCATAAGCTTGCACAATCTGCTTGTCCCTCCACGGTTCTGGACAATACTTCTTAACATGCCCCGGCTTGTCACAGTTGTGGCACTTCACCGGCACCTTTGGATTCTTGCAATCTCTGGAGAAATGGCCCTTCTGCTGACAATTGTAGCAGGTCACTTCGCCCTTCGGCTTCTTCTGGCCATCCTTACCCTTTTGCTGTTGCTGCTTCCTCTTCTTGTTTCCACCCAGCTATGGTTTAGAATCTTCCTTGGTCACAGCAACAACGGATCCTTCTTTAGGAAACAGATTCTCGTGCCTGAGAGCCTTCTCTACAAGTTTCTCAAATGGATCGTCCAAATGATCCACCAACTGCCTCCCAAGATAACTGTCCAAGCCTGTTACAAACTTCTCGTTCTTCTGATAAGGAGATTCAATATATGACCGGGCATACTTGGACAAAGCTTCAAACTCAGAAACATACTCAAGAACTGGTCTTCCACCTTGCTTAAGCTCCACAAACTTCTTGAACAGAACAGATTTCTGAGCTGTAGAAATGAACTTAGCTTCAAATCTGGCTTGAAATTACGCCCAAGTAATTTCTTCCTCCGGAGTATCAATGGTGATAGAGTTCCACCAATCAGAAGCCCTTCCTTGAAGCTGTCTTGATGCAAGCTTCCTTTTGGTTGCATCCTCAATTCCCAAATCACCAAAGATCCTTCTACAAGCATCTATCCATCTCTGAACTTCAATGGTTGACTCTGTTCCCAAGAAAACCTTTCCTCCAAGAGCAGTATAATCTTTACACAACTTAGCAAAATCCACCGGTTTTTGGAGTTTGAACTTGAACTCCAACATCTACTGCAGGCCTCGGAGCTGGCATCCTTCTCATGATCGAAGTCATCATAGCCTCGAACATAGCAACATAATCAGCAGCCCCCTCAGTAGCACGGCCTTCCCTAGTAGATGGTCTCCCTCTTCGACTCATTCTCAATATCTATAAAAAGGAATGGTCAGCACCCTTGAGAAACAACTGCATAAAGGAATCAAATCCTTCTAAGCTACTATATTATATATATAGTAATCATCCATCAAAATACAATTACGTCTCTCATACGTAGTTACGCCAGCGAGCGTTGGGTAAAATCGATTAACCAAAGCTCTGATACCAAATGAGACGACCGCCCATGACCCCTGCACTAAACATAGGAATAATGCGCTGTAAAGTGTGCCAGGCAGCCATGGACGATTGCCAAGGTAAGTTAAAACAACAGAATCTATCGTATTACTCACAGCGCATGGACAAAAATACAATAGAGAAAAATATACATAGTGAAGCTACACAGAATAGAATCTCATCATATAATCTTCATAGTAGTCTAATAAAAAAATCTGAATAGTCAATACATCAAGCCTCACTACATAACACTCAGAGAATATACAAGCAGCGGAACATCCAGTACATATAGTAAGAAAGTAATATGCAAGCCTCCAGCTCGTCTTCGTCATCAGCCTCGTTGGAAACTAAGGACAGCACCTGTCACCTACTACCTAGTCTGCCCATCCCAAAGTGGATGAACAGCCCAAGGTAATAAGAGTTGAACATAAAACCTTGAGTCAGACAACCGTCTTAGTGAGCGTTAAATTAACTAACAACATACCAAAAGAGCATAAAGGTAAAAGGAATAGGAATCCAACCCTCCCACTCCACCTCTTTCTACAGTGATAGCCCCCAGACACACTAAGCAGAAATAAACATAGCAAAGCAAACATTTAAAGTAAAGCAATTATCACTCGAGTCAAGGTCGATGTTTTCCAAGTGCAAACCCCCAAGGCCTAAACCAAGATCAGATAAGCACCCAGAAAATATTGCTCTTGAGACCGAATGATGATACAACCAAACATCCATGACTCTGGCTATCACTGTTATCATTACTTTGATACCACCGTTAATTGAATGACCGGCACATTCTTTCAGCCGTCCGTCAAGGGCTAATGGAAACCCAGGTTCTAGACAGAACTCCGCACGTCATCGCAGCCCGTGCCTAGGACTATCAAATCTGCCAAGAGTACTCGACTATCAATCATAGTCTTTAGGGACTATCGAATCTGCCCAACATACTCTTGCTTTGATCCTGCTAGAACCTTCAACAACGATGAAATCTCAGCCTCCTAGTCATCCTCCTCGACGACTATTCTCATACTAGCTCAAGCGCCTCTCGAGCCACCATTATTCTCACACTCGAACCATTTCACCGAGTTACCAACATGCTTGGAATGATCCCGTCTGGATTAAACCAAGGCTATCCCACATCATGCCACGAGTAGCTTTTCCAATCCAAGAGCCTTTCCCTTAGCTTTTGAATCATCTTCGACCATCTTGTCTAAATCAAATCATCAATCAACTAATTTACAACAATCAATCAAGTCAATCATAAATCCAAATAATCAAGCATTCAAACATGATCTAATAAACAATTATAACAACAATGGCAAATCTGTAAATAAAGGGTCCAAATCTAACAAGCATGAAACATAAGTAATATCTCTACAACTTGATGAATGAGCTTGGATAGATTAACATGTAGAAGAATGGATATCAAATCATCATGAACAATGGATCTATACTTAAGTTTACGAAAATGCATGAAATCACTATTTTAACACAAAATCAAGTCATCAATCCGATATAATCCTTTGGATCCGTGTGAGAGATAATCACCACTCACCAAATCTCCTAAACACCTTAAAAGAAACACACTTCAGATCTGGACAACGAAGGATCTAACTCGATCTACCAAAATCCCGCTTCAAACGATGAAATCTCTCTTCGAAGAATGTAGATCTTCAACTTTAACTCTTGGATCTTCGATTTGGATGGAAGGAATCACAAGATTAGAGTGGAGAAAAGAAGTGAAGAAGTGCATCACTCGAGCTCTCAAAATGGCAGGACTTCGTCGCTTCAAAATTCGGATCCCCAAAGGTGAGGAAATGGACGTGTATTTATAGGCTGGAAACCCTTAGGTCGTCCGCCCCCTTAAGTCGTCCATGACTTATGAAAAATGTCACGACCTAAAATGTCACGACCTAAAAATGTCACGACCTAAAATGTCACGGTTTTACGAATGCTTCGATCCGTAAAAATACGGGTCGTTACATCTATTAATACACTCAAACTCATTCTAGAGTACTATGGACTCTATTTCAATGAGTAATTCCCACCAGAGCCAAGGTTATCGCCAACCTTCGCTTGATACCACTGTAACAGCCTGTAAACCCGTACCCCTTGAGTCAACACTATTCTCCATCATATCAACTCAAAGTGAATGGAAATACGAACCATCAGGGTTAAAAGAAGAAGGAGGTAGAAGAAAAGAAAACAACACAACAACAGAATCTAACCATCGCAGGGGAATAAAATATAATAGATAATAACTGATCTTTACAGAAAAGAAAGTATATCTGTTTATACATACATCATCATAATTCGACATCAGACTACAATACAATCAACATCACAATTCAGGACAGTTATAATAACTTGTCCCACATACAATATACACAACATACACACCACAGCAGAAATATACATCATATACGAGGGATACGTCTCGCTATCCAGCTCGTCTCCTGAGCTCCACAGCATCTTATCCTGTATACTATAATACTCGGTCTGACCCGAGCATTATAATAAAATAACACCCGAGTCAGTCTGGAAAACCAGCGTGAGAAAACACACTCAATTGGATTATTAAAGTTTTCCAAACCCTTTGAAATCAAAAGCATCTCGTAAGACCATGCCACAAATAAACATGTCGGGTTTTTACCCTACGATAGCCAAAACACTTTTTATCAAATCCGTCTGATATTATAATAGTGTCTATATACATATACTTATTCAAATAGCTGAAATTGTTACATGATTAAATTCCAGCATACTAGCCACAAAGTGGGTTCTACAAACAAAAACCGTAAAGGCACGTAGGGAGAATGGATTTCCAACTAATGACTAGGCACTAGGGTACCACCTGTCACAGTACCTGGTCTAGATCAGCGTACCGAGGACCACGCCCGATCCCCTGCAACACAAGGCCGGAACTACCCCTTAATCGATAATTCCGAGTAAGATCACCCCACGGTTGGGATCAACAACCGCACCACTAAGCCGAAATAAAAGGGATATCTAGACAGGGATGACCTCACCCTAATGGGTGCTATCCACATAACCTTGCTGCATAACCCCTGATTTTCAGTCATTCCCGGTTGATGAGGCTTGAGGCTAAGCGTTACCTTTTTAGAACATATCCCTTGGAATGCTCATCGTCCACTTGATGATGTTCTGAAAGCATTCATCCATACAAGTCCGTCCCGGGTTCGAACGGAACCGAAGGTACTATTCCTACTACATCCATTTGGAATCATCCTCAGGATTAGTAGCGATTAGCCCTTGTACTTCACCGCTCCAACTTCGATTCCAAACTCTTGTTTCCACACAAAACGTTCAAACCAAATCGAAGTGGTTTTCAAGAAATTAATGCCGATCCCGGTCTCTTCGAAATGATCGGCGCATTGGCCAATATTGATAGTCAGTTATTTAACTACAAAATAACATTCACAAACAACCATCAGACCTTTAAATATTTTCTCCCAAATTATTTATTAACCTTAAAATATCTTCGCAAGATATATTTCCACTTTTCAACCTTTTGAAAACAGTTTCAAATCATTTTTCTCTCACGGAATAAATTTCCCAATATTTTCTATTTCCACTGAAATCACCAAGTACAAATACTTAGACTTTAAAATCATTTAAAACACTTAATTATAGAATATACTTTTAAACATTTAGATTTAAAACTACTTTAATACTTTATTTTTTAAAAAAAATATACATTTGAAAAATGTTTATAATAAAGCTACTTTATAAAATATAAAACTAAATTTTTATCTTTTTCAAACATAATACCAATTAACCTTTAAATAATTACTACTACTATAAAATTGAAAAATACTTACTTTAACATTTAAACATTTTAAAATAATAGATTTTCCAAAACATACTTTTAAAACAACTTTGAAACTTTAACTTATACTTAAAAATTTGCTTTGGAAATCGTACTTGGCTATCTAGGGAAATATACTTCTCTTTCACATCCCTAAAAATAAATCACTATTTATTTTTAATCAAATTTACCCATTCTTTTTATAAATTCCCACCTTGAATTTATTCTTCCAAATATCCACTAATATATTACTTCACTTTTATAAACCTAGTTTATAAATTCCAAAGTTTCACTTCTCTTTTAAAATCCCACTTTTATACACTTAAATCAATTTCAAATTGATTTCCAAATTTCTCCATTTTGAAATATATCCCTTTACTTACTCAATTTATTTCAAAACCCATTAACTTCCGATTTTAAAACCTTTTTATCTGAAAATACAAATTTCATATTTTTTTCCAAATTCCTTCTTTATCCTTTTTAAATAAATTTAAACCTTGAATTTTAAAGTAAATTCTTTATTACTTTAAATAATATAACTTAAGTTTAAATTTCCATTATTTCTCTGTTTGCTCAAAATCCTCTTTTCCCATACTCGGAATTTATTTATTAGGATTTTAAAATCACATATATTCTTTTCAAATTCATTTTTTAATTTATTTAAATTCTCTATAATTATTTACTTAAAAATTTACTCTTTTATTTATTTCCAAAAATCCAATCTATATATTTTGGTAACACAGTATATCCAAATATATTCAATTAAACATAATATCCTACATTCCAATTATCAATGTAATCTATCACAGATTATCAAATAAATCATTTCCCAGAATATTAAACAATCTAAATATTTTGAGGAATCCAGTTGGATCCCTCCACCCTGTTTCCCTACATCCACATATGTTAGCACAATACCAATTCCACTTCGAGGTGGAATATCGCGGTATATGGGTTTATATAATATCATCCGCTATTATGCGGCGCATAGGGTCTCATCCGCTATATAATGCGGGAAATCAATCACTCCAATATATATATACTACTTTATAATATACCACATCCAATCAATTCAATCATTCAACCAAATATTTAAATTTAACCATTTAAATTTAAATAACACCCAGATGAGTGAGATTAACTCACCTTTGATTTTTGTTTTTGCAATCCGATCCAAACCGGCTACTCCCTTCATGATTTTGGACCTTGTACAAACATTGTATGGTTTATTAATATTTGAAGTAATCCAAAATCCATTTTCATTTAACAAATTAATTTAACTAATAATTTGGTTTTTAAACTAGTTATTTAATTTTAAACTAATTTTCCCTTTGAAACTACATATATATACATATATATATATATATATATATATATATATATACTTATAAACCAACCTACATAGATTTCAAAATTTAACCTTTATATATAAACCTTCAACATTCAAAATTATTTTCAAAATCTTAAACATATAATTTCAGTTTACTATTTAAAGTAGGCATGTGAATATATTTATATATTTTCTTTTACTACGAATAACAAAACAGAATACAGAATAATTTGAGTTTAATTACCTTAACGAGTCGTCAACCCAAACCCTATGACATCGCCCCTGCCAACGCGATTCCTAAACCACTTGCGTGCGCAACTCCCCCTCGACTTCACATTTTAGACCTTCACTGCTAGATCGAAGGCTTAGTCTTGCCTTCCCCACGATGTCGCCGTAGTTCCCAACGTCTACTGTACCGCGAACATCCCTGCGTGCTTCTGTAAACTTCGCGACCATCAATGTAGAACCGCACACTACCAAAACGATCACCCAGTTGCTAATCCATATGGAGATCACGAATCGAATCCCAATTCAACATATTTTCCCTCAAATCCATGGAAGCCGAAACCCTAGCTAAACCACTGCTAGACGTCACTGCCGATTAACCACTCGAACCCTAGTTCGAAATTCCCCTCGCATGATTTCGATCGGCCCCATCTTTAAATCTCGAACGATAAGAATTTGGGTTTCGAATTTCCTGAGCTCCGCCATTGTTTATCCTTTCGGTTCGAAGATGAGTTTGAAAGGGCATGAGGAACGAAAAGAAGCCGATGATTTATTTTTGAAAGGAAACGAATTTCCTTTGAGATTTTATTTTGATTTTTCACGGCTACGATTTTAAAAGAAAGAAAGAGACGCGTGTATACAAGGAAGGACGCATGCAATAATTCTCTATACGTGTCTACACACGCATGTATAATGTTCTTGAGGTTTATAAGTCACAATATATTTTATATTTAAATTTCAAATTTAATTTACCCCGAAATCATAACTTAAAATTTCGATCTCCTATCGAGGGGTGCCGCTAGGCATTTATAATGTTAAACCCCTATTTCAGACATAATGGAAAAGGTTTCGAGTCCTAATTCGATCGTATGGAGAAGATAGCTTTTTGGACCTTATTATTATATTAAATTTCGATATAAATTTCAGCGCGTTTATCTATCATACGCTCACACAACACCTCCAAACATTACGAAAATTGAAATCTGATAATATTAAACTATTACGGGTCCAATGGAAAAGGTTTCGTCGAATTCCGAGACTGTGCCTCGGAAGGCTATTTTTAAATGTTAATCTAAACGATGTATTTTTAAAATTGAACAAACCACTTAAAAATTCACTTTTAACATTTCTATTATCTTCAGCATTGTTAATACAATTTTTATAAGCCTTCGAAATATTTTTAACAAGCTTAAAACTGAAGATTCAATATTTTACCCAACTTCCAATTATTAAATTCAATAGTTTAATTGTCAAATAAATAGTGATATTTGAAATTCAAGTTAAAATTTAACTTTTAAATATTTAAAATCAATTAAATATTCCGATTTCAAATATACAAAATTTTGGGTCGTCACAATTTAAGTTAAGCCAGTGGTTATGGGATATGAAGCTAAACTCATTTATTTACTAGCTCAGTGTAATCGACACTTCTTGATGATCGATGATGATCATTTTATGGTTTAGACTAGCGATATACGATGTCTCTTTGTCCATGTGAGGGACTGTACCCCGATTTATGGAGCTTCGTCTCATTTTTATAGGCTAGCGACCTACGGGTTTTATGGAGTTCGGTTCATCGGGCGTATTGTTATTGCACTACGTCGTTGTTCCGAATTATTTGAGTTTCGGGATCATAGGGCATACCGTTATTGCACTACATCGTTGTTTCGAACTATTTGAGTTTCAGGTTCATCGGGCGTACCGCTATTGCACTACCGTCGTTGTTCCAACTCATTTGAGTTTCAGGTTCCTCGGGCATACCGTTATTGCACTACGCTGTTGCACTGGTTTTATGGTTAGCGACCATGGAATAGCATTCTATTTGTGATGCACGTGTTGGGAAGTTTTCATGCTCCCGTTTGTGATAGGCATTCCCCCTTTTGTGATTTCTAGATTTCTGGTTGTGATTTCTAGAATTTGTGTTTCACCAATTTACATGATTTGCATTGAAAAGCTCTATCAATATTTGAGTTTTGGTGAATAATTTAAAGAATGTGATTCGTTTTGGTGTTTTGAGATGATTTGAGATATGGTATGATTTTTGTTGTTATTTGATGTATACTTGACATAGTATGGCATATTTGTTATCATAGGTTTTTGGTCATATCTCTTATCATATATCATTTTATCTAATATTTATAGCTAGAGTGATCCATTTATTATTTTCATCTTAAATAATACTCGGGTCAGACCGAGGTATTTCAGGTGCTCCTGCTTGACTTCTTATCAGGGTCCTTCACCTGACTTTTGGCTAACTACTTTAGCATGGTAGTTTTTGTTAGTATACATTTGAGATAGAGACTCCTTGATGTATACTTATTCTTTTGTCTAGTACTTGTATCTATTATTTTGTGATGTAGTGGATCCAGTTTGACCACTACTTTGATGTACACTTTTATGTGATATATTCATATCTGATTCCGCCTTTGTGATATAAATATCTGTGACTGATTTGTGTTATGTTTATTTCTATATTCGTTTCCGAAGTCCTCATAGCCACTGTGTGGTAGCTTTGAGTTTGTATTTGATATGTTGAATTTCCTCTTGAAATGAAATGTAAGTTATATTATCTGACGTATCGGTACTCGCACAAAACAATTACACAGATGGTCGCTCCTTAACAGCCTTATTCTTCGCGCTAGTCGACGGCATTACCCCGTAGTGTCCTTGGCTAGTGTGAGTATAGAGGTGGGGCGTCACATAATATCATGACATTTTTGGTGCAAAACTTTTCTATAAATACCCACCTCTATTCTTACTTTCCTACATACAAATTGTCTTCATCTTCTCTTTCCTCTCCAACTATTTCAATGGCTTCCTACCTTAAGAAGAATATGTGAAACATATTGCAAAAAAGAATATATATATATATATTAGCAATCCACTTGAAAACCAAGGGCAATCACCTCCTTTCCTCCTTCACAACACACAGCCACCATCCTCCATTACCGAAGCCAAGCTGTAACATCCCACTATTTTGGACCATTCAATCGACAATAAATCCACACATGTCGGACTTGAATACTTCAAAACAGTGGATTGTCATGAAAATTTGGAGCAAATAAAATCAAACACAGAATCACTGACACAGAATATCAGAATAACTCGCAGCGGAAATAAAATACCATAGTAGTTCATGAAGCTACTATATACATACTCTCAAAACATATACAAAATCTCATAGAAAAATAGACACAATAGAAGTCTGGATACATAAATCAATAATACAGAGACAATACTGAATAGGAAATAACTGGAATATAAATCGATGAGTAGATAGACAAATAAGCTCCCACAAATATCTAACTCCAGAAGGTGAATCCAAAGTTGTGATTCTCAAGCTGACCCGAGCGTAAAGTAAAACACAAACACTCGAGTCAGGACATACATACATATACAATATAAACCAACTCAAGTGAACTGTAATAGAAGTGCACAATAACTTAAAGGATGCTTGGGATCGGCCATCCTTTAAGGATCCATTAAACCATCAATTAAGCAGTTATAGAAACTATCATAGAAATATCCATATTGACTAGGGTAGCGCAGAGCTGCAGTAATCGCTCACCTCTAGCCACACTCTCAAAATCAAAGGTGTGCATCAAAAACAATCACAAGGAAATCAAATGACACACAAAGTAGTGTACCCGTGGTTATAAATTATAAAATGGTTTATAATTTCGAATTAAAATCATTCATTTAAACCATTAAAAGTGAAGTCATTATTCCTTCAAATCAAATATTCAATTCCCAAAAATTTAGCCTTTCTGAGTTCATTTATTCAGTTAAATACTTCAAATATTGAAATTTCAGCTTTTCGCAGCACTTAGAAAATGTTGCGGTGAGTTATATTAGAAAACAATTCAATTTAGCAAAGACAGCATTTAAAAACTGCTGTAATAGTTCAGTTTTAGTTGCAAAATAGTTCAACTGATCTCTGAACATTCTATTCATAAGATCCACAAAATATGCTAGTGCATTAGTCAATCCAAACGGCATTACCAGCCACTCAAAGAAACCGGATGGTGTCCTAAAAGCAGTCTTCGGTACACTATCCTTAGCCACTCTTAACTGGTGAAATCCCGTTGCCAAATCCATCTGAGAAAACACCTTAGCTTCGTGAAGCTGATCAAACAAGTCATCTATCCTCGGCAACGGATACTTGTTCTTCTTAGTCACTTTATTCAGCTCACGATAATCCACAAATAACCTCAACAATCCATCCGCTTTGGTTATAAACACAACTGGTGCACCCCATTCAGACACACTACGCCGAATGAATCCTTTCTGTAAAAGGTCATCAATCTGCACCTTCAACTCCTGCTATTCCCTAGGCGCCATCCGCCTAAGAGGTATCACAACAGGTCTGGCTCCTTCAACTAAATCGGTACGAAACTCGATCTCTCTATGCGGCGGTAACCCTTTGACCTCATCAAAGACATCCTCAAATCCATTAGCGATTGGCACCGATGACAGTCCATCCCGTGGAACAACCAACGAATACATGAAGCTCATGAAGACGCCTTCCTCATGCTTACATCGTATCACAACCTTTCGCCCCTCCACATTCTCGACTGTCACCTCCAACCTTTCACAATCAACCTTTGCCGCATACTTCCTAAGCCAGTCCATACCCAAAATAATTCCGAACCCCGCAAAGTTCAGAACAAAACAATCACAAACAAAAGAGCAACCATGACTCGATACAATCAGACCACGACATAACATACAAAGACAAGACGAACCCCCAACTGGATTAGTCACAACCAATGGCCTATCAACAATATCCGGTTCTAAACCCAACCGGCCTACCAGTTCATTACAAACAAAAGAATGTGATGCCCCAGTATCGAATAACACTCTAACTGGAACACCACATATGGAAAGAGTACCTTGAACCACCACACTCTTTCCTTTCTCTTCAGCAGTAGGAGCTTTTGTAGATGATGGAACAGCCCCCAAAGCATAAGCTTGCACAATCTGCTTGTCCCTCCGCGGTTCTGGACAATACTTCTTAACATGCCCCGGCTTGTCGCAGTTGTGGCACTTCACCGGCACCTTTGGATTCTTGCAATCTCTGGAGAAATGGCCCTTCTGCTGACAATTGTAGCAGGTCACTTCGCCCTTTGGCTTCTTCTGGCCATCCTTACCCTTTTGTTGTTGCTGCTTCCTCTTCTTGTTTCCACCCTGCTGTGGTTTAGACTCTTCCTTGGTCACATCAACAACGGATCCTTCTTTAGGAAACAGATTCTCGTGCCTGAGAGCCTTCTCTACAAGTTTCTCAAATGGATCGTCCAAATGATCCACCAACTGCCTCCCAAGATAACTGTCCAAGCCTGTTACAAACTTCTTGTTCTTATGATAAGGAGATTCAATATATGACCGGGCATACTTGGACAAAGCTTCAAACTCAGAAACATACTTAAGAACTGGTCTTCCACCTTGCTTAAGCTCCACAAACTTCTTGAACAGAACAGATTTCTGAGCTGTAGAAATGAACTTAGCTTCAAATCTGGCTTGGAATTACGCCCAAGTAATTTCTTCCTCCGAAGTATCAATGGTGATAGAGTTCCACCAATCAGAAGCCCTTCCTTGAAGCTGTCTTGATGCGAGCTTCCTTTTGGTTGCATCCTCAATTCCCAAATCACCAAAGATCCTTCTACAAGCATCTATCCATCTCTGAACTTCAATGGTTGACTCTGTTCCCAAGAAAACCTTTCCTCCAAGAGCAGTATAATCTTTACACAACTTAGCAAAATCCACCGGTTTTTGGAGTTTGAACTTGAACTCCAACATCTACTGTAGGCCCCGGAGCTGGCATCCTTCTCATGATCGAAGTCATCATAGCCTCGAACATAGCAGCATAATCAGCAACCCTCTCAGTAGCACGGCCTTCCCTAGCAGCTGGTCTCCCTCTTGGACTCATTCTCAATATCTATAAAAAGGAATGGTCAGCACCCTTGAGAAACAACTGAATAAAGGAATCAAATACTTCTAAGCTACTATATTATATATATTGTAATCATCCATCAAAATACAATTACGTCTCTCATACATAGTTACGTCAGCGAGCGTTGGGTAAAATCGATTAACCAAAGCTCTGATACCAAATGAGACGACCGCCCATGACCCCTGCACTAAACATAGGAATAATGCGCTGTAAAGTGTGCCAGGCAGCCATGGACGATTGCCAAGGTAAGTTAAAACAACAGAATCTATCGTATTACTCACAGCGCATAGACAAAAATACAATAGAGAAAGATATACATAGTGAAGCTACACATAATAGAATCTCATCATATAAGCTCCATAGTAGTCTAATACAAAAATCTGAATAGTCAATACATCAAGCCTCTCTACATAAAACTCAGAGAATATACAAGCAGCGGAACATCCAGTACATATAGTAAGAAAGTAATATGCAAGCCTCCAGCTCGTCTTCGTCATCAGCCTCGTTGGAAACTAAGGACAACACCTGTCACCTGCTACCTAGTCTGCCCATCCCAAAGTGGATGAACAGC
Organism: Allium fistulosum; assembly: GCA_030737815.1. Lineage (NCBI taxonomy): Eukaryota > Viridiplantae > Streptophyta > Magnoliopsida > Asparagales > Amaryllidaceae > Allium > Allium fistulosum. Next base: position 871,255,740 of record CM060907.1, on the reverse strand, counting down.
CCAAGGTAATAAGAGTTGAACATAAAACCTTGAGTCAGACAACCGTCTTAGTGAGCATTAAATTAACTAACAACATACCAAAAGAGCATAAAGGTAAAAGGAATAGGAATCCAACCCTCCCACTCCACCTCTTTCTACAGTGATAGCCCCCAGACACACTAAGCAGAAATAAACATAGCAAAGCAAACATTTAAAGTAAAGCAATTATCACTCGAGTCAAGGTCGATGTTTTCCAAGTGCAAACCCCCAAGGCCTAAACCAAGATCAGATAAGCACCCAGAAAATATCGCTCTTGAGACCGAATGATGATACAACCAAATATCCATGACTCTGGCTATCACTGTTATCATTACTTCGATACCACCGTTAATTGAATGACCAGCACAATCTTTCAGCCGTCCATCAAGGGCTAATGGAAACCCCAGTTCTAGACAGAACTCCGCACGTTGTCGCAGCCCGTGCCTAGGACTATCAAATCTGCCAAGAGTACTCGACTATCAATCATAGTCTTTAGGGACTATCGAATCTGCCCAACGTACTCTTGCTTTGATCCTGCTAGAACCTTCAACAACGATGAAATCTCAGCCTCCTAGTCATCCTCCTCGATGACTATTCTCATACTAGCTCAAGCGCCTCTCGAGCCACCATTATTCTCACACTCGAACCATTTCACCGAGTTACCAACATGCTTGGAATGATCCCGTCTGGATTAAACCAAGGCTATCCCACATCATGCCATGAGTAGCTTTTCCAATCCAAGAGCCTTTCCCATAGCTTTTGAATCATCTTCGACCATCTTGTCTAAATCAAATCATCAATCAACTAATTTACAACAATCAATCAAGTCAATCATAAATCCAAATAATCAAGCATTCAAACATGATCTAATAAACAATTATAACAACAATGGAAAATCTGTAAATAAAGGGTCCAAATCTAACAAGCATGAAACATAAGTAATATCTCTACAACTTGATGAATGAGCTTGGATAGATTAACATGTAGAAGAATGGATATCAAATCATCATGAACAATGGATCTATACTTAAGTTTACGAAAATGCATGAAATCACTATTTTAACACAAAATCAAGTCATCAATCCAATATACTCCTTTGGATCCGTGTGAGAGATAATCACCACTCACCAAATATCCTAAACACCTTAAAAGAAACACACTTCAGATCTGGACAGCGAAGGATCTAACTCGATCTACCAAAATCCCGCTTCAAACGATGAAATCTCTCTTCGAAGAATGTAGATCTTCAACTTTAACTCTTGGATCTTCGATTTGGATGGAAGGAATCACAAGATTAGAGTGGAGAAAAGAAGTGAAGAAGTGCATCACTCGAGCTCTCAAAATGGCAGGACTTCGTCGCTTCAAAATTCGGATCCCCAAAGGTAAGGAAATGGACGTGTATTTATAGGCTGGAAACCCTTAGGTCGTCCGCCCCCTTAAGTCGTCCATGACTTATGAAAAATGTCACGACCTAAAATGTCACCACCTAAAAATGTCACGACCTAAAATGTCACGGTTTTACGAATGCTTCGATCCGTAAAAATACGGGTCGTTACATCTATTAATACACTCAAACTCATTCTAAAGTACTATGGACTCTATTTCAATGAGTAATTCCCACCAGAGCCAAGGTTATCGCCAACCTTCGCTTGATACCACTGTAACAGCCTGTAAACCCGTACCCCTTGAGTCAACACTATTCTCCATCATATCAACTCAAAGTGAATGGAAATACGAACCATCAGGGTTAAAAGAAGAAGGAGGTAGAAGAAAAGAAAACAACACAACAACAGAATCTAACCATCGTAGGGGAATAAAATATAATAGATAATAACTGATCTTTACAGAAAAGAAAGTATATCTGTTTATACATACATCATCATAATTCGACATCAGACTACAATACAATCAACATCACAATTCAGGACAGTTATAATAACTTGTCCCACATACAGTATACACAACATACACACCACAGCAGAAATATACATCATATACGAGGGATACGTCTCGCTATCCAGCTCGTCTTCTGAGCTCCATAGCATCTTATCCTGTATACTATAATACTCGGTCTGACCCAAGCATTATAATAAAATAACACCCGAGTCAGTCTGGAAAACCAGCGTGAGAAAACACACTCAATTGGATTATTAAAGTTTTCCAAACCCTTTGAAATCAAAAGCATCTCGTAAGACCATGCCACAAATAAACATGTCGGGTTTTTACCTTACGATAGCCAAAACACTTTTTATCAAATCCGTCTGATATTATAATAGTGTCTATATACAAATACTTATTCAAATAGCTGAAATTGTTACATGATTAAATTCCAGCATACTAGCCACAAAGTGGGTTCTACAAACAAAAACCTTAAAGGCACGTAGGGAGAATGGATTTCCAACTAATGACTAGGCACTAGGGTACCACCTGTCACAGTACCTGGTCTAGATCAGCGTACCGAGGACCACGCCCGATCCCCTGCAACACAAGGCCGGAACTACCCCTTACTCGATAATTCCGAGTAAGATCACCCCACGGTTGGGATCAACAACCGCACCACTAAGCCGAAATAAAAGGGATATCTAGACAGGGATGACCTCACCCTAATGGGTGCTATCCACATAACCTTGCTGCATAACCCCTGATTTTCAGTCATTCCTGGTTGATGAGGCTTGAGGCTAAGCGTTACCTTTTTAGAACATATCCCTTGGAATGCTCATCGTCCACTTGACGATGTTCTGAAAGCATTCATCCATACAAGTCCGTCCCGGGTTCGAACGGAACCGAAGGTACTATTCCTACTACATCCATTTGTAATCATCCTCAGGATTAGTAGCGATTAGCCCTTGTACTTCACTGCTCCAACTTCGATTCCAAACTCTTGTTTCCACACGAAACGTTCAAACCAAATCGAAGTGGTTTTCGAGAAATTAATTCCGATCCCGGTCTCTTCGAAATGATCGGTGCATTGACCAATATTGATAGTCGGTTATTTAACTACCAAATAACATTCACAAACAACCATCAGACCTTTAAATAATTTCTCCCAAATTATTTATTAACCTTAAAATATCTTTGCAAGATATATTTCCACTTTTCAACCTTTTGAAAACAGTTTCAAATCATTTTTCTCTCACGGAATAAATTTCCCAATATTTTCTATTTCCACTGAAATCACCAAGTACAAATACTTAGACTTTAAAATCATTTAAAACACTTAATTATAGAATATACTTTTAAACATTTAGATTTAAAACTACTTTAATACTTTATTTTTTTAAAAAAAATATACACTTCAAAAATATTTATAATAAAGCTACTTTATAAAATATAAAACTAAATTTTTATCTTTTTCAAACATAATACCAATTAACCTTTAAATAATTACTACTACTATAAAATTGAAAAATACTTATTTTAACATTTAAACATTTTAAAATAATAGATTTTCCAAAACATACTTTTAAAACAACTTTGAAACTTTAACTTATACTTAAAAATTTGCTTTGGAAATCGTACTTGGCTATCCAGGGAAATATACTTCTCTTTCACATCCCTAAAAATAAATCACTATTTATTTTTAATAAAATTTACGCATTCTTTTTATAAATTCCCACCTTGAATTTATTCTTCCAAATATCCACTGATATATTACTTCACTTTTATAAACCTAGTTTATAAATTCCAAAGTCTCACTTCTCTTTTAAAATCCCACTTTTATACACTTAAATCAATTTCAAATTGATTTCCAAATTTCTCCATTTTGAAATATATCCCTTTACTTACTCAATTTATTTCAAAACCCATTAACTTCCGATTTTAAAACCTTTTTATGTGAAAATACAAATTTCATATTTTTTTCCAAATTCCTTCTTTATCCTTTTTAAATAAATTTGAACCTTGAATTTTAAAGTAAATTCTTTATTACTTTAAATAATATAACTTAAGTTTAAATTTCCATTATTTCTCTATTTGCTCAAAATCCTCTTTTCCCATACTCGGAATTTATTTATTAGGATTTTAAAATCACATATATTCTTTTCAAATTCATTTTTTAATTTATTTAAATTCTCTATAATTATTTACTTAAAAATTTACTCTTTTATTTCTTTCCAAAAATCCAATCTATATATTTTGGTAACACATTATACCCAAATATATTCAATTAAACATAATATCCTACATTCCAATTATCAACGTAATCTATCACAGATTATCAAATAAATCATTTCCCAGAATATTAAACAATCTAAATATTTTGAGGAATCCAGTTGGATCCCTCCACCCTGTTTCCCTACATCCACATATGTTAGCACAATACCAATTCCACTTCGAGGTGGAATATCGTGGTATATAGGTTTATATAATATCATCCGCTATTATGCGGCGTATAGGGTCTCATCCGCTATATAATGCGGGAAATCAATCACTCCAATATATATATACTACTTTATAATATACCACATCCAATCAATTCAATCATTCAACCAAATATTTAAATATAACCATTTAAATTTAAATAACACCCAGATGAGTGAGATTAACTCACCTTTGATTTTTGTTTTTGCAATCCGATCCAAACCGGCTACTCCCTTCATGATTTTGGACCTTGTACAAACATTGTATGGTTTATTAATATTTGAAGTAATCCAAAAATCCATTTTCATTTAACAAATTAATTTAACTAATAATTTGGTTTTTAAACTAGTTATTTAATTTTAAACTAATTTTCCCTTTGAAACTACATATATATACATACATATATATATATATATATACTTATAAACCAACCTACATAGATTTCAAAATTTAACCTTTATATATAAACCTTCAACATTCAAAATTATTTTCAAAATCTTAAACATATAATTTCAGTTTACTATTTAAAGTAGGCATGTGAATATATTTATATATTTTCTTTTACTACGAATAACAAAACAGAATACAGAATAATTTGAGTTTAATTACCTTAACGAGTCGTCAACCCAAACCCTATGACATCGCCCCTGCCAACGCGATTCCTAAACCACTTGCGTGCGCAGCTCCCCCTCGACTTCACATTTTAGACCTTCACTGCTAGATCGAAGGCTTAGTCTTGCCTTCCCCACGATGTCGCCGTAGTTCCCAACGTCTACTGTACCGCGAACATCCCTGCGTGCTTCTGTAAACTTCGCGACCATCAATGTAGAACCGCACACTACCAAAACGATCACCCAGTTGCTAATCCATATGGAGATCACGAATCGAATCCCCAATTCAACATATTTGCCCTCAAATCCATGGAAGCCGAAACCCTAGCTAAACCACTGCTAGACGTCACTGCCGATTAACCACTCGAACCCTAGTTCGAAATTCCCCTCGCATGATTTCGATCGGCCCCATCTTTAAATCTCGAACGATAAGAATTTGGGTTTCGAATTTCCTGAGCTCCGCCATTGTTTATCCTTTCGGTTCGAAGATGAGTTTGAAAGGGCATGAGGAACGAAAAGAAGCCGATGATTTATTTTTGAAAGGAAACGAATTTCCTTTGAGATTTTATTTTGATTTTTCACGGCTACGATTTTAAAAGAAAGAAAGAGACGCGTGTATACAAGGAAGGACGCATGCAATAATTCTCTATACGTGTCTACACACGCATGTATAATGTTCTTGAGGTTTATAAGTCACAATATATTTTATATTTAAATTTCAAATTTAATTTACCCCGAAATCATAACTTAAAATTTCGATCTCCTACCGAGGGGTGCCGCTAGGCATTTATAATGTTAAACCCCTATTTCAGACATAATGGAAAAGGTTTCGAGTCCTAATTCGATCGTATGGAGAAGATAGCTTTTTGGACCTTATTATTATATTAAATTTCGATATAAATTTCAGCGCGTTTATCTATCATACGCTCACACAACACCTCCAAACATTACGAAAATTGAAATCTGATAATATTAAACTATTACGGGTCCAATGGAAAAGGTTTCGTCGAATTCCGAGACTGTGCCTCGGAAGGCTATTTTTAAATGTTAATCTAAACGATGTATTTTTAAAATTGAACAAACCACTTAAAAATTCACTTTTAACATTTCTATTATCTTCAGCATTGTTAATACAATTTTTATAAGCCTTCGAAATATTTTTAACAAGCTTAAAACTGAAGATTCAATATTTTACCCAACTTCCAATTATTAAATTCAATAGTTTAATTGTCAAATAAATAGTGATATTTGAAATTCAAGTTAAAATTTAACTTTTAAATATTTAAAATCAATTAAATATTCCGATTTCAAATATACAAAATTTTGGGTCGTCACAATTTAAGTTAAGCCAGTGGTTATGGGATATGAAGCTAAACTCATTTATTTACTAGCTCAGTGTAATCGACACTTCTTGATGATCGATGATGATCATTTTATGGTTTAGACTAGCGATATACGATGTCTCTTTGTCCATGTGAGGGACTGTACCCCGATTTATGGAGCTTCGTCTCATTTTTATAGGCTAGCGACCTACGGGTTTTATGGAGTTCGGTTCATCGGGCGTATTGTTATTGCACTACGTCGTTGTTCCGAATTATTTGAGTTTCGGGATCATAGGGCATACCGTTATTGCACTACATCGTTGTTTCGAACTATTTGAGTTTCAGGTTCATCGGGCGTACCGCTATTGCACTACCGTCGTTGTTCCAACTCATTTGAGTTTCAGGTTCCTCGGGCATACCGTTATTGCACTACGCCGTTGCACTGGTTTTATGGTTAGCGACCATGGAATAGCATTCTATTTGTGATGCACGTGTTGGGAAGTTTTCATGCTCCCGTTTGTGATAGGCATTCCCCCTTTTGTGATTTCTAGATTTCTGGTTGTGATTTCTAGAATTTGTGTTTCACCAATTTACATGATTTGCATTGAAAAGCTCTATCAATATTTGAGTTTTGGTGAATAATTTAAAGAATGTGATTCGTTTTGGTGTTTTGAGATGATTTGAGATATGGTATGATTTTTGTTGTTATTTGATGTATACTTGACATAGTATGGCATATTTGTTATCATAGGTTTTTGGTCATATCTCTTATCATATATCATTTTATCTAATATTTATAGCTAGAGTGATCCATTTATTATTTTCATCTTAAATAATACTCGGGTCAAACCGAGGTATTTCAGGTGCTCCTGCTTGACTTCTTATCAGGATCCTTCACCTGACTTTTGGCTAACTACTTTAGCATGGTAGTTTTTGTTAGTATACATTTGAGATAGAGACTCCTTGATGTATACTTATTCTTTTGTCTAGTACTTGTATCTATTATTTTGTGATGTAGTGGATCCAGTTTGACCACTACTTTGATGTACACTTTTATGTGATATATTCATATCTGATTCCGCCTTTGTGATATAAATATCTGTGACTGATTTGTGTTATGTTTATTTCTATATTCGTTTCCGAAGTCCTCATAGCCACTGTGTGGTAGCTTTGAGTTTGTATTTGATATGTTGAATTTCCTCTTGAAATGAAATGTAAGTTATATTATTTGACGTATCGGTACTCGCACAAAACAATTACACAGATGGTCGCTCCTCAACAGCCTTATTCTTCGCGCTAGTCGACGGCATTACCCCGTAGTGTCCTTGGCTAGTGTGAGTATAGAGGTGGGGCGTCACATAATATCATGACATTTTTGGTGCAAAACTTTTCTATAAATACCCGCCTCTATTCTTACTTTCCTACATACAAATTGTCTTCATCTTCTCCTTCCTCTCCAACTATTTCAATGGCTTCCTACCTTAAGAAGAATATGTGAAACATATTGCAAAAAAGAATATATATATATATATATATATATATATATATATATATATATTAGCAATCCACTTCAAAACCAAGTGCAATCACCTCCTTTCCTCCTTCACAACACACAGCCACCATCCTCCATTACCGAAGCCAAGCTGTAACATCCCACTATTTTGGACCATTCAATCGACAATAAATCCACACATGTCGGACTTGAATACTTCAAAACAGTGGATTGTCATGAAAATTTGGAGCAAATAAAATCAAACACAGAATCACTGACACAGAATATCAGAATAACTCGCAGCGGAAATAAAATACCATAGTAGTTCATGAAGCTACTATATACATACTCTCAAAACATATACAAAATCTCATAGAAAAATAGACACAATAGAAGTCTAGATACATAAATCAATAATACAGAGACAATACTGAATAGGAAATAACTGGAATATAAATCGATGAGCAGATAGACAAATAAGCTCCCACAAATCTCTAACTCCAGAAGGTGAATCCAAAGTTGTGATTCTCAAGCTGACCTGAGCGTAAAGTAAAACACAAACACTCGAGTCAGGACATACATACATATACAATATAAACCAACTCAAGTGAACTGTAATAGAAGTGCACAATAACTTAAAGGATGCTTGGGATCGCCCATCCTTTAAGGATCCATTAAACCATCAATTAAGCAGTTATAGACACTATCATAGAAATATCCATATTGATTAGGGTAGCGCAGAGCTGCAGTAATCGCTCACCTCTAGCCACACTCTCAAAATCAAAGGTGTGCATCAAAAACAATCACAAGGAAATCAAATGACACACAAAGCAGTGTACCCATGGTTGTAAATTTCAAAATGGTTTATAATTTCGAATTAAAATCATTCATTTAAACCATTAAAAAGCGAAGTCATTATTCCTTCAAATCAAATATTCAATTCCCAAAAATTTAGCCTTTCTAAGTTCATTTATTCAGTTAAATACTTCAAATATTGAAATTTCAGCTTTTCGCAGCACTTAGAAAATGTTGCGGTGAGTTATATTAGAAAACAATTCAATTTAGCAAAGACATCATTTAAAAACTGCTGTAATAGTTCAGTTTTAGTTGCAAAATAGTTCAATTCAGCAAAGACAGCTTTTACAAACTGTTGTAATGGTTCAGGGTTCAATTTAAAAGGTTTAGTTCAATTACATTCAAAAATCACATTTCAGCCAACTGCAGCACTTAACAAGTGCTACAATAGCTCTGTTATTAGTTTCAGGTTTTAATTTAGTTTCTGCAACTACAGCACTTACAAAGTGCTGCAATAGCCCTTAGTTAATTTGAGCCTTTTAGTTTATTTCTGCATCTACAATACTTACAAAGTACTGCAGATTCTTATTAGTTCAGATTTTAGTTTATTTTCTGAAACGATAGCATTTCTGAAGTGCTACTAAAAGAATTTCCAGATTTACACTAGAATTTCAGCCACAAATAAAATTCAATTTAAACCATTTTTAACTTATAAAAATCACATTTTTCCACTTCAAAAATAATCATTTAAATACTCTTTTAACTTATGATTTTTTTTATAAGAACATTTTTACAATTAAAATCCAATTTTCAATACTTTACTTATTAAATTCAAGTGTATAATTTTCCCATTTTTTTACATTTACCTAACACTTAAATTTAATTTACCATTTCACAATAACACTTAATTTCCATTTTATTTAATTAACTTAAACTTCGATTTTAAAACCAATTTACAAATTTCCAAATTAAATTATATTTCAACTTACAGTTTTTCCATTCATTTATTTAACATTTTTAATACATAGAAAAATCAATAACACTTTATTTAAATCATTTTAAATTCAATTTAAATCAAAATATCATATTTTTACATTTTAAAATACTTTAAAGTATCCAGAAAAATATATAATAACCATGGGTCGGTATAAAATTTTCTAACCTAAGTCTAGTGATACGGATAATATATCATTTCAATCTGTAATTACAAAGAAAATCCGGGTTCTATCATTTCAAACCCGCAATCCCAAGTAAATAAAAATAAATAAAAATCACTCAGGCCTATCATTTCAGTCCATACTGATTTTCCCCTATTCTAAAGTCCGTTCGGGTATGAATCATTTCAACCCATAGTGATTCTATTCTATAGGGAACTTGTAGTGTGAGAAACAGAAATAAATAAAGAAACAGTCTAACAAAATATAACATAACAGATGATGTGATAGGTTTATAACATGGTTTAACATCATATAATACATATCACAGGCAGGTATAACATGATATAACAGTTCTACACATTCACATGTTATCGTTTCACAATTCTATAAGTATGAATGTTAAGCGTGAATAACTCACCTTTTTAAGCTGGAGTTCGCAAATCAAAACACATAGATAAATTCCAGAAAGCACGATAGCACGACTTTTGATTTTAGTGGAGAGATAGCCAATATATTAATCTTGTATTCATCAACAAAACAAAGCAAAACATAAGTATAAATACAATACCAAAATTTATTGGAACAAAAATGGAAATAGAATTTACAAAAGACATCACCAAGCCTTTCAATCAATTTTGCTTGACCACTAACAACTTTTGCTCGGCCATAATGCTTTATTGGTTCAGCCACAAGATGTTTTTAGGTGGAAAAGGTTCTGGTTTGGATCACAAAACTCACGGCTAGCAAGAATGTGGAAGGTTTTGGAGTTACAAGGTGGAAGGTCAAAAGGCAAGGCTAAAAGGAGGTTTGGTTGCAACATTTAGGCTCGGCCAAAGGTCAAGTGGGCTCGGCCTTGGTCAGGTACAGGTTTGGTGATGGCTGAAGTGATGGGCATAGGTGGTGTACTTACTGGTGGTGGTGGGTAAGGGTGTGGCCGTGGTCAAAAATGAAGGGGATGGGAAAAACTAGGCTCAGCTATGCATTATTGGAAGGGTTTTGCAACTTTTGTGGTGTTTTGTTCATATGGAGGTTACGGCCATTATTGGTCAGAGGAGATGGAAGGTTGTTGAAGCCATGGATGATGAGGAGGAAGGTGATGTAGTGGTCGGTGGAGATGGTGGAGGGTATGGCCGAGCAACTTGTAGATGATTCAAGGCAAAAACAATGGAAAAAGAAGAAGATAAGTAGAAAAATGGGAGAAGCCATTACCTAAAAATATTTTAGAAATGAGTTGCCGTGAAGAATGATGTTGAGAAAGAGTTTCTCACGTGAATAACAAATAAAAACTCACGGCTACAATAAAGAAAAAGAACAGCCAAGAATTGAAAAGGCTAGGCAATGAAAAGTCATAGGTTTTAAAGCTTTTTGTCTCTTAGAATTTCCACTTTATAAATTCAAAGTAAACAAAATAAAAATCAGTAAATAAAAAAATAAAAGACAAACAAAAATAAAGTGGTAAAGAAAATAAATAATTAGTCTTAGGAACAACAGAAAATAAATAAAGAAAATAGTTTATTATATTGAAACTAGAATTAAAATTGTAAACAAAAATACAACTGGTAAAGGAAATTCAAACTCAACAAGATTCACACCATTTTGATTCAAAACCAAAAACAAAATAACGAATGGCAAATAAAATAGAAAATTAATAATAAAGTGTAGATAAAATTCTGCGTATAAAATGCTGAATTTATCAAATTTTTAAAAGTTTTAAAACGGAATTCGATGAAACGAAACAGAACAGATATCAAAACCAATTACTGTTTCAAAGGAAAAGATTAAAATTTAAAAATTTATATTTTCAATTAATTTCAATAAAAGTCAAAGTTTGACAAAATATAACATTTCCAGAAATCAATATTTAATTATATTTGGAAAAATAAAATAGAAACAAAAATCCAAAATACCTTGGAAGAATTCCAAACTCCAATTTAAAATTATTTAAAAACCAAAGTTTCAAAATAAAATTTAATTTTAAAATATTTATAAAAATCATGGGTTGTTACACTCTCCCCCACTCAAATCTTTTCGTCCTCGAAAAGGAAGAAGATAGGAGAATAGGAATAGCTAGCAGGAAAAATAAGAGAAATAGGAATAGTAGGTAGGAAAAATGGTGAATCGGGATAACTAGGAGGGAAAATTGGTCGAAAGAGAAGGATGAGCCATTTATTTAAACCCATATAAATTCAATTAGAATTCTTTAATATTTAATAATTTGGTTAAATCCATTTTATTATATCCATAAAAGACTTTTAAATTCAAATTGTCAATAAAAGGTAAACAATATTTAAAACACTTTAAAATCTTTTAGAAAGGAAAAATAACTGATCAAAATATCCTTTATATAACACTTTATCAAAATACTTTTATAACTCGATGTCTTAACAAGTTTATCCTCATTCCTATAGACTCTGGCAGTGCGTTGATCAGGCGTAAAGCTAGAATTCTCCAAGTACTTAGTAGACTTGTTTCAACACCCAGTGAAAATACTGGAAAAACTTTTAAAATAGATATAGAAAGTACAATCCAAACAAATCAACCAAATTTTTGTCCAACCATGGATCGCGGATACAGAATGGTTACGCCTGGATCCCCCAAGAAACAATCCGTATCCATAAGCTTTCTCAGCCCTGCGAATTACGCCATGATGACTAGTAGACCGCAGATACACAATGGTTACGCCTGGATCCCCCAGGAAACAATCCATATCCGTAAGCTATCTCAGCCCTGCGGATTCGCTACTACATACGACCTACATAGATCACAGGATACACAATGGTTACGCCTGGATCGCCCAGGAAACAATCCGTACCCCTAGGCTATCTCAGCCAAGCGAATTACGCTATGCAGTCGCGCTCGTAAGACCATGGAGATCGCCATAGAATTCGTGGACACTCGAGTATCATATCCGGAAAACCCAAATCAGAGAGTAATATCGATAGAATGAATCCACAATGTGGCCACAAAGCGGATATCAAGCAGAAGGCACCTTCCATATCTTTACTTCGTAAATATGTATCATATAGTACCTTTTCAAATCACTTTCAAATATCGTACTTATATAAGGTCCATTATATATAAGATTTCAAATTTCAAATCGAATACTTTCCAAAATCAAAATTATATCAAATCACACTTATATAGACTTCGATTATATAAGATTTCACTTTTCAAATTGAGTACCTTTTCAAATCAATATTTTTCGAATCAACATCATATTTATACAAATCAATTTTTTATAAGTTCGATAACTTCCAAATCAAGTATTTAGTCAAATACAAGGTTCTCAATTTCAATTTGTTTTAATTAGTTTTCATATACGATTCCACCAAATTATACTTCCAAATCAAATATCTTCAGTTTCAAAGTTTCCAAAATTATAAGTTTAGAAAATAATCAAAATTTCCAAATCAACATAATTTATGTCAAACAAATCCACTTCTGAAGACATCATGTAAATATTGGGTTTTAAATTTCAATCTATTTTCGAAACCAAATATTTTCTCAAAAAATCAATTTTAACCCATATGTTTACCCAGTTCATAACTCTCCCTTTATCCTTTTTAAATTATTTATTTTTATTATTTGAAAGATCTACTTTACCTTTGAAAATTATTATTATTATATATATAGTTTATAAAAGATATTACTAAGTTAAAACATTTAAAATTAATTTTTTTTTCTCAAAACATTTTGAAGACTAAATTTTATCCAGAACATTTCAAAACTAAATTTCACATTAGTATGATTCAAACTAGTCTTATTCATTTACTTAACAAAACAGTTTCAAATTTATTTAAATCATATTACTTCAAAACATACAAACTAAACTTATATACTTATCAAATACTTTATACTTTTCAAAATTACTTAGCTTTGAAAAGTTAACCTTGATTTGGAAGTGCTTGAACCTTCAAAATAGTCGAAGGAATCATATTTACAATCCAACAATTGGAAATCACCAACAAATCAGTAAATCAATTTCAAAAGATAGGGTTATATCAATCAAATCTGAAACTCAAAGACTGAACACCTACTCATTTCAACTGTTCAAATATATATATATATATATATATATATATATATATATCTTCTGAATATCAAATCACACTTCGGAATTTGAAATCAAAATTGGTTTCACAAATCAATCGCATAGTAAAGCTACCGAAGTGGCCTCTCCCCCACTCTGCAACTCGAAAATCAATGTCGATGATGCATGCATTCACCGAAATTATTTTCCAGCGACACAAGTGGGTTCTGGAGTTCTATTTTCTCGAAAACTTCTTTTGAAATTTCTTCGAAATCATTGAAACCCATTAAAATTATTTGAAACATTCCTTATTTGGAAAATACTTTCAAATCGTATTATTTATTTATTTATTTATTTAAATCTTAAAACCAGTCTCAAGAATGTCGGAGTTCAATCACTCAAATTCAAATTCAAAACCTTCAGTTATAAATCATTTTATATGAAACCATTTCTTATATACTTCTCAAAATTTTCTAATCTTTTCGAAACTTCAAATTCTCATTTTAAAAGGGTATATAATCCTTATTGAAAACATTTCTCTTTTATACAAAATATGTCATCCTTATCAAAATAACAATCCCGATGAATACACAATTCCAAAAATAAAATCAACCACAAATTTTCCAAGGGTTGATTCAAGGATGGATTTCAAAACAAAATAGAGATTCAAATTTAGAGGAACTCTAATCAAATAGAATTCTGATTCAAAGATAAGCTCAAACGAAGATAAGATAATCAAATTACCAAATAGAAGATGGATAAGCTTATATAAATCGTGGGCGACCTTAACTGGTCATCCATGACTTCAGGAATATAATCGATGCGAAAATCTAAGGCAAATCGACCTTCGATCGTCGGAGATAGAATCCAGGTATAGCAGAAGATAGAAAACATCGTAAACCGAGGATACGGAAATCTCCGGTGAATCAATGCCAATTATAAGGGAGTTTCACCCTTTTACAAACCATTCAAAGATTGGCGGAATCGCCACCTTATAAAGGTCATTCAAAGTGGGGTTATGTAATGCTCCAAAATCAAAAGAATACAGGTAGGAGAGAGAGGAATAGATCTCAGAACAAGTGGGAGCATTCCAAAGTTCAAACGAATCCTAATCGATAAGAATCCTAACCAAGATTAGAGATATATAACCTATATTAATACAAAATAATTCCCATTCATAATTTAAAAAAGACTCAAATTCATATCATACAAAAAACATGAGCATAAATATCTTAAGTTTGACAACTTTAGCTAAGCAAAAGATACAATAGAGTTCACTAATTGCAACCTAACATACTACTGATAACAAAAGATCGACAGATCACCACTCCTACATAAATAAAGCATCAGTATTAATTCTTCTGGGTGGTACATCAACGGGTCCAGAACGCTCCCCCTTAATGTGCCCCCAACTTCTGCATTTTTGGTATAAGTGCACTACACTCCCATCTTCCTTAACGAACTGCGGGTACGCAGCTTTCTTTCCGTACTTCCTCTCAGAAAAATTCCTGGCTATATGCCCGGGCCTCCTACAGTGATAGCAAATGGTTGAATGGTCGACTGATGTAGTGGGTGCAGATTTCACTTTCTTCACCTTCTGGCAGCGATTGGGAAAGTGCCCCTCACTACGGCATCTAAAACAGAAGATCTTGGATCGAAAACGCCGGCCCTCCTTCTTCTTTCCTTTATCTCTATTCCCGCACATGGCTGCATAGTGTCCCTTTTCCTGACACCGATAACAAATGACATGGTCATAAGGACTAGGTCCTGCTCTTTCCTTCCACAGCCTTTCCCACTTCTCGATTTCTTCCTCCCGTTCCTTACGGGCCAGGGCTCTTCGTGCTCTACGAGCTGCTTTCTGCTCTTCTGATTATGCCATACTCAAATAGCTTCCTATTAATAAAGAATTCGGATCAAACAAGATAGAAGTTCAAAATTCTAGCGAATCCTAACTGAAGAGATTACTAACAAGGTGGATACAGAAAGGATGAAGTTTAGAAAATTTTTCTTTCGAAATAAAAATTTTATAGCAAAATAATCTTTAAAAATCCTTTGAAAATCATTTGAAAATCATTTTATACTTCGAAAATACGTTCTCTAACAAAGGAATGATTCTGAGATTGATTTCACTCATTCTAGGGTATTTCTACCTATCTCTAATGAGTTTTTGCTCCACAGGCTAAGGTTTGCCTAAAACCAAAGCTTTGATACCAAATGTAACATCCCACTATTTTGGACCATTCAGTCGACAATAAATCCACATGTCGGACTTGAATACTTCAAAATAGTGGATTGTCATGGAAATTTGGAGCAAATAAAATCAAACACAGAATCACAGACATAGAATATCAGAATAACTCGCAGCGGAAATAAAATACCATAGTAGTTCATGAAGCTACTATATACATACTCTCAAAACATATACAAAATCTCATAGAAAAATAGATACAATAGAAGTCTGGATTCATAAATCAATAATACAGAGACAATACTGAATAGGAAATAACTGGAATATAAATCGATGAATAGATAGACAGATAAGCTCCAACAAATCTCTAACTCCATAAGGTGAATCCAAAGCTGTGATTCTCAGGCTGACCCGAGCGTAAAAGAAAACACAAACACTCGAGTCAGGACATACATACTTATACAATGTAAACCAACTCAAGTGAAATGTAATAGCAGTGCACAATAACTTAAAGGATGCTTGGGATCGCCTATCCTTTAAGGATCCATTAAACCATCAATTAAGCAGTCATAAACACTATCATAGAAATATCCATATTAAAATAAACAATGCAAATAACAGTGTTAATGTGACTAGGATAGTGCAGAGCTGCAGTAATTGCTCACCTCTAGCCACACTCTCAAAATCAAAGGTGTGCATCAAAAACAATCACAAGGAAATCAAATGACACACAAAGCAGTGTACCCGTGGTTGTAAATTTCAAAATGGTTTATAATTTCGAATTAAAATCATTCATTTAAACCATTAAAAAGCGAAGTCATTATTCCTTCAAATCAAATATTCAATTCCCAAAAATTTAGCCTTTCTGAGTTCATTTATTCAGTTAAATACTTCAAATATTGAAATTTCAGCTTTTCGCAGCACTTAGAAAATGTTGCGGCTAGTTATATTTGAAAACAATTTAATTTAGCAAAGACAGCATTTAAAAACTGCTGTAATAGTTCAGTTTTAGTTGCAAAATAGTTCAATTCAGCAAAGACAGCTTTTTCAAACTACTGTAATGGTTCCGGGTTCAATTTAAAAGGTTTAGTTCAATTACATTCAAAAATCATATTTCAGCCAACTGCAGCACTTAACAAGTGCTACAATAGCTCTGTTATTAGTTTCCGGTTTTAATTTAGTTTCTGCAACTACAACACTTACAAAGTGCTGTAATAGCCCTTAGTTAATTTTAGCCTTTTAGTTCATTTCTTCAACTACAGCACTTACAAAGTGCTGCAGATTCTTATTAGTTCAGATTTTAGTTTATTTTCAAAAACGATAGCATTTCTGAAGTGCTACTAAAAGAATTTCCAAATTTACACTAGAATTTCAGCCACAAATAAAATTCAATTTAAACCATTTTTAACTTATAAAAATCACATTTTTCCACTTCAAAAATAATCATTTAAATACTCTTTTAACTTATGATTTTTTTATAAGAAAAATTTTACAATTAAAATCCAATTTTCAATACTTTACTTATTAAATTCAAGTGTACAATTTTCCCATTTTTTTACATTTATCTAACATATAAATTTAATTTACCATTTCACAATAAAACTTAATTTCCATTTTATTTAATTAACTTAAACTTCCATTTTAAAACCAATTTACAAATTTCCAAATTAAATTATATTTCAACTTACAGTTTTTCCATTCATTTATTTAACATTTTTAATACATAGAAAAATCAATAACACTTTATTTAAATCATTTTAAATTCAATTTAAATCAAAATATCATATATTTACATTTTAAAATACTTTAAAATATCCAGAAAAATATATAATAACCACGGGTCAGTATAAAATTTTCTAACCTAAGTCAAGTGATACGGATAATATATCATTTCAATCCGTAATTTACAATGAAAATATGGGTTCTATCATTTCAAACCCGCAATCCCAAGTAAATAAAAATAAATAAAAATCACTCAGGCCTATCATTTCAGCCCATAACGATTTTCCCCTATTCTAAAGTCCGTTCGGGTATGTATCATTTCAACCCATAGTGATTCTATTCTACAGGGAACTTGTAGTGTGAGAAACAGAAATAAATAAAGAAACAGTATAACAAAATATAACATAGCAGATGATGTGATAGGTTTATAACAGGGTTTAACATCATATAATACATATCACAGGCAGGTATAACATGATATAACAGTTCTACACATTCACATGTTATCGTTTCACAATTCTATAAGTATGAATGTTAAGCGTGAATAACTCACCTCTTTAAGCTGGAGTTCGCAAATCAAAACACACAGATAAATTCCAGAAAGCATGATAGCACGACTTTTGATTTGAGTGGAGAGATAGCCAAGATATTAATCTTGTATTCAGCAACAAAACAAAGCAAAATATAAATATAAATACAATACCAAAATTTATTGGAACAAAAATGGAAATAGAATTTACAAAAGACATCACCAAGCCTTTCAATCAATTTTGCTTGACCACTAACAACTTTTGCTCGGCCATAATGCTTTATTGGTTCAGCCACAACATGTTTTCAGGTGGAAAAGGTTCTGGTTTGGATCACAAAACTCACGGCTAGTAAGAATGTGGAAGGTTTGGGAGTTACAAGGTGGAAGGTCAAAAGGCAAGGCTAAAAGGAGGTTTGGTTGCAACATTTAGGCTCGGCCAAAGGTCAAGTGGGCTCGGCCTTGGTCAGGTACAGGTTTGGTGATGGCTGAAGTGATGGTTAGAGGTGGTGTACTTGCTGGTGGTGGTGGCTAAGGGCGTGGCCGTGGTAAAAAAGGAAGGGGATGGGAAAATCTAGGCTCGGCTATGCATTATTGGAAGGATTTTGCAACTTTTGTGGTTTTTTGTTCATATGGAGGTCACGGCCACTACTGGTCAGAGGAGATGGGAGGAGGTTGAAGCCATGGATGATGAGGAGGAAGGTGATGTGGTGGTCGGTGGAGATGGTGGAGGGTATGGCCAAGCAACTTGTAGATGATTCAAGGCAAAAACAATGGAAAAAGAAGAAGAAAAGTAGAAAAATGGGAGAAGCCATTACCTAAAACTATTTCAGAAATGAGTTGCCGTGAAGAATGATGTTGAGAAAGAGTTTCTCATGTGAATAACAAATAAAAACTCATGGCTACAATAAAGAAAAAGAACGGCCAAGAATTGAAAAGGCTAGGTAATGAAAAGTCATAGGTTTTAAAGCTTTTTGTCTCTTAGAATTTCCACTTTACAAATTCAAAGTAAACAAAATAAAAATCAGTAAATAAAAAATAAAAGACAAACAAAATAAAGTGGAAAAGGAAATAAATTATTAGTCTTAGGAAAATAGAAAATAAATAAAGAAAATAGTTTATTATATTGAAACTAGAATTAAAATTGTAAACAAAAATACAACTAGTAAAGGAAATTCCAACTCAACAAGATTCACACAATTTAATTCAAAACCCAAAACAAAATAAAGGATGGCAAATAAAATAGAAAATGAATAATAAAGTGGAGATAAAATTCTGCGTATAAAATGCTGAATTTATCAAATTTTTAAAAGTTTTAAAACGGAATTCGATGAAGCGAAACAGAATAGATATCAAAACCAATTACTGTTTCAAAGGAAAGGATTAAAACTTAAAAATTTCAAATTTCAAATAATTTCAATAAAAGTCAAAGTTTGACAAAATATAACATTTCCAGAAATCAATATTTAATTATATTTGGAAAAATAAAATAGAAACAAAAATCCAAAATATCTTGGAAGAGTTCCAAACTTCAATTTAAAATTATTTAAAAATCAAAGTTTCAAAATAAAATTTAATTTTAAAATATTTATAAAAAATATGGGTTGTTACACAAGCCCACCTCCACTTGCAAACATATGCCAAGCTTTCCCAAGGTCCCGGGCTCGACACTATAGATTTTGGTTCAATCATAGCAAAGCTATAGTCCATTTTCCTAAGTTTGATATTGAGACGACTCATCACCTCGATCCTCGGAAATCAACATTAATACATCCTCGGTATTCACGTGCCCCAAATCCAAGTGCCAGAGAGGTGGATTATTGTGGATAAGAAAGAAAATAAAGACAGAACAAACTCTCACACGAATGTAATAACATATATTATTTCAACATATAACTTTTACAGTGGAAATTATAAATACATTTATCAAAGTTAAACATGGACAGTTATAAATATCTATCCTTAAAATGCAGAATATAATGATACACAAGTGTGGTGGTAACAGATAACAATCTTCAAAAGAATCTTCTAATCCTTGCTTCGAGCTTTATCCAAATTTCTTTTAACTAAACCTGACTACTAGGCTGCCATGGAAATTAGGCAATCAGAGTTTAAGGAAAGGAAAATAAACTCCGAGTAGTCATGGGAGTAGTGTGAGAAATTCAAAATACGCGGTTTGAAAAAGAAAAGGTATCTCATAAGACCACGCCACATATAAACACGGAATAGGTTTTTACCTTATGATAACCAAAACATTTGCTACGCAAAATATGGGGATATTATTTTTAATGACATTCTTTGAAAACACTTTTCATGTAAATATATTCAAATACCCAAAATTGTTACATTGGTTAAATTTGACGGCATAATATGTTTACAATCAAGTTCGAAGGCACTTATTGGAGAATGGAATTCCATACAGTACATCTCTAGAGGAA
Source organism: Allium fistulosum (assembly GCA_030737815.1). Classification (NCBI taxonomy): domain Eukaryota; kingdom Viridiplantae; phylum Streptophyta; class Magnoliopsida; order Asparagales; family Amaryllidaceae; genus Allium; species Allium fistulosum. Next base: position 871,235,082 of record CM060907.1, on the reverse strand, counting down.
TGTACCGAGGATACACAAACAATTCTCCGCATATGGCAAGACTAGTCTATCCCTATTTGGCACTCATACATGACCTAGATAGAAACCGAATATTACATCAACCCGGTCATTACCGACCTATCCGAGAGCTCTCTTAGCATACACGACATTCCTGATATATAGAGGGTTATCTAGAAAGGTTATGACCATACCCTAATGGGTGCGACCCACTTAGCCTTATGGTGTACCCTGTTTAAGTCATTACCAGGTGATGAGGCTCAAGGTAGCGATTACCTTTCACATAGCACATTCCACTTTGAATGCCACATTGCCATTCCATGATCACACAACTGATTTCTGCAAACGTATAACTCATGAGCTCGTACGTCTCAGGAAAGGGTGTTAAGCTATGAGAAGTTGCCTTCTCCACCACCAAACAGATGATATGTTCATAGAGATCAATTTATGTAATTAGAAATGCAACATCAAATATTCGTCCATACATATTTTCCAGGAATAGTACAAACCGAAGGCACTCTCCTACCACATCCTGTCGGGAATTACCCCTAGGATTAGTAGCAAGAAGTCCTTGCATCAAAGATCTTAAATGAAGAACTACCGCCACATAATATGATATGTGAAATTTCCCCCGAAGGTTAGTGACAAGTAGCCCTACATTCCATCTTCCAAATCATTTCCATGTCTTCACTTCGAATACGTAAATTGGTACGAAGTGGTCTTCAGATAGGAATCACCCAAATTCGACCACGGTTCCTTCGAACCAATTATCGCTAAAAAGATTTTAAGTGAATAGGGAATTATTCTTTGATTGATTAATTTATTTTTATCAAAATATCTTCAGGAGATATATATTATTAAAACATTTTTTCTGATATATACGGAATCATTAAACCTCTCTTGTCAAATTCTTTGATTATTTAAAATCTTTTTAGATCTTGGAATAACTCTAAATCATTTCATTTTTCACTTAGGAAAATATTTCCAAATCATTTCATTTAAATCTTAACAAAGATTTCTTAATTCAAAACTCAAATTTTTGATTGAGTTAAAACCATGTTATGTAGGATGTTAATCCAAAGCTAGTAAATATTAAGTGAGCAGAATCTATTGAAATCATCTAATTCTACTCAATATCACTTCCTGTATTGAACAAGTACTATGAGTGGAATAATGGTGGAATCGTCTTTTAAATTCCACTAATAGTATGAGTTCTCTCTTCGGCCTTTAACACTAAGTATAAGAAGATTATCTCGATAAAATCCAAGTTATTTATATTTGGAAAATCATATCCTTTATACTTTGGAAAATTTTGATGCGAGTAAATCAAATTTATTATCCCACCATCGGGCCAGTCTGGGTATCCAAGGAGAGCAGGAAGTGGTTTTCCAAACTTAAGTCTAGACACTATCTCTCTATCACTCATAAGGCGGTCAAGTTATTTGATTGACTCTAAATAATTTAACATACTCTACTAACTTTTAATCCTTTATTTAGCCACTCTATAGATCCTTCAAATCACCTCTAAAATACTTTATTAATCATTTAAAAACATTTACAAAAGATTTGGAAAAGAATGGTTATGTTTTAAAACTATATTTCAAAAGTTATAGAAAACTATTGTGAAAAATTGCTGCGAAAAGTGCTTTTTAAGCTATATTGATCAAACTGACTTTCTATCATTTGAAAATTTGTTTTTATAACTCAAATAAATTTTAAAACATTTTTAGAATTGATTTCATATTTTTAAACAATTTTAAAATATCATTTTTAAAGAAATCTTTTTATGAATTTTGAACTGAAAACCACGATTTTTCCAAAAACTTGTATTACTCATATTTCAAAATCTGCTTATCGAAATCTTGATTTTCTTTCTTTGTTTGAAAACTATGGATATAATATTTCAAAAAATTCTTATTTTGAAGAATTCCGAGCTATATTACATTACATATACTTGTTCGACTTTTACGATGTGAAATTGCGAACTACCATTACGCGACAAGCTAATTTTTGATTCCATTTTCAAATACTTTTTAAACTTCACCAAAACAATTTTATATGTTTATAAAACATTTCAAACTCATTTTTAAACTATGCTAAAGAGGTTTAACATTCCATATTCACCATTTCATTTTCAAAAGGAAAGTGATTTCCTTTGTGCATATCGACGTGTATTAACTTGACTTGCATATATATATATATATATATATATATATATATATTCAACAACCATATTAAAAAACCATCATTAACAATCATATCCAAACATATATTTCATCCAATAGTATAGATAACTGTAGTTTAGGAGTTTCTCACTTTGATTTTCTATCGAAAGGCCATCGCTTCACTAACTCGCGATCCAAGCTAACAAACCCCCAACATCTTTGCCTCTTAGTATGCTCGGCCATTCTATACCAAAAGCGGTGCTTCAGCTAGCATAGGGAATGAGGTGTAGGATTTTGGATTATTATTGAATTTACCAAAAACTAGACCTAAAAATAGGTCATTTTCTCTTGGGTTTTTGAACATTCTACTCTCTGAATTTAGAAATGTGGTCAACATGAAAGTCATAGGAAATTCTTTTCTTTATGGTTTAGAGAAAAGGAACACTCAATTTCAATTTGTTTTGATGAAGTTATAATCAATAGAAGAGAGGGTATTCTTGGATTCAAAAAAAATGTAGCCCGAAAATGCACTGTAAAAAAGTAAAATTTTGACATAGTTAGACTCAAAACTGGAAAACGTACTAAACATGAAAGTTGTAGCCACTGGAATTCTACATTTTTTGGAAAAAGAATTACTTTTTTTTTTTGAGGTGTTATACTCAAATGAAAAGGAGGTATTCTCGGCCTTTAAAACTAGGCTCGAAAATGGTCTAGAAAGAATGGAGTTTTGAGAATAGCAAAGCTTAGAATGGGAAGAAGTGGTCAACTAGAAAATTGTAGCCACTTAAATTTTGAGTGGTTTGAAGAAAAAATTGCACAATTTAGTTCGGTTATGAAGGAGATATGGTGGAATGAAGAAGAGGGAAATGTATGGTTATTTATAGGGAAAATAGAGAAGGGAAATAACTACACTTACATCATCCTCCTCATCACCACCACATGCTCCTCCTTACATCACCATGTATGGCCAAAAAGACACCCTCCATGTGCATGTAATAATGCATGTGCTTATGTGTAAGAGAGTGGACTTTTAGGATTGCTTAAATGGTAAGGAAGTGATAATATCTTGGATATTTGATTTTATATGTATATATGTAACTTACATGTATACATATGTTACATATATCATCATCCTCATCATGTAATCCCCACCCTACCTTCCTCCTACACTTCCTAGGATGGCTAAAGGTCTCTTCATGCATGGACACGACCATGTGCCATGTACTTGGATGACTTTAGGTTAGCTTAAGTATTAAGCTTTTACAAATATCTTAAGTATGTTATATGTACATATATATGGTTCCATTCATGTATGCACATGACATGTTTTTGCATGTATATGCATGCCTTAATATGGGTATGTGTATATCATATAGGTGTTCAAGTCATATAAACAACGTTACACAACTTATATATGTTAAACTGTTGAAAATCGAGAAACCGACTACCGGTAACATTTTCACTTATTAATTTATATACATATATTTGTAAAAAAAAATTGAAAATAAATTTTAATAATTATTAATTAATTATAATGATCATATTTGAATTATAAAACCATATAAATTAATGTTAAAAATTATTAACAATAATTGATATTATACCGATAAAGCGATATCGATTTTTCCTTATATTTTCAAATCAAATATATATCTTTATAAAACTATTATAAATGATTTATTATCACTTTATAACTATTCAAAATGGAATCATTATTTAAAATAATTATTTGAATATTTAAAATAATTATTAAATCATTAAATCTCAATTCATAAATCTATATTTAAATACGATGCCATTATTGGTGATGACATAAATATATTTTATTTTTCAAAAATAAAATAATTTATTTTATTTCATATTCTTGTCCAAATATAAAAATAAGTGATGTATCCAACACCGTGCGCGACGTTTTACAATTATAGAGCTGGTTTTCGATAAAACAGTTTTCAGTCATTTTACCGATTTAAATCTCGAGGAAAATATTTTTGTAAATATCTATTCAAAGTAAGATTATTAATATTTATTATCACTAAAATCAACATTATTTATATTATCATCCTTTTATTTGAATAATTTTAAAAATAAATATAATTTATCAAAGTGATAAATTTGTGGGTCGTTACAGATATCCAATAAAGGTGAGAAACTCTAGTTATATTATGATATTTTTGATGATGTATATATATATGTTTAGTTATTCTTGGTTGTGATGATTGTGAACCATGTTTGGATATGATAATAGGTTTGTTTGGATGTGTAAATAATTCGCGTTCAATACATGTCGAATATCACAAGGGAAACCACTTTTATTTAATAAATGAAATGGTGTATATTAGAGTGTTAAACCTCTTTAAAATGGTTTATAATTGTTTTATAAATATAGAAATATAATTTGGTGAAGTTTGGACAAGTTATGAAAGTTAAGTCAAAAATAGGTGCGTCGTGTAACGATAGTTCGAGATTTTCGCACCGTAGAAAGTTAAATTGATTTCTTTGATGGATTAAGAGTCAGAATTCTTTGGAATAAGAATTTTCCAAACTCTCATAATCATATTTTACAAATAAGAAAAAGATCAAGATTTAGTTTGGTGGATTTCGAAATATGAGCAAATCAAGTTTTTAAATAGTCGCACTTTGGCAGTTTGGAAACCAAAGTGATAAATTGTTCAAAATTGATATTTTTAGTTCTTTAAAAATATGGAATAAATTATATAAATATTTTAAATTGTTTTAAAAGAGATTTGAGTTATACAAATGGATTTCTAAATGATCGAAAAGTTGTTTTGATCAAATAAGCATTAAAAGCACTATTCGCAGCACTTTTTGCAGCACTTTTAACAACTTTTGAAATATCGCTTTAAACTTAAGTATTATTTTCCAAATGTTTTCAAATAAATAATTAAGTATTGAGATAATTTGAAGGTTTTATAATTTATTATAAAAAGTTTAAATAAATGATTTAAAGAAAAGCTGTTATAAGGAAGTGATTTAATCTTGGCTCTAAAAGACAATGAGTAGACCGGATTTTTCTATTCGTGAGATCTAGATGTAAGGTGGTTTAACTAAGGAGATGTTCAGGAGCAACCAGTGCCCTGGCTCACCTAGCCTCTTTTCTGGGCGAGGAATAGATAAGGTCGAAATGTTGGAAACGAGGCAAGTATAAAAAAATAAAATTTTCTAAATTTAATACAACTTGGATTGCATAGAAATAATCTTCTTATGCTTAGTATTAGATTCCAGGAAGGGAACCCATGTAATCTGGTGAATTTAAAAGGTGATTTCACCACTATTCGACGGATAGTAAAGGCTGAATACGAAAATGGATGTTGTGTAGAATTAGTATAATTTCTATGGATCTGTTTTACTCAAATACTAACTAATTTGGATTTACCATCTTTGATAACATGGTTTCAACCTATTAAAAAGATATGTGTTGGAAATAACAAATCTTTTGTCAAGACTTAAATAAATGATTTGGAAATAATTTAATTCCTATGGATCTTTTTGCTTAAAATTAATTGTTTTGGGTTTATAGTAAACGATATCTTAAATAACATTGTTTTTGACCTGTTTAAAAGTTATGATTTAGAAATAAGAAATCTTTGTTAAGATTCATGATTTAGAGATACTTTCCTAAGTAAAGGATGAAATGATTTGGAATAACTCCAAGATTTAAAAAGGTTTTAATTAAACAAAGATTTGATAAATGAGGTTTAATGGTCCCATGTATACTGAAAAGAAATGGTTTTAAAAAGATATATATATATATATATATCTAAGAAGGTATTTTGGATAAAAAGGTACTAATTAATGGAATATTAATCACCCACCTACTTAACATCTTTCATCGATGATTGGTTTGGAGGAACCAGGATCAAAATTGGGCAAATTCCTATCCAAAAACCACTTCGAACCAATTTACGAGTCTGAAAGTGAAGACATGTTAAAGACAATGAAGTTGAAGGCGAGGATCTTCATAACAGAAGGACTTCTTGTTGATAATTTTGGAGTAGCCGTCGAGATAAATAAATATCAGTGGTCCCTTCGTTCAAGGATCTTTGTATGCAATGATTACTTACTACTAATCCTAGGGGTAATGCCCAACAGGATGTGGAAGGAGACTTCCTTCGGTTTGTCCTGTTCCTGAACAACTTGTATGGATGGATGTCTGACATTGCATTCCTAAAATCACAGTGCATTGATCTCTATAAACGTACATATGTTTTGTGGTGTAGGAGGTGACCCCTCTTATGCTTAACACCCTTCTTCGAGACGTACGAGCTCAGAAGTTGTACTTTTGTTAAAATCAATATTGTGTTGTTTGAAATAGCAATGCAACATTTTAAGTGAAAATGTTCTAAGAAAGGTAAACAATACCTCAAGCCTCAAACCCAAGGAATTGTGACAGTGGTTGCTTTAAGGCTAAGTGGTTCGCAACTATTAGGGTATGATATCACCTTTCTAGATTTATTTATTTCTAAATGCTATAACGTCGGGTTTAAATTTTGTGGTGTATGCTATGTCTCGGAGAGGTTAGGAACGACAAGGGTGATATCATATTCGGTGCTATCTGTACCATCCGTTGGTCTCAGGTAGGCTGGTCTTAATTTGCATAGGACCAACTGTTAGTGGCCTTGGTACATTCCTCTAGAAATGTACTGTACTAGAGGTAGCCCCTTACCTTGCTATTCATTGGAAATCCATTCTCCAATAAGTGCCTTAGGACTTAGTTGTAAACTATTATGCCATCAAATTTAACAATGTAACAATTTTAGCTATTTGAATATGTTTATTTGAAAGGTTTTCGAAGAATGTCATTAAAAATAATATCACTGGATTTTACGTAGAAATGATTTGGTTATCATAAGGTAAAAACCCATTCCGTGTTTATGTGCGGCATGGTCTTATGAGATACTCTTTGTTTTCAAATACTCGTATTTTGTGTTTGTCACACCAGTCCCATGATTGATCCAGAGTCTATATTTTTTCCCTTAAACTCTGGTGCCCTATTTCTTCGGGCAGCCTAATAGTTAGGTTTAGTTTGGAGCATTTTGAAAGAGCTCAGAGCATAGAGCTAGAAGATTGTTATCCATTTCTACCACAATTATGTACTATCGTATTCCACATTTGTAAGGACAGAGATTTATATCTATCCATATTGATGTTAATTTAAACTCTGATAAATGCATTTAAAATTTTCTACTGTAAAGATTATATGTTGAAATAATATATGTTATTCTATTCATGTAAGATTATATTATGTATCTTTATTTTCTTTTCCCCATAACTATCCACCTTTTCTTTCAAATTGAGTTGGAAATGTATGGTTTATTGTCATCATAAAATATATGGAATTGTGGGTCGTTACATAATACGTAATCCGTAGGTGCCTTCTGCAGTCATGAGTAATACACTGCCCAACATTTGGAGAGCGTTACGTACTCTAGTCTCAACAGATACATTGATCTCCAGTCTCAATGCATATGGACTTGGAATATTTAGAATGGTATATTTAATGATATTGTGATAAATTACCCACGGTTACAACACTTTATAACTACTATCACAAAACATACCATTTATGGATTTTCTATTAAATATACTTTTAACTAAATTAATTAATTAATATAACCAAATTATATCAAGTATATAATAGAAAGAAAACACCTTTATTTCCAACAAGACTGGTCAACGAGTTAAATATATGTAACAAATTACATAATTGTCCCTAGGGCATACCTCTAACTCTATCAATCTCCCACTTTCACTTGGAGTCAATTATGGAATCTTATCCCAACTTCTCCAATTTCTTTTCTCAAAACCAATTGTGCAAGCCCCTCTATGAATGGTATGCTATTATGTTTCAATTATATACTCTGTCAATCAACTCTCTCCGACGGTGATAAATTGTTTTAACATGTGGAACAATTCGGAGTATGTCTCTTGACTTCAAGTGAGCTCTAAGTTCTGTTATGAACTATATTGCAACATTGTTATCATATAACAATGTCATGAGATTCTCAACTGTTGGAATCAGCTCAGTTATAAATTTGTGCACTTATATTTTTTTATACAATGCTTTCACTGTGGCACTATTCAAGGCAATGCATTTAGCATTTTTCATTGAATCGGCCACGGTCTTTCATTTGGAACATTTTTAACTTAAAGATTTATTATTAACATATCATACTCAATATCACTTATGAAAGTTTGACTCCGAACACTCCTTCATAAGGAATTTGTTGTTTATGTAAACAATTCTCTAATATTTCATAAATACACGATGACACTTCAAACAACCATTTAGTGATATCAATTTGGATTTGATATTTGCTTCATGTATCCAATACATAAATAAATCACGATATCGTAGAAAACATAACATGTATGATAATTCCTATTGTCAATGCATAGGGAACTCATCTCACATATTCCGTATTAAACAATTTAATAAGGTGTCTTTGCATATCGATTAGGGATATACCCAATATCTTGTATATTCACTATAAAAGACATCATTTACAATCCAAAGTTGAGTATTAAAACAACTAAGGTTGATTTTAACACAAGTACATCATTAAAATCAACAACGTGCTGTTTACTTATAGTTTAGAAATATCGGTGTACCTTTTAATGCTCTTTCTTATAAACACATTCTTCCTCAGCATTTTGATTGATAATCAAGCTATTTGATATTTCTATCAAAATATTTTTTCAATTTTGATGCTTTAAAATGTTACTTTCTATCGTTTCTTAGATCATATCCAATGACTCACAAACTCAATATCGCTTCCACCGACTTTGAGACATTTTTGGTTATTATGCGTAAACAGTTTACTCTAAATCATAATTTAGAATTTTCTGTTTCAATACGTATGTACCAAACGTAAAGTCATACTAAATGGTAATTTTGTGAGTAAAAACAAATTAACTTGAGCACGTTGAATGCTGAATATATTATGCTAATTTCAACAATTGAAATTTGCGATATTATTCTTATTAACATTACTCATTTAATTCCAACTGCATTAGTCTTGCTCATGAAGACACAGTCGCGGCCGATGGATCACATTCCTTCGGTTATGACTACCAAAATCATATTTTGATAGCATACTTGGAATTCTTCTGGATTTGCGCATCATATCATATCATAGAGTCAACACTCTTAATAGTCTAAAAAAATCGAGGATTCTATATTTTTGATATAAATAAGAAACTCATAATTTCTCTTCAACATGAGAATAGTTATTAGACACTCTATTGCGAGGTGTTATTTTAGGTTAGTTAATTTCATCTCATCTAATCAGTGTCATCTATGGATCATATCCTATTCCATTTAACTACCAATAATTCCTCAAGGAAATTCCTTCACAATGAAGTTGATATATCTTGAAACAACAATTATTTCTCAGTGCAATAGAATAGGTATTCATAAACGCTTTTTGAATTTATTTATTTAGAAAACTGGTTTGGTTTTATTTTACAAAACTTGTGTTCAAAACATAAGTATGTCATCTAATGACAATTTTTCCCAAAATCCTATTGGGGAGATTCATATAAGATCCCTCATGAACAATTATTACGTGCAATCTTTCGACTCACACAACCTGCCAACTCCTTGGCCTAAAATATGTTGGGATTTCTTATAAACCCTTATCTTATGTGATTTTGTAAACTTGTTATTTAGATGAAATAATACTAAACTTGTGTAGTAATCTTAAGTATATGACCTTATAGAAAGAAACTAACTCAACTTTACTCACAATTAATCGTGCATTGTCCAACGAAGTTCAATTACTCCTTATTGATGCATCATTATGTATCACATGGAGGAGTGATTTTGAGATTGAATCTTTATTCACTTTTAGGTACGTTCAGAACTTTTTCCAATATACTCACTCATTTGATCAAATCGAATCATTTCTATCGCATGTTATTTTATTTACTTCTGTTTTATACTTTTTGAATTTACCATAGACATACTACTTCTGTATCAAATACACATATCCATTTTGGTGATAACTCTTCGATGAATATGCCGAAGTACGTGGAGCCATTTTGGTATTAATAGACCTATGATTGCATACATCTATATGTATCAATCTGAAGAGTTCATTAACTCTTACGATGCTCCCACTAAATAGGTGCATAGCCCTTTATTGTTTGAGATATAATTAACCGGTATCATATGATTCATAATCATATAATAAAATTATTTCTCAAAACTACAGCTTAGTTTATAATTCCAAAATAATTGTAAATAATATTATATACTTATGTATTTTCCACTGCATCACTTTTGTTATTAAATCAAATACCACATTTAGTTTTATTTCATAACGAATATTCAGAATATTCATATTGAAATATAGCTATATTTATTTCTCAGTTGATACCAAAAATAGTCATTATTTCATAAATAATGTTCGGTACGTTTTACAAAAACAATTTTTGTAATATGATGCAATTAATAAGTGCTATATGGCGTGCCCATACTATTTCCGCCATTACTATAATAGCCTACTAAATTCGGAGGTCCATCATTGACTTAATATATATTTATTTCACATATTACAACTAGTTTATCGTGGAGAGTTCTTCGATCAAACATCTTGAACTCAAGAGAAATAAATAACATAGAAACAATTTTCTATATGAAAATACATATTGGAATAGAAATCATATTTCTTATTCCAATTTTAAGTATCAATCGCTATTATTACAAATCTTGTTTTCGTTGATTCTTTATGAAGTAGAATGACTATTCACTTTCTTCATTCTAATTATACCTTAAATCACATCTATTCTTGTACATTTGTTATTATTTTTAAATGGTCAAACCATTCAAAAGAAAACCCTTACTACAATATCATAACGAACTCTTTTAAAAAGCACACTAGATCATCCTTAGCATTTAAGGATATCAAATATGTTGCCCTTTGCGTAAACTGATCAAACTAACATTTAAGCGATCGAGTTCTTAGGTTTATCTCGTAGTTTTGGTCTTGTATTACAGTTAACATAATACGATCCTTTTTTATTCAATTAAATCGAATACTTGATCTTGCACTAAGGTTTATTTGGTTTTTTGGATGAACTAATTTCATCAGAATATTGTACATTACAAAATTTGACCGTTCACCATATAACATTTATATATGACTGTATATGGATCAAATATCCATAGTCTTATATTGCTTTTAGAGTTCGAATCTCCGAGAATGCGATACATGGGTGTTGAAACTTTATTATGCAATAATCTTTTATTGGTATGTATATGTTATATTTCTATTTTTCAATCTTCAATTCATTTGTATATCTTAATTGATAAACATTTTATCAATCTTATTAAATACTCAAATTTATCGATATAGATTATTATAACATTATATAACATATGTTCTTACAATATTAGAAAGGTTAAATGTTATCATCTCATTTTTCTAATAAGGCTCCCACTTTTCTTTTATGTCTCAAAAAACCCTAAGAAAAACATAGAAGTCTTTCGACTTCACTAGTGGGTGTTTGGACTCGTCCGTCTTGGAATTCTGACCTTGAGTTTGCTCAACAAGTCATAGCTCCACGGACGATGGATAACTCCTTATCAATTGTATCACATACAACTCCTAAGCCAGGATTCCTTGTCCTAATCCCATTTCGACCTTGAGTTTGCTCAACAAACTGAAAGAGATTACTCACTCGTACCTACAAAATCATGACGGCCTAAGTATAATATACGTACCTTAAGTTTTCTCAACAAAAACATATGGTCATCTTACCTCGTCTATTTAATATATCGATAATACTACACATAACATCCCTAGCTTGAGTTTGCTTAACAACTAAGGAGTATGCAAGTAATTTATTAATACATATGATAGTGGACAACATAATGTTGAAGATTCATAATCTTCAATATATTATATTGAGTGATATCAACTTATGGAATAATGTATTACATAGTAATACCCTCATGATTCAAGTATCAAGCACATCTGAAATCACTGTATATGTACAATACCTATGTATTTATTCCTTAAGTCTATTTGTTTCTTTAATGTTCTACATTTAGTTTATACATTCATATTATTTAAGTTTTATTATTATATAACTTTTATATTTTATATTACTTATAATAGTCTTATGTATAACATTATATTAATTAAATCTTGTTTAACTAATATTAATTAATTAACATTTTAATTAATTTTATATCAATATAATATTTATATTTAATATTTATTATATAATATAACCTTTATAGTATAACAAATATATAATATACATGTGTATATTATTTAATTAATTAACCTTTAATTAATTTATTTAAATAAACAATTTTAATTAAAATATATCAATTTCAAAATTTATCTTACATACATGTATACTTACGTTATCTTAAACACTTTTAAAATAACATAACATATATCAACATGTATAATATATGCATATAAGTATGAATTAAATAACTCATTTAATTAATTTAATTAATTTATTTTATTAATCTTATTAATAAATTTTAAATTTCTAAATTGATATTCAAATAGTTCAAACAATTTGAAATTTTCATTACCTTTTCAAACATTTTAAAAATATATGTTATATTATAACCTTTTATAACAAAAATATTTTATTTTAAATTTAATTATTAAATTTAAAAAAATTTACTTTAATTTTTAAAACGATTTTGAAAATTAGCCCAAGGTCCAATAAAAGTTGGGCCTTTTCTATTAGGGGCATTCTTTGGACTCACATCACCTTTCAGGCCAGGCTGGTAAGCAGGTAGGACAGAGTACTCGATTACCCAGTTCCAATCCTAGACATTACATTTTTACATGCTGCACTAAATGGGCAAGCTTAATTAGTTAGCCCAATATGACTAATTTAGACCGCATAGGCTATAGGGCTCTAATATCATTGAAGGAACTAGACCAGCCCATAGTGAAAGAAATGGGTGAATGTCAATTTATTTTAGCCTATTGGATCTTAGTTGAGCCTATGAAGCCTAATTTAATGAGAACATTTCTAAATTTGTTTTTAATTAAAATCGTTTATTTTAATTAAATAATTTAAGGGAAGTTTAAATAAATTTAATTCAAAATGTATGGTGTATCAATACACCAAACATTTATTAATAAGAGGTTTTGTGTTTGTGTGTGTGTGTGAAAGGAAACCTTTCATTTCTTTCCCTAAAGAAAGTGATTAATTGAGAGCATAAATAAGATTTAATGTACATATAAGGAAGGAAACCTTTCATTTCTTTATCTAAAATAAGTAATTAATTGAGAGCTTTAATTGCATTAAATGAAGAGATGAACCTTTCATTTCTCTCTTTAATTTGAATTGATTGATTAGATTTAATATATATATATATATATATATATATATATATATATATATATTTGTATCAAATACATACACAGACATACATATATGTATGCATGTATGTATGTATGTATGTATATGTGTGTGTGTCTGTGCATGTGTGCGCTCATGCATGTGTAACGTGTTGATCCATGAAGGATATAATGTGCCTGTATATAGATGCTCGGATTTACATTACAACGGACACATTAGCTCATTTTGTATATATATCGTAATTTGTCCAAATATGTGGTTATATAATATGGCAAAACAAGATATTAATATACGTAAATGAATATACATACACACACACACATAATATATATATATATATATATATATATATATGTATATTATTGAATAAAACAGTTTTTCCATAATAAATAAAGTAAAATAATGATATAAAAATTTGCAAGTTTTATAATTTTAGAAAATCTGGAAACACGTTTTGGACTTAAAATAATTTATGGAATTTTCTCAATTGGAATAATATTTATCATTAAAGAATTGATAACAGCACGAAATCAAATTAATTTTTAAAAATATGAAATCAAGTTGATAAATTATAAAACTATTTTAAAGGTAGCTAAGACATATTTTAATCTTAGGAATTTTTTTTAGAATTTTCTCGATTGAAATTATATTTTTAATTAAATAATTGATTGTAGGCTAAAAACATATTAATTAAAAAAGCTTTTAAATTAAGTTATAAAAATCTAAAAATATTTATTAAGGTAAATGAGATAGACTTTAGGCTTAAGAAAAATTTATAGAATTTTCTCAATTGAAATTTTATTTTTAGTTAAATAATTGATTGTAGGCTGAAAGTAAATTAAACTTAAAAAATATTAAAATAATTTTTAAAATCTGAAAATTTTATAGAAGCTTCTTGTATGGTGCAACAAATTTAAAAACTATAAAACAGAAATTTTGAACCATTAATTATTTTATACATAATAAACAATGTAACATCCCAATATTTTCAACCATTCACATCCGCACATGTCGAACTTGAATTGCTCAAAATATCATATTGTTAATTTATATTTGGCTAAACTCAGCATATACAGTAAATCAAATAATCACAGACACAAAGTAATATAAAAATAAGCAGCGGAAACAAAAGAATAGTAGTTCATGAAGCTACTATGTATATATATAACAGAGTTAAACAAGATACAACAGAAGTTTGGAATACATAGAAGTCTCAATACAATAGTCAAATAACAATAATCTGAATACATCACTAGAGTCAACTGAATAACTGGAAGCTGAATAGATATAGATGGATCTCCAAGCGAAGCTCCAACTCCAAAGGTGAGTCTCGAACTCTGAGCCACTCAGTCTGACCCGAGCGTAAAGCAAAACACAAAACACAAAACACTCGAGTCAGGATTAACATTCTTATATCAATAAATCCAACTCAAGTGAAATATCAACTGAAATACAAGAACTTAAAGGATGTTTGGGATAACCATCCTCTAAGGATCCGTGGAACTATCTACTATGTTGTAATATACGCTATTATAATAATGTCTAAAGTAAAGTAAACTATAAAAATAACGTTAAGGCGTTACCAATATCCCCGTTAAAACATTTTTATATTTCCATAGTCTATACAGTACCGTAATCTCCCCTGTACTGGGCATCGTCAAAGGGCACTCCATAGGTATGGTACAAAACAAACTCGTAGTGGTCTCGATAGGGTTGGTGACACGACACAACTAGGCAATGCCAGGATAGATATACCAATTACACTTCTGGGCTGGTGGTAACGCATAGCAGCCACTATAGCCCACCTCGAGCCATACTCCTAAAAAAATCCGAGGGGTGCACCCAATCAATCACAAAGTAACAGAATGGTATCGAAGGAGTGTGTCCGATCAGAGGAGCTACCTCATTGGCCTGTCAATTGCTCCTGTTTTAGCCACCTTAAGCTAACTCACGGAAGTTAGGTCCACGTATATACCTCAAGAACGTCGCCACCATCCTACTTCATTTTGGAATCTCCACCGCGTACACAGTCGTTAAAGTGGTTTTCGGTATTGGCAGAGAGTATTACAATATCCGATCTCGGTCTCTTTAACAACCAAACGTTATTATAACACCGCGGTCATTTCAAAATAGTTTATACTTCAAAAGAAAAATATCATTTCCATTTCAAAAACCATATCAATACAATTTCATTTCCATTTCAAATATATTCACTTCCAAAATCATAGCACTTTCAAAGTTATAACACTTTCGAAACCAAAACACTTCGAAATCATAACACTTTGGAAATCATAACACTTTGAAATCATAGCATTTTCCTTTAAATAATTTAGATATTAATAATAGTATTTATAATAATCTAGTTTATAAAAATAAAATAGTTTATTTAAAATAGTTTAAATTAAAATAATTAGTATATTAAAATATTTTATATTAAAATAGCTTATATTAAAAATAATTTATAAAGTAAAATATATAAATAGGTTTAAATATAATTTAAAAATACTTATATAATAAAATAGCCTTCCCAAATTTCACAAATCGATTCCAAATCAACTTGAATTCCAAAATTCAAATTTTATTCCATCTCAATTCATCAAATTCAACTCAATTCAGTTTCTTAATAAACCATTTAAAATTATCGATTTCAAATACATATTTGAACCATAAAATAAGCCATTTCAATTTCAATATATTTCAAAGCTTTAAATATTCAACATTTTCAAAACTAAATTCGATAATTTCATATATATATATATATCAAATTCACTTTAATATTATTTAGTTTTGAAATATTTACTTAATTATTTCAATAACATCTAAATACAACTTTAATTTACAAATTTAAATAAACAAAATATCCCATTTCAATTTTATGTAAATTTGAAATATTCATTTAAGTCACTTTTAATCAAGTCCAAGTTATAAAATCGTATCTTTAAAATTTCAATTTTAATAAATTTCAAATCAAACTTATTTAAGTATAATTCTTAAATAAATATAATTTCAACCCAATTTCTATTCCTCTTTCCAACCTGAATTTATTAAAATCATTATAAACTCTATATTTGAAAATATAAATTTTAAATAAGTACTTAAATAATATTAAATATTAATCTATTTATATGTTTTTAAAATAGAAAAATTATAAATAAATTCTTAAAATTATAATTATAAAATTAACTTATAACTATACAATTTTCAAAACATATATTTTAGAAAATCTAAATTTTAAACTTTATAAAATGCATTTATATATAATATCTTAAAAATCAGTATTTAATAAACCATATACTTCTTTCCAAAACCATAGAAATCATTTTCAAATATTTATATACAGACCAACGGTGTCTGTATATATAATTTTCTATCCTATGGTCAAGTGATACATATATTTATCATTTCAATCCGCAATTTAAATATATACGGGTATATATCTTTTCAACCCGTAATCTCAAATTCAATTCAATGAAAATCGCTTGGGTTTATCATTTCAACCCATAATAATTTTCTCCTATTCTACAGATCGTTCGGGTATGTATCATTTCAACCCATAGGGAATTCTATATTAACATGGAACTTGCAGAGTGATAACATATATGAGAATAATATAACTGGCATATATCATAAATATAAATAACAGATATGAGAATAATATAACTGGCCTATATCATCAATATAAATAACAGATATAAGAATAATATAACTGGCATATATTATCAATATAAATAACAGATGATAGTGTAAGATGTCACAGGTGAACGGATATAGATAATGGCATATATATAACAATGTAAATAACTAACAGCAGCATATTTCCATTGACGTTTCAATTGAAATCAAATTTAATAAATATAAGAACGTTAACCCTGAGTGATTGCTCACCTTTCGAGGCTAGAGAAGAACGAGAATGAGATGAGTTAGGAAATGTGTAATGCCCCACTCTGAGACCCACTGTAACAAAGAGTATTACGGGAGTAATACTGTCTGTTAAAGCGGAGAATAGAGTATAGTGGAAGCGACCATTTGTAATCAAGCTATAACTATCTACTGAATACGTCGAAATGATGGTATCTATATATTTTTTTCAAGTGGTTCGACATATTCAGTAAATACTTATAACGAAATTACAAATGGCTAAAGATCTATCAGGACAAAGCATAATATTAAATGATTAAACATCACAGAACAGAATCACATAACAGATATAAAATCCCAGAACAATACATCGTCAATGCAGATCCAAATACAATAAGTGGGTACAAAGCCACTGCCCACACATGTGGGTTAAAAATATGTACATATCAAAGTCTGAATAATAACAGAGTAGCAGAATAGTGGACAAATAAAAGCGCTATCTATCAGCATAGCAGATAATGTCCAAGCGGAAGCATAGAATCTAAGTCCAGAGACCTAACCTGAAACAACTCGGTCTGACCCAAGCGAAAACACTCGGGTCAGGCTAGCTAAACAATCAGTAATAACTGAGATATATAGTAATGCGGTACATAAATAAAATAGTACTTATCCAAAGAGAAGTATATTATGAACCACATGAATATAATGACGATCCCTAATCATCAATAAACAATACAAATCTCCAAAGAGAAATCAACACCGAAGTGTAGAATAAATAAAATCGCCTCATATCATCGGCGTAGCCAAAGCTATAAAAAGATGCCAATAGGCAATAATCCCAAGAGTGACCAGAGTCTGTAATCAATGCCCAAGCAAAGATCGATGCTCCAAAGAGCAATGGGGATATACTGAAAAGTCAATGAAATCCAACACTGAAAAGCAGTGTCCAGAGACACTGTGAATCCACAAGGTAATCGCACTTACATCGTATGGTTCCATAGAACCAACACCGAATGGCGGTACTCGAATGGATATAAAAATCATCAAATAATAATAATATTGCACGTGCACCGACCAGAGTCGTTGTTGCCAAGTACTGTAGAGTTGTGATCGATCACTCGCACAGATGCGGAACGCGCGAGATGGCAAGATCCTTCCCAGAAGGATAAAGGCCCAGAGGCGCATGCCGAAAAATAAACTGCTCCATAGAGCAGGTGTCCAGAGACGGTTGCCCAGAGGCGTGGTGACCCAGAGGTCTAGTACTGGCCGCCCAGAGGCTAATGTGTCACTAACTTCTTGGAGAGGAACCCGTAAAGTGTTAACAATGAGTCCCATACCCCACGTTCAAACTAAACGGTTTCCTAACCAATAGCAAGCTCACACTCCAAACAATAAAAAGTCCACCTCGTATCATCGGTAAACTAGACCCAAAAGTCAAAACGATCAATCGAATAGGTCGGGGATTAACCGGAAAGAAAATACACACGGTTCCATAGGCCGGAGATTTCCTAACCGTTTAAGCACCTTTCCACTTCGCTCGACGTGCTAAAAAGTGAGTGTGAGGTTTTTATTATAGAAAATAATGGTGCGAAACGGATTTATAATTGATTTTGAAATCACTTTTAAACGGCTTTTGAAAAATCTCCTATTATGGAGTAATTAATTTAATAATTAAAAATAATATTATATAATAATTTCGAAAGCCATTTAGAAGTGAAAAATCTTTTGAAAATGATTCATAAAACCCGTGTACGAAATCTAGAGACAAATCTCAAAGAAATCAATATAACCAGAAAATCACTGAAAAATATTCTAAGTGTTTGTAAACATTCAAAAAAACTGACGCGAACCAAAGTTCGGCAATTTATTTGGACCAGAAAACTATGTCCAAATGTCATGAAAATTTGCAGGCATGTAGTCCAATATCCCTACTTTAAGATGCAAAAAGAATCGGGAAATTCCGACTTGAAACGAAGAAACGGCGTCGTCTCAAAGTCGGACAAAAATCATAAAACTTTACTGTGTCAAAACAGTGTAAAGGTCCCACTTCGACGACATGGTCGAAGGGTCACATGAACTCAGATCTTGATGAAAATTTGCAGGAGCGTAGAAAAGTACTCCTACTTTGATATGCAACAAGAATCGTTTGGTTTTGACTTGAAACGAAGAAACGACAATGTTTCGAAGTTGGTCCGACGATAACTGAAAATGATCACTATTGTAAAACAGTTTCTGGGTGCTACTTCGGCAATAGAAACGAAGTACCTAATGCACCCAGATCTAAACCAAACTTTGCATGGTTAAAGATCTCGATCTCATCTTTTTAACGAGACCAAAAACGATGAAATCCGACAAAAGACGAGCCCGGGATGGCATTGCAAAGTCGGGGTTCTACGCTGAAAACAACGGGAAAAAAGAGACTAAGGCCTATAGCTATGCACTGACTGGCCAGAGATGAAAAACCACAATTTTGGCATAGTAAACTTCAAATTCTGGCAAAATGAATAAATTGAAAGTTGTAGCTTAGTTTCTAAGCTTTCCGGAATGACCAAGATCGTCAAATTCCGACTAGAGATGAAAATTCTATGACTAAAACAATTCTCAGATCTAAATTTTATATCACTGTCGTTGTGCTCTCGGGACAGTGGTAAGAATGCACAGTTTTGATCAAATTAACTTCGAAATTTCATGAAACTCAAAACATAAAAGTTTTAGCTCTAAATCTAAGCTTTCCAGAACATCCAAAATTATTAGATTTGGATAAGAAACGAGTAACTTATGGCCAAATCAATTTCAGGTTTTTATTTTAACAACCCTGTAGTTTGTTGTCAGGTCAGCGACAAACAAGCATGATTTCTACCATTCAAACCTCAAAAATAGGCAAAGCACAAAACACAAAAGTTATAGGGTACAGAATAAGCTTTCCAAAACTTCAAGAAAATCTTAATTCCGATTTAAGATGAATGAGATATGCCTAATCTACTAACATCAATAAACTAATTATAATTTCAGCTAGCATATATTACAAGTACCTTATGTGCACACCCCAAAATGAATACAAAGATGATCAAAGAGCTATGATTCACATGTTACATAATAAAATATGTGTTACTAACTGATTACCGAAATCAAAATATGATTAAACACATATTAGAAGAGGTTTTTAGCAATATACCTCTCTAGAAAGCAACAAAGACTACTATAGCATCAACCCAAGTTAGCAAAAGATGATTAGGAAGCTATAAGGTCAAAAAAACACATAAAACATGTGTTATCAAATCAATTTTAGAAATAAGGAAGATATAAAAATGGATTTGAGGTGGGTATTTGCATTACCTTTGCATAGAATGACTTGCATAAGCTAAAACTAGAAGGAGATGAAGATGGAGGCCATTTTTGTTATGAAAGCTTTAGGAAATGGTTAGGGTTTTGATTAGGGTTTTGATGAATGAGGTTAGGAGAGTTTGAGATAATTTATAGAGGAAGTTTAGGGTGGGTTATTGGGTAAGGTTTAATAACCCAATATGAAGAGAGTTATTTCCATGTTTTCAAAAAATTTCTAAGTGTTCATATATGTTTATAAAACCCACTTTTCTTATTCAAACCCATTTTAAATCCTCTCCTAAAATATTTAACTTTTCAGAAATAACATTTTATCCTCATTTTAAAATCCCATATTTCCCATTTAATTAAAATAGCCTTTTTCAAATAAATTTTGTTATTCCAAATCCTTTTATGCTTCATTAAAATAAATAAAATCCTAACTTTTATTTATTAATTGGTAATGCAAATCCCGGGTTGTTACAGACTCCCCCCTTAAGAAAATTGCGTCCCCGCAATTCCTTAAGATAGATGTCGTTTACAATGTCACATCCCCAAAAGAAGTGATAGAGATAAAATAGAGAATTCTCACCCGTAGAAGAAGATGGGAGAAAGCCAGGATAAGAGCGTTCGATAGATTCTCTGGTCTCCCAAGTGCAGTCCTTAGGATTAGACGACCATTGAATCTTCACGAGTGGGACATCTTTGTTTCGAAGGCGTCTAACCTCCGAATCAAGCACACGAAGAGGTTGCTGCTCAATAGATAAATCAGGTAAGATCTCTAAATCAGGCACAGCATGCGGCTCAATGATAGAATCAGGATCGCGGACACACATGCGAAGCTGGGAAACATGGAACACGTCGTGCATTCCAGAGAAGTGAGCAGGTAGAGCCACACGATAAGCAACGAGGCCGATGCGTTCCGTAATAGGAAATGGTCCAACATAGCGAGGAGCCAACTTCCCTGTAGAGCTGAAACGCACAACCCCTTTCATAGGAGATATCCGAATAAAGACATGATCACCAATGGAGAACTCGAGAGGCTTCCTACGGTTGTCCGCGTAGGATTTCTGACGGTTCTGCGCCTCTTTCATTCTCTGACGAATAAGAATAATCTTCTCAGAAGATTCCTGAACTGAATCTGGACCAAGAAGGAGCTTCTCGCCAGATTCTAACCAACACGAAGGAGAACGACATGGCCTTCTGTAAAGAGCCTCGAAAGGAGCCATGCCAATACTAGATTGAAAGCTGTTGTTGTAGGAGAACTCTACAAGCGGTAAGTGATCCTCCCAACTACCTCCGAAATCCAGAATACAACAGCGCAAAAGATCCTCTAAAACACGATTCACCCTCTCCGTCTGACCGTCGGTCTGAGGATGATAAGCAGTCGAGAAATTCAGCTTTGAGCCCAAAGCTGACTGTAGGCACTTCCAGAAGTGACTAGTAAAGATATTGTCTCGATCACAGACGATAGAGCTAGGAATGCCATGAAGTCGAACGACTTCCTTCACATATAGCTTGGCAAGCTGAGGAGCAGTCCGAGTGGACCTAATAGGAATGAAATGAGCTGATTTGGTCAAGCGATCGACGATGACCCAAATAGAAGTATGGCCTGACCTCGATCGAGGCAGACCGTCAATAAAATCCATGGATATTTGATCCCATTTCCACAATGGAATCTCTAGCGGCTGAAGAAGACCAGATGGATGCTGGTGCTCAGCTTTGATCTGTTGACAAGTCATGCAACGGCTTACATAACTTGCAACATCGCTCTTCATGCCCTCCCAATAAAATAGACGACACATGTCGGCATACATCTTACTCGACCCGGGATGAATAGTGTACTTAGTGCGATGACACTCGTCTAGAATGTCACGCCTAAGTGATAAATCAGATGGTACCAAAATACGGTTCTTCCTGCGAAGACACCGATGAGAATCAATAGAATAATTCAACAATGTCTCATCACTGGATCCCGACTCAAGGAGATGAATATATCGCAACAAGTCTGGAACCTGCCGCTGAGCATGGGCAATGCGATCCAATAGAATAGGTCGAGCTTCCAAGCTGAATATCAAGATCTGAGGATTAGAAGACGGAGCTCGATTTTGAATATCACACATAGAAAGAGTCTCAAGAATATCCCACTCGGCTATCATCATAGAAACTACTGCCGAGTGTTTGCGACTGAGTGCATCAGCCACACGATTTCCCTTGCCAGGGGTATACTGAATATCTAAGTCATATGAGGCGAGAAACTCAATCCATCGCTGCTGCCTCATATTGGGATCTCTCTGGATGAAAAGATACTTCAGCGACTTGTGATCGGTGTAGAGAATGAAACGTTTGCCCAATAGATAATGACGCCACGTCTTCAAGGCAAAGACGATAGCAGCTAACTCAAGATCATGAGTAGGATAGCGAACCTCGTTCGGACGTAGCTGCCTAGAAGCGTAAGCAACCACCCGATCCTTCTGCATAAGAACAGCACCGAGGCCGCTACCACAAGCGTCGGTGTAAACAACAAGATCCCGATTACTCTCAGGAACTACAAGGATAGGAGCATGAGTGAGGAGTCCCTTCAATCGTTGGAAAGAAACTTCACACTTATCAGACCAAATAAAGCGAACCCCCTTACGAGTCAGAGTCGTGAGGGGAAATGCAACACGAGAGAAATCCTTAATAAATCGACGGTAATAACCCGCCAACCCAAGGAAGCTGCGAATATCATGAACGTTCTCGGGCTGCTTCGAATTCTGAATAACTTCGATCTTGGCAGGATCGACAGAAATACCCTCAGATGATACAATATGGCCCAAGAACTTGACCTTGCTCTCCCAAAAATGGCACTTGGAGAGCTTGGCCCTAAGCTGATGCTGACGAAGAGTATCCAAGACGATCCGCAAATGATGAGCATGCTCTGCCTCGGATCTAGAATAAATAAGAATATCGTCGATGAAAACCAGAACGAATCTATCGATGTATTCTCGGAATACTCAATTCATAAGATCGACAAAGAAAGCCGTAGCGTTCGTCAAGCCGAACGGCATGACCAACCACTCAAAAGAACCATAACGAGTGTGAAATGCTGTAAGAGGAATGTTGTCTTCGGCGACTCGTAGCTGATGGAATCCGGTGGCAAGGTCGAGCTGAGAGAAGACCTTCGCACCGCTCAACTGATCAAACATATCGTCTATCCGAGGAAGTGGGTAGCGATTTCTGATGGTCAACTTATTGAGCTTGCGATAGTCAATGCAAAGCCTAAGAGAGCCATCGGGCTTCTTAACGAAGACCACATCAGCACCCCATGGCGAAGAACTGGACCGAATGAACTGCTTCGCTTCAAGCTCAACTAACTGCTTCCTGAGTTCCTCATTCTCCTTAGTAGACACTCTCGTAGGAGGACGCCCAACTGGATGAGAGCCTGGAATGAGGTCGATGCGGAACTCAATAGCTCGCTTTGACGGCAGTCCGGATACTGGCTCGAATACGTCGGGGAAATCCCGAACAATAGGAATACGAGATAAGTTCAAATCCTCATCTCTTGAATCGAGAGAGAATAAAGACATGATTCAATGATAGATAATTAATTAAGGAATACTACGGAATATAACAGATTCCTAAACATATTCCTAACTTATCTATCAATAAACATAAGGAAGGGATTTGATTTAATTCGGATCTAATGAAAATGTATTGTACTAAGTGTATCTGTTCTGTGTTTATTATGCTTATTCCTGAAACCAAGCTCTGATACCAAGCTGTAACGCCCCACTCTGAGACCCACTGTAACAAAGAGTATTACGGGAGTAATACTGTCTGTTAAAGCGGAGAATAGAGTATAGTGGAAGCGACCATTTGTAATCAAGCTATAACTATCTACTGAATACGTCGAAAGGATGGTATCTATATATTTTTTTCAAGTGGTTCGACATATTCAGTAAATACTTATAACGAAATTACAAATGGCTAAAGATCTATCAGGACAAAGGTATAATATTAAATGATAAAACATCACAGAACAGAATCACATAACAGATATAAAATCCCAGAACAATACATCGTCAATGCAGATCCAAATACAATAAGTGGGTACAAAGCCACTGCCCACACATGTGGGTTAAAAATATGTACATATCAATGTCTGAATAATAACAGAGTAGCGGAATAGTGGACAAATAAACGCGCTATCTATCAGCATAGCAGATAATGTCCAAGCGGAAGCACAAAATCTAAGTCCAGAGACCTAACCTGAAACAACTCGGTCTGACCCGAGCGAAAACACTCGGGTCAGGCCAGCTAAACAATCAGTAATAACTGAGATATATAGTAATGCGGTACATAAATAAAATAGTACTTATCCAAAGAGAAGTATATTATGAACCACATGAATATAATGACGATCCCTAATCATCAATAAACAATAAAAATCTCCAAAGAGAAATCAACACCGAAGTGTAGAATAAATAAAATCGCCTCATATCATCGGCGTAGCCAAAGCTATAAAAATATGCCCATAGGTAATAATCCCAAGAGTGACCAGAGTCTGTAATCAATGCCCAAGCAAAGATCGATGCTCCAAAGAGCAATGGGGATATACTGAAAAGTCAATGAAATCCAACACTGAAAAGCAGTGTCCAGAGACACTGTGAATCCACAAGGTAATCGCACTTACATCGTATGGTTCCATAGAACCAACACTGAATGGCGGTACTCGAATGGATATAAAAATCATCAAATAATACCAATATTGCACGTGCACCGACCAGAGTCGTTGTTGCCAAGTACTGTAGAGTTGTGATCGATCACTCGCACAGATGCGGAACGCGCGAGACGGCAAGATCCTTCCTAGAAGGATAAAGGCCCAGAGGCGCATGCCGAAAAATAAACTGTTCCATAGAGCAGGTGTCCAGAGACGGTTGCCCAGAGGCGTGGTGACCCAGAGGTCCAGTACTGGCCGCCCAGAGGCTAATGTGTCACTAACTTCTTGGAGAGGAACCCGTAAAGTGTTAACAATGAGTCCCATACCCCACGTTCGCACTAAACGGTTTCCTAACCAATAGCAAGCTCACACTCCAAACAATAAAAAGTCCACCTCGTATCATCGGTAAACTAGACCCAAAAGTCAAAACGATCAATCGAATAGGTCGGGGATTAACCGGAAAGAAAATACACACGGTTCCATAGGCCGGATATTTCCTAACCGTTTAAGAACCTTTCCACTTCGCTCGACGTGCTAAAAAGTGAGTGTGAGGTTTTTATTATAGAAAATAATGGTGCGAAACGGATTTATAATTGATTTTGAAATCACTTTAAAACGGCTTTTGAAAAATCTCCTATTATGGAGTAATTAATTTAATAATTAAAAATAATATTATATAATAATTTCGAAAGCCATTTAGGAGTGAAAAATCTTTTGAAAATGATTCATAAAACCCGTGTACGAAATCTAGAGACAAATCTCAAAGAAATCAATATAACCAGAAAATCACTGAAAAGTATTCTAAGTGTTTGTAAACATTCAAAAAAACTGACGCGAACCAAAGTTCGGAAATTTATTTGGACCAGAAAACTGTGTCCAAATGTCATGAAAATTTGCAGGCATGTAGTCCAACATCCCTACTTTAAGATGCAAAAAGAATCGGGAAATTCCGACTTGAAACGAAGAAACGGCGTCGTCTCAAAGTCGGACAAAAATCATAAAACTTTACTGTGTCAAAACAGTGTAAAGGTCCCACTTCGACGACATGGTCGAAGGGTCACATGAACTCAGATCTTGATGAAAATTTGCAGGAGGGTAGAAAAGTACTCCTACTTTGATATGCAACAAGAATCGTTTGGTTTTGACTTGAAACGAAGAAACGACAATGTTTCGAAGTTGGTCCGACGATAACTGAAAATGATCACTATTGTAAAACAGTTTCTGGGTGCTACTTCGGCAATAGAAACGAAGTACCTAATGCACCCAGATCTAAACCAAACTTTGCATGGTTAAAGATCTCGATCTCATCTTTTTAACGAGACAAAAAACGATGAAATCCGACAAAGGACGAGCCCGAGATGGCGTCGCAAAGTCGGGGTTCTACGCTGAAAACAACGGGAGAAAAGAGACTAAGGCCTATAGCTATGCACTAACTGGCCAGAGATGAAACCACAATTTTGGCATAGTAAACTTCAAATTCTGGCAAAATGAATAAATTGAAAGTTGTAGCTTAGTTTCTAAGCTTTCCGGAATGACCAAGATCGTCAAATTCCGACTAGAGATGAAAATTCTATGACTAAAACAATTCTCAGATCTAAATTTTATATCACTGTCGTTGTGCTCTCGGGACAGTGGTAAGAATGCACAGTTTTGACCAAATTAACTTCGAAATTTCATGAAACTCAAAACATAAAAGTTTTAACTCTAAATCTAAGCTTTCCAGAACATCCAAAATTATTAGATTTGGATAAGAAACGAGTAACTTATGGCCAAATCAATTTCAGGTTTTTATTTTAACAACCCTGTAGTTTGTTGTCAGGTCAGCGACAAACAAGCATGATTTATACCATTCAATCCTCAAAATTAGGCAAAGCACAAAACATAAAAGTTATAGGGTACAGAATAAGCTTTCCAGAACTTCAAGAAAATCTTAATTCCGATTTAAGATGAATGAGATATGCCTAATCTACTAACAGCAATAAACTAATTATAATTTCAGCTAGCATATATTACAAGTACCTTATGTGCACACCCCAAAATGAAAGCAAAGATGATCAAAGAGCTATGATTCACATGTTACATAATAAAACATGTGTTACTAACTGATTACCGAAATCAAAAGATGATTAAACACATATTAGAAGAGGTTTTTAGCAATATACCTCTCTAGAAAGCAACAAAGACTACTATAGCATCAACCCAAGTTAGCAAAAGATGATTAGGAGGCTATAAGATCAAAAAACCACATAAAACATGTGTTACCAAATCAATTTTAGAAATAAGGAAGATATAAAAATGGATTTGAGGTGGGTATTTGCATTACCTTTGCATAGAATGACTTGCATAAGCTAAAACTAGAAGGAGATGAAGATGGAGGCCATTTTTGTTATGAAAGCTTTAGGAAATGGTTAGGGTTTTGATTAGGGTTTTGATGAATGAGGTTAGGAGAGTTTGAGATAATTTATAGAGGAAGTTTAGGGTGGGTTATTGGGTAAGGTTTAATAACCCAATATGAAGAGAGTTATTTCCATGTTTTCAAAAAATTTCTAAGTGTTCATATATGTTTATAAAACCCACTTTTCTTATTCAAACCCATTTTAAATCCTCTCCTAAAATATTTAACTTTTCAGAAATAACATTTTATCCTCATTTTAAAATCCCATATTTCCCATTTAATTAAAATAGCCTTTTTCAAATAAATTTTGTTATTCCAAATCCTTTTATGCTTCATTAAAATAAATAAAATCCTAACTTTTATTTATTAATTGGTAATGCAAATCCCGGGTTGTTACAAAATGCGAGCACGACTTCCAAAGAAAAGCTAGATCGACACGAATTTGACGAGCAAAGCTGAAAGCTTGAAATAGACGAAATCAAATCAAACTGGATTGACGAAGGTAAATAGTATAAGTGAACTTATACATAACTATATATATATAAACATCATATGCTAAATTCAAACATATACTATATTAAGTGTATATATATATATATATATATATATATATATTTCACAATCATTGTTTAAACAAAACTCAGATATTAAAGTCAAACATATATATATATATATAATAATAAATTTTGAATCAATACATTTAAAACTTAATAGTTTAACATATATATTTATATGACTTATGTAATCAACCAACAAACCAAAAGTTTAAGACTGATAAAAATATAAACATTATATGTTATATTTAAAACAATGTTTATTATAAAATTAGTATTTATAAAAATAAATCTTAAATCCAAAATAGTATATATATAAACAAATATATGTAAGCCATTTATCTATGCAACAACTACATGCATGTAGACTCAATAGAAATATGTGCAGACCATAAGCTACCAAATCATATACAGACTTCCTATATATACATGCAACAAGCAGATTTTTATACATCTCGTTATATAATACATATATGTATATTTTGGAAACCCAACACATGTCTACTTATATATATATATATATTTATATATAACACTGATATACTAATACATACCAAATGCAAAATATATATAAAGTTCTAGAATATATATATTTTATAAAACAAACCAAAATGACAAACTTTCTTTATAACATATACTTACAGAACCCTCACATATATAAACACGTACAAAATTTTAAGTAAACCTTATCTTTGTAACAACATAGAATATATTAATATATATTAGATATAAATGAAAACAAATGTAAACTGTAAACATAGGAAACTATCATTTTTTTAACAGCAAGAGAGGATACGCCTTTCGTTGTATGAACACATATATATGAACAGGCATAAACACATTAATATATATATAACTGACATGTATATATTTTAAACACATAAAAATACAGTCTATATGTTGCTTAAAGTCTATACTTATATAACAACAATATAATACAGTTATAAATTAAAATATATGCAGACAGTACAAATATTAACTTACAACTAAAAGTAGAAATTTCATGCTATTATATCTGAAGACTTGAAAGTTTACCTATATATATATATATAAACAAACAGTTATACTATATATTTATTCCACTTAAAATAAATGTCCAATATGAACACCAGTTAATATATATAAACTAAACGTACATAAATTTATAAACCCATAAACATGAAGCTAGCAATTAAAAATTTGAGTCAGAGCGACCTGCTGTTGAGCGATATATGGCATCAGCTATTGGAAGTGAGGTGTTGGAAATGTTGAACTCGGTAGATGGTGGTCTTGGCAGCGATAGGGTGATGGGCGCGGCTCTTCGCTGTGCTTCGGCGGGTGGCTGCTTAGGCGCAAGGCAGTGGCGTGGGGCTTGGCAAAAAGAAGGTGCAGTTGCGGTGATCGGCTGTGGAGGATAGGGGAGCCGTACATGGCTATGATGATTGTTATGGTAAACGAATAGTGGTTTCATTTTTTTTTCCGAGGAGAAGCAAAATGGGAAGATGAACATGAAACAGGAAGGTTGCACTTGAAAATAAAAGGAGTTGCAAGAATGAAACGTGTCTTGATAATTGGAGGGTCATGCAACAAATAAAATGAAACGTAGGGAACAACAAAAATAAATTAGATATGAACAGCTGAGAATATTAATAGCCAATAGCTATTAACTTTAACGGATTGAGATGGAAAGTACAAAGAAAAACCTAAAGGAAAGAACTGGTTGCCGATACGGTCACCATTTACGCGTTCCGCTGTGTACCGGACTTCAAAACATAGAATTGAATATACCGTAGAGATCAACACGACGAGACGATCAAAACGGTATACAGAAATCAATGGCACGGTCATCCTATCAAAAGTCGATATTCGGTATCGAAAATGCTGCTATTTTGTCGAAAATAAGAAAAACGGAGCAATAGAAGTCAAAATTTAAAGAAACGAAATATGACGTCTCACTCAGAAGATGATTTACAAATTTTATATAGAAAAATATTCAGGTTTGGAAAACATTTTGTTACTATCAAATTATAACTGATTTGAATTGAAATAGAATTACACAATAAAAATTAACTTTTATATTATCAGATGAAAATTTACCATTTGCTATGTTTAAATAGACGTATTCCAAATATCAAATTTTTATTTCAAAATTCAATATTTTAAAATTTCACAAAATTCCAGTTAATTAAGTTATTAAAAATTATTAAAATTTACGGGTCGTAACAAACAACATACAAAATCATTAAATAATAATAAAATATGTATATACATATTTAATAATTTTTTTATATTTTATGATTCATAATAAGTATAAATCATCATAAGGAAATTTTAAGATCAAATATATACGATATATAATCATATATACAATTATACATATTGATAATATACATTTAGTGTGTATATATATAAATTAAAAAATCCTTTTTTTATAAAGTTAGTTCAACAATAAATCAATACACAAATTATTACAACAAACACATAACCAATCCAATTGTAACAAATGCATGTACCCATAAAAATCTCACCTTACCTAAATAATAAACATATCTGAATGCAACCAGATGATCTGAATGTAAATCAACTTTTATATGATAACCTTGATATCATAACAATAATAATAAACGAAAGTTAACCTCTTAATGAAGCCTATGAGTCCACGTTGAACAACAAATTTTCTTCTTAAAACAATTCCCAATCCATCAGGTTGCTATTTCGAGATTGAAGACGTTCTACTTTAAATTATATTTTTTAATTTGAAATGGATTTGAGATTTTATTTGGGATTGTTTTAGAGGATAGTTGCTGCCATTAATATGAGGAAGAAGAAGAAAGTGGCGGCTCACAAAAATGAAATTATCCTAAGATTATGGTTTTGAGATTAGTATTTATATGCATAGGATAAGAGAGCAAATTATGTAAATTTCTCACTAGATCTTAGCCACACATCTCCAAACCCTAATCCTATGTTGTAGCCGCCTCCAATCTCTCTCAAACAATTGCCTATTCTCTCCAAATCTCATGGGTTGTGAGCCCATTTAACCCAAATTAAATATGTACAATCATATTTAACCTATTTTGTTATCGATATGTCATATCGATCAATATATTCATAACTTTTATAAATATATGCAACTATTTTATTTCTCAAATCACATTCAAATTTCATAATATTAATTAGTTATGAAATTTCCTCAGTACACTGATCTAGACCAGGTACTGTGATAGGTGGTACCCCAGTGCCTAGTCATTGTATGGAATCCAATCTCCAATAAGCGCCTATACGGTTTTGATTGTGCCCAACTATTGCTGAAACGTGAGATGCAAGCATTTCAGCTAGATTCTATTTTACTTTCAATAGACACTAATATAATATCAGACGGATTTGATAAAAAGTGTTTTGGCTATCGTAAGGTAAAAACCCGACATATTTATTTGTGGCGTGGTCTTACGAGATGCTTTGATTTCAAAGGATTTGGAAAACTTTAATAATCCAATTGAGTGTGTTTTCTCACGCTGGTTTTCCAGACTGACTCGGGTGTTGTTTATTTATGATGCTCGGGTCAGACCGAGTATTATAGATACAGGATAGGATGCTATGAAGCTCAGGAGACGAGCTGGATGGAGAGACGTATCCCTCGTATATGATGTATATTTCCGCTGTGGTGTGTATGTTGTGTATTATGTATGTGGGACATGTTATTATAATTGTCCTGGATTATGATGTTGATTGTATTGTACTCTGATTTTGTATTCGGATGATGTATGTATAAACAGATATAGTTTCTTTCTGTAAAGTTTAGTTATTATCTATTATATTTTATTCCGCTGCGAAGTGAGATTCCGATGTTGTTTTTTCTATTTTCTTCTTCTACCTCTTTCTTCTTTAACCCTAACGGTTCGTATTTCCATTCTTCTTGAGTTGATCTTATGGAATTAATGTCAATTCAAGGGGTACGGGTTTGCGGGTCGTTTCAGTTTGTATCAGAGCTGAAGGTTAAGCGAGAACCTTGGTTCTGGTGGGGATTACTCATTAGATATAGAGTCTATAGTACTCTAGAATGAGTTTGAGCGTATTAATAGATATGAGCGCGTATTTGTTAGTGACTATAAAATGGTTTTATATTGTGTTGATTGATTTATTGAGTGGCATATGAACCTTCGTCGGACAGTCTGCACAACTGTATCGAAGGGGTTTCTAAACACTTGAATAGAACAATTCGACACAATATTGTTTTCGAAAAGGGTGAATGAAATAATTTTACCCAAAATATATTTTTGACATAAAAGAAATAATTTTCTAAAATTATATAATTGGAATGTTTGGATGATAAGATTTTAATCAAATAAGATAAAAAAAGAATGGCTTGTATAATCAAATGAAAATTTATATGAGCATAAATTATACCAATCGATTATAGTTAAAATTGGATTCAAAATATATTTGGAAATTTAAATCCCGGAAATTTTGGAAGTGTTTTCCAAAGTATTTTGAAAGTAGAATAATAATAATAATATTTTTGAGGAATTTCTGAAAGAAAATGGGTTTAAATGGATTTTTGGAAGGGATGTAGCACTGAACTCACTTCAGTCGCTGGAAAATAATTCGGATGATGACGGCCGCATCATCAGTATTCATTTTCAAGTTTCTAAAGTGACGGGTTGCTACCAAAGAAATTGATTTGGAGATTTTGTTGAAAAAAAACGTTGTTTATAAATTCCAAGGGAATTTGTTTTGGAATAAAACCCATGACGGGTTTAAATTTAAAAAGTGTGATTTGGAATGTTTGTGATTTCAAAATGGTTTGAAATAAATACCGGGAGTTGAATTTTGGAATCCTTATTTAAATAATTTAAAAATCATCAGGAGATAAGTTATAAACTTATAAATGGTGAATGATATGGGAATTGAATGTTGGAATTAAAATTTAAAGTAAAAAAGTTAAATAAATTTAATTTGGAGAAATTAAATTGTGGAAAATTTAATTGATAGTGATTTGAAAGAAATAAAATTTAATTGAATTGGAATTGACTTAAGCTAAATAGATGGAGGATAGTTGAATTGAAGTCAGCTTAAGCTAAGTTTAATGATATTGGGTTGGATTTAAATCAAGTCAAAATAAAATTGAATCCGATGGAATTTAACTTAAAACTAAATGAAGTTTAGTTGGAAATAGAATGGGATTGAAATGAAATTGAATTGAGTTGAATGAATTAAATTCTTACTTAATTAAATTCAAATGAATTGTGTGAATTAAAGAGAATGGATTGAAGTTGAGTTTAGCGTAAGCTAAATTAAATAAAAATTGAAGTTATGAAATAAAAAGATGCTTGAACTATAAATAAATTAATAGTCTCGAGTTAAAATAAAATAGTTTGATATTTTGGAAAATGAAAGAAAATCCAAATTGGAACTATAAAATAATTTGAACTTAAGAAAATTTAAATGAAGTGGTTTTTTTTGAAATGAAAGTCAAATATTAAATTGCAAATAAAATTCAAGTGAATAGGAATAAATTGAAATGACCTTGTTGTTAATAAAATAAATTCAGAAATGAATTATGAATGTGAATTAGAATTTATAATGGATTGAATAAAAATATATTTAAGCTATGAGTGATGTATAATCTTGAAAAAAACTTAGGATATTAGTGCATATATAAGTGTCTATTAAAGTACATAGGTGTAATGTGGGTGAGACTGCTGTTGTGTGAGTTAAAGTATACTTGCATGAATTAGTGATCTTTCACATGCGAGAGCACTGTCCCATGTCAGCTTAGTTATTTATCAGTCTAAGTTTATTTTAAACAGTCTAAACTGGTAGACATTGTTATAAACCTGCTAATTATTTATAAAACATGCCACAAGCTTATAAACAAAAACAGTAATATCAGTGTTTATTACTGTATGTATGTGGCTGCATCTGTTTTACTTCATATATATGGTCTGCTTTATATATATTGGTATGTGTGGACATACAAGGGATGCATAGCAGCAAATTTTAAAAAATAAAATATAAAATAAAATTGCAGTAACATGTTTCTATGCTCTCTAAGTCATTAAGCAGCATGTACTTGCTTTATATTTTATAGCATATAGAATTAGTTACACAAGAGCATGTTGGCTCGCTAAAATTTATGCAAGTAACGTGTTTAACTAGTTAAATGAATGTGGATATAAATAAATTGAGCGTGGCCCTGAATATTTTTTTTCAAATGAAGCCGAGAATGTAGTTGAAGTATGAAATTGAAATTTGAATTTAAATTGGAAGGCAAGGGAAGTGAAACATAGGTTATGGATTTAATTGAATGGAGAAACTAATTGAATAAATAGCGTGGAATAATTCCGAGCTTAATAGAGAAATTTGAATATAGTAAAGGTGAATAATTTAAAAATGGAATGGAATTAATGTAAATTGAGTTGGAATCAATTTAAAATGTATATAAGCTTAAGTAATTATTTATTCACCTGAATATCGTCAAATTGCATAGAAATAATTGTCGGTTGACGTTAACAAGATTGTATAACATTCTATGATTCAATGGAAGCAAATAAAAATTGATTTTGGAATCAATTGATATGAATATGAGTTGTTTGGACTTAAAAATGAATTGAGGATAAGTAAGTGAGTTGCAAGCCACTTAAATTGAATGCAACAGTAAGAAAAGCGAGTGAAAGCAATTGAATTGGTTTTGAAACCTTATATATTGCTTATGGAAATTGTTTAGTGTGCATTGCTTTTAGAATTGATGTGTTGTAATTGTTTAAAATAAGAGAAATGTAATAAATTGCACATATTTCGTACTTACGTGTTTAAATTGAGTAAGTACATGTACCGGGAGGCCGTTTAGCGGGATTGTGGATGCGCAAATAGCTAAATAAATAAGTCGCTTGCTTAAAAATGCTAAATAAAGGTACGCCTACGCAATAAAAGTTAGGAAATATGAAATATTATTTGTTTTTTTGTTTTCCGACCGTGTGGGTCGATGTATATATATTTATATCTCTTGTAAAATTGCAAAAGCTCCTCCGTACAAAGGAGGCTCTGCCAAAATTTTCCAGAAATTTTGGGAGTTAGAAAATTTTTGGAAATTTTTGAAAATATTTTTGTTAACGACAAAACGATTTGGATTTGACAAGAAAAATTTAGAAGTTGGAATTAAAAACTAATTGTTTAGTTGGAACTAAAGGATTAGAAAAGTGAATATGGGATTTTCACTAAGTGGATTTGATTAAGTTAATGGGTTTGGAACATTCTTCTGCCTTAGTAATTTCGGGGACGAAATTCATTTAAGGGGGGAGGAATGTAACGACCCGGATTTTTCAATGTTGGGTTTGGAATATTTAAATGATTTTAAATATTGAAATTTGATTTATAAATTGGTTTTGAACATGAAAAGCTTGGGTTATTTAAAGGAAAGGATTCAGAATTTAAATATAACAATCTATTGAATAAATCAATTATTAAAGTAATAATTGGATATTAGATAAAGTATAAAATCTGGAGTTATAAGCTTGTTAGAAATATTTCAAAGGCTTATAAAATTTATAGTGATAATACTGAAGATAATAGATGGGTTAAAATTGAATTTAAAAATGGTTTGTTCAATTTTAAAAATACATCGTTTAAATTGATATTTCAAAATAGCCATCCGAGGCAAAGTCTCAAAATTCGACGAAACCAGTTCCATTGGATCCGTAATATTGTATTATTATCGAATTTAAAATTTTGAAACGTTTGGAGTTATCGTGTGATCATATGAAATGTAAACGAGTCGAAATTTATATCGAAAATTTAATATAAACAACTGGGTCCAAAAAGCTATCTTCTCCATACGATCGAATTTGGACTCGAAACCTTTTCCATTGCGTTCGAAATAGGGGTATAACCTTATAAACGCCTAGCGGCACGCCTCAATAGGAGGTCAAAATTTTGTGTTGCATTTATCGAGACAATTTGAATTTGAATTTAAATTAATATATATTTATACCCTGATTTAATATAGCAGTGATTCTCTTCCTTCAACCTGTTTTCTTTCTCTATCACAACTTTCTGTCTCTTCTGTATTTTTACAGCCGACCAAAAAAAATGAATAAATGGTCGAGCTTATTAAAGAAGGATCGATCCTGTCTTCAATAAAAATCACACCCCTTTCCTCAGATCAAACTACCCCATCCCTTTCTTCCCAATTCAAATGCTCAGATTCAAAAAAAAAAAGAAACTCACGGCATTAAGATAAAAATGGCCGAACTTCCTTCTTCTATCTCCTTTACCTCAATCTTTCGAAATCCATCTTCAAATGAAATCAATTCGAGTTCATCGCGAGTCCCCTTTCTTCGTTCAAAGCCGATTCGAAATCAAACCAATTCAAAGTCGCATCCCTTTCATTTCCTATCGTTCAAATCAGGTGTCCCTTTCTCATGTTCTTCGAGTTTAAATCAAAGCAGTTCGATTCGAAGACAAAGCGGATCGATCGATCGAGATTGGCGGGTTCGACCTTTGTTCGCGTGGCAAATTGTCGACTAGGGTTTAAGTTCGTGGAGGCGCTGATTCGATTCGAGGGCGGCTTCGTAGAGCAATAGATCAATTCACGACTCATCGCTATCGAATGGGGCACGGGCAGTGGTGGTCTCGGGGTCGGCAGCGCGCGAGGCTTTGGATGGTGGTCGATGATGGCGGCGCGACGAAGTGAGGTGGGGGAGGCTTGGTTCGTTTCAGTAAGGTATATATGTTTATAATTTCAATTTAATATTAATACATCTATGTACATCTATACGCAGGAAATTTATTTACAGTGGGGTTCAAAGGCAAAGATCTGTTTTAAAAGTTTAACAATAAGACAAAGGTTTTATTTTTAAAATAAAATAAAATGTTCTCAGTAAAGAAATTTTTGTTTGTTACTTACAGAAAGGTAAAGTATAAATATAAGTATATCTATATAAACACACACATATTTTAATTTATATAGAAACAACAAATATGTATATATTAGATCTTGGAAATATATGAATTTATGTAAAAGTTGGATTTTTGAAATCTATAACTTGTTTTTACAAGTATATATGTAGTTTAAAAAAAATTACTATACAAATATCCATTTTAAATTTGCTAGTTTATTTTAAAATAATGGATTTGGTGGAAAAAAAATTTAACTAACTTATTTAAATTTATTTAGTTACTAAAAGATTTTAAAGGGAAAGTTAGCTTAAAATTTAATTATTTGTTTAAATTAAATCATTAGTAAAAATAAAATCTATGAAACGATAATTGATTATTCGATTTGTTCGAATATCAATAAACTGTATAAATGTTTATACAAGGTAAAAATCGGGAAACCGAGTCGAGACGGAAAGGGACTGCAAAATAAAAATCAAAGGTGAGATTTTCTCACTCATTTGGATTAAATGTTAAATTTAAATCATTGGATGCCTGGCTTGATTGATAAATTTATAATTTATCTGTTGGATGCTATTATATATATAGTAGTATATATATATATATATATATCGGAGTGATTGATATTCCCGCATTATATAGCAGATGAGACCCTATGCGCCGCATAATAGCGGATGATATTATATAAATCACATATACCGCGATATTCCACCTCGAAGTGGAATTGGTATTGTGCTAACATTTGTGGATGCAGGGAAATAGGTTAGAGGGATCCAACATGATTCCTCAAAATATTTATTGATCGTATATATGTTGTTATATGACAGGATGGATGAATTGATATGGATTTGTATGTGAATTGGATTGTTAAGTGTTAAATAACATGGAAAATGAAATTGGGTATTTTTAAATACCATAAATAACTTAACTAAAGGAAGTTAAAATGGAACTTGAATAGAAAATATTTATTGAGAATTTGGATTTACTTCTATTGAGAATTAAGTAAAATTATAAAGATGGAATTTTTAAATAAAATTGTTTTTTTAAATAAATGGAAAACTCAGGGGAGTTTATAAATTTATAAACGGGGTTTATAAATGAGATAGGAAAACATCAGTGGATATGTAAGAGATAAGTCAGGGCGAAGACTTATATTGAGTTATGAGAATTTGTTTTGAAAAGAAATAGTGGAATATTTCCGAAAGTGAGAAATGAGAATATGGTCATTGAGATAGGAATCAAGGGGAATTTATGGAGTATATTGGGTTTTCTAAAAATATAAAATTATTTTAAATGGAATATCTTAAAATTACTATACTATATAATTTTTATAAACTATTATCTGGATTTAGAATGTTTCGAATTTGGTTATTTTGAAGGCTAGGGAATTTATTATAATAAACTCTAGTTTTCTAAACCAGCTTTGAAAATTTATTAATAACTGGATATGAACTTTAATATTTATATTTAATTTTACCTTAAACCATAATTTGAAAATAAAACCATTTTCTTATTTTATAAGTCTAGATGTTTTCAAAAATGTTTTTAAAAATCCAATTATAATCCTCTTGAGACGATAAGCGAGTTTTTTTTAATGAGAAAAGATTTAGGAGAAAAATCTTATAAGTGGGGTTATGGAAACTTGAATAAATTTACCAAGTATAAGATAGGAGTATCCTAAAGTCGAAATAAAATTCACAAAGCAAAGTGGAAGTAAAAATTTGGAATTTTTATTAAGCAAGAGGGCTTTGGGAATATTAAAGGAAATTGATTAAGGAACTCTAGAAATTATAGAAGTGGAGAAAATGAGTTTAAAAATTTACAAGTAAAAGTGTAAATTAATTTTGGAAAAGAAATAAGAAAATAAACGAATGTTTTCAAGAGTTGAATATAAAGTTGAAGTAAAGAAATATTCTAAGTATGGGAAAACGATTTAAATGGTTCCATGAAAATAAAAGGAGTTGAAAACTATTTTCAAAAGGGTTGAAAATGGAAATAATATCTGGGTGGATATTTTAAGATAAATAATTTGAGGAAAATTATTTAAGATTTGATGGTTTCTTATAGATGTTAATTGATAGTTAAATAACCGACTATCAATATTGGCCACTGCACTGATCGTTTCGAAGAGACCGGGATCGGGATTTATCTCCCGAAAACCACTTCGATCCGGTTTGTACGTTTTCGTAGGGAAAACGAGTTTGGAATCGAAGATGGAGCAGTGAAGTGCAAGGGCTAATCGCTACTAATCCTGAGGTGATTCCAAAATGGATGTAGTAGGAATAGTGCCTTCGGTTCCGTTCGTACCCGGAATGGACTTGTATGGATGAATGCTTTCGGAACATCGTCAGGTGGACGATGGGAATTCTAAGGGATATGTTCTATAAAGGTAATGCTTAGCCTCGAGCCTCATCAACCGGGAATGACTGAAAATCAGGGGTTATGCAGCAAAGCTATGTGGGTAGCGCCCATTAGGGTGAGATCATTCCTGTCTAGATGTCCCTTTTTATTTTGGCTGTGTGGCGGTTGGTCGCGCCAACCGTGGGGTGATCTTACTCGGAATTACCCTTAGGTAGTTCCGGTCTTGTGTTGCAGGGGATCGGGCGTGGTCCTCGGTACACTGATCTAGACCAGGTACTATGACAGGTAGTACCCCAGTGCCTAGTCATTGTATGGAATCCGATCTCCAATAAGCGCCTGTACGGTTTTGATTGTGCCCAACTATTGCTGAAACGTGAGATGCAAGCATTTCAGCTAGATTCTATTTTACTTTCAATAGACACTATTATAATATCAGACGGATTTGATAAAAAGTGTTTTGGCTATCGTTAGGTAAAAACCCGACATATTTATTTGTGGCGTGGTCTTACAAGATGCTTTGATTTCAAAGGATTTTGAAAACTTTAATAATCCAATTGAGTGTGTTTTCTCACGCTGGTTTTCCAGACTGACTCGAGTGTTGTTTATTTATGATGCTCGGGTCAGACCGAGTATTATAAATACAGGATAGGATGTTGTGAAGCTCAGGAGACGAGCTGGATGGTGAGACGTATCCCTCGTATATGATGTATATTTCCGTTGTGGTGTGTATGCTGTGTATTCTGTATGTGGGACAAGTTATTATAATTGTCCTGGATTGTGATGTTGATTGTATTGTACTCTGATGTTGTATTCTGATGATGTATGTATAAACAGATATGGTTTCTTTATATAAAGATCAGTTATTATCTATTATATTTTATTCCGCTGAGATGTGAGATTCCGATGTTATTTTTTCTATTTTCTTCTCCTACCTCTTTCTTCTTTAACCCTAACGGTTCGTATTTCTGTTGTGATATCCCGGAATTTTGGGCAATATCAATTTAATAATCTGCATTAAAAATTAAATTGATTTGATAATTTTTGTTAATAAGATTTGAATTGATTTAATAATCTTCTTTTAAATAAATATTTAACTGATAATTTATCTTTTAAAAGCTAATAAATTGTTTTCTATTTATAATGTATATATATATATATATTTGTATATATTGTAAATAGATAAGCTTTGTTTTAAATTTAATAAATAAAGGCATGTTTTCTAATTTTAATATTTTTGGTAATTTGGAAATTTGATTTAATTTAATATTAAATAAATAACCATATGATTTTAAAATACTCAAGATAAAAGTTTATTTGTTTAAAATGATTTTAACCTAAGTTCAAATTTAAACAAGAGAGGTTGTTTTGTACTTTTTAAATATAGTTTGATTTAAATAAGTAATTTATTAATAAAGAGATAGTTTCTTTTATAAATTATTTCAATTTAACAATGAGTTATATATTTAAATAATATTAATAATGTAATGTCTTTACAATGGATTTTAATATAAATATGAATTGTTATTTCAAATTTATTTATATATATGTGTGTATTCTGGAAGAAGCAATGATTTGAAGATTTTAAAATTTAGTCTTTCAAAAATATTTAAAATAAAATAAACCTTATTAATATTAAACATAAGTATAAAAATAAATAATAGTAGACTAAGTATTTAATAGCTTAAGTTTAAAAATAAAAGAGAAATAAAAGACAATAAGTATTTAAGTTAAAAATAAGAAGTTAAGTTAGAGATAAAAATAGATATGACAGGGAAAATATATGGTTATTTAAGAGAATAAGTAAACACATTACCTAAATCCTAATGTAACATCCCGAAAATTTTCGACTTTCGAAAATTCAACATCGATACTCACTTTACCGACTGCTGAGCCATCGAATGCCGGAAACCCGAAAAGTTATGGTTTTAAGAAAAAGAAAAAGTAGAAGAAGAAGAAGATAGAAGAAAAAGAAAAGAAGAACAACAAAACAACACAGATACAGAGCAGAGACAATATCAGAATCTCACATATCGCAGCGGAACAATATATAATAGATAAACACTAGTCTTTTAAAACAAAGAACTATATCAGTTTATACATACATCAATCAGAATCAATATACAACAATGGACAGTTTCATAAACTTGTCCTCATACAGAATACACAGCGGAATAAATACTATCAGGTACAAATACTACGTCTCGTCATCCAGCTTATCTCCAAGCTCCAGAATATCCAGAATATCCTGATAATCTAACTCTAGACAGCCCGTGTGGAAAATGATGGGCACCCAGAGTTTAGAAGGGAAACAATAAACTCCGAGTCAGTCATGGTGACTGGTGTGAGATCGTAAAACAGTTTAACTTTAAAAATAAATAGCAGAGAATTTTAAAGTTAATTCGCAATGCTTTTGGAAAATGAAACTACCATAAGACCTCCCGCCACACACACAATGCAAACGCAGACTTGGAGGAGATTTCTTCTTATGATAGTCAAAGATGCTTACTACGCAAAAATCAAATTCTTTTTGATATTATTATTAGTGCATAGTGTAGAAAACATTTCGAAAGTAGAATATAAATCTTAGCCAGCATAGGTACCATTATAGTATGCTTGCTATAGCTACCATATTAAATGGCAGGTTCTACAACTAATACCGTACAAGTCGCGTATTGTTTCTTTGGATTTCCAACAAATGGTCAGGCTAAGGAACTTCCTATCCACGATGGGTACGTCCCTGGAATAGACGACCCGAGAATCTAACGTTACGGTTAGATCTCTGCCAACACAAGGCCGGGTTACCTCTGCAAAAATAGGTAACTACTGACACGCGTATGCCATCCCCCGATCGTCACCGATCTTCCCGAGGATCCCCGATTCGCAACAAACCACATAGATAATAATAATGCAGTAACCACAGAGGTTAAGTATCTGGGCTCCATACCATGATACCACCTTTATCCAGAAGGAATGACATACACTAAGGGGCGCTACTCCCTAGAACCTTGCCGCATTCGTCCTGTTTCGACCATTTCCGGGGTGTGAGGCTCGACGAAGTCTCGTCCACAAAGCTACGCTTTCTATAAAAAGCCCTGCTTCGGGTCAAACAAAATGATCAACCTATGGTCACAAAGATATAAGATCAACCAAATGATCATATCACAAATGATCAAACACCGATCATTTCACAGCAACACTCAGTATGCCACGTTACCAAATTGGGATATATCGCTGATAAATTTCAACTACATAACCTCTGAGCTCGTACGTCTCAGAGAAGGGTGTTAAGCTAAGAGAATAAATTCTCCGCCACCAACAGAAATGTATTTGAAAGAAATCAGCTTTATATCTCAAATTGTAACGTCAGACACACAATCCATACAAGTCTGTTCCGGGATCGAACAGAACCGAAGGCACTTCTCACGAAGCCCTTGCATATCCGGATAATTTTCAATCACGTCAGGACTTCCCGTCACTAAGGGTGATAAAACCTCTAAATCGAAGATCAGTCGATGTAGAGTAACTCGACGGTAATCCTTCCGTTTTCAAAAATATCCGGTCTTCAACACCGGTCTTCAAATGCGATTCATAACGACGTATCACATATTCGGAATGGGTTATACGACCCCATGGTCCTTTCCCGGCTAACCCGAATAGTGATCGTTTATTTAA
Source organism: Allium fistulosum (assembly GCA_030737815.1). Taxonomy (NCBI): domain Eukaryota; kingdom Viridiplantae; phylum Streptophyta; class Magnoliopsida; order Asparagales; family Amaryllidaceae; genus Allium; species Allium fistulosum. Next base: position 871,191,822 of record CM060907.1, on the reverse strand, counting down.
AAACAAGTGTGGCATTCAAATTCATCCAATCACAACAAATACCTATCTAAAGGTAATTATTGATAGTCGGTTATTTAACTATCAATAAAGATGCGCAACATCATCAGATTCCAAATAATTTTCCCAAATTATTTATCTTCAAAAATATCTTTACTAGATATAAAATTTCCACACTTAAAAATAAATCAATGTTTATTTTTCTAAACAGTTTCCCTTTCCTTTATAAATTCCATAGAGAATTTATATCTTTCAAAATATCTACTGATATACGATTTTCAAATCGTTTTCAATATTCGATTTCGATTTATCTTTAAGAAGATAAATCTCAAAAACGTTCATTTCATATTGGAAAACATTCCGTACTTATTTAAAAATAAGTATGTCACAAATCATTTATTTTCAACACTTGAAAAATATTCGATATACTTAAATCAAATTAAGTATATATTTCATTCTTTAAGGAAATCTATTTTCTATAACAACATCAATTTGAGTCAAAACGAATGTTACGTAAAACATCGTTACGACGACTCAAAAATCACTAGTATAGGGATTCGAAATTAAAATAGATATGGAAATCCCAATACTAGATAAAAACATTTCCTTTCGGAAATCATTTACTATAACAATAGTGTTATAGTCCACCATTTCCTTAAATTTCTCGAAAACGTCTATTTCAACAAGAACTGCGGAAATCTATGCTTTCGATTCATAATACATTTAAAACATCTTTAAAATGTTTACCTTCATTTCAAATATTACTTTCCCAAAACCATATCTATTTTACTTAACAATATATTCACTGTCCAAAATCGTGAATATAATTTACTTAACCCAATTTCGATCTTTTCCACACATTTTTATTTCAATAAAAATTCGCTATCCAAAATCGCGAATATATCTTCTTTGATAATCTTCTATATTTAATTTATCAAATTCAATCGATTTCGAATTTATAAACACGGTTATAAATTCTATTTCTATTTATAAAAACTTCAGTTTATAAATCTTCTTTATTTACCAATTCAATTCACAATTCAATTTATATACCACAATCCAGATTATAAGTTAAATACTTATAATTTCATTTATTTACAAAGATCATTCTTTTAAAACTTTACAACTGTAAAATTTACCCTTTTATAAACCCATTTTAACGTCATTTCCAAATACTACATCAATTTCAGATTGATTTCCAAAATCTTATCATTTCTAAATAATTTTCCTTATTCTTTCCAATTTATTCAATATTCTATTTTCAAAAGAATTCTTCAAATTTGAAATCATTTTTACATTGATTTCCCAAGTTATTTCAATTCATATATTTAATTTCTAATTGGACTTCCAACTTATTTCATTTTAAATAAATTCCTTTTGAAGAAAATGAATTTCTTTGTCTCTTTCAATCTATTTAAAAATCCAAATTTAAATTAAATTCTTAAATTTATAATCACTGTTTTATGAAATTCTTATATTTAGCAATTTCACTTTATTCTGGAATTTATTCCATAAGGTTATAAAAATTTACTTTTTATACTTTAAAAATTCCTTTCTTCAAAATTTTTCAATTTCTAAAATTTATTCACTTAGAAATTTCTATTTTTGATTCCAAAAATTCAATTTCGTTTATTTTTGGAATCCAATGATATCAAACATCCATTCAGCTAAATTTTAGCTCTCAATCAATTTCCAGGCATCAACAGGATTAATAACATCAATAATCATTCACAGATTAACACATCACAGTAGAATATAAATTCAATCAATGTGAGGGGTCCAGTTGGATCCCTCCAACCTGTTTCTCTGCATCCAAAGATGTTAGCACAATACCAATTCCGCTCCAGTACGGAATTATCGCGGTATATAGGTTTTTATAAATCCGCTTACTAACGGCGCAATAGGGTCTCATCCGCTATACGAGGCGGGAAAATCATCAATCCAATATATACATATGCCAATATGTATATATTGCTATATATAGATATATCCTAAAATATCTAATATCAACAATCCAAACAGACAATCAAACAATAACTGAAAATTCCACTTTTCAATTTGAGTGAGAAAATCTCACCTTAGCTTTTAATTTGCGATCCCCTTTTTCGTTCTAACTTGATTTTCTTCATTTAACCTTGTGTAAATAAATTTATACAATTCATCAATATTTGAATTAATCGATAAATTAATTACCATTTATTAATTAAATTTAACTAACAATTATTTTAACTAATAATTAAATTTCAAATCAAATTTCCTATGATAAAAATTTTAGTTAGAAAATGATTTAATCTTAACTAATGATTAAATTCTTAATGAATAATTATATTTCAAACCAATTTTCTTAAAAAATCCTTTATTGGCCAAAATAATCTTAAACAAATATATTACTTTAAAATTTCTACCTTTTCAAAGTTTATTTATATATATAAAACTACACTTTATAAAAAATCCAATATTTATATAACCTTATATATTTTTTTTTTCTGCCTATCTATACTTATATAAAATCGAATAATTAAACTTTCATTTCATTTCTTTTACTTGTCAAAATCTTCTATATATATATTATATGTTCACTGTCTATCCATTTAAAATTGAGATCTTAAACCTTACTGTAAAAATACATATTCACTAATAAAATGAGTTACAGATTTTCAAAAATCTATTTTTTTCTTAAATCCATATATACAGATTTCCATTAAACCAATTCAAATTTATAAACGAATTTGAATACCTCATTGGAGAACTCGCGACCATCCACTGCAGATCGACACTGCCCAATCAACCCCAGCCTCGACTGTGAACCACCCAATGCCTCGCGACTATCTCAACCATTCGAGCTTCCAGTCGAGTCCCACGCCTTCACCTCGCCATCGTCCAGTCACATCGCGACATCGCACGCGACCCTACAAACCCTCCTCGAGAAATCGAAGTTGAAGTCGACTGCCTGCTCGCGCGCCTTCCCCTTCCAGCGAGCGCCACCATCTCGCGACACCACCATTTGCCTCGATTCTTTCCTCCACGCAAAGTTGAAATCGATCGCCCCACCTACTCGCGTTTGCCCACGCGTTCGCCATCTCGCGATCGATGCCTTCCAATTTCGAACGAAACTTCGTGACGCCACCGTTCGATTTCGAACCCTAGAATCGCCTTGCTTTCCTCGACCTCGCGTTCGCCTCCGATGTGAGAATTTGGTCGCGCGCGTTATCCCCTTCTTTCGAACGAAATTTGATTTCGTTTATATTTTTTTTTAGAGAGGAGCTCGGCTGTGATTTTTCTTTGAAGAGGATGACATATTGGGTTTGATTATTGTGAAAGAAGGACGAGGGGGATTTAAACTCGAACGAAGAAAGAAGTGAAGTCACGTTTTCGTTCGGCCATTAATTATTGTTTTGAAGCTTCTGTTTTAAATTTGAACGAAATGATCTTGTTTCTTCTTGCGTGATAAAAGGAAAACGAAGGGGACAAGAGATCAGCGCGTTCAGACGTTTCAGGGAATAGGTCTGCTACAAAAAAAATCTAGGGTGGCTGATGATAAAATTTTATATTTTTATATTCAAATTGAATTCGATAAAGATTCAATGCGTTTATGTGTCGTACGTTCACATAATAGCTCCGATAAATACGAAATTTGAAATCCGATAATAATACAATATTACGGATCCAATGGAACTCGTTTCGTTGAATTCCGAGACTGTACCTCGGACGGCTATTTTTAAATATCGATACGAACGATAAATTTCAAAACTGAACAAATTGTTTCCAAATCAATTTCTGAAGCTTCTATTATCTTCAATATCATCAATACGAATTTTAAAAGCTTTCGAAATATTTTCTTCAACTTTAAATTGAAGATTCAAATTTTTATTCAACATTCCATAGATTAAATTCTAATGTTTAATCGCAAATTTCAAAATTCAATCGGGGATTCAAATTAAATTATCGTTCAAATATTTAAAATTAATTAAATATTCTCAATTTAATTTGTTCAAAATTCTGGGTCGTTACAGACTTCCCCCCTTAAAAGAATTTCGTCCTCGAAATTACAAGTTAGGAAAAATGGTCCTTAACTCGTCTACTATTTTTCACAATCCAATAGTTTTATCAATTTTTCAAAACAAATCTCTCTACTAAAGATTCGTTATTAATTCAACTAACTTTCAACTTCAATTATCGATTTCAAACATATTGTTTGCTTAACAATTCAAATTTAAGTTTAAATTCAAATTTAAACTTCCAAATTTTCTCAAAAATTTTCTAACGCCCTAAATTCCCGAAAAATTTCGCCAGCGTCTCCTTTGCGCGGCTAATACGGTACGACTACAAAACGTCCCTACGGACTCTCAGATTTCAAAAAGAAAAAGAAAAAGCCAAGCGGCTAGAGAGAAATCATCAAAAACTCATATTGAAATTCAAATACTTACCTTTTTGTCGAGCAATTCAAATTTATCTTCGAAATTAAATTCCAATCCCTTTATACCTGTATATCCTACTAGCCATAATATCTAGTTACATATATTCAAACCATTTCGTACATTCAATTGCAAAATTTTCAATATAAACTGCTTATACATTTTTACTCCACTGTTGAAGTTATATCTATTCAATTTCATTCAACTTTTACATTTCAAATTTCATTTGAACTTAATTCACATTTCAACTCTATTTGAATTCTGTTTACAATTTCAATTCTATTGGAATTTAATTTATCTTCATTTATAATCATTGAATTTAATTTGTTCAGACCTTATCCATTTGGTCAATAATCAATTAGCTTCACTTACTAACTTTCAGTTTAATACTTCTTTTATCAAATTCAATTCCAGTTCTATTTACTTTCAAATTCAAAATGAATTTTAACATTCAATTTCATTTTCTGGCACTTGCAATTGCAAATTTATTTATTCATTCACAAATTCTTTCATTTTCAATTGAATCTCATCTCTATCAAATTTGCAAATATTTATAAGTTATCAACTTATTAATATTTCGTAAATATTTTAATATAGTATTCCAGAGTTTATCAACATTTTCAAAATCATTTGAAAACAATTCAAATTCCATTTGAATTTTCTAAAACAAAACCCAAATTTTTCCAAACACTTTCCATTTAAAATAATTTGGCAGCAATACCTCTTTTGGAAACCCGAAAATGAACATCAGTGATGCTGCAGTCATTACCGAAGTTATTTTCCAGCGACCGAAAAGAGTTTAGAGCTTTTCATTCTTCCAAAATATTTTTCAAAACCTTTGAAAATCACTTTCAAATCAAAAAGATTTTAAACTTTCCAAATCTCCAAAATTTTCAAATTCTTTTCAAAACATTTCCAAAACTTCTCTGGAATTCTGTTTCAAATTACAATTCACATTTATAAGTTACATCCTTAAATTTCATTTGTATACGAATTCATTTCTTATCTTTAGAGTTATGATTCGAATTTCTTATTCAATTTCAATGATAATATTTCTCATATTATTACCTCTAACAACCATGCAACCATATACTATAGTAATTCATAGAAAAACATCCTTTTCTTTTATATACAAAAATAGTTTTGGGCAAAATTATTTCATTTACCCTATTTAAAACAATACTGTGCCGAATTGTTCTATTCGAGTGTTTAGAGATCCCTATCAATGATCGTTAATTACTCGTATTGACCAGAATCCATATACCACTCAATAAATCAATCATCACAATATAAAACAATTTTATATTCACTAACAAATACGCGCTCATATCTATTATTACACTCAACTCATTCTAGAGTACTGCTGACTCTATCTCTAATGAGTAACACCCAACAGAGCAGGGTTGTCGCTTAACCATATGCTCTGATACCACTTGTAACATCCCGAAAATTTTCGACTTTCGAAAATTCAACATCGATACTCACTTTACCGACTGCTGAGCCATCGAATGCCGGAAACCCGAAAAGTTATGGTTTTAAGAAAAAGAAAAAGTAGAAGAAGAAGAAGATAGAAGAAAAAGAAAAGAAGAACAACAAAACAACACAGATACAGAGCAGAGACAATATCAGAATCTCACATATCGCAGCGGAACAATATATAATAGATAAACACTAGTCTTTTAAAACAAAGAACTATATCAGTTTATACATACATCAATCAGAATCAATATACAACAATGGACAGTTTCATAAACTTGTCCTCATACAGAATACACAGCGGAATAAATACTATCAGGTACAAATACTACGTCTCGTCATCCAGCTTATCTCCAAGCTCCAGAATATCCAGAATATCCTGATAATCTAACTCTAGACTGCCCGTGTGGAAAATGATGGGCACCCAGAGTTTAGAAGGGAAACAATAAACTCCGAGTCAGTCATGGTGACTGGTGTGAGATCGTAAAACAGTTTAACTTTAAAAATAAATAGCAGAGAATTTTAAAGTTAATTCGCAATGCTTTTGGAAAATGAAACTACCATAAGACCTCCCGCCACACACACAATGCAAACGCAGACTTGGAGGAGATTTCTTCTTATGATAGTCAAAGATGCTTACTACGCAAAAATCAAATTCTTTTTGATATTATTATTAGTGCATAGTGTAGAAAACATTTCGAAAGTAGAATATAAATCTTAGCCAGCATAGGTACCATTATAGTATGCTTGCTATAGCTACCATATTAAATGGCAGGTTCTACAACTAATACCGTACAAGTCGCGTATTGTTTCTTTGGATTTCCAACAAATGGTCAGGCTAAGGAACTTCCTATCCACGATGGGTACGTCCCTGGAATAGACGACCCGAGAATCTAACGTTACGGTTAGATCTCTGCCAACACAAGGCCGGGTTACCTCTGCAAAAATAGGTAACTACTGACACGCGTATGCCATCCCCCGATCGTCACCGATCTTCCCGAGGATCCCCGATTCGCAACAAACCACATAGATAATAATAATGCAGTAACCACAGAGGTTAAGTATCTGGGCTCCATACCATGATACCACCTTTATCCAGAAGGAATGACATACACTAAGGGGCGCTACTCCCTAGAACCTTGCCGCATTCGTCCTGTTTCGACCATTTCCGGGGTGTGAGGCTCGACGAAGTCTCGTCCACAAAGCTACGCTTTCTATAAAAAGCCCTGCTTCGGGTCAAACAAAATGATCAACCTATGGTCACAAAGATATAAGATCAACCAAATGATCATATCACAAATGATCAAACACCGATCATTTCACAGCAACACTCAGTATGCCACGTTACCAAATTGGGATATATCGCTGATAAATTTCAACTACATAACCTCTGAGCTCGTACGTCTCAGAGAAGGGTGTTAAGCTAAGAGAATAAATTCTCCGCCACCAACAGAAATGTATTTGAAAGAAATCAGCTTTATATCTCAAATTGTAACGTCAGACACACAATCCATACAAGTCTGTTCCGGGATCGAACAGAACCGAAGGCACTTCTCACGAAGCCCTTGCATATCCGGATAATTTTCAATCACGTCAGGACTTCCCGTCACTAAGGGTGATAAAACCTCTAAATCGAAGATCAGTCGATGTAGAGTAACTCGACGGTAATCCTTCCGTTTTCAAAAATATCCGGTCTTCAACACCGGTCTTCAAATGCGATTCATAACGACGTATCACATATTCGGAATGGGTTATACGACCCCATGGTCCTTTCCCGGCTAACCCGAATAGTGATCGTTTATTTAAAAACAAGTGTGGCATTCAAATTCATCCAATCACAACAAATACCTATCTAAAGGTAATTATTGATAGTCGGTTATTTAACTATCAATAAAGATGCGCAACATCATCAGATTCCAAATAATTTTCCCAAATTATTTATCTTCAAAAATATCTTTACTAGATATAAAATTTCCACACTTAAAAATAAATCAATGTTTATTTTTCTAAACAGTTTCCCTTTCCTTTATAAATTCCATACAGAATTTATATCTTTCAAAATATCTACTGATATACGATTTTCAAATCGTTTTCAATATTCGATTTCGATTTATCTTTAAGAAGATAAATCTCAAAAACGTTCATTTCATATTGGAAAACATTCCGTACTTATTTAAAAATAAGTATGTCACAAATCATTTATTTTCAACACTTGAAAAATATTCGATATACTTAAATCAAATTAAGTATATATTTCATTCTTTAAGGAAATCTATTTTCTATAACAACATCAATTTGAGTCAAAACGAATGTTACGTAAAACATCGTTACGACGACTCAAAAATCACTAGTATAGGGATTCGAAATTAAAATAGATATGGAAATCCCAATACTAGATAAAAACATTTCCTTTCGGAAATCATTTACTATAACAATAGTGTTATAGTCCACCATTTCCTTAAATTTCTCGAAAACGTCTATTTCAACAAGAACTGCGGAAATCTATGCTTTCGATTCATAATACATTTAAAACATCTTTAAAATGTTTACCTTCATTTCAAATATTACTTTCCCAAAACCATATCTATTTTACTTAACAATATATTCACTGTCCAAAATCGTGAATATAATTTACTTAACCCAATTTCGATCTTTTCCACACATTTTTATTTCAATAAAAATTCGCTATCCAAAATCGCGAATATATCTTCTTTGATAATCTTCTATATTTAATTTATCAAATTCAATCGATTTCGAATTTATAAACACGGTTATAAATTCTATTTCTATTTATAAAAACTTCAGTTTATAAATCTTCTTTATTTACCAATTCAATTCACAATTCAATTTATATACCACAATCCAGATTATAAGTTAAATACTTATAATTTCATTTATTTACAAAGATCATTCTTTTAAAACTTTACAACTGTAAAATTTACCCTTTTATAAACCCATTTTAACGTCATTTCCAAATACTACATCAATTTCAGATTGATTTCCAAAATCTTATCATTTCTAAATAATTTTCCTTATTCTTTCCAATTTATTCAATATTCTATTTTCAAAAGAATTCTTCAAATTTGAAATCATTTTTACATTGATTTCCCAAGTTATTTCAATTCATATATTTAATTTCTAATTGGACTTCCAACTTATTTCATTTTAAATAAATTCCTTTTGAAGAAAATGAATTTCTTTGTCTCTTTCAATCTATTTAAAAATCCAAATTTAAATTAAATTCTTAAATTTATAATCACTGTTTTATGAAATTCTTATATTTAGCAATTTCACTTTATTCTGGAATTTATTCCATAAGGTTATAAAAATTTACTTTTTATACTTTAAAAATTCCTTTCTTCAAAATTTTTCAATTTCTAAAATTTATTCACTTAGAAATTTCTATTTTTGATTCCAAAAATTCAATTTCGTTTATTTTTGGAATCCAATGATATCAAACATCCATTCAGCTAAATTTTAGCTCTCAATCAATTTCCAGGCATCAACAGGATTAATAACATCAATAATCATTCACAGATTAACACATCACAGTAGAATATAAATTCAATCAATGTGAGGGGTCCAGTTGGATCCCTCCAACCTGTTTCTCTGCATCAAGGTTTTAAATCTCCCCGAGATCAGCCGAGATGAAAATCCGAGATATTAGCCAAAATCCGAGATTTGGCAGCTTGGTTAGTTATAAGTGTTTTAAATATCGCCCGAGACAGCCGAGATATTTGCCCGAGATATTGGCCAAAATCCGAGATTTGAAACCTTGCTCTGCATCCAAAGATGTTAGCACAATACCAATTCCGCTCCAGTACGGAATTATCGCGGTATATAGGTTTTTATAAATCCGCTTACTAACGGCGCAATAGGGTCTCATCCGCTATACGAGGCGGGAAAATCATCAATCCAATATATACATATGCCAATATGTATATATTGCTATATATAGATATATCCTAAAATATCTAATATCAACAATCCAAACAGACAATCAAACAATAACTGAAAATTCCACTTTTCAATTTGAGTGAGAAAATCTCACCTTAGCTTTTAATTTGCGATCCCCTTTTTCGTTCTAACTTGATTTTCTTCATTTAACCTTGTGTAAATAAATTTATACAATTCATCAATATTTGAATTAATCGATAAATTAATTACCATTTATTAATTAAATTTAACTAACAATTATTTTAACTAATAATTAAATTTCAAATCAAATTTCCTATGATAAAAATTTTAGTTAGAAAATGATTTAATCTTAACTAATGATTAAATTCTTAATGAATAATTATATTTCAAACCAATTTTCTTAAAAAATCCTTTATTGGCCAAAATAATCTTAAACAAATATATTACTTTAAAATTTCTACCTTTTCAAAGTTTATTTATATATATAAAACTACACTTTATAAAAAATCCAATATTTATATAACCTTATATATTTTTTTTTCTGCCTATCTATACTTATATAAAATCGAATAATTAAACTTTCATTTCATTTCTTTTACTTGTCAAAATCTTCTATATATATATTATATGTTCACTGTCTATCCATTTAAATTTGAGATCTTAAACCTTACTGTAAAAATACATATTCACTAATAAAATGAGTTACAGATTTTCAAAAATCTATTTTTTTCTTAAATCCATATATACAGATTTCCATTAAACCAATTCAAATTTATAAACGAATTTGAATACCTCATTGGAGAACTCGCGACCATCCACTGCAGATCGACACTGCCCAATCAACCCCAGCCTCGACTGTGAACCACCCAATGCCTCGCGACTATCTCAACCATTCGAGCTTCCAGTCGAGTCCCACGCCTTCACCTCGCCATCGTCCAGTCACATCGCGACATCGCACGCGACCCTACAAACCCTCCTCGAGAAATCGAAGTTGAAGTCGACTGCCTGCTCGCGCGCCTTCCCCTTCCAGCGAGCGCCACCATCTCGCGACACCACCATTTGCCTCGATTCTTTCCTCCACGCAAAGTTGAAATCGATCGCCCCACCTACTCGCGTTTGCCCACGCGTTCGCCATCTCGCGATCGATGCCTTCCAATTTCGAACGAAACTTCGTGACGCCACCGTTCGATTTCGAACCCTAGAATCGCCTTGCTTTCCTCGACCTCGCGTTCGCCTCCGATGTGAGAATTTGGTCGCGCGCGTTATCCCCTTCTTTCGAACGAAATTTGATTTCGTTTATATTTTTTTTTTAGAGAGGAGCTCGGCTGTGATTTTTCTTTGAAGAGGATGACATATTGGGTTTGATTATGGTGAAAGAAGGACGAGGGGGATTTAAACTCGAACGAAGAAAGAAGTGAAGTCACGTTTTCGTTCGGCCATTAATTATTGTTTTGAAGCTTCTGTTTTAAATTTGAACGAAATGATCTTGTTTCTTCTTGCGTGATAAAAGGAAAACGAAGGGGACAAGAGATCAGCGCGTTCAGACGTTTCAGGGAATAGGTCTGCTACAAAAAAAATCTAGGGTGGCTGATGATAAAATTTTATATTTTTATATTCAAATTGAATTCGATAAAGATTCAACGCGTTTATGTGTCGTACGTTCACATAATAGCTCCGATAAATACGAAATTTGAAATCCGATAATAATACAATATTGCGGATCCAATGGAACTCGTTTCGTTGAATTCCGAGACTGTACCTCGGACGGCTATTTTTAAATATCGATACGAACGATAAATTTCAAAACTGAACAAATTGTTTCCAAATCAATTTCTGAAGCTTCTATTATCTTCAATATCATCAATACGAATTTTAAAAGCTTTCGAAATATTTTCTTCAACTTTAAATTGAAGATTCAAATTTTTATTCAACATTCCATAGATTAAATTCTAACGTTTAATCGCAAATTTCAAAATTCAATCGGGGATTCAAATTAAATTATCGTTCAAATATTTAAAATTAATTAAATATTCTCAATTTAATTTGTTCAAAATTCTGGGTCGTTACACCTAACATCTTGTTAAATATAGAAACTTAGTTATATTTCCAAGCATAAGACTAAAGGAAAGATATAAATAGTTATGAACACTTAGATAATTCTGGAAATACATTGTGGTAATGCAAGTAGGAAATAAATATTCATGTTGCAGGCAAGAAAATCTGGTAGATATGCTAGGCAAAAGAAAATATAAACTATCATAAGTACATACAAAATAAAGTATAAGTTTGTAGACATAAGGAAAACTTCATTAATACTAACATCTCTCTAGTACACTAGTAAGATCATATCAGCCTCCTTAGAAAGAAAATCTCTGACCAAATTTTCAAAAAAATCTTGTACCTGGAAAAATAAACAATCCTGTAAACAACCCTGTGTAAGATCTTTCCCATATATCAATCTATCTCATTTCATTTCGTTTACAAAAGAAGACTTAGCATACCAGAAATTTTATTACAACTGAAGCTTTATTCAACTCAACTTAAATAACAATTCAACTTAAACAACACTTTAGTTCATCTCAACAAATATGAAGATCAAGATAAAGGTTTCAGCTAGCAGTTTTCAAAGCCTTTCAATTAGTTACCCTGTTCTTCCTCTTCTAAACAGGTGAGTAATATTTAATTTAAAAAGCTTAAGTATTTGAGTAAATCTGGTTGCATGTTATTTTTATGAAGCAAAATATGGTTGTGTGTGAATATATATTAAATTTCCTATGTATATATGAATATATAAATGGATGCTGCTGTGTATTGGTGCCTTCCTGTTTTAAATTTCCAGGCTCAAGTTTTATTCAAAAATTCATATCCTCTTGATCTAAATTCTGTTAGATATTAGGCTTTAAACAAAATTTGTTTGTTTAGTCATGAAGTAAGTTTTAAAATTTTAATTAAGTTAAAATAATTTGTATTGAATCTGGAAACCAAAAAGAACATGCAAGCATTAGTTTAGACTAAAAATTCAATCTTTGTAATTCATTGATTCTGGTATATAAACTGATTTCTTATACAAAATCTTGATTTTTCAAAATAAAATCACAAATTTTAGTGCAGGTTTGGATGAGCAGTTCTGGTTTGACCAGAAATAGGTTTTTGAGGGGTTTCTGATGATCTCGGTGATCTGGGAAGTTGAGATCATCACTGGTGGTAGTGGAGTGATAGGGGAGTTTGGGGAAAATTCCAGGAAGTTGATCTATGGACGGTGGCGGCAGCGGTGATCGTTTCAAGTTTTAACCCTAGTTTTTACTAGGCTTGGTATTTTGATCATCTCGAGATCTATGGTGGATCGAGTGAAACGAGACTTTGGGAGATAGAAGCGAAGGTGTTGGCGAAGACTTGGCCGGAGTTTCAGATGTGATGGTGGTTGGAGGATCGTGGACGAGGCGATGACAGGCTTTTGAGGGTGTGTTCTATTGTAGTTCCAGGTCTGGATTCAACTGTCGACTTCGATTTCGAGTTTGAGAGGGTGATCTGATGGTTGGAATAGGATGCAAAGTTGATCGCTGATGTAACAACCCGCATATCTATCGATTCTATATTTAAATATTTTATTTAAATATTTTATCGTTAGTCGGATGTTAGTCCGAAAAGCTACTTTTTGCATACGGTCAAATTAGGACTCGAGACCACCCCCATTGAGTTCAAAATGACGTTTGCGATCTTTTTGAGTGTAAACTTCGATATGTTTGGAGATAGTGAAATTTTCGTCACTTTTCCCGCTTGAGACTTTGGTTTGGACTGCATTAACTCAGCCCAACCCCCTCTTCTCTTCATCACTTCATCAAATACTTCAAGCTTCTTCAAAAATGGTGGAGGGAAAGAGAAATTAAAACTCCCAACTCAAATTCTATTGCAAATCCGAGATTCAACATCAAATTCAAGTAGAAGATTGTGGATTCAAGCTTTGGATTGCTTCCCCTTGCTTTCAATCTTCATCTTCATCAATTTCGTGGAAAAGGTGAGATTTTTGATCTCACATCTTGCCTATATCTATCTTGGACTGTTGGGAATGATCCCCTATTGTATTTGCATCAACATTTGCATTTGGTTTGGATTGGATTGGCGAAAAACTTCGATTTTCAGCGTTTTGGTGATTTTTCTGGCGTTAAGTCGTTTCTGCCTTCGCTGAGTCGTCCACGAGTTAAGCCTAAGTCGTGAGTCGTTCACGAGTTAAGGGCTTAGGTCGCGCGCGTGTATTTCTGTTCGCCTGGCTTGAGTCGTTCTCGAGTTAAAGGCCTGAGTCGTTTGCGAGTTAAAGGCATAAGTCGTTTGCGAGTTAACTCCTCGAGTCGTTCACGAGTTAAAGTGTTAAGTCGTTCAGGAGTTAAAGGCCTTAAGTCGTAGGTCGTTTTGCAGTTAGCTCGCTCGCCCTGGCCTTAAGTCGTAGGTCGTCCTCGACCTAACTCCACTAGGTCGTTCCAGCCTTAGCCCGTAGCTCGAATTGGAGCTTAAGTCGTAAGTCGTTCGTTCCACTAAGTCGTTCAAGGCTTAGGTCGTTAAGACATTCGTTTGCTAACTCGTAGCTCGTATTCAAAGCTTAAGTCTTTAGGTCGCGTGCCTTGCTAACTCGTTAGGTCGCATGCCCAGTTAAGTCGTATGACCTTAAGTCGTAGGTCGTTTCTGCCTTCGCTAGGTCGTTCGCGAGTTACTGGCTTGGCATAAGTCGTTCAGGAGCTAATGGCATAAGTCGTTAAGTCGTTAAAGGCTTAAGTCGTTAAGTCGTTCAAGACTTAGGTCGTATGACCTTATCCCTTAAGTCGTAAGTCGTTCGCGAGATTAGTACTTGGTCGTTTGACCTGTTCTTCTGCTAGCTCGCGTGGCATTCTCCACTTAGGTCGTATGACCTTATCCCTTAAGTCGTAAGTCGTTCGCGAGTTAGTACTTAGTCATTTTACCTGTTCTTCAGCTAGGTTGCACGGCAGTCTTCCCTTAGGTCGTATGACCTACTTCTCCTTAGGTCGTTGGAACAGCTTGCCTTCACTAAGTCCTTAGGTCGAACCCCGTATTACTCTGCGTAGGCAATCTCTTCTGAAAAACGTTTATCAGAATTTCTACTTTGATGGTTTTGGGATTGACTTCTTTGCACTTTACTCACGTCTTCGAACGTGAATTGATTTGTTCTACCATCGTTTTATGACTTGTCACTTTAAAGATATATGAAGGTTTCAATACTAATAGTAAATATCAAAACTCTTTCATCAAAGCGATTTCAACACTAATTTAAGTATCAAAAGTTCGTTTTCTCAAACCGATTTTCAATCTACTAGTATATACAAGCCTTTACTTCACTCGAATGAGAAATCGACTTAAACGACTTAGTAAAACGAGTGGTATGAAACGCTTGCGTTCACTTCGTCGGTTAGCTCTTGGACTTGTTCGATTGAACCCTTTTTGTGACAATTTCCTAGTGAAGATTTACAGCTTGTTCGTAAATATTTAAGTTAAGCAAGTGGTTATGGGACATGAAGCTAAACTCATATATTTACTGGCTTGGTGTGATTGACACTTCCTTATGATCATGACGATCATTTTTGTGATTTAGACTAGCAATGTGCGATGTCTCTTCGTCCGTGTGTCGGACTTGCCTTCGGGCCATCCGTGTGTTCGGAAAATTTAAATGGATAGCTTCCATGAGATAACTTCTCGTCCGTGTGTCGGACTTCCCCCTTTTTGTGATTTCTGGATTTCGTGTGTTGATTTCTGGGATTTGTTCTGGATTTCGTGTGTTGATTTCTGGATTTAGTGCTTCACCAACTTTTGTGATTTTCACTGATATGATATCAGGTTTTTGTGTATTGGTGAATTCGTGTGTCATTACCTTTTTATGTGTTTGGATCTTTGAGAAGATTCTTGTGATATTGATTAATCTTTTGTTGATTATCATTTACATACTTATAGTAGTATGTCGCTATGGTTATTACATGTTCATGTCATGCCTTTTACTGTATACCATATCATCTGATATTTATAGTTAGACTGATCCGTTTATTATTTTCTTATAAATAATACTCGGGTCAGACCGAGATGTTACAGGTGCTTCTGCTTGACTTCTCTTCAGGATTATTCTGACTTTTGGCTAACTACTTAGATTAGTAGTTTTTGGATGTACACCTTTGAGATATAGACTCTATGTTGTGTACTTATTCTTTTGTATAGCACGTGATGCTATTCTTTTGTATTATCGTGGATCTTTCTGACCACTACTCTGATGTACACTTTCATGTGTTATATATTTATTCATATCTTCTTCCGCCTTTGTGATATGGATGTCTGTGACTGATTTATGTTATGATTATTTCTATGTTTGTTTCCGAAGATTATATATAGCCACCGTGTGATAGCTTTGTGTTTGTATCGGTATGTCGGATTTCCTCCTTAAAAGATATGCATTCTATTCTATCTGACGTATCGGTGCTCGCACAAAGAAGTTACATGGATGGTCGCTCCTCCACAGCCTTATTCTCCGCGCTAATTGACAGCACTACATCGTAGTGTTCTTGGTTAGCTTGGGTATAGAGGTGGGGCGTCACAGCTGATGTGGTGAGGCCACCGTGGTTGGTCGGAGATGGTCGGAGCACCGTGCATGTGCATGGTGCATTCTTTTTTTTCTTCTGGTGGTGCCTGTGTTGAGCAGGATTTTGTACTCGGGCTTTACTCGAGATATTTCGTGAAATGCTCGAAGTCAAGTGGGGTTGGACTCGAAGTGATTTGAGGTGGCTCGGGTCATTTATTTGTGTAACAGGTTTTGTTTAAAACCTGTCTATTAAAATTTAAAATGATTTAAAATTTGAAAATAAAGATTTAAACAAAGTTTAAATCAAAAGTTTTAATCTGGATTCAAATTTAAATTGTATCCTAGTTTTTAAAATAAAATAAGGTTTTTAAATTTTAAATTGTTTTAACAACTTTGAATGTTAAAGTAACATTTTAATGATTTGAATTTAAAAGAATTTGGTTTAAACACTTTTAACATTTCTTTTATAAGATATAAGTATTCTTTAACATGAGATTCCAAAGGTTTTTAAATTGTTTAAACTTGTTCAAATTAGATTTGTATTAATTTTTAAATCTTAAATTTTAAAAATGAAATTTGAAATAAATTAAAAGTAAATTGTTTTAAATGCTTTTGATAATGATAATTTGATCATTAATAAGAATAATGTTTATCTTAAAGTAAATTAGGATTTAATGGTTTGGATTCATTAAATTATTAAGATAATTAAAAATGGATAATTAATTAATTTAATTAATTAATGATATGGATGATTAAATTAGTAATTATGAGTTTAAACTAATTAATTAAGTTTTAAATTAATTAATCATGAATAATTAATTAGTAATTTAGGGATCATTAATTAAGTAAGATTAGATTTTAAATTAATGATTAAATGTTAATTAATCAAGTAATTAAAGGTTAATTAAGTTACAGTTGAAAACTTAAATTAATTAAATGATTAGAGGTTAATTAATTGGTTATTAAGGATTAATTAATTTGAAATTAATAATGGTTGATCTAAGTTTAAATTCTTAAGAAAAGAAATTAAGAATTGTTAATAGTTAATGAAGGTCATTACCTTAAGATTTGTTAAATAATTAATTAATGTGGTAAATTTTAATAATTAATTAGATTAATTAATTAAAGGCAATCATTTGTGAAAATGTTTAAGTATAATTACTTAATGAAGTAATTAAAGGAATTAATTACTTAAGGTAATTAATTAAATAAATTTGATTAGTTTAAGTTAATTAATTTAAGATAATCACTGGATGATTTGATAAGAAATTACTTAATGTAATAAATGAAGTATAATTACGTAGTGAAGTAATTAATGGAAATTACTCTATGTAATTAATTGAAGAGGATTTAAATATGGAAGTAATTTGGATTAAATTACTTTGTGAAATTAATCAAGGGATTAATTAAGATAATTAATTAAGGAGTAATTAATAATTAAATGAAGTAATTAAGGGTAGTTAATTACTAATGGGGATTAATCAAGAGTGATTAATAATTATGGTTTAAGTAAAGATTAATTACTTAATGTAATTAATTTAAATAGGATAAATAATTAAAAATGTAATTAGGGATCATTAATTTATAATTAATGATGTAATTATGGGTTGATTTATTAAGATTAATTAATCAATAATAAGTTATTTTGAGTAATTAATTAATATAATTAATTAAGGATTAATGTAATTAATTATAGTTAATTAATTAATAGTAATTAAAGATTAATTACTGTATTTGGTTGATGATAATTAATTTATGAAATTAATTAAAGGATAATTACTTGAATGTAATTAAAGGATAATTAAATCAAGGATGATTAATTAAGATGGAAATTAGGGAATGATTAATAAATTGATTTGTAATTAATTTATGGTTATGTAAGCAGGATTTATAGAATGAAGTAATTAATTTAGTTTACTTTGAATTAATTAGAGATAAGATAATTAATTTAGTTCATTTTAAATTAATTATAAATGGTGTGATTATTAGTCCTTGTTTATATATGGATGGATGATATTGATTTCCTTGAATGATTTGAAATCTCAGATATGAGATAAATAATGTTGTGTGATATGGATGCTTTGGTTGAAGTGAATTATCTGCTGTAATGATAATGTAGATTATCTATCTATAATATTATGAATTATCTATCTGTGTGTATATGGATAATGAAATGAATTGTTTTAACTTTAAAACAACTTGGCCATAAAAGATACGTTTTGGATTTCGATGAGACCGGGATCGGGTTTCCAGATTTGGATATCCGAAACCACATCGATCCAAATTAACGATAGGTCGTGAATCTCAAGTGAAGATGAAGATTCAGAATGCAAGGGTTATTGTCGTTAACTCTTAGGGTGATTCCAAATTGAGTGTAACGAGATACTGCCTTCGGTTTTGTTCGAAACTGGAACGAACTTGTATGGATTGAATGCTTTCAGAACATCGTCAGGTGGACGATGAGCATTCTAAGAGATGTGTTCTCTTAAGGTAATCGTAGCCTTAAGCCTCATCAACCGGGAATGGCTAAAACAGGGGAGGTGCAGCAAGGTTAGTGGGTAGCACCCAAGTAGGACAAGATTTCCCCGTCTAGATGTCCCTTTTTATTTCGGCTGTGTGGGCAGTTGTGAGCTCCAACTGCTGGGGTTGTCTTGTTCAAGAATTATACAGTAAGGGATGGTTCCGGCTTTGTGTTGCAGGGGAGCGGGCGTACTCCTCGGTATGCTGATCTAGGCCAGGTACTGTGACGGGCGGTACCCCAGTAGCCCTGCCATTGTATGGAATCCAATCTCCAATAAGTACCATCGGAATTGATTGTATTACCCACTTGTTGGCTAGTATGCTGGAATTTAATCATGTAACAATTTCAACTATTTCTTATTTACTTGAAAATCCTAGACCTATTATAATATCATAGAATTTCCTATCAAATGTTTGGTTAGCTTAAGGTAAAAACTTACCCATGTTTATGTGTGGGGAGTCTTACGTGATACCTTTTGTTTTCAAAGGATTTTCAAAGTTAAGCAACTTTAATCTGTTACTCACACCAGACCCATGTCTGACCCGGAGTTTATTTCTGTTTTTCTTAAACTCTCGGGTACTCAAATTTTTACGAGTAGCCAAGGGATTCAGGTTAGCTTTGATGAATTGTGGAGGAGCAATGGAGTAGGAGGCTTCAGCGTTATAGATATGTATAGTGTTCCGCTGTGTTGGTATCTCTGTGTTGTATTTGAGTTGTATCGAGTTGTATTAACTAGACAGGTGTTTATAACTGTCTAGTATGTGATGTATAATATGTGTAACTCTGATTGATGTTGTATATTATGTAATATTTATGGGATTAATATAATTTATTCGTTCCGCTGTTGAGATTCTGATGTTGTTTCTTCTTTCTTATTTATCTTTTCTCTTTTCTATCCCTTTCTTTCTTAAAGATGCTGTGACTTTCTGGTGTTAGAAAGTTGGGTCGTCACATTTGGTATCTGAGCGCTAGGTTGAGTGAATACCTAGACTCTGGAGTGGTATCTTTCTTGGGAGAGCGTATTTGTAATTTATATATATATACATATATCTATATTTCTACCTATCTGTTGGGTTACCTGTTCGGGTTTTCCAATATAAGTTATAAAGGAAGATAGGGTAGTGGTGTGTGTAACACGACTACCAATGGTTGGAGTTTGAATGTTTTAGGTTGGAAGTGTATCTGCCGAGACTGTAGACCCAATACCGTCTCGAGTGAATTTTTGTTGTGGTGTAAGGATTTCACCAATTTCTGAAGGGAATCTGTTAGGGTTCGGAGTCCATTTTTGAAGTGCAAGTTGGATGAGTAGACTTTGGATTCTGACAGTTGAGCAGAAGCTTGTGATGGTATCTTAGTATCTCAAGAAGTAGTAGCTGTGTGATGAGATGCAGTGACTATGGATGTCTCCGAATATGTTTCTTTGGAACAAGTTTAAGGAAGTGTGTTTGCATCGGTGTTGAGGCTGAGTTCAGCTGGGTGTTTGTGTTTGGCTTTGAGGCCTGAGTTTCTCGAGGAGTTTGGATTAGGAAGTCTTTGTCATCAGTGGCAGCGTCGCAGCTCAGATTGTTCTGTGTGCAGGCAAGGAGGTCATCTGTCAGCAGTTTTCTAGAGGTGAAGTTCAGAAGCAGCAACTATGTGGAACCATTTTTTTCGATGGATTGGCTAGATAAGCTTAAGCTGTTCTGATTGGTAAAGAGAGAACAGTTTTCTTTGTATGTTAGTTTGGGTTGATCGCAAAAGTGACTTGCGATAGTTGAGTGTTCTCTTGGTTTGTCAGAGATCTTTTGGAATTTCTGAGTTTTTTTTATGGATTTGTTGAACTATATTTCTGGGATGTGTTGTCCAGTTTGTGCTCGTGTGTATCATCAGCATTTTCATCTACTCCAGATCAGAGTTGTGCAGCGGAAGCAGTTTGGGAGTGCATCTGTTTTTCTTTTCCGGAAAGGAAAAGTAAGTTCAGTCTTCTGATGTTTGAGGTGTAGAGTTTGTGTTCTTGGATTGATTGTGAGTGGATCATTTTGATGAGTTGTTTTGAGGCTTCAACGAAGGTTGAGCTGATCAGTAGGGATGTAGGCAGCCCAGGATCGTCAGATGAGTTTTGTGGATAAGAGACGGAGGAATTTGGATTTCGAAGTCGGAGATTTGGTTTTGAGTAAGTTTTCTCCGATCGAAGGAGCTTTAAATTTGGTAAGATTGGGAAGCCAGCTCTGAGGTATCTTGGTTCTTTTCTTTGTTTGTAAGGATAAGTGTTTGGTCTTCTGGAGTGAATTGTCAGTTTGGATAACTGGGATTCGATGTGTTTCACGTATCTTTGAGGGAGTACGTGTATAATCCATCTCTGGTTTTGGAATCAGCAGTTCTAGAGGTTTGGTTGTTGAGTCAGACTTGTCTATAGTCTGATATCTTGTCTAGTTTTGTAGATCTAGATGAGTAGGAGCTCTGTAGGTTAGTAGTATAGTTTTGTTTGGGTTCTATAGGGCGAGTATCCCGGTGTTTATACTTGGGAAACTCTAGATAGTCCTATCCCGATTTTGTCTGGATAGTTAGATTTGTTTGATTGGATGAGTTGGTTGATATGGTTGTTAGCATATGATTAATATATGCTTGTGTTTTTAAAATTAAACATTTAATGAGATTATTAAATTACCTTTGTTTTAAATTTCGGGGACGAAATTCTTCTAAGGGGGGAGGAATGTGATATCCCGGAATTTTGGGCAATATCAATTTAGTAATCTGTATTAAAAATTAAATTGATTTGATAATTTTTGTTAATAAGATTTGAATTTATTTAATAATCTTCTTTTAAATAAATATTTAACTGATAATTTATCTTTTAAAAGCTAATAAATTGTTTTCTATTTATAATGTATATATATATATATGTATATATTGTAAATAGATAAGCTTTGTTTTAAATTTAATAAATAAAGGCATGTTTTCTAATTTTAATATTTTTGGTAATTTGGAAATTTGATTTAATTTAATATTAAATAAATAACCATATGATTTTAAAATACTCAAGATAAAAGTTTATTTGTTTAAAATGATTTTAGCCTAAGTTTAAATTTAAACAAGAAAGGTTGTTTTGTTCTTTTTAAATATAGTTTGATTTAAATAAGTAATTTATTAATAAAGAGATAGTTTCTTTTATAAATTATTTCAATTTAACAATGAGTTATATTTTAAATAATATTAATAATGTAATGTCTTTACAATGGATTTTAATATAAATAGGAATTGTTATTTCAAATTTATTTATATATATATGTGTATTCTGGAAGAAGCTATGATTTGAAGATTTTAAAATTTAGTCTTTCAAAAATATTTAAAATAAAATAAACCTTATTAATATTAAACATAAGTATAAAAATAAATAATAGTAGACTAAGTATTTAATAGCTTAAGTTTAAAAATAAAAGAGAAATAAAAGAAAATAAGTATTTAAGTTAAAAATAAGAAGTTAAGTTAGAAATAAAAATAGATATGATAGGGAAAATATATGGTTATGTAAGAGAATAAGTAAACACATTACCTAAATCCTAACATCTTGTTAAATATAGAAACTTAGTTATATTTCCAAGCATAAGACTAAAGGAAAGATATAAATAGTTATGAACACTTAGATAATTCTTGAAATACATTGTGGCAATGCAAGTAGGAAATAAATATTCATGTTGCAGGCAAGAAAATCTTGTAGATATGCTAGGCAAAAGAAAATATAAACTATCATAAGTACATACGAAATAAAGTATAAGTTCGTAGACATAAGGACAACTTCATTAATACTAACATCTCTCTAGTACACTAGTAAGATCATATCAGCCTCCTTAGAAAGAAAATCTCTGACCAAATTTTAAAAAAAATCTTGTACCTGGAAAAATAAACAATCCTGTAAACAACCCTGTGTAAGCTCTTTCCCATATATCAATCTATCTCATTTCATTTCGTTTACAAAAGAAGACTTAGCATACCAGAAATTTTATTACAACTGGAGCTTTATTCAACTCAACTTAAATAACAATTCAACTTAAACAACACTTTAGTTCAACTCAACAAATATGAAGATCAAGATAAAGGTTTCAGCTAGCAATTTTCAAAGCCTTGCAATTAGTTACTCTGTTCTTCCTCTTCTAAACAGGTGAGTAACATTTAATTTAAAAAGCTTAAGTATTTGAGTAAATCTGGTTGCATGTTATTTTTCTGAAGCAAAATATGGTTGTGTGTGAATATATATTAAAATTCTTGTGTATATATGAATATATAGATGGATGCTGCTGTGTATTGGTGACTTCCTGTTTTAAATTTCCAAGCTCAAGTTTTATTCAAAAATTCATATCCTCTTGATCTAATTTCTGTTAGAACTTAGGCTTTAAACAAAATTTGTTTGTTTAGTCATGAAGTAAGTTTTAAAATTTTAATTATGTTAAAATAATTTGTATTGACTCTGGAAACCAAAAAGAATAGGCAAGCATTAGTTTAGACTAAAAATTCAATCTTTGTAATTCATTGGTTCAGGTATATAAACTGATTTCTTATACAAAATCTTGATTTTTAAAAATAAAATCACAAATTTTAGTGCTGGTTTGGATGAGCAGTTCTGGTTTGACCAGAAATTGGTTTTTGAGGGGTTTCTGATGATCTCGGTGATCTGGGAAGTTGAGATCATCACTGGTGGTAGTGGAGTGATAGGGGAGTTTGGGAAAAATTCCAGGAAGTTGATCAATGGACGGTGGCGGCGGCGGTGATCGTTTCAAGTTTTAACCCTAGTTTTTACTAGGCTTGGTATTTTGATCATCTCGACATCTATGGTGGATCGAGTGAAACGAGACTTTGGGAGATGGAAGCGGGGGTGTTGGCGAAGACTTGGCCGGAGTTTCAGATGTGATGGTGGTCGGAGGATCATGGACGAGGCGATGACAAGCTTTTGAGGGTGGGTTCTGTTGTAGTTCCAGGTCTGGATTGAACTGTCGACGTCGATTTCGAGTTTGAGAGGGTGATCTGATGGTCGGAATAGGATGCGGGGTTGATCGCTGATGTGGTAAGGCCAGCGTTGTTGGTCGGAGATGGTCGGAGCACCGTGCATGTGCACGGTGCATTCTTTTTTTTTCTGGTGGTGCCTGTGTTGAGCAAGATTTTGTACTCGGGTTTTACTCGAGATATTTCGTGAAATGCTCGAAGTCAAGTGGGGTTGGACTCGAAGTGATTTGAGGTGGCTCGGGTCATTTATTTGTGTTACAAGTTTTGTTTAAAACCTGTCTGTTAAAATTTAAAATGATTTAAAATTTGAAAATAAAGATTTAAACAAAGTTTAAATCAAAAGTTTTAATCTGGATTCAAATTTAATTTGTATCCTAGTTTTTAAAATAAAATAAGGTTTTTAAATTTTAAATTGTTTTAACAACTTTGAATGTTAAAGTAACATTTTAATGATTTGAATTTAAAAGAATTTGGTTTAAACACTTTTAACATTTCTTTTATAAGATATAAGTATTCTTTAACATGAGATTCCAAAGTTTTTAAATTGTTTAAACTTGTTCAAATTAGATTTGTATTCATTTTTAAATCTTAAATTTTAAAAATGAAATTTGAAATAAATTGAAAGTAAATTGTTTTAAATTCTTTTGATAATGATAATTTGATCATTAATAAGAATAATGTTTATCTTAAAGTAAATAGGATTTAATGATTTGGATTCATTAAATTATTAAGATAATTAAAAATGGATAATTAATTAATTTAATTAATTAAAGATATGGATGATTAAATTAGTAATTATGAGTTTAAACTAATTAATTAAGTTTTAAGTTAATTAATCAGGAATAATTAATTAGTAATTTAGGGATCATTAATTAAGTAAGATTAGATTTTAAATTAATGATTAAATGTTAATTAATCAAGTAATTAAAGGTTAATTAAGTTACAGTTGAAAACTTAAATTAATTAAATGATTAGAGGTTAATTAATTGGTTATTAAGGATTAATTAATTTGAAATTAATAATGGTTAATCTAAGTTTAAATTCTTAAGAAAAGAAATTAAGAATTGTTAGTGGTTAATGAAGGTCATTAACTTAAGATTTGTTAAATAATTAATTAATGTGGTAAATTTTAATAATTAATTAGATTAATAAATTAAAGGTAATCATTTGTGAAAATGTTTAAGTATAATTACTTAATGAAGTAATTAAAGGAATTAATTACTTAAGGTAATTAATTAAATAAATTTGATTAGTTTACGTTCATTAATTAAGTTTAATTAACTTAAGATAATCACTGGATGATTTGATAAGAAATTACTTAATGTAATAAATGAAGTATAATTACGTAGTGAAGTAATTAATGGAAATTACTGTATGTAATAAATTGAAGAGGATTTAAATATGGAAGTAATTTGGATTAAATTACTTTGTGAAATTAATCAAGGGATTAATTGAGATAATTAATTAAGGAGTAATTAATAATAAAATGAAGTAATTAAGGGTAGTTAATTACTAATTGGGATTAATCAAGAGTGATTAATAATTATGGTTTAAGTAAAGATTAATTACTTAATGTAATTAATTCAAATAGGATAAATAATTAAAAATGTAATTAGGGATCATTAATTTATAATTAATGATGTAATTAAGGGTTGATTTATTAAGATTAATTAATCAATAATAAGTGATTTTGAGTAATTAATTAATATAATTAATTAAGGTTTAATGTAATTAATTATAGTTAATTAATTAATAGAGTAATTAAAGATTAATTACTGTATTTGGTTGATGATAATTAATTTATGAAATTAATTAAAGGATAATTACTTGAATGTAATTAAAGGATAATTAAATCAAGGATGATTAATTAAGATGGAAATTAGGGAATGATTAATAAATTGATTTGTAATTAATTTATGGTTATTGTGACGCCCCACCTCCATACCCACGCTAGCCAAGGACACTACGATGTAGTGTTGTCAACTAGCGCGGAGAATAAGGATGTTGAGGAGCGACCATCCATGTAATTGCTTATCACACGGTGGCTATAAAATAATCTTCGAAAACAAACATAGAAATAAACATAACACAAATCAATCACAGACATCCATAGCACAAAGGCGGAAGAAGATATGAATATATAACTAACACATGAAAGTGTACATCAGGGTAGTGGTCAAAAAGATCCACAATAATACAAAAGAATAACAACACGTGCTATACCAAAAGAATAAGTACAACTATGAGTCCATATCTCAAGTGTATACAACAAAGACTGCTAAACTAAATAGTTAGCCAAAAGTCAGAGTAGCAAATCCCGGAAGGAAGTCAAGCAGAAGCACCTGTAACATCTCGGTCTGACCCAAGTATTATTTAATAAAATAATAAACGGATCAGTCTAACTATAAATATCAGATGACATGATATAAAATAAAAGATATGGCATAAAAATAAAATATCCATACTGACATACTACTATAAGTATGAAAATGATGATCAACAGGAGATCAACCGAGGAGAAATGATTAATATCACAAGAATCTTCTCAAAGATCCAAAGAGGGCATCATACCCTAAACTTGTACTCATAACAAGTCATTGGCATAAAAATCCAGAAATCAAACCAAGAAATCCAGAAATCATAAAAAAGAGAAAGAGGCCTATCACATGATGGTCCGAAGACCATGGGGAGCTACCCCATATGTGTGAGTCGGAATCACACAGGTTGAGGTCTAGGCTAACCAAAAAGCAAAAAGGTATGTGTGAGTGGAATCACACAAGTGGTGTCTAGCCTAACCTCGCAAACAAAAAGGTATGTGTGAGTGGAATCACACAAATGGTGTCTAGACTAACCTTGCGGACAAAGAGATATGTGTGAGTCGGAATCACACCAATGCAATCTAGTCTAACCTTGCAAACAAAGAGACATCGCACAATTGCTAGTCTAAATCATAAAATGATCGTCATGATCAACGAGAAGTGTCAATTACACTAAGCTAGTAAATATAAAAGTTTAGCTTCATGTCCCATAACCACTTGCTTAACTTAAATATTTATGAACAAACTGTAGATCTTCACTAGAAAATTGTCACAAAAAGAGTTCAATCGAAGTGAACGCAAGCGTTTCATACCACTCGTTTTACTAAGTCGTTTAAGTTGATTTCTCATCCGAGTAAAGTAAAGGCTTGTATATACTAGTAGATTGGAAATCGGTTTGAGAAAACGAACTTTTG
Organism: Allium fistulosum; assembly: GCA_030737815.1. Lineage (NCBI taxonomy): Eukaryota > Viridiplantae > Streptophyta > Magnoliopsida > Asparagales > Amaryllidaceae > Allium > Allium fistulosum. The sequence continues at coordinate 871,164,715 of CM060907.1, read as the reverse complement.
ATATTTAAAAATAGTGTTGAAATCGCTTTGATGAAAGAGTTTTTGATAATTACTATTAGTATTGAAACCTTCATATATCTTTAAAGTGACAAGTCATAAAGCGATTGTTGAAACAATTTATCACAAAAATTTCCATTCGAAGACGTGAACAAAATCCAAGGAAACCAGCTCAAAATGCATCAAAGTGGAAGTTCTGTTGAATGATTTTCAGATAAGATTGCCTACGCAGAGGTATACGGGGTCCAGGGGGCAGCGCCCCCGGCGGGGTGTGGGGCAGCGCCCCGTCAAAACGGTACGACCTAGGTGAAGACAAGCGGCCTAAGACCTAAGGCAAAATGAGGTCTAACGACCTATGGTGGTGCACGACCTAACGAGCCAGTGGCGAGCGACCTATCAGGTGGAACGACCTAAGGAAGTCGAGCGACTTAGCAGAGGAACGGTCGAGCGACCTATGAGCTACGACCTAAGGGAGTCGAGCGACTTAACGTTATAAAGGCTAACGACCTAAGGCTAAGGTCAGGGACGACCTAATGATCGCGAGCGACCTAACAAGTTCAATATGCGACCTAAGCCCAACGACCTACGACCCAACGTGGAACGACCTAAGGAGTATAGGCCGAGCGACCTATGACCTAGGCCTGAAGTATAAGTGTGCGACCTACGACCTATCGTGGTCAACGACCTAGTGGGATGAAGCAGGACCAGGTGACCTACGACCTAGGAGACCCAAGACCTACGACCTAAGGCCAGCGCGACCTAATGAAGCCGATTGGAATAAGGTCGGAAACGACCTAACGGAATAGCCGAGGCGAACGACCTACGACCTAATGCCCGCGCGATCTAGTGATGCGAACGACCTAAAGGTGCACGACCTAACGACTTAAGGTCGAATACGACCTACGACCTAAGGTCGATACGACCTAACATTTGCCTGGATATTATAGGTCGGCAACGACCTACGACTTAAGGGTGAACGATCTAAGATTTGCCTAGGGATTATAGGTCGGCAACGACCTACGACTTAGGGCGAATACGACCTACGACCTATAGACGAGCGACTTAACTCCGAACGAGCTAAAAATGGCCAGAACGACCTAGTAGCAGTTTTTCACCAAAATCACTAAAATTTGGAGTTTTTCGCCAATCCAATCCAAACCAAATGCAACAAACATGCTAAGTGATGAGGAATCATTCCCAACAGTCCAATGACGATTATAGGCAAGATGTGAGATCAAAAATCTCACCTTTTCACTAAAATGGATGAAGATAAAGCTTGAAAGCAAGGGGAAGCAATCCAAAGCTTGAATCCGATATCTTCTACTTGAATTTGGAGTTGAATATTGAATTTACTAAAGATCTTGAGCTTGGAATTTTAATTTCCCTTTCCCTCTACCATTTTTGATAAAGCTTGAAATGTTTGGTGAAGTGAGGAAGAGGGTTGGGCTGAGCTAAATGAAGGTGCAGTCCAAACCAAAGTTGATGGCGGGAAAAGTGACGAAAATTCCACTTACTCAAAACATATCGAAGTTTACACTCAAAAAGATCGCAAACGTCATTTTGAACTCAATGGAAGTGGTCTCGAGTCCTAATTTGACCGTATGCAAAAAGTAGCTTTTCGGGCTAACAACCAATTAACGATAAAATATTTAAATAAAGTATTTAAATATAAAATCGACAAATATGCGGGTTGTTACAGTTATGTAAGCAGGATTTATAGAATGAAGTAATTAATTTAATTTACTTTGAATTAATTAGAGATAAGATAATTAATTTAATTCATTTTAAATTAATTATAAATGGTGTGATTATTAATCCTTGTTTATATATGGATGGATGATATTGATTTCCTTGAATGATTTAAAATCTCAGATATGAGATAAATAATGCTGTGTGATATGGATGCTTTGGTTGAAGTGAATTATCTGCTGTAATGATAATGTAGATTATGTATCTGTGATATTATGAATTATCTATCTGTGTGTATATGGATAATGATATGAATTGTTTTAACTTTAAAACAACTTGGCCTTAAAAGATACATTTTGGATTTCGATGAGACCGTGAACGGGTTTCCAGATTTGGATATCCGAAAACCACATCGATCCAAATTAACGATAGGTTGTGAATCTCAAGTGAAGATGAAGATTCAGAATATAAGGGTTATTGTCGTTAACTCTGAGGGTGATTCTAAAATGAGTGTAACGAGATAATGCCTTCGGTTTCGTTCGAACCCAGAACGAACTTGTATGGATTGAATGCTTTTAGAACATCGTCAGGTGGACGATGAGCATTCTAAGAGATGTGTTCTCTTAAGGTAATCGTAGCCTCAAGCCTCATCAACCGGGAATGGCTAAAACAGGGGAGGTGCAGCAAGGTTAGTGGGTAGCACCCAAGTAGGACAAGATTTCCCCTGTCTAGATGTCCCTTTTTATTTCGGCTGTGTGGGCAGTTGTGAGCTCCAACTGCTGGGGTTGTCTTGTTCAGGAATTATACAGTAAGGGATGGTTCCGGCTTTGTGTTACAGGGGAGCGGGCGTACTCCTCGGTACGCTGATCTAGGCCAGGTACTGTGACGGGCGGTACCCCAGTAGCCCTGCCATTGTATGGAATCCAATCTCCAACAAGTACCATCAGAATTGATTGTATTACCCACTTGTTGGCTAGTATGCTGGAATTTAATCATGTAACAATTTCAGCTATTTCTTATTTACTTGAAAATCCTAGACCTATTATAATATCATAGAATTTCCTATCAAATGTTTGGTTAGCTTAAGGTAAAAACTTACCCATGTTTATGTGTGGGGAGTCTTACGTGATACCTTTTGTTTTCAAAGGATTTTCAAAGTTAAGCAACTTTAATCTGTTACTCACACTAGACCCATGTCTGACCCGGAGTTTATTTCTTTTTTTCTTAAACTCTCGGGTACTCAAATTTTTACGAGTAGCCAAGGGATTCAGGTTAGCTTTGACGAATTGTGGAGGAGCAATGGAGCAGGAGGCTTCAGCGTTATAGATATGTATAGTGTTCCGCTGTGTTGGTATCTCTGTGTTGTATTTGAGTTGTATCGAGTTGTATTAACTAGATAGGTGTTTATAACTGTCTAGTATGTGATGTATAATATGTGTAACTCTGATTGATGTTGTATATTATGTAATATTTATGTGATTAATATAATTTATTCGTTCCGCTGTTGAGATTCTGATGTTGTTTCTTCTTTCTTATTTATCTTTTCTCTTTTCTATCCCTTTCTTTCTTAAAGATGATGTGACTTTCTGGTGTTAGAAAGTTGGGTCGTCACAACCGTTCTTCTTGAGTTGATCTTATGGAATTAATGTCAATTCAAGGGGTACGGGTTTGCGGGTCGTTTCAGTTACCTAGTTGTGACAATTATTTACACCAATTCTCTTCGTTAAAACTATATTACTTTGGACTTATTGAATTTGGTAGTGGTCAAAATTCCAACATCGTCTACATTCAACTCTATAGTCCAAACACAAAGTTCTTGGTTCAATAATAACAATTATTATTAACCGAACTACCCTGGCTATAGATTTTGACTTTGGATTAACTTGAGTTGATCATGATACCAACCCCATATAACTAAGGAGACAAATCCTCTTTTGAATAGCGCTTCACTTCCAATACTTCCACTCGACCCAACTTTAGTCACTTGATGGACGTTGTGCCATAATTTGACTATAATCAAAGCAGAGCTTTCATATTTAAGATTCATGGTATTCTCAAGTTGAAAGAACTGTTTGAATTATTCACATCGATATTTTATGTTTGACTTTAGTTATATTAATCAATATAAAACTATTAAATGTTTCGTTTTATAGTTATCCAGTAATTATTAGTACGTCAACCGTCAGTGCCCCTAGTAGTCATGAGTAATACACTTAAGCCATCATGAAATGGTGGGTACGAGAGAATACTTTTTAGCTTTCCTAGAGGTTAAAATAAGATTACGACAAGGAACCATGAGTTAGAAGTTGTATATGATACAACCGATAAGGATTTCTCCATCGTATATAGGAGTATGATTTGTTGAGCTTTCCACAAGGTCATAATCCCATGATATACGATTCCTAACACCTACCTTTGAAGTTGAAAGACTTCTATATTTCATCTTAGGGTTTGGAGAAACATAAAATATTACTGAGAGCATTGTTAGAAAATGAAATGGTAACATTTAACCTTTCTAATTTGTAAGAACATATGCTATATAAAGTCATAGTTATGTACATTGATAAATGTATACAACTAATATAATTGATAAAATGTTTATCAATTTAAATATATAAGTGAATTGAATTAGTATTGACAAATAGAAGTATAAAATATACTTACCAATAAATTTTTGCATGTTGATGCAGCCCAGAATGGAGAAGTCATAGGTCGTGTATGACCTAACATGTGGATAAGTCGAGACCGACCTAGCAAGGAAGCTAACGAGTTAGGATTTGGTGAGAAATGGTGGAAAGTTGAAGTTTTAGGTCGCAGCCGACCTAACAAAGCTTTTAAGTCGTATCAACGACTTAGTGAAGATCGGCAACGACCTAGTGGGAATGTGCGAGCTAACGAGATACTGGAACGACCTAACATGTTTTTAGGTCGCATACGACCTAACGAGCTAAGGCATAGGTCGTGGGAACGACCTAACATGTCACCAGGGAAAGAGCTATGACCTAACGGGTTCGAGAGTAACAAGCTAAGACTTAGGAATGAGTCGTTGGAGGTTGAAGTCTTAGGTCGCTCACGACCTAACGCTATTTTAGGTCGCTTACGAGCTAAGAGGTTACGACCTATGTTAGGTCGCACGAAAAGGTCACAACCTATGATAGGTCGCGGGGTGATCTGGGGAGTTAGGTCGCGAGGACTTAGGTCGCGAGACTTAGGTCGCGAAGTTTCTGGAACCGCTTATCTTTTAGGTCGCAAAGCTCTGGATGCCATTGATTCTTCTGCGAGTTAATCCCTGCCATTGATTTCCTTAAGTCGATAATCTGGGATGCCGTATGTTCTTAAGTCGCTGAAGCTTGTAGCCGTAGATTGTCATGCCGCTTTATCCTATGCCGTTGATTTAAGTCGCGAGAAGTGATAGGTCGCTGATGGAAGCTGGTGTATTGAAGTTAGGTCGCGTGAGTTATATCTTAAGTCAGGACCGATCTATGAGATGTAAATATATGTTGTAATGTGCTATATTGCGTATGTCTGTGAGTCTGTTAGGTCGTGGACGACCTATAGTAAGTCGTAGATCGTAATGTTTTTAGGTCGTGACTGTTAGGTCGGCAACGACTTAGGAGTTGTAATTTTTGTCTGTTTTGCGTGTTGTAGCCTATAAATAGGCAAGTTGTTTCATTTGTAAAGGTTGTTGAATATTGAATAAAATTCTCTTTTGTTAGCTTTGTGCTCTCAAATTCAATTGGTAGTCGAGTGTATCTCCTATCTCCACTTACGTCATTCGAGTGCGCTCGAATCATCGTTTGTTGAAACCGATTCACGGTATCTTGTGCGCAAGATCAACGTCGAAGAATCGTAGATCTCTTTCCCGGTATCTTCGGATCAACGAGTCAGAGATAGCTAGAATTCGGTATCTTCGGATCAACGAATTTGGGCATTCCAGTATCTTCCAATCCACCGATTACTACTTTCACCGATTGAAGATCGTTTTGATTAATCCGCTGCGTCAGTTTTGGTATCAGAGCTTGTTCTAACCAATCATAGTTAGATCGAGACTTGGAGCCTAATCATTTTGAAGTTGAAGTTGTTTGGCCGAGAAGTTTGAAGTTTGAGCCGTGGCCGAGAGGAAGAAGTGTTCATCATTGTTTGAAGTTGTTTGTTCGGATTTGAATTGGAGGCCGAAACTTTGTCCATCGTGTTCATCGCGATTTTCTACAAAGTGGAAGTTTTCGATCCATTTCATTTTGGATCAAAGTCCGGAAAGTGTTTGAATTTGAAGTGTTGAAGAGTTTGGAAGATTTCAAGTATGCCACCAAGAAGAGCTAATCGCCACCAAAACGTAGAAGCTTTGTATCGAAGAGAAGAAGCTGATGAGATGGAGCAAAGAATCAATGAAAACTTTAGTGAGAAGCTTAACGAAGGAATTGGCCGGTTAGAGAAGCTTATGACGGAGATGAATCAAAATCGGAGAAGGATTTCACCTGAATCTAACCAAGGGGTAGTAGAGTCTCGCCACATTCCAATCGAGACAGAAGTGTTGAAAATAATCAAGGGCGTGGGAGGAACGTGAATGATCATGAACGGAGGAATGTAGATAGAAGGGATGATGGTGGTAGACGTGATGGTAGTAGAGATGTGGGTGGACGAGATAGACAACGATATACATCTGATTTTGAAGAGGAGTATGATGGTGGTAGTGTTCGAGGACAAGGATGAGGACAAGGGAGAAATTACTCTGAGTATGATCACAAGTGGGAGTCGGGGATGAAGACTGAAATTCCTGAATTCAAAGGTGGTATGCAAGCGGAGGAGTTTCTAGATTGGGTAGCTAATGTTGAAGAGATTTTTGACTTCAAAGAAGTTCCAGAACATCGTAGAGTGAAGTTGGTTGCTACGAGGCTGAGGGGTAGAGCTTTGGCGTGGTGGCAGCAAACCAAACTTACACGTGAACGAATGGGAAAGTCAAAAGTTGAATCTTGGGAGAAGATGAAGAAATTGATGAAAGCAACGTTCTTACCTTACAATTATCAATCTTTGATGTATCAACGTTTGCAGAACTTGAGACAAGGGACGAAATCTGTGAATGACTATGCTGATGAATTCTATCAACTTATTGCAAGGAATGATATTATGGAAACGGAAGAGCAGCTGACATCTAGATTCATTGGGGGATTGAGAATGCAGGTTCAGGATATGGTTAACATGTTCGATCCTAGATCTGTAGCGGAAGCACATCAGAAAGCGTTGGCTTGGGAAAAGCAGGGTAGACGAGGAGGAGGTGTATTTACTAATTCCAACAATCAAGCGAAGGGTGTTAGTGGGAGTTCTAATGTTTCTAAACCTATCAGTAGACCAGTGGTGAAGGAGGTTGAGAAGGCAAGGGTTAACAATGGTTTCAAATGTTACAATTGTCAGGAATTGGGTCATAAAAGCAGTGAGTGTCCAAAGCCGAAGAAACGAACCATGATTGTAGAAGTTGAAGATGAGGATGTTGATGGGGATTGTTCTAGTCCAGTTGAGGAAGATGAACAGGATATTGCGTCAGGAGATGAAGGTTGTAATCTAATGCTGAGGAGATCGTGTTTAACACCGAAGCAGGAAGAAGCTAGTTGGTTGAGAAGTAATATTTTTCAGTCAACATGTACTATTCTGGGGAAGGCGTGTAAGTTTGTGATTGACGCAGGAAGCTGTGATAATATTATTTCAACCGAGGCTGTGACAAAGTTGAAATTGAAGACAGAGAGACATCCGAGTCCATACAAGTTAGCATGGTTGAGAAAAGGAGGAGAAGTGAAAGTGGATAGACGAGTTCGTGTTCCATTCTCTATTGGGAAGAAATACAAAGATGAAATATGGTGTGATGTAGTAGAGATGGATGTTTGCCACTTATTATTGGGAAGACCATGGCAGTATGATCGAGCAGTACAACATGACGGTCGGACCAATAGCTACAGTTTTATGTTTGAAGGCACGAAAATTATCCTAGTTCCGAAGAAGAGATCACAAGGAGAAAGTAAGTCAAAAGAGATTGAAGAGCTGAAAACTTTATTATCTTTGAAAGAGTTTGTTAAGGAGGTTGAGGAAGAGCCGGAAGTATTCTTGTTGATTGGACGAGAAAGCAGTGAAGAGGTTGAAATACCAGAAGAAGTTAAACCAGTTTTGAAAGAATTTGACGATGTATTTCCAGAGGAGTTACCAACGGAATTGCCACCGTTGAGGGATATACAACATCAGATAGATCTTGTTCCAGGTGCTGTGTTGCCACACAGACCACATTATCGAATGAGTCCGAAGGAACATGAAGAGTTGCGGAGGCAGGTAGAGGAATTGCTTGAGCAGGGGCGTGTGCAGGAGAGTCTGAGTCCTTGTGCTGTACCAGCTTTATTGGTACCCAAGAAGGATGGGACGTGGAGGATGTGCACTGACAGTCGAGCATTGAATAAGATTACTGTGAGATATAGATTTCCAATGCCGAGGTTGGATGACTTGTTAGATCAAATAAGCGGAGCTACTATATTTTCGAAGATTGATTTAAAGAGCGGATATCATCAAATTCGTATCAGACCAGGAGATGAGTGGAAGACTGCTTTTAAAACTAGGGAGGGTCTATACGAATGGTTGGTCATGCCATTTGGTTTATCCAATGCACCGAGTACTTTTATGAGGGTGATGAATCAGATTTTTCGACCGTTCATTGGGAAATTTGTGGTGGTGTATTTTGATGATATTCTGATTTATAGTGGGAGTCCAGAGGAACATTTAAATCATCTTAGAGAAGTGCTGATGGTATTGCGACAAGAACAATTTTATGCTGCAACGAGGAAATGCGTGTTCATGACGCATAGTGTGTTATTTTTGGGGTACGTTGTTTCAGAGAAGGGTATACAGGTGGACCAAAGTAAAATCGAAGCTATCAGAGATTGGCCGCAGCCCAAGACGATAACGGAAGTGCGTAGTTTTCACGGGTTGGCTTCATTCTATCGAAGGTTCATTCCACACTTTAGTAGTGTAATGGCACATGTGACTGATTGTATGAAGGGTAAACAATTCGCATGGTCAGAGGAAGCAGGGAATGCTTTTGGGAAGATCAAGGAGTTGCTGACATCTGCACCAATTCTAGTATTACCTGATTTTCAGCTAGTGTTTGAACTACACACTGATGCATCCAAGGTTGGAATTGGAGGAGTGTTGAGTCAGAAGGGACGTCCAATTGCATATTTCAGTGAGAAGTTGTCAGGAGCGAAGATGAGGTACAGTACGTATGATGTGGAATTCTATGCTGTTGTACAATCTATTAAACACTGGAGACATTATCTATTTCAGAAAGAGTTTGTTCTGTATACTGATCATGAAGCATTGAAGCATTTGCAAGGGCAAGACAAGATTTCAGCGAGACATGCATCGTGGATTGCCTATCTGCAACAATTTACATTTGTTGTGAAACACAAGTCGGGAGTGACGAATCGTGTTGCGGATGCGTTGAGTAGAAGAAATCACTTGATAACTACGTTGAAGGTGGAAGTGACGGGGTTTGAACTATTGCCAGAATTATTTACCGATGATCCTTACTTTGCAAAGTTTGTTGATAAAGTCAAGGATGGAGAGACGGATGAGTTCGTGATGGTAGATGGTTTTCTTTTTAAAGGAAGTCGATTGTGCATACCGGAGGGTAGTCTGAGAATGAAGATTATCAAGGAGTTACACGAAGAGGGACATGTTGGGAGAGATCATACCTTACAGTTGATTTCACAGTCCTACTTTTGGCCAACGATGAGGAAAGAAGTAGCGAGGTTTGTGGAGCGTTGTCATATTTGTCAGGTTTCGAAAGAAACTGCGACTAATGCGGGTTTATATATGCCGTTACCCGTGCCTGTACAACCATGGGTGGATATCAGTATGGATTTTGTTTTGGGTTTGCCTAGAACTCAAAGGGGGAATGATTCTATATTTGTTGTGGTGGACAGATTTTCGAAGATGGCACATTTTATTGCTTGTAAGAAGACGGCGGATGCTGTTCATGTTGCTCAATTGTTTTTCAAGGAGATCTATCGACTTCATGGATTGCCAGAATCTATTGTGTCGGATAGAGATACTCGATTTCTGAGTCACTTTTGGTTAAGTTTGTGGAAGATGGTGGGAACGAAGTTGAACTTTAGCAGCGCTTATCATCCGCAGACAGATGGACAGACTGAGGTGGTAAACAGATCATTGGGAAACTTGCTGAGGTGTCTTGTACAAGATAATCTGAAGAGTTGGGATGTGAAGTTATGCCAGGTAGAGTTTGCCCATAATCATGTTGTGAATCGAAGTACTGGGTTCAGTCCATTCCAGATTGTCTATTCGAGCTTACCGAAAGGACCGTTGGATTTAACGGTAGTGCCACAATCAAAGAAGACAGTTAAGAAAGCTGCTGATTTTGTTGAGGGGTTGAAGGAATGTCATAAAATCGTTCAGGAACGATTGGAGAAAGCAAATGAGAAGTATAAACGTTCTACAGATATGAAGCGAAGGAATGTTGAATTTAATGAGGGTGATATGGTGTATGCAGTGTTAACAAAGGATCGTTTTCCAGTGGGCGCTTATAACAAGTTGAAAGCCAGAAAAATTGGTCCTGTGGAAGTCGTAAAACGAATTAATGAAAATGCGTATAAATTGAAGCTGCCAGATGATGTGTATACGTCTGACGTATTCAATGTTAAGCATCTCGTACCGTATCATGAGGATGAGTTTGTTGTGGATGCAGAAAGTAAAAATTCGAGGACGAATTTTTCTCAACTTGGGGAGGATGATGCAGCCCAGAATGGAGAAGTCATAGGTCGTGTACGACCTAACATGTGGATAAGTCGAGACCGACCTAGCAAGGAAGCTAACGAGTTAGGATTTGGTGAGAAATGGTGGAAAGTTGAAGTTTTAGGTCGCAGCCGACCTAACAAAGCTTTTAAGTCGTATCAACGACTTAGTGAAGATCGGCAACGACCTAGTGGGAATGTGCGAGCTAACGAGATACTGGAACGACCTAACATGTTTTTAGGTCGCATATGACCTAACGAGCTAAGGCATAGGTCGTGGGAACGACCTAACATGTCACCAGGGAAAGAGCTACGACCTAACGGGTTCGAGAGTAACAAGCTAAGACTTGGGAATGAGTCGTTGGAGGTTGAAGTCTTAGGTCGCTCACGACCTAACGCTATTTTAGGTCGCTTACGAGCTAAGAGGTTACGACCTATGTTAGGTCGCACGAAAAGGTCACAACCTATGATAGGTCGCGGGGTGATCTGGGGAGTTAGGTCGCGAGGACTTAGGTCGCGAGACTTAGGTCGCGAAGTTTCTAGAACCGCTTATCTTTTAGGTCGCAAAGCTCTAGATGCCATTGATTCTTCTGCGAGTTAATCCCTGCCATTGATTTCCTTAAGTCGATAATCTGGGATGCCGTATGTTCTTAAGTCGCTGAAGCTTGTAGCCGTAGATTGTCATGCCGCTTTATCCTATGCCGTTGATTTAAGTCGCGAGAAGTGATAGGTCGCTGATGGAAGCTGGTGTATTGAAGTTAGGTCGCGTGAGTTGTATCTTAAGTCAGGACCGATCTATGAGATGTAAATATATGTTGTAATGTGCTATATTGCGTATGTCTGTGAGTCTGTTAGGTCGTGGACGACCTATAGTAAGTCGTAGATCGTAATGTTTTTAGGTCGTGACTGTTAGGTCGGCAACGACTTAGGAGTTGTAATTTTTGTCTGTTTTGCGTGTTGTAGCCTATAAATAGGCAAGTTGTTTCATTTGTAAAGGTTGTTGAATATTGAATAAAATTCTCTTTTGTTAGCTTTGTGCTCTCAAATTCAATTGGTAGTCGAGTGTATCTCCTATCTCCACTTACGTCATTCGAGTGCGCTCGAATCATCGTTTGTTGAAGCCGATTCACGGTATCTTGTACGCAAGATCAACGTCGAAGAATCGTAGATCTCTTTCCCGGTATCTTCGGATCAACGAGTCAGAGATAGCAAGAATTCGGTATCTTCGGATCAACGAATTTGGGCATTCCAGTATCTTCCAATCCACCGATTACTACTTTCACCGATTGAAGATCGTTTTGATTAATCCGCTGCATCACATGTTAACCCATGCAAGCACCTAATTATACAACCACTAAAAACGTTCGTAACTTGGTCACTTGCGAGTTTACTTGCCCGAGGACATGTATTGTCTTCCATGAGTTTTAAGAATATGGATATTTAATCCAAATACGATTACATACAAATGTTATATGGTGAATGGTCACAATTCATAATATATGAATCCTCGATGAAATTAGTTCATTGAACTAAGCAAGTAAACTACAGTGTGAGATCATGTATTCAATATGATTGATTACAGTCATGATCTTGTTGTGTTAAATGTAACACTAGACCAAAAGCTACAAAATAAGTCCAAGAGTTGAATCACTGAAATGTCAGTTTCATCAGTTTACATAAAGTGCAATTATTTAATGTCCTTAGAAGTTACAGATGACCAATTGCACTTTTGTAAAGAGTTCATTAGATATTATAGTAAGGATTTCCTTTAAATGGTTCGGCCATTTAGAAAGGAAATCGAATATGTAAGAGTGGATGTGACCTATGGCATAGTTGGGATGAAGGGAGTGGATAGTCACTTTTGCTTCATAAAAAAACATTAGAAACAAGAATTGTAAAATAATAATTGATACTTAAAATTGGAATGAGAAATTAGATTATTATTCCAAAATGTATTTTCACATAGAAAATTATTTTCAATGAGATTTATTTTATTGAATTTAAGAATTTGATCAAAAAATTCTTGATTGTAACTAGTTACGGTAAATGAAATAAATAGCCTATATTAAGTGGTTGAATGGAGCTTTATATTTCATATGCCATTATACTAATGGTGGAAATAATGGAAGCTTGCCATGCAACACTTATCTGTTTCATCAAGTTATGAAAATTATTTTCTTACAAAGTACCAAATATTATGACATAATAATTATTTTTCAGTATTGACTGAAAAATAGACATATAGTTTCATTTCAATATGAGTATTCATTATAAAATAAAACTATAGTACTAATATTTGCGATACATTGGAAAATATGGAAGCATCAAAATTCATTTGCAATTATTTTGGAATTATGGACTAAGCCACATGTAACGACCAGGATTTTCGACCCTCGAAAATCGACACTGATACATCCTCATGCCGCAAATCTAAGTGTCGGAAACCCTGATTGTTAGGGAAAAAGAAAATAAAGATAGAACAGAATTTCACACGAATGGAATAACATATATTATTTCAATATAAAATCGTTACAGCGGAAAATTTTGAATACAATATTAGAGTCTAACCTAGATTCAGCCTGGACAGTTATAAATCTCTGTCCATTCAAAAGCTGAAAACAAAACAAAACAAATGCAACAGATGCAGCGGATAATAGAATACGTCCATACGAAGATGAAGATCTCCAGCTCTCCTCTGGAAACTCCAAACGTCTTCAACTAAACCTGAAACTACTTGGATCTGACCCGAGTATTAAAAATACCCAGATCAGGCTTGATAAACCATCGTGAGATACTTGAAATTTTAAATGCTGATGTAAATCAAAACCATTGAAAAGAAGGGTATCTCATAAGACCACACCCACACATAAACATGGATGGGTTTTTATCTTATGACAACCAAAATACTTTATACTGAAAAACACTTTGATATTATTATTAATGACATTGATTTGAAAACAATTTTCAAGTAATATATCAAAATAAAGTATCAACATACAGACTAAGAGTATGGTAATATATCCGGACTAGGTCAACGAAATACACCAGATGGAATATATGATACCAAAGGCGTAGCTGAAATGTTTACAAAGCATTATAGCTATTTTGGGAATACAATCAAAACGTAAAACTCGAATTGGAATTGGATTTCAAACATGACAGGGAACTAGTGGCCATTTCCTTCAATCCATGCATAGCAAACATAGTTCCCATGGTGCCATAATCGCTTTTCTCAACCAAGTCACTTGGAACTGTACTTGCTATACTACCAATATCCAGTAGCCTTATCACTTTTCACAAGCTAGCTACTGTATTCAAATAAATGGGCAATAAATGCCTTGAGGATCCAAATTCCACTGGACTCCTCCATACTCATACAACCGATAGCCTGAAATATGTGTCATGCAGACCACATAATTACCCATATCATCTCCGGGATGTGAGGCTCGAGAGGCTACGCTCTTCTTTTCATAAAGCCATACTTTGTTTTTCACAAAGCCACGCTTTATTTTTCTTTCCTAAGCTCATACGTATTAGGAAAGGGTGTTAAGCTAAGAGAAGTTGCCTTCTCCACCACCAAGCAAATGATACGTTTATAGAGATCAATTAATATGATCAGAAATGCAATGTCAGGCATTCGTCAATACAAGTTCGTTCCGGGACCGAACGAAACCGAATGCACTCCTCCTACTACCATTAGTTGCGAGTAGTCCTTGCAATCTAAAGATTTCATAACACGATTGGACCACTGCTATAATAAATGTCTCTATATTGGGGCGACCCAGAGAATGTCAACAAGCAGTCTTTTCGTTATGAAGATCTTCGGTCTTCAATAATCATCATCTTCAACATGTCTTCACTTTCGAACGAATACATTGGTTCGAAGTGGTTTTTAGATAGGAGTTACCCAAATTCGATCCCGGTTCCTTCGAACCAATCATCGATTAAAAAGATGTTAAGTTCATATATGATTATCAATTATCAATCAATGTAATTCATCTTTTATTCATTCATAGATATCTCTTAGAGATATATTCATTTAATTTATCCTTTATCTTCTTTACAGTATATGGAATCATTAAGCCTCATTTATCAAATCATTTTGTAAATTTAAACCCTTTTAATCTTGGACTAATTTCAATTTATTTCATCCTTTACTTTAGGAAAAAATTTCTAAAACATTAATTTAAATCTTTACAAAGATTTCTTAATTCAAAACTTTGAACTTTGATTTAGTTAAAACCATGTTATCTAGAATGTTAATCAAAACTAGCAAAAATATTAAGTGAGCAGAATCTATAGAAATTATTTCATTCTACTCAAAATCAATTCCCGTATTCAATATATACTATGTGTGGAATAACGGTGAAATCGTCTTTTAAATTCCAAGAGTTCCCTTTTCCGGCTTTAATACCGAGTACAAGAAGATTATCTCTACAAAATCTGAATTATTTATATTTATATCTTTATACTTTGGAAATTTTGATCCAAGTAAACCAAATTTACTATCCCATCCATTGGGCCAGTTCGGATAGCCAGGGAGAGTAGGAAACTGGTTTTTCAAACTCAAGCCTAGACACTATCTCCTTGACACCCAAGAGGCAGTCAAGTAATTTGATCGACTCTAAATCATTAAACCTTTACTCATTCCATAAATCCTTTAAAATTACCTTTAAAATACTTTATTAATCATTTGAAAACATTTACAAAATGTAACATCCCACCTTTTTGTACGCTTAAGCAGACACACGTGCCAACTTAAACCATACAGAAGGGTGGATTGTTATGGAGTAAATAAGAAAAAGTGGAGAAATAAAAGAAACAAAATAGAATCTTGCAGCGGAACGATAAAACATAATAATCAAATAACAGTTCATGAAGCTGTTTTTCAAACATTTGATTATACTTATACAATACATATCAGAGTTACACATACCAGAGAATGATAATTAATGCAGCGGAATACAAGGATGTAGCGGAATATAATAAATAGTAGTAATAAAATCTTCGTCTTCGTCCTCCAGAAATAGAGCCTTCAAATCCTAAAATGCTCAGGCTGACCCGAGCGAATTGAAAAGACAAAACACTCCAGTTAGAACTAAAAGATCTTATGTAAGTTAAATCAATGATAAATACATAAGTGGAGCGGCGTCGGAGATGTTTACGGGATTTGACATTTCCTATCCAGTGTCTAACGTGAGTGCAGTAACTTAAGAGATGCTCGGGATTCACATCCCCTAAGGATCCGTTAAACTATCTACAATGTAGTAATATTCGCTATTATAATGTCTAATATAAAATAAACATACTTTTAAATAGCATTAAGGAGTGACCCAATATTCCCCTTAACACGTAATAGTCCCAGTAGTCTATCCAGTATTAGCATACTCCCAAAATGGGGGCTACCCTCGATACTCCACAGGCTA
Source organism: Allium fistulosum (assembly GCA_030737815.1). Lineage (NCBI taxonomy): Eukaryota > Viridiplantae > Streptophyta > Magnoliopsida > Asparagales > Amaryllidaceae > Allium > Allium fistulosum. Next base: position 871,148,820 of record CM060907.1, on the reverse strand, counting down.
CGGGAGAAATCACAAATCGTAGTAAAGCTCGATATGGTAGGTAACACGGCACACAAGGCAATGCCAGGGTAGATATACCAATTACGCATCCGGACTGGTGGTGACGCATAGCAGCCACTACCGCCCACCTCGAACAACACTCCTAAATCAAGGGTGGCCACCAAATCAATCACAAGTAATAGAATGGTATCGAAGAAGTGTGTCCGATTAGAGGTGCTACCTCCTTGGCCCGTCGATCGCTCCTGTTTTAGCCACCTTATGCCAACTCACGAGAGTTGGGTCCACGTATATACCTTAGGATCGTCGCCACCATCCTACTTCATTCTGGAAACTCAACCGCGTACAGTTGTGAAAGTGGTTTTCGGTATCGACAGAGAGTATGTCCATATCCGATCCCGGTCTCTTTAACAACCAATCGTTATTATAACACCGTGGTCATTTTAAAAATGTATATACTTTTAAAACACAATCATTGCCCTTTCAAAACATATTCTTTATTTCAAAATAGTATATACTTCAAAAACCAAAATATTATTGCCATTTCAAACCATATCCTTTACTTCAAAATAGTATATACTTTAAAACCAAAATATTTTTGCCATTTCAAAACATATCCTTTACTTCAAAATAGTATATACTTTAAAACCAAAATATTATTGCTATTTCAAACCCAAATTATCAATGTATTATTTCCATTTCAAAACCCAATTCAATAATATATCATTTCCATTTCCAAAACAATTCAATAATATATTATTTAAATAAAACCCAGTTTTCAATCACTAATCTTTCTTTAATTTAGATAACTTGAAATATTCCTTTAAATCATCTTAAACCCAAACCACCCTTTGAAGTCATATTCTAAATTTTCAATTTCAATAGGTTTCAAATCAATATATTCACAGATAATTCTTAAATAAATTCTATTTCAAATAAATTAAACCATATTACTTTCAAAGTTATAACAATTTCGAAAACCAATTCTTTGAAAACAATAATACCTTAATTTCAATAAAACATTTCAATTTTGATATATTTCAAGTCTTTAAATATTCCAAAATTCCCAACCAAATCTGAAAATCTTATATATACCTTAATTCAATTTACTATTATTTAGTTTAGAAATATTTATTTAATAAATTCAATATCACTTAAATAAAGCTCACTTGAAATATTCGTAAATCAAACTTAAAACATCATCAAGTTATACATAGCTTAAATTATAGAATGTAACTATATATAAAATAATATTTATATAATATCAAAATTAGTATTTATATAAACCCTTATTTTCCAAAACCTATAGAAACCATTCCAAAATAGATATATATAGACCAACTGTGTCTGTATATAATTTTCTATCCTATGGTTAAGTAATACGGATATTTATCATTTCAGTCCGCAATTTAAAATAAAATTACGGTTTTATATCATTTCAAACCGCAATCCCGAATAAAATAAATCCATAATGAACTTGCAGATTATAATGATATCAAATAAAACATCCATTCATCCAATATCAATCATGAAGTATTTATCACAATCATCATCCAATTAAATCAATAACATCAAAATAGGACAGATAATAAATAACAGGCATTTACTGGCAGTTTATATTCAATAACAAATTATATAACAATTTAACTAAGATGATGATTAAAAATATGCCAAATAGTCATAAATAAGTTTCAAATCACATCATATATCAATTTAACAACCATAAGAAATTTTTAGAAGTTGTGAGTGGGTTAAAACACTCACCTTTTGAATTTAAACTGAATTTAAATCCAATTTAAACCCAAAAATTTTTGACCGTCCCAGAATTCGTCGAAACTACCGTCATCAAGTCCGGAATTTCAATATGATCCTAACAAAAGAAACCGCGCGTAAATCGGATATCGTATGCAAAAGTTATGTCGATTTATGCGATTGAAAACAATTAAAAAAAATAAAAAGAAAAAGAACGCATTTTTACCTCTGCCACGTCATCACCCTCTCTCACTCAACATCTCCAGGCACGCACGCACTACCAAAAGCAACTCTATTTGACCACCAATTTCCACCCTCTCTGACCATCGTACGCTCCGCCGCCCACGCCATTGTGTTCGCCGTTCCTTCCTCCACCTATCGGCACCACTCGCCCCTCCTAAAACGACGCCTTCGGTCGCCCAAAAACCACAGCCGCCGCCACCAAAATCGAACCCTAGTTTGAAATTTCCCAACGATCCGACCGTCAACTCGCGAAATCAACCACACAGATGCACTCTCCTTCGTTCCCTCTTCAAAACCGAGAAATGGTTCGTCGATCCATCGATGTTCATCGACGCGCGATGAACGGTCGAAAATTGATTTAGAATTTCTGGAAAAACGATGCATCGAATCGAAAAACGAATTTCAGCTTTGAGATGCGTACATCGAAAGCTTCGATATAAATTTTTTTTTTGAATTTTTTTTAGGAGTTTGAATCTTGGCTTTGATTTTGAATTGCAATTGTTATTAGGTATTTGTCTTCCATTGAGGAGGAGAGATAGTTGGAATATACGTACAAACAAATGAGAAATAGGAGTAGGCTAGGGTTTATAACCAGGTATTTATAGACAAATTTGGAATAGAATGGATCGGATAAGATAGATGTACGCGCTAACGACAAAGTGGCTCAAAAAGCCCGTTCTGACTCCGGAACGAAATTGGGTCAACCCATATATCAAAATAGATGTTTAAAAATATTTTAAACGCAATGGAAAAGGTTTCAAGTCCAAATTCCATCGTATGAAGAAGTTATGCTAAAAACAATATTTTCCAAATTGATTTCAATTGATTTCAATTGCATTTGTTTCAAGGCGTTTCGAGTTCGTACGATCAAACGACAAGTCCGATCGATACGAAACTTGAAATCCTACAAAAATTCACCATTACGGATCCGATGAAACTTGTTTCGTCGAAATCCGAGTCAGTGGCCGAAATGGCTATTTTTCCATTAATTATATAATTTAATAATTAATTAAAAAAATCCAATTTTAAATTTCAATCTTAAAATTGACAAATTTTGTTACTTTTATATTTCCTAATCATTTACAAAAATTTAAACAAGTTTAGATGTAAATTATATCAATTGCAGTGTTAATTTCTCCACTTCATTATATTTAGAAATTATAAATTAAATTCTCAAAAAACCCATTTATTAAATTTATATTAACAAATCATTATTCCATTCATTATTGTCAAATAGATGGATTTAACATTGGATTCAAAACTATCGCATTAATATTTTCCCATTTCACTTAATTTCCAACTAACGTAATAATAAATGTTTAATTCTACTTAATTGCAATAAACTCAATTACCTTAATTCTTTACATTCAAATAAATTAACAAATCTTGATTTACAATCTTTACATTAACCAATAGTCATATTTAAATGGAATTTACATTATCTCCAATTATTTATTTCCATCAGTTAAGATCTTAACATTTGTTCCATAAATTTATTTGCACAAAATTAGTTACTGGATTAATTCTTATTTATATAACATAAAGGTTCATTTAACTCTGATTGATTTCCAATATTTTGACCACTTTATTTTGCATTCCTTTTATTCAGCCAACTGTCATTTTATAACAAAATTAACATTATTTCCGATTATTCCATCAGCAAAGGTCGTGTTCCTTCTGCTTGGGAAGGTGTCCCTTTAGTGGATCTACCGGCCTTCTTATTGAGAGGCATACTTCCTTTCGGCTGCTTCTATTTTTGCCGGCCCATGTTTCCTCATCATCTGCTCATCAGCGATCCTTTATTATTGTTTCCAAGCGCGTCTTCCTTTCTTTTGCAAATAAATTGCTTTATCCGAAGAAGTAGACTTCACTGTTAAGTGACTCCACAGGGTCAACGCAAGTTACTTGGTTGGATGCCTTCTTATATTGACGACCGCAACTAGTTAACGAGTGCTTGACACAGTGGCGTCCCCAACTTTTTATGTGAAGTTCCTCTTGTATGGGATTTGAGTCTGGAATTTTTGGTTGCTTGGTATTTGCTTAATAAGGGATTTGTAGGGCTCGCCTGGCTTTGCGATGGGTGAGCTTCGCTTTAATGACCTGCGATATTAGATTGACATTTTAGCAATTCATTTAGAGTATTTACACATCGAAATATAACAGGCATTTTGTAATAGAAAACACAGAATTCATAGTTTTTCATTATTCAATCATACTGATTTCTCAGCGGTTTACAATGCAAAAGTTACACATCCATTATCGTTTTACAAATTTAAGCAATGCTGTTTAGTAAAAAATGGACGCTAGTGATCGTTGTTTCAGAATCTCCGGGCTGACTTTCCATTTGCACTAGATTCATAGCTTTGGATTTATATGCCAGAGAAAGTGAAAGATGCCCCAGTCGCAGTTTTGTGGACAATTAGCAGTCGTCCCAACTTCTGCCTGCTGGGTGTGGACCTCCTGTGACAACATTAATGACAAGCTTTTCTGAGTCTTGCACTGCAGTGTTGTTGCGAGAATCAGTTTGATGGGTAGGACGTTGTTGACCCTGAGTGGATGAGGTTGGATCGACTCCGTTTCTCTTAACGTATTGTTGGAGTTTACCCTGCTTTAGCAATTCTTCAATCACATTTTTTAACTGGCGACATTGGTCCGCGTCATGGCCAGGTTGATTGTGAAATTGGCAGAATTTTCCATTACGTATTGCACCTCTCTTCATCTCAGGTGGCTTAGGATACCTGACAACATCCTTTGTTGCGAAAAAGATATTTCTTGGTGTATCAGTTAAAGGAGTAAAATCTGAAAGATCGAAGCGGCGGAGTTTCTTCTCATTTCCCTGATTCTTTCCTCCGTCGTTTTCCCTTTTCTGATTTTCAGTATCTCTTTTGTTAGAAGCAAGATCATTATTGTTGTCCTTAGAAACTAATACTTTTGCTGAGGCGGAAAGGTTTTCCAGGCGCATGAATTCATCGGCCTTTTTATAAAACTTCTCAAGAGAATTTGGTTCCTTCATTTTTAGCCATTTTCCAAATTCACTCGATTTATTGATGGCTCGCACCAAATAGGTCAGGATCATATGTGGTTCTGCATTATCCACTTCGGCTACAACTATATTGAAACGGCTTAAGAAAGATTTGATTGATTCTCCGGGCGCTTGTTCAAGACTAGACAGTGACATTATATCCTTAGCTTTTGAAGCATACAATCTGAACTGTTCTTTAAACTTTTGCGTCAAGTCAGAGAATTGATCTATTGACCGAATTGGAAGCTTTGTGAGCCAAAGTAAGGCCACACCTTCCAAGTACACTGGAAAGTATCGACACTTAATCTCGTCTGACGCTCTTGCACCGGTCATATGCCAATCGTACTTGTACAGGAAATGATTAGGGTCACTCGTTCCCCTATAGGCTTGGATAGTAGGAGGTGCAAATTTCCTTGGAAATTCCGCTTTCAGGATCCTGTCAGTAAACGGAGTTCTTCTTGGTGAAAATCCGCAGTCACTCTCATTCTCTTCCCTTTGCATGCTCTCTTTCATGATGCGACCAACCATTTCAGATAGGTACTCTTTATTGTTCAGAGACATCTCCAGACAGGCATAAGTCCTTCTCTCGGAAGCTTGCCTGGGCACATGTTAGTGATAAGTTGGCTGTGGCATAGAACCTTCAGCTTGGAAAGGCGGCATTTCAGGAAAGGTTGTTTGATGGTTTTCTGGTTGACGATTTGCCTCAAGCAGAGCAGTTAATCTATCCATCACCAAAGCGTTTTGAGCTTCAATTCATTGATATAATCCAGAAACTGCTTCATCTAATTTAGCCCTTGTGACCCCAATGGTAGGAGTTGTTTGGTCTGCTGTTGGGGAAGCGGAAGTTCCCTCATGAGCATTTCCGGATCTGGTAGGTCTACCTCTTCTTCCAGGAGCCATTATCTCAGATAAACTTCTGGTTTTAAGAGAGGTTCTATTTACAAGTTTTTGAGAAGCAACGGTGAAAATCTCCCTGAGTTCAATTCTCAGTGAAAGCACCAAAATGTTAACGCTAAAAAGTGAACGCTAACACCCGGTGTGTGTAGTAGAGTCGTGAAAGCACCACCCGTTGATACGGGAACAGAATACAGGCTGAAAATAGCAGTAAAAACGGTAAAAAGACAACAGATTTATAGTGGTTCGGCCCGTAATTGAGCCTACGTCCACTTTATAGTCTTTATTACTGAATCGGGTTACAAGATGATACAAAACACTTGTCAAATACAGTACAATTCGATCACAAAACAATCTCGACTACTAGCTCAAACTTCGATGATGAAACTTGCTAAATCCGTATCGAATGAATGAAATTCCTCACGAAGCTTGTTGTAGTGCCTTGAGTGTTTGAAGATCTTCAATTGTCAAATGAGTTGAGAGTTCGGCAGAGTAACGACGCTTCAAAAAATGAATGGCCAAAAGTCTTCTTCATGTTGAGGGTAGGGGGGTATTTATAGAGAAATCTGGACATGAGTTTCTGCTAAGTCATGAGTCGTGGCGACTTAAGGTAAGTCGTGACTCGTGGTTGACTTAAGGTAGCTCGGAGACGACTTACTGAATTCAGTTTGTGGCTTGGTAGAAGACAAGTGCTAAGTCGTGGCCGACTTATAATAAGCCGTAAGTCGTGGCCGACTTATCAGATAAAAGTGGCATAGGTGCAGGCATTGGATTTTAACCCGATAGCTTTTAGGTCGTGGACGACTTAAGCTAAGTAGTGAGTTCCTTAAGTCGTAAGTCCTTTAAGTCATAAATCCTTTAAGTCGTTTAGACTCTAACTCGTTGAGTCGTTGATATCTTAACCCGTTAAGTCGGTCTCACATTAACTCGTTTAGTCGTCTGGACCATGAGTCGTAGGTCGTAAAGCATTCTGAGTTGTTAGGTCGGACAGCTCTTGAGTCATGCACTTCCTGAGCCGTATACTTCTTGAGTCGTATACTTCTTGAGTTGTATACTTCTTGAGTCGTATACTTCTTGAGTCGTAGAAAATTAAGGGTTAACAACGAGCAATTACGATTTTGATTACGCCCAACTATGTTGGAATGTGAGATGCAAGCATTTCAGCTATTTTATATATTTACTTTGAACCCTAGACATTATTATAATATCACTGGATTTTATAATAAAATGTTTCAGTTATCGTAAGGTAAAAACCCATCAGTTTTTATTTGCGTCGTGGTCTTATGAGATACTTTTTATTTTGAAAGGTTTTTCAAATATAGTAATTCAAAAGATTTGTTCTGAGCTTTTCTAACGCTGGATTTACCAGACTGACCCGGGTGTTGTTTTCTTATAATGCTTAGGTCAGCCCGAACATATTTTCCAGATTTAGCTAGATCCTTTGGAGCTTTCATGTAACGAGCTGGGTTCTCAAAGATGTATTCACGTACCTTATATTCTTCCGCTATTTTATTTTGTTTTGTTTTTGTCTGTATCTATCAGCAATTGTAAGGACAAGCTGTTATAATTGTCCAGGTTGATAATAGGTTAATGTACTCTGATGATGTGTATAATAAAGATAATTTTTTTTCGTAAAGACTTGTCCATATTATATATTACTCGTCACGTATTATGAGATTCTATTCTTTTTTTTTCATTCACCCCTAATGACCTGTCTTTCGGATACTTAAATGATCGGCACACGAATACCGTGTATGTATTAAGTGTCGTCTTTATGTGTAAGGAAGGCAGATCATTACAAGTACACAAGGTTAAAATTTATTTCATATTAATAATGGTTTACAAAAGAGTATAAGATTAGGGTTTATATGAAACCCCAACATATCCTAGGCCAAGGAGTTGGCGGGTTGTGTAAGTCGAAAAACTGCACATAATAATTATTGATGAAGGATCTTATATGAATCGCCCCAAAGAAGTTTGGAAATGACTGTCGTCTAATGACCAATTTATCTTTTGAACATAAGTATTGTAAACTAAAACTAGATTAATTTCATATATAAGGAAATTCCTAAAATGTTTGTGGATACCCATTCCATTGAACCTAAAAATAATTGTTGTTTTAAGAAATATCAACTTCATAATGAAGGAATTTCTTTTAGAAATTGTTGGTAGTGAAATGGATTTGGATATGATCCAAGGATAAAACTAGCTACGAGATTTGAAATGAAATTAACCAAACCTAAATGAACATAACAAATCAGAATGTCTAATAGGTATTGTCGCACATTAAAGAGAAACTACGAGGTCTTATCAATATCAAGAATAGATAATCATCAGTTGTCAATTAAGTCATTAAGTGTGTAACGATCCAGTATTTAATCACTTTAAATTTGGATATTTAATTATATTTTTAATAATTAATTAATGGATTTTATAAACCATAATAAACTCCTTTTAAATAAAAATAATAATGATGGTAAAATAGTTTTCACAATTTGTTTACAGCAATAATTAGTTAAAAACAAAATAGAAAATGTGATCGGAAATCATTTTTCGAATTTTTGAATCGTCGAGTAAAATTCATCGGAAATGTTATAGCACTATTATATATATATATAAACATAAATTTACAAATAAGTTAGTATATGTATATCATGATATATACATATGCATATACACTTAACTTAAAAGACAAGAAGTGACATTTATTCAAATTTTGGAAAATATAATTAAAGGTGTAAAACATGAAAGGACAAATTATAAAACATTAAGTACACAAGTGATTATGCATGTTGGAGCAATAACAAAGGGGGACAATATTTTTCGAAAGTACTAAGGGGGCATACATGCTTTGTGATGTGGTAATCATGTTGTAGAGGTTATGTACTTTGGGTAATTTGGTAATTTAACTTATTCACCTAGTATATAAAACAATTTCCTAACATTTCTCCCATTTTCAATTCATTCCCACTTCATAAAAAATTCCTCAAAACTTTTAAGTGACTTTTATGGCTTCCTTATGTTTTCTAAGTAAGTTCAAAAATATAAGTTTTCCAGTTTTAAAACTTTCAAAACCTTGCTTAAAGCCTTTCCTCTAAACTTCTACAACTCTACCATAACACAAGCCCTCACCACCTTCATCCACCAAGGCCAAGCACAAAAACCCTCCTAGGTCGAATCCTTTTCCACTCTAAGCCACTAAAATTACCATGTTTCCAAAGGCAAGTGAAGGTCTAGGTCGTATTCAAGTTAGAGTGGAAGTTAGCTAAGTTCATGGAGCTTTGATGAGTAAAATCTCACCCTTTTAACAAAGATTTAAACTTTATTAATGATGTTTATAGACGTGTGTTTTGGATGAGTATAATGTTGGTTTGGATATATACATGTATGTTTATGTGTGATGTTGAATTAGACAAAGAAATCTAAGTCTAAATATTATGAATAATGGAATGATACGACTTTGCTTTTGGTTTGATATTAGAGCATGTAAATGTATGTTATGATCTTGGGTGTATGTTGTTCATACTAAGAAATTTAACACTTTGACTTGTTTAAGCGACATAGGATCCCTTGTTTTAAAATTTAGTTTTACTTAAGAGTTTACTGAAAAGCTTTTATAAAGTTTTCAAAAATCTTACTTTTTAGTTTTTAGAACTTTTTCTAAGGTTAGAAAGGGGATTTAAATTAAAAAGGTAAGTTTTTAAAACTATTTGATTCTTAAAAACAAGATTTGAAACTATGGGTCATAAAGAGATAGTCGCTATAAGTGAAGTTTGTAAGAACGAACTCATTTCGAAATCTAAAAGTGTTTTCACCTAGGAGTCATTTTGGAAAATGTTCTCAAACATAATTTAAGTTATAAAAAGTATTTAATTATTTATTTAATTAGTTAATTAAGTAAGGTAATTAGTACTTAATCATTAATTAGTATAGGTAATAGTGCTAAGTGTTAATTAAGAAGTTAATTGTAATTTGTTAACTAATTAAAATTTAATTATTAATTGAGGATTAATTATTATTTAATTATTTATTTAATATTTGTTTATTAAATATAAAAGGTTTTAATTATTAATTAATCACAAATTAGGTTAAATTAAATTAAGATTTAATTAAGACTTAATTAAGTCTTAAATTATTATTTAACAAAGATTTAATTTATTGTTTAATTATTAATTAAAGACTAATTATGGATAAATTATTTACTAAATTATTAAATATTATTAAATTATTTATTTAAAGGATAAAATTATTAAATCATTTATTCAAAAGTTAATAATTGTTTAAATAATAATTTAAGGTTTAATTATTATCAATTAAAGAGTTAAATGTAATTTAATTATTGAACAAAGGTTTTAAATTTTAAAATTGTTTTTTCTAAATATCGGTTTTTTTTCTAAAAACAATTTTCTTTTGCAAAAATATTTCAAATCAAGCGATTTCTTTGTCAGTTACCCTTAAGTAACTCCAAATAAGTATAAAACCAAATGACATCTATTTAGTAGAACAAAAAACCATTCTGCTATTATAATAACTAGGACATATGTTTAACAGAACAAATCCTCATCGGTTATTGTTATAATTGGGATATTTACATGTACGAGGGTTGATTATTATTTGTTGATCCCTTTACATATCCACTTATCATGTAAATACCCCTGTTATAAATTGAAAAGTTTAATTGAAACTTAATTAACCATTGTGGTCGCTAAGCCCCTTTGAATTTGTGAAATCGTTCTTTTAATTCTTTTAAATGTTTGTTCAAATTATGATTTTGTTATTGAGATTTTAAGATAATTAAATGAAGGGTGTTTTAAATAATAAATTGTTTCTTTAAAGTTTTTTAAATAATTGGTTCGTTTATCAAAGGAACCTTATTGATCAAGATTTATTAAAGAAGTTTTACAAATTAAAAGAGATCTTGAAATTTGTAAAGAGATTTCATAAATGATTTCAAATATATATAAAAGAGTTTTTAAATAACCTTGGTGATTTATAAAGTGTTTTATAAATGGATTTGGAATTTAAATGAAAGAGATTTATTAAAAGGATTTATAGAAGTAAATTATAGATTTCCTTTAACTGACCTTCTTAATTTTGGTGGTATGGACATTCATTTTACACTTAACACCAAAGGAATAATGTTTGAGGTTATCTTTATCTCCAATTTAAATAACATTTGTTTAGATCCTTTTGAAATGGTTCTGAAATAAGGAATCTTTCTCAAATGCTTAATGAATGTAATTATGTCAGTGAGATAAGTATATGAATGTTCTAATAAACATTTTGAAAGGAGATTTAATAAATGAAGATTTTTTTGTGGCTTAGTGGTTGCTATGGGTAATTAATCTCTAGATTTTGTTAGTTTGTGTATTAGATAGTTAAATAACAGAGTATTAAATCTTGGCCAGTTTTGACTTAGGAAGTATGATTGTATCTGCGAGTTCCCCAGTAAGGACTCAAATAATTGTTGTATACTTTCAAAAGAATCGGGAATGAGTCAACAGAAAATTATTGTTGCTGGTTTGGAGAGGTCGGGATCAGATATTTTATCCACAATCTACTCCGAACCAACATATGCGTTCGCATGAAAGACATCTTGAAGATGATTGAAGAGGATGCTTCTTAAAGTGCCTTTGGTTTCGTTCAGACTTAGAATGAACTTGTATGGATGAATGCTAGCATAGAATTTCTACCTAGAGGGAAGTATTAGCATTCAAAGATGGATTGCTAAATGTTAAGACCGTAGCATCTCAAACCTCACATCTCGACAATGGTTAAAACAAGGTAGATGCAGCAGGGCTATGTGGTTCGCACCAATTTCAGATTGATCATCTCAAGATCTAGTGTCGATATCTTTATATATGCTTCAAGACCTATTTTTGGTTGTTGATCACAACCACGGGATGACATATTTGGTACTACCCAGTTCAGGGGTAGGCTAGTCCTGTGTTGGTAGAGGTCGAAATATTTTTGATCTCACTATACATTTTATCTAGATGGGTATAGATTTTCTGAAGGTAGTCCCTTACTTTGCAATTTGATGGAAATCCATTCTCCAGTAAGTGCCTTCGATTTTTGATTGTATACCTGTTATTGCTATCATGTACATGCATCACAGCTACTTGGATATTAAATACTTTAAACTCATAGACATTATTATAATATCACTGGATTCTTGTAATAAAAATGATATAGTTACCTTAAGGTAAAAACCATCCGTGTTTATGTGCGGTGTAGTCTTACGAGATACCTTTTATTTTGAAAAAGTTTTTAAATATAGAAATCCATATGTTTTGATTTAAATTTTACTCATGCTAGTTTACCAGACTGACTCAGGCTTTATTTCTCTTATAATGTTTGGGTCAGCCCGAGCATATTTTTTAGATTTAGTTGGATCCTTTAGAGCTTTTAGGAGACAAGCAAGATTCTCCATGACGTAGCCATGTATCTTATATTCTTCCGCTGCCTTTGTCCTGTCTAACAATGTCTTTATTTATCAGCACTTGTAAGGACATGTTGTTATAACTGTCCAGGTTGATAATAGAATAGTGTACTCTGATGTTGTGTATAATAAAAGTGATTTCTTTTTGTAAAGACTTGTGTATCACATGTTTCTCGTCACGATGTGAGATTTTGTTCCGTCTTTTTCTTTCTTCAACCCAAATGATCTGTCTTTCAGACGCTTAAATGATCGACACATAAATACCTAGGATGTAGTAAGTATCGTCTTTAGGTGTAATAAAGGAAGACCGTTACACATTGTCCCAAAGCTTAGGTTGTGTGAACACCTAGGAATTGGTGTGGTAAACTCATTACAGATAAGGTTAGTAATAATCTAGAATGAGTAAATCATTGGAGATAGGATTAGTAATATCCTAGAATAAGCTTGAGTGTAATATATATATATATATATATATGTATATGTATATGTATATGTATATATGTGGATATACATATGTGTGTATTTGTTAGTGCTATAAAACGTTTTATATTGTGTAGGTTTTTCTATTGAGTGGCTTATGAATTCTGGTTGACGTGTATGATCAACGTTGTCAATAAGGATTCCTAAGCACTTAAACAAGACAAAGATACATAGTATAGTTTTAAAATTGGTAAATGAAATAAATTTACTTAGGGTTATATTTCTTATATAAAGGAATTCCAAAAATTTTATAGTTGTTTGGTGTGGGTGTTGGTTGGAGGAATGAAGATGTTTATTTAATATCATTTATAGATAATACCTTTCCTAATATAAGTCCTGCTTGGAAGTGTATTATAAGGATATCTTATTTTAATCAGGTAGTAGATATAAGCACTAAAAGAAGGCGAGGTGGGGAAAATGGTAATACTTTGATCACCGAGGCTCAAGCCCCGGCTGCTAGAAGTATAGGATCATTAGAAGTAGTGGCACCTTTACCGCCTCATGTAGACTTCACATCTTTATGCAAAGATGTTCCTAATCTGGGAGGAAAGGCATTTAAGGGCATGGAATCAATTGTAGAAGTCCAAGCATGGCTTCATTCTTATAAAAAGATTTTGAAGGGATTAAATATTTCAGATGAGCAGAAGCGCTTCTTAGCATCTTGGTAATTACAAGATGGAGCAGCAGCATGGTGGGACTCCATTACAGCAAATCTTCCGAAGGAAGATTTTCTTGGGCTCGATTTAAGAAAGTGTTTGAAGACCAGTTCATGACCGCCACGGGAAAGGTCCAATTATACAGAAATTTCTTAAACTCTAAGCAAGGATATGGGTCTGTAATGGAATATGGAACCAAGTTCAACGAGTTATCACATTTTGGATCAGAACTCACTAATACACCCCTCAAGAAGAATGAGGTTTTTGAGAAGGGGATGAGGAAGGTGTTTTAAGAGAAAATGATTGCTCATCTAAAGGGATCTTTTGTAGACCTTGTACTAGACATGGCTCTGCGTTATGAAGACCCCAAATGGTAACGACAACAAACCGAACATAAGAAAGTTCAACCCACAAGGTAAAAGGAAGCGGAAAAGAAAATCAAGAGGATGGGATCAAGAGAACAAGTTCAAGAATTATAAGTGCAATGTTTGTAAGCAGAAGGGCTACATTTCGAATTTCTCTTTAGATTTGCTAGAATGGCCCGATCTCGAACGAGGTAGGCCGTCAATGAAATCCATCCAAAACTGAATATTTCATCAAAAAATCACCATAGCTAACAAGGTGAGTTGCTGCTCACATAATGCTAGCTGAAGCAAAGCTTCAAATGCCAAAATATATGCAAAAATAGCTTGAAAATATTGATTTTTGTTGATGTTTTTGTTTGTGTAAAAACTGAGTTTGGGTGTCACTTTGTATTTAATTTTCTCTCAATTCCGGCAATGAAATGCTGTCGGATTTTCTTCTATTGATAGTTTATGTGTTGTATATATCTGCAAAATTTCATTGAGAAATTCTTTCGTTTGATACCTGAAAACTTTGCTGCAAATTCAATGCACAACCTGGAAATTACTTGTACACATTCTTGTTGAACTGTTACAAACATGGTCTGAGTCCATGTTTGAGACAACATAACTTTTCCATTTTCTATCAGAATTCATTGATTCTTTTCTTGTTTGAAAGGTAAAGTTTTCTAATATGTGCAAACCAATTTTCAGCAAAATCTGAAGCCGTATGACCCTCTGCTCATGCCTGAAAATTAAACCCGAGAAGGTTTCAGACCTGTACATTTCTGGTTTTTTGAATTGTTGCAAACATGGCCTGAGTCCTTGATTGAGACAGTGTAACTTTTTCATTTCTAGCAGGAATTCATCATATTTCCACTTGTCCTATTGCTCCGAATAATTCTAAATCTAGCAAGCTGAATGTAGTAGATGCTTCTGGAAGTTCTTCTCAGCGTAGAGGAATTTCTCCTTCTATTCTTGAAGGTTCATTGTTGTATTGTGGTCGTCATACCACATATGTGATGTATCATTTTGTATACTCTATGATGTATCTGTATATGTGTGTATATATGGGATTATATGTTGTTCTGTGATGTGTTTTGCATTTTAGTTGTTGTGTTTTGTTCTGATAGATCCTATAGCAACCTATGGCTTTGTATTTAGTATTTATTGGATAGGTCGATCCACTTGAGATAGAAAACAAATATGGCATTTGTCGACGTATTCAATAGATATTTAAGACAAGGCTATAAATGGTCGCTCCTATCCAGCCCTATTCCCTACATTAGCAGACAGTATTACCTAGTAATACTCTTTGTTAATGTGGGTCTCGGGGTGGGGCGTCACAGGTTGGTACTATTTGTGTTTTTATTTAATTATTAGATGCTTGTGGTTCTGTTAACATTTTGTTCTGTGACATATAAATTTGGTATGTAATTTGTCTCGATTCATTACATCTGTGCTACAAAGAAAGTAATGGTTGATCAATTTTTAGCGAAATGACGTTTTGGATTTAGTTCATGTGCTTATTATAGGTCTCGTATTTGTCATTGTGATGTATTTGCCTTTGGACATGGTACCATATTTGAGATCAGTACTTGACAAGCTTCGACCAAAAGCACGTGCAAATTTTGAGATGTTTTCATTGATTTCTCGAGTGTATCGCCTTTTTCATGGTTGGCCATTCGACCCATTATATATATATATATATATGGAAATTACCTTATGGGAATTTGAGTTGCCTACACAGGCGTTATTTGAGATTTTTCTTTTGGCGTTATTATTGAGATTTGCCTATTGGCGTTATTACATGAGATTTGCCTTTTGGCATTTATTTGGGATTATATTCTCCTATTTTGGAGAGTTATATTTGATTGCCTTATGGCGTATTTTTGAGATGGTGATTTCTTTGAGATTTCTTTGAGTTTGCCGGTATGGCGGGTTTTGGGATTTCATCTTTTTAGGAGTTATATTTTCCCTAAACCACTATTGATGATTTATGATATGTTGATGATATGAGGCTTGCTATATTTAGCTTTTTATGATTTTTTTTATCTCTTTTGAGATTATATGTTTGTGTAAGTGATATCATCTCATCGCTTAAAATAACCATACCATACTTATACTCATGCTTATACTCGGTATTGTTCCCTTTTGTTTAAGAAGAACATTACCCTTATTTGTATGCATTTATTACTGCTTATCCCCTTAAACTGATATGTTTGGCTTGATTGACCCGAGTATACTGTAAGAATTGTGAAGCATACAGAGTTAGCAAATAGGGCCTATTTCTTCAATGGCCTAAAAGATACCCTACTTTAATTACCACCAACTTGGACATATAGAAGGGACTGTCTTCTAGTGCAAAAAGGTCAGAAAGACAAGGTTTACGCTATTAAGGATGAACCGTCAACTTCAGCGGATGTAAAAGGAAAGGGGATTCAGGAAGGTACTTTAGTTGTAAATGGTATTCTGGTTCAAGTTTTGTTTAATACCGAAGCCTCTTATAGCTTTATTTCTAAAGAATTGATGATAGATTAGGACATACCCCAAATTTTTAGACCCTATTTGTGTGACCAACCCTGTAGGGGTTATGACCAATCTATGCGATGTGCACGTAAATGTGCATATTTTTACCACCATACTTAATCTATTTAAATTAAATAAATGATCATATCGGGTATTTTAACTTGTTTAAACCAAAATTCATATTATTTTCAAATCGTCACATATTCATCTTCATCCAAGGGCAAAATGGTCATTTTTGTGCATATATTAATTTGAGAAAATTTAATTAGAAATTTATATATTATTTTATAGGAATTTGGCTTCATATACAAGTGGTTTCATGAAGATGTATGCATGCACAAAGAAGATACAAAGGAATGGAGATGGAAATAATTCAAAGGCATGATAATGGAGGACCCCACCTACCCACCTTTCTTCATGTACAAATTAGAGGCTAATGCACATGCTTATGGAATTAATGGCTTCATGTACACTTAAATGATGATTAGTAGAAGCTAATGATTACTTGGCCTCCACACTTTCTCAAGGGCAATTTGGGCATTCCCCAAAAATATGAATTAGGGTTTAACATTTGTATAAATACCCCATATCTTCATGTAACTCTCCTTCCTTAGTCTCTCTTTTAGGCTCTCTTCTCTTAGGAAAATAAATGAGAGCTCTCTTTCTTTTCATGGCTACTTAGCCATTTCTTCTTTTCATGTAACTTTTTATGCAATTTAATACATGTTCATTTCATTTTCTTGTTTATTTCCTTTCATGTTGCAGTGTAGATCTCTTTTATTTTATGCAATTAGATTAGTTCTCTTTTCCATTAGCTTTCATTTTCCTCTTCTTTTTATTTTTGTTTATTTCACGTTGCTTTCTACTTGTGTTGACATAATTACACAAATGAGAGGCTAATCCCTACAATTTAGGGGTAATGATGCTCTCTTGAATCATGTAGATGCAACATAATTTCTCATTTATGTCTCTTTTGTGCTTAATGGAAAGTTGGATGTTTGTGTGATTTTGTGTTTAATATTGAGTTTGATAGCTTATGTTGTTCAAAACAAATAGGCTATGCTTAGTCATATAAATCAATAATTACCTCTTCATCTACATAATAGTAATGGAAGTGGATTTAGAATCAAAATTTGATGGTTTATGTTTCTAATTCAATGGTTAATAAGTCATGCTTAAAATAGATTATACTTATAATTTCATATCATTTTCATTGAAGTTAGTAAGTGGGTTAGAGGGTGAATGATGCAGCGCAATTACTGTCTTTAGGTTGCTCACTGTCCTTAGGTCGCTCACAACCTAACGGGTCACGAGATAAGGAGTTGCGACCTAATTTATTCACCAAATCCTTAGGTTGCTCACGAGTTAATGGATTCAGTGTAAAGGCATGCAAGCAACCAAGCGAGATAAGTAAACAAGCCTTAGATCGTTCCGACCTATCGAGTTTCGACTGTGCCGAGATACGACCTAAGTTAGGTCGCGGAAACGGGTTATGACCTATGTTAGGTCGCGGAAGCGAGTTACGACCTAAGTAAGGTCGCTGGAAGTTAGGTCGCGGGAATATAGGTCGCTGGAAGTTATGCCGCTGTAAAGCCTTGTATTTTAGGTCGCTCGACCTTATGCCGCTGTGAAGCCTTAATGTTAGGTCGCTGATGCTGTGTATTTTAGGTCGCTCGACCTTATGTGATGTTGTATATATTCAGACGTTTACTGTTGTACTTTGATAAGTCGGGTACTGTGTTGTGCATTGTGATGTAAGTGTTGTGTTGTATTGTACTTGATGATTTTTTCTTTAAGTCGCGTGTACTGTTTGTTTTAGGTCGCCGGTGATAGGTCGTTCACGACCTAAGTGTTGTCAAATGTTGATTCGTGTGAGTTGTAAGCCTATAAATAGGCGGGTTGTGTCATTTGTAATGGTGGATTGATTTTTGAATAAAACTTTTGTTTGAGAGCTTTGTGCCTCTTCTAAAATTGGTAGTTGAGTGTGATCTCCTATCTACAACTTCGGTTATTCGAGTGTGCTCGAATCAACGATTGTTGAAGCCGATTCATGGAATCAAGTGCGCTTGATCAACGTCGAAGAATCGTAGATCTTTAAACACGGTATCGTGCGCGATCAACGTGTTTGGGATAGCTAGAATCCGGTATCTTTGGATCAACGGATTTGGGCCTTTGGTATTCTTCAGTCCATCGATTACTACTTTTATCGTCACATTTATTTTGATTATTCCACTACTGCATCATTTGGTATCGGAGCTAGACTTAGCCAATCATAGCTAAGCCGAGTCTTGGAGCCAATTCTTATCGAAGAGTTTGAGGAGTTAGTGAAACCGATCTACATCAAGCAAAGCCGAGCTAAGTGGAGTTAGAGCCGAGAGCTAGTGAAGTTGTGCATCATTTGAAGTTCATTTTTGTAGATCGAGAATTGAAGTGTGTTTAAAGAATCAACAATCCGCCGAGAAGAGCTAATCGTCATCAAAATGTTGAAGATTTGTACAAAAGAGAAGATGCTGAACAAATGGAACAACGCATTAGTAACAAATTCAATGAGAAGTTAGATGAAGGTATTGGGAGGTTAGAGAAATTGATGACGGACATGAATCAAGGTCAAAGGAGAAGGTCGCCAATCTCGAACCATGAAGGAAACAGAGTTTCGCCATCGGTTACGGAAGCGATAAGGGTATCGCCACAATCTGATCGAGGAAGAAGAGAATCATCAGTTTTGATGAGAAGAGATCACCATGAGTATGGAGATGAAGAAAGAAGAACTCAACGAGAGTTTGAGTATGAGCCATATCATGATGATGAAAGACATAGTAGAAGAGACATGCGTGATCGAAGAGATGTTGATGGTCGAGATCGATATCGAAGTACACGTGATTATGATGAAGAGAGTGATAGAAGTAATATTCATTATCAAGATCGAGACCAAGTACGAAATGCATATCGGGATGTAGAAGATGATCGACGATGGGAATCGGGGATGAAAACTGAAATTCCAGAATTCAAGGGTGGTATGCAAGCTGAGGAATTTTTGGATTGGTTATCTAATGTTGAAGAGATTTTTGACTTTAAGGAAGTTTCCGATCATCGGAGAGTTAAGTTGGTTGCTACACGTTTGAGAGGAAGAGCTATGGCATGGTGGCAGCAAACTATACTTACACGGGAAAGGATGGGAAAGTCAAAGATTGAATCATGGGAGAAGATGAAGAAGTTGATGAAAGCTACTTTCTTACCTTACAATTATCAGTCTCTTATGTATCAACGCTTGCAGAACTTGAGGCAGGGGACGAAGACTGTTAATGATTATGCAGATGAGTTTTATCAACTTATTGTAAGGAATGACATTATGGAGACAGAGGAGCAGTTGATAGCTAGATTTGTTGGAGGGTTGAGAATGCAGATTCAAGATATGGTGAATATGTTTGATCCCAGATCTGTTGCTGAAGCACACCAGAAAGCGTTAGCTTGGGAGAAGCAAGGCAGAAGAGGAGGTGGTGTGTTTACAAATTCCAACAATCAAATGAAAGGGGCTAGTAGCAATACGAATGTTTCCAAGGCTATTGCAAAACCGGTTGTTAGTGAAGTTGCTAAGACCAAGGTCAATAGTGGGATCAAATGCTTCAATTGTCAGGAGTTTGGTCAAAAAAGCAATGAATGTCCGAAGCCAAAGAAGGGAGTGATGGTAGCAGAGGTTGAGGATGAGGATGTAGAAGCAGAATGTTCTAATTCACTACCGGTTGAGGAGGAAGAATTATTGTCGGGAGATGATGGATATACATTGATGCTGAGGAGAAATTGCTTAACACCAAAGCAGGAGGAAGAGACTAGCTGGTTAAGGAGTAACATCATTCAGTCAACGTGCACTATCTTGGGAAGGGTTTGCAAGTTTGTCATTGATGCGGGAAGCTATGATAATATCATTTCTACAAAGGCTGTGAAGAAGTTGGCAGTAAAGACTGAGAAGCATCCTAAACCTTACAAGTTAGCTTGGTTGAGGAAAGGTGGGGAGGTGAAAGTTAGTCAAAGAGCTTGTGTTAATTTTTCGATTGGGAAGAAATACAAAGATGAAATTTGGTGTGATGTTGTGGATATGGATGTATGCCATTTATTGTTGGGGAGGCCATGGCAGTATGATAGAGCTGTGCAACATGATGGACGTACCAATAGCTGTAGTTTTATGTTTGAAGGCACAAAAATAACTTTAGTTCCCAAGAAGCGACATTAAGAAGAAAGCAAGTTGGAGGAGATTGAAGAACTTAAAACTTTGCTATCTTTGAAGGAGTTTGTTAAGGAAGTAGAAGAGGAGCCTGAAGTATTTTTGTTGATTGGACGTGAGAATAACGAAGTGGTTGAAATTCCTGAAGAAGTAAAGCCAGTGCTGAAAGAATTTGAAGATGTATTTCCTGCAGAGTTGCCAACGGAGTTGCCGCCGTTGAGAGGTATTCAACATCAAATCGATCTTATTCCAGGAGCCGTGTTACCACATAGACCACATTACAGAATGAGTCCAAAGGAACGCGAGGAGTTGAGAAGGAAAGTGGAAGAATTGCTTGAACAAGGGCGTGTACAGGAAAGTTTAAGTCCTTGTGCAGTTCCAGCATTGTTAGTGCCGAAGAAGGATGGAATGTGGAGGATGTGCACTGATAGTCGGGCACTGAACAAGATTACTGTGAGGTACAGATTTCCTATGCCTAGATTGGATGACTTGTTGGATCAACTTAGTGGAGCTGCTATCTTTTCGAAGAGCGATTTGAAGAGTGGTTATCATCAAATTCGAATCAGACCAGAGGACGAATGGAAGACAACATTCAAAACAAGAGAAGGGTTGTACGAATGGCTGGTTATGCCGTTTGGTCTTTCGAATGCACCTAGTACATTTATGCGGGTGATGAATCAGATTTTTAGACCTTTTATTTGGAAGTTTGTGGTGGTGTATTTTGATGATATACTGATATACAGTGGAAGTCCAGTAGAACACTTGCAACATCTGAGAGAAGTGTTGATGATACTGCGACAGGAACAATTTTATGCTGCAACGAAGAAATGCGTGTTCATGACGCATAGTGTTTTATTTTTGGGATATGTTATATCAGAAGGAGGAATACAGGTGGATCAGAATAAAGTTGAAGCAATCAGAAATTGGCCACAACCTAGGACGATAACAGAAGTTAGAAGTTTTCATGGTTTAGCATCATTCTACCGAAGATTTATTCCACACTTCAGTAGCGTAATGGCACCAGTTACTGATTGTATGAAGGGAAAACAATTTTCATGGTCAGAGGAAGCAGGGGTTGCTTTTGAGCGGATCAAGGAACTTTTGACGAAAGCACCAATTTTAGTATTACCAGATTTTTAGTTGTTGTTTGAGTTACATACTGGTGCATCTAAAGTTGGGATTGGAGGAGTGTTGAGTCAGAAAGGACGTCCTATTGCATATTTCAGTGAGAAGCTATCGGGAGCAAAGATGAGATATAATACATATGATGTGGAATTTTATGCTATTGTGCAAGTTGTGAAACATTGGAGACATTATTTGTTTCATAAAGAATTTGTTTTATATACTGATCATAAAGCGTTGAAGCATATGCAGGGACAGGATAAGATTGTAGCCAGGCATGCTTCGTGGATCGCCTACTTGCAACAATTTTCATTTGTGGTGAAGCATAAGTTGGGAATTACAAATCGAGTGGCAGATGCATTAAGTCGAAGGAATCATTTGTTGACTACAATGAAGGTTGAAGTAACGGGGTTTGATGTGTTGCCAGAATTATTTGTTGATGATCCTTACTTTGCGAAGTTTGTAGATGAAGTCAAGGAAGGAAAGACGGATGAGTTTGTGTTGGTGGATGGTTTTCTTTTCAAAGGGAATCGATTGTGTATACCAGAGTGCAGTTTACGAATGAAGATTGTGAAGGAGTTGCATGAGGAAGGACATGTGGGAAGAGACCGTACTTTGTAGTTGATTTCGCAATCATATTTTTGGCCTTCTATGAGAAGAGAAGTTGAAAGATTTGTGGAGAGATGTCATATTTGTCAAGATTCCAAAGGGACAGCGATGAATGTGGGATTGTATATGCTATTACCTGTGCCTACTAGACCATGTGTTGATATCAGTATGGGCTTTGTTTTGGGTTTACCGAGAACTCAGCATTGGAATGATTCCATATATGTGGTGGTGGATAGATTTTCCAAGATGGCACATTTTATTGCTTGTAAAAAGACCGCGGATGCAGTTCGTGTTGCTCAGTTATTCTTTAAGGAAGTATATCGATTGCATGGGCTACTTGAATCTATTGTTTCTGATCGGGATACTAGATTTTTAAGCCATTTTTGGTTAAGTTTGTGGAAGATGGTTGGAACAAAGCTGAATTTTAGTAGCGCCTATCATCCGCAAACAGGTGGGAAAACGGAAGTGGTGAATAGATCATTGGGAAATTTGTTGAGATGCCTTGTGAAAGATAAATTGAAGAGCTGGGATATGAAATTATGTCAGGCAGAGTTTGGACATAATCATGCTGTTAACCGTAGTACGGGTTTCAGTCCATTTCAGGTTGTATATTCAGCGACTCCGAAAGGACCGTTAGATTTGACGGCCGTGCCATATCAGAAGGGAGTTGTTAAGCGTGCTTGTGATTTTGTGACTGAGTTGCAGGAGTGCCACAAAACTGTTCATGAACGATTGCTTGCATCAAATGAGAAGTATAAACAATGGGCAGATAAAACGCGAAGGAGTGTGAACTTCAGAGAAGGCGATTTGGTTTACGCCGTGTTGAAAAAATACCGTTTTTCAGTGGGAACGTACAATAAGTTGAAAGCTCGAAAAATCGGTCCAGTAAAAATTTTGAAGAAAATCAATGAGAATGCATATCAGTTGAGATTGCCAGATAATTTTCATACTTCTGATGTTTTCAATGTCAAATATTTGATTCCGTATCATGGGGATGAGCTTGTTGTGGAAGAGGAAAGTGCAAATTCGAGGTCGAGTTTTTGCCAACCGGGGGAGGATGATGCAGCGCAATTACTGTCTTTAGGTCGCTAACTGTCCTTAGGTCGCTCACGACCTAACGGGTCACGAGATAAGGAGTTGCGACCTAATTTCTTCACCAAATCATTAGGTCGCTCATGACCTAGTGAAGGTCGCTCACGAGTTAATGGATTCAGTGTAAAGGCATGCAAGCAACCAAGCGAGATAAGTAAACAAGCCTTAGATCGTTCCGACCTATCGAGTTTCGACTGTGCCGAGATACGACCTAAGTTTGGTCGCGGAAACGAGTTACGACCTATGTTAGGTCGCGGAAGCGAGTTACGACCTAAGTAAGGTCGCTGGAAGTTAGGTCGCGGGAAGATAGGTCGCTGGAAGTTATGCCGCTGTGAAGCCTTGTATTTTAGGTCGCTCAACCTTATGCCGCTGTGAAGCCTTAATGTTAGGTCGCTGATGCTGTGTATTTTAGGTCGCTCGACCTTATGTGATGTTGTATATATTCAGTCGCTTACTGTTGTACTTTGATAAGTCGGGTACTGTGTTGTGCATTGTGATGTAAGTGTTGTGTTGTATTGTACTTGATGTTTTTTTCTTTAAGTCACGTGTACTGTTTGTTTTAGGTCGCCGGTGATAGGTCGTTCACGACCTAAGTGTTGTCAAATGTTGATTCGTGAGTTGTAAGACTATAAATAGGCGGGTTGTGTCATTTGTAATGGTGGATTGATTTTTGAATAAAACTTTTGTTTGAGATCTTTGTGCCTCTTCTCAAATTGGTAGTTGAGTGTGATCTCCTATCTCCACCTTCGGTTATTCGAGTGCGCTCGAATCAACGATTGTTGAAGCCGATTCACGGAATCAAGTGCGCTTGATCAACGTCGAAGAATCGTAGATCTTTAAACACGGTATCGTGCGCGATCAACATGTTTGGGATAGCTAGAATCCGATATCTTTGGATCAACGGATTTGGGCCTTTGGTATTCTTCAGTCCACCGATTGCTACTTTTATCGTCGCAATTATTTTGATTATTCCGCTGCTGCATCAGTGAATTAAAGTTTGATGGTATAAGTGTGTTAATTAATAACACAATTAGGCCATGCTTATGATAAATGCAGCAACTAAACTCAAAAATGACCAAAAAGAGATCATAATTTCATTATGTTGATTTATGTGATCATGAGAGGGGATTTACCTCTAAATTGCTCTTTAATCTTATATTTTTATTCTCCTTAGTTCTAGCTTGTTCTTACTTTTTTTTAGTTAGTTATTATCCCTCGACTTGGGTTTAATTTGATTGAATAGATTTTTAAAATTAATAATTCCCTACGGATCGACCCGTATTCGCCACGTACTACAAGTGTACGCCGTGCGCTTGCGGTTATTTTTAATTTAAATTCGTTCGACGGTTTTCTAAACTTATAGAATTTCCGTCGACGAACAAGTTTTTGGCGCCGTTGCCGGGGAATTTGTTTTGATTTTTGATTTCCATTCTTCGAATTATTAGTTTGTTTGATTTTTTGTGTGGTTTTTATTTTGTGTGTTGCATTTAAAAAAAAATTGTGTGTCCGTGTGATTTTTGATTGCATTTTGGTTTTGTGTGTTTTCTCTAGTTTTCCTTTTCTATTTGCATTTTCATTATTAAAAAAACAGAGAGCATACACAATTTCAAATAATAATAATTTATTGCTTTTGCACTTTTACATTTACATTTCATTTTTATTTTATTATAACAGTGCATACACAAATTGTTCATATAACAGCGCACAAACTTCTCTGCTTACATTCCCATCCTCTATGCACACTAACCCATACAACTGCTTATTTCACTACCATATTCTACAACAAATTGCTTGCTATACAAATTCAACAACCTCTTTTCGTTTAGACTATTGCCTACCATTCACCACAAATATCACTGCAACTTGTCAAATACCCAATATTTCCATTTCACCGACATCACTGCAGCCCACTGACATACCATCAAAACATCCATCTACAACTTCACAGCAAATCCACCACTACAACCACCCTTCACAACCACATACTTATTATTTCTGTTCAATCCTGCAAAAATACCACAGTTTCGCATCCCTCTGCTTTCATCAATCAACCACCCTACTTGCCGCTACTCGAATCCACAATCATTCATCATTTTTCAACTACTTCACATCTACAACTCCACACTGCAAATGTCTCTACTACATCGCAGCAACCACTACCAGAGCCAAAATAGTTAACTGCCATATTGCCACATTCATAACATCTTACTGCCAAAAACACCATCCTCATCCCAACCAGCAACTACATCCACTTTAAAAAAACATACATACATTACAAACAATTGCACAACTGCCTGTCACATACCACACTTGCCTACAACAGCTACTGCCAAACCAAATTCCTCCTCCAACCTTCAATCGCACTTGCCTGAACCACCACTCACAATCCATCAATTTCGAATCACCATCACCACTTCCACTAGCACAGTCATTCACCTTTATTCCTATTCATCATCACTTCAACAACCATAACAGAACAACCTCCTCCATTGTCAATCCCAACCTCACTCAATTCGACACTCCACCCTCCACTGCCGCAGTCGCTATATCAACATCGATCACAAGTTAAAACCATCACCATCGATCACTGCTTTACCCCAACATACATCACCATTGATCACCACGGTTTTAACACTTGAACACCACCCTACACACTGACCACTTATCACTGCTTGTTCATGCTTGTTCACACTTCTACTGCCACAAACAACCAAACTGCCTCGTTCAACAACCCTCACAATCACCTCATCACCCAACCAACACCAGCAACTTCACAACTTCCCGAAACATCATACATCGACCATCCCCACAACTGCTGCAAACAGCCTCTCATCACGAAATACCAATTCACCTCAACTGCCACCAACGCCTTCAACTGTCAATCACCTACAATAACCCATTTCAGTCGCCCCGCTTCCACCCCACGCATCACCAAATCGCGACCCCATCAAGCCAAATTGAACAACCAAGTCAACTCGACTGCAAATCACCACCGCATTCCATCCCAATTCCCAATAGCCATCGCAACATCTCGAACACCTCAGCCTGAACCCAATCGGCAATTCAAACTAGTAACTATCGCAACCCTCAAACCCACCTCGCAAAATCCCCAAATTCAATCGAAAACAACCTACGCATTCCCCAAACCTATCGAATTTCCAAGCAACAACATCCAAGTTAAAGCAGTCGAACTCGATTTCGTATTCATTTGATTTTTATTTTTTAGAAAAAACGAAAGCAAATTTTTTTTATTAGATTTTCGATTTACAGAAGTTCTTTTTAGAGAGGGATTAGGCAATTGGGATTTGTGTTAAAGTAGGCCGGGCCCTTGATTTATAAAAGAAAATTTTGTGTGTGTTTAAAGTTTTTTGTTTCTCCTTTTCTTTCTTTTAAGTTTCTTTCAAGTCTTTTAAAAAAAAATTTTTTTTAATAAAACTTCACTTTTACATTTTGTTTCCTTTTCAAAAAAAACAAAGAGTCTCTCCCTAAAAAAAAGGTTTTTTTGTTTCGTTTGTTTTATTTCTTAATAAAAAAAACCCAATTTGTTTCATTTTAATTTATTTTACTTATTCCTTAAAAAAATGCAAACAAACAAACAAGTTAGATTTAAAGTTGTTTACTTTTGTATAGTTTCATTCGTTTTGTTTTAGGTTCATTTCTTTTCTGTTTTCATTTTTCTTACTTTCTTCTTTGATATATATATATATATATATATAATCTGTGTATATATCTTTGTTTTATCCTTCAGGTTGCAAAAACAAAAGGAGAAGGATTGCGTAGCTAAGCTTGGAAAAAAACTACTTGGTTCCTTAAATTTTTTTTACCCTTATCTATTGTTTTATTGCTTTGCATTATTGATTGCTTGCATTTAAAAAAAATCAAAAAATTTCAGAAACCAAAAACAAAAATTCATTCATAGTTGCATTGTTAATACACGTTTAATTTCAGTTTTGCATCTCATTTTTGATTAATAATAACGTTTAGTCATCGATAACACTAAATTGTGTATTTACAAGTTGTCTTCTTTGAACAATTTAATTTCTTAGTGTCTAGGCTACGGCAGAGTAATAACCATTTATAAATATTACGGTGATTCATAAATATTATAGTGGTTGTTCCTCTGAAGGTAATTAAATCTTCGGCTGCATTGCTACGGTGATTCGTGGTGCACCGATAACTCCTGCCAGTTACCTGGCTGAGAACTATCTTGTTGATTTAAGACAATGTGAGATTATACAATTTTGGGTTAACTTAGGATAAATAATTTGTAATTAACCCTTGCATTCATTTAGTTGCATTAGTTCATGCATATTTAAAAAAAATTCAAAATCCAAATCTAAAAAAATTGTAAATATTCCTTTTCTTTTTTCCTTTGAAATTTTTAAATCCTTTTTCTTTGGAATTTCAAAATCCAAAAAAATGTAGAAAAACCAAAATCCAAAAAAAAATTATAACACCTTTTCAAAAACAAAGAAAAAATTTGAAAAATCAAAAAACAAAACAAAAATCAACTTCCCTTTTGAAAAATAAATTTTATTTGTATATATTTTTCCTTTATAAAAAAAACCAAAAAAAAAATCTTGAAAATGTCCGAGTTTCCTTTTCCTTACTCACTTGAATATAGTTGTGAAAATCAATATAATCCATATAATTTCACTCCAAATTCGTATGGATATTTTAACAACAACTATTATTCAAACAATTCGGATTTTGCACAGCAAAGTTTACAAAATAATGACCAACCCTCAAATCTTGAAAAGAGCATTTCGTCTTTACTTGAAATATCTACACAACAAAATCAAATGATAAATGAATTGTTTAATTCATATTTGGGCAATGATTCAAATCAAAGTTTTCAAAATAATCAAAATTTGAACTCACTTCAAAATTCAAATGATTTCGAGTATAACCCATGCCAATTCAATTTTGAACTCCAAAATGGATTTCAAAATCAAAACGAAAATGTGATCCACTTTTCAAATAATTTTGGCAATGGTAATAATCTCAACTACGATACGAGTGAAAATTTTTGTTCTCAATAGATCCAAATCAAAAATCCTCAAGCTAATAATTATAAATTGGATTTTGTTGAACAAATGAATGAAATTTACGATGATCACACGGATTCGTTGTTTGAAACATATATGAAACAACGTGAACAACAAAACCAAATCCCAACGTGTGACGAGTCAAACGATAATCCATCTTTTACCCAAATTGACGATTTTCAAATAACAACTTTTGAAATTGAAAATGATGATCTTAATAAAGTTGTTGAAAATTTGGTAATTGAGTTGAATTTAAATTCTTTTGAGGGTGAGAAACTCGATTTAAATTTCGATCTTCCTTTTTCTGAAAATTTGAATACAACAACTTTGAATTTTGAACTTGATTTGTGCAATAAAGTTGTTGATAATCGTGCAATAAAGTTGTTGATAATCCAACAAAGGAAGTCGAATTTAACGAACACGAGTTTTATGGACTTTTTGAAAACGAGTTGTTAAACTCTGATGGGGAAGATTTATATCACCAATTTGATTTTGAAATCAATAATTCTGAAGAATTTTTCAATGAACAGCTTGAATTTCAATTTGGTGAAAATAGAACTAATCAATCGTTTATCAACCCAAAATCTTTATAACCCAATTTTTAATAAAACGGCATTCGTTTTTCCAAATCCAATTTCAACTTCGAAATCTTGTATGGTTTGGTTTTCCGTGCTTACGCTGTGTCTTGCATATTTGACAAGACAAATGAATCGGTTTTTGGAAGACCGTTTCATTTACTTTTTGACGATATACTTTCTAATCTCGTGTAAATACGTTAATTTTCATTTAAATAAAGGTCATGTTTTTATTTTTATTTTTCCCCTTCCACTTGGGTTGACTGTGGGGACACAATGAAAATCAAGTGTGGGGGGGAGAATCACCTTCATTTTTATTTTATTTTTCATGGTTTATTTTTGCTTGTTCTTTTAAAATCTTAAAAAAATTTAAAAAAAATCCAAAAAACAAATTTTCTTTTGATTTAATTTTAAAGAAACACTATAATATAAATATATGGTTTTGGTTTATTAAATTGAAATTTTTGAAAATTTATTTGTCTTAACAAAACTAAAAATGAAGTTTGATTACAAATAACAATGGTTTAACTAGTATATAGGAAGATTCATACGTGATAATTATGAAATATATCCTAATTAAAAATCTTTGTTTTAAAAAGTGGTTGATTTAAAGTAAAGGATATAACATTTTTTTAAGTTAAATGATGCTAAGATGATTTTGCGAAACTCTCTCCCTAAAAAAAACATTTGTATATATGTATATATTTTTAACACCTAGAGTCAGGTGTTCACACTCGTGTGTTCACACGCCGTGCTTTGTACCCTTCTCACGTAAGCCCGAAAGGCAGTGCACGATCGGTATATGTGACGACTCGGGTTTTTGCCCGCTCGAAAATCAACATCCGTACTTCACATTGTACTAGAATGCCGCAGATTCGACCGTTCAAATCCGATTCGCCGGAGCTATAACACAATTAAGTAAATAACACAGCGGAAGAAAAGAATAATACATTGATATATAATATCTGATACAACAGAGTGATACAATGAATATAAATATACATCAAAGATATAATACAAGAAATAGCAGCGGAAAAGAAAAGATAACAACAGCAGCGGAACAATATCAATAGAAATGATAACTCCAAAATGATCAGTCAAAGAGACTGACTCCAAAATGATCTTCAATGTCAAGCTCGAACCACAAAAAGAAGCAAGTGCAGTCCTGAACTCCAAGAACTGAACCAGCTCCAGATAATCTACTAAACCTGAATATCTAAGAAAACCCAACTCTAGACTGCCCGTGTGGAAAATTGTGGGCACCCAGAGTTTAGGAAGGGAACAATAAACTCCGGATCAGTCATGGGACTGGTGTGAGCAACAAAAACAGTTTATCTTTAAACAAACACAAAAGGTTTTAAACATTGAAATCCGCAATGCTTTTGGAAAATGAAACTATCATAAGACCTCCCACCACACACACAATGCAAACGCAGAATTGGAGGAGATTTCTTCTTATGATAGTCAAAAATGCTTACTACGCAAATCAAATCATTTTTGATATTATTATTAGTGCATAGTGTGTAGAAAACATTTCCGAAAGTATAATATTAATCTTAGCCAACATACGACCATTATCGTATGCCTACTATAGCTACTATGTTCAATAGCAGGTTACCGCCACATT
This sequence comes from Allium fistulosum, assembly GCA_030737815.1. Classification (NCBI taxonomy): domain Eukaryota; kingdom Viridiplantae; phylum Streptophyta; class Magnoliopsida; order Asparagales; family Amaryllidaceae; genus Allium; species Allium fistulosum. The sequence continues at coordinate 871,118,172 of CM060907.1, read as the reverse complement.
CCATAGCAGGTAATACAACTAAAACCGTACAAGTTCCGTATTGTTTCTTTGGATTTTCCAACAAATGGTCAGGCTAAGGAACTTCCTTCCGCCGCATGGGATCGCCTCTGGCGGGACATCCCGAGAGACAAACTGCTCTCTGCCAAACAAGGCCGGGTTACCCCTGTAACAGGTAACTCACGAATATGCCACCTCCCGGTCCTTTGGGACCTTTATCCGAGCTCGGTATCCAACATCACACATCATAAAGAAAGTGTATCCACATGAGTAAGTATCTGGGCTCCATACCATGATACCACCCCTTTCCAGAAGGAAATGACATACCCTAAAGGGCGCGACCCTCATAACCTTGCCGCAACATTCCTGTTTCGACCATTTCCGGGTTGTGAGGCCCTGAAGAAGTCTCGTCCACAAAGCTACGCTTTTTCAAAAAGCCACGCTTTGGGTCAACAGATGATCAACCTATGATCACAAAGATAAATGATCAAACAAATGATCATATCACAAATGATCAAACACTGATCATCACACAGCAACACTCAGCATGCCACATTACCAAATTGGGAATATATCGCTGATAACCTTCAACTACATAACCTCTGAGCTCGTACGTCTCAGAGAAGGGTGTTAAGCTAAGAGAATAAATTCTCCGCCACCAACAGAAATGTATTTGAAAGAAATCGGCTTTATATCTCAAAGTGTAATGTCAGACATACAATCCATACAAGTCTGTTCCGGGTTCGAACAGAATCGAAGGCACTTCTCACGAAGCCCTTGCAAATCCGGATAATTTCCAATCACGTCCGGACTTCCCGTCACTAAGGGTGATAAAACCACTATATCGGGGATCAGCCGATGCAGAGTAACTCGACGGTAATCCTTCCGTTTTCAAAAATATCCGGTCTTCAACACCGGTCTTCAAATGCTATCCATATACGACGTATCACATATTCGGAATGGGTTATACGACCCAAAGGTCCTCTCCCGGCTAAACCGAATAGTGAGCGTAATATTTAAAAACATATGGATATGGGATTTCAATTAAGTCACAGCTTATTACCCAAAACTTTCTTTTTAAATGGTTTCAATCGATTACCATTTTCAAATCTTTAAACAAAAAGATTTATTTTAAACAACCTTCAACGGTTTAAACAATTTCCACATTTAAATCTTTTAAACAAAAGATTCATTCACAGATTTTCCAAATTAATTTCCATTTCAATTTGATTAACTCGTTAAATCTTTAAAACAAAGATTTAACTTATAGCTTTCAAAACAATCCCATTTCAAATGATTTAAACCAATCATTAATTTAAATCTGTTAAAAATAAACAGATTCAAATCATAGCTTTTCAAAACAATTCATTCATAACTTGGAAAACCATTTTCAATTCAATATTGAAATTCCTTTAATTAAACTGGAATTTCATTACTTATTTGAAAGCTTTTATCTTTTGAAAACAAACAGTTTCATTTCAGAAAATCTGATTTATTCATACGAGTTAAGGTTCTTGGGTTAAATCCAAATTCTCAAAATTATACTTTTAAATGGTTCCATTTTATATAAACACATTTATAACATTTTCAATCCCTAGTTTCAAATCATAGAATTCAATTCCAAACTTGAATTCAAATTTAAATCAAATTATTTAAATTTTCAAAACTCGATTAAGTTATTCAAAATAACTTTTATCTTTGAAATTCTATTTCAAAAGCTTTTCACTTTAAACCCAAATTTCCAATTTCAAAATCAATTGAAATTAAAATTTCAATTTCAAAAACATCAAATTTAAATTATCTGTGACTTAACCGATTTCCACGTGACATCCATATTTGTGTGTGTAAAGGTGTAGTCCAGGGTTTAACACACAATAGTGCAACTCAATGAATCATCACATATCAGAATACAGAAATATAATTCGATAAGCGGTATAAGAACAACGCTTATCGTTCATTCACAGATCATAGATATATAAAGGTCACAGATAAGTAAACTACAGATCACAACATAAATCAGGATGTATCACAAAGCATCATATATCAGGGATATCAAACAATTTAACATTCAATGGAATCTAAACATTCACAAGTGAATTTATTAATCAGATGTATCAATTTAATAATCCGGGTTAATTATCGTAATTTAATTACAAATTATTTGAAAATCTTTCTTTCAAATTTATTGGTTAACCCTTAATTATTAACTAAGCATTCTTAAATCAATGAATCAATTAATCTTTAATTATTAAATTAATCTTAATTAATTGCCATTATTAATTAATTCTTTGATTTATTAACAAATAATTAATTCACATTTTAAATTATCATTTAATTAATTACATTCAGTGGTTATCTATTCATTACTTCTCTAAGTAATTTTATTTTCAAAATCGTCAAGTGATTATTAAATTAAACTATAGTTAATACATTTAAATTTATAATTACAAATTATCATTTACCATTCTAATTATCTTAATGGTTAAAGAATTTAAATCTTAATCTTCATTTACTTAAAGAAAACCCATTTTTCCATTTATTTATCTAAGTTTCACTTAAATATGTTTGGAAACATTTATTTCAAATTTCCTTTGAACTTTCATTTTTAAACTCCAAGTTCAAACGATCATTAATTTAACTTTAAATCACTTTAAATTAAGACTTTTAAAAACTTTAAATTATAACTTAAAGCAATATTTTGCTAGGAAGGGATTCAAATCAAATTCCCTTTAATTCAAAAATATTTAAACTTTATTTAAATTATTTAAATTTAAAACTCTATTTCTTCAAAAATCTGGAATTAAACTTTTCTTTGGACTCAGTCCAACCTGGTTTCAATTTTCAAACCAACACTTAAAAAAAACTGGGAACATGTTACAGGTAAGAAAAACTGGGAAACAAATCTTCCCGAGTTTCCCCTTAATTTACTTCGAGTAAAATATGAATTTACTCGAACCAAACAAGAATTTACTCGAGTAAATCTCAAGTCTTCCCCAGCCTTAATTCGAAATCACCAAAACAGCATCACCAGCAAAACACTCCACCGTGCACGTGCACGCCTCCGTTCGCCATTTCCGGTCGACCACGACCATCTCCACAAATCGGCGATCGCTTCCCCATCTTCTCCCAAACCTCCGATCCTCTCCACAGACTCGAGATCGAATTCGAGTTGCTCAAATCAAAGCCTGGAAACATGAAAACGACATCGCCACGAAACCTGGCAACACACCGCGCTCCACGCTCCGACCACCAAAGGCCACCCAACTCCGGCCATAGCCTCGTCCATCTCCCCTCTACAAAACCCCAAACGCACGTGACACTCGATCCAGTCATGAGTTCGAACGAGACGAAAAAAACAAAGCCACGCAAAACTAGGTTTACGAGAAAGAATTCGACGCCATCGCCTCCACGTTGGTCTGACCACCAGTCCACCATTTTTCCGAGCTCCACCCATCACTCCTCCACCTCCAAACAAACGCTCGACCCTTCCAGTCATCCCCATCGACCACGGCATCCCAATATGTTCGAAACAGTGAAATAGAAACTGCTCTTCACTCCTTTGTTTAAAAATTGTAAAATTTGTTTTAAAAACCATGATTTTGTTTGTAGTTTCGATCTATAATCCTGAATCTTTAAAACCAGAGGTTTGGTTTTAAACATATTTAAAGATGAGATTAGATTTCTTTAGTTATCAGGTGAAATATAGTTTGTTTCGACCTAAACGAAATTTTAATACTTAGATGATAGCTAAACAAACAACTACTGTTCATATCCCAGGTTCAACTAGTTGGTAGATTAAAAGATGGAGGTTGGTTTTCATATATACCCAAAAAAACAAATAACAGAATATCAAAACAGATACAAGTATCACAGAGCAGATACACACACATTCCAGTCATACACATACAAGATTTAGAGAAAAACATTCCAATAACTTAAGTTATAAGTTTAAAACAAAATTGTTACTCACTTGTCCTATGGAGAACAGAGCACCTTATTGTTGAAGTAGTTTGAATTTAGAAAACTGGAACATGTTTTCCACTTAGATCTTCTGCCAAATCATCTTGCTCTCTGTCTATATTGACTTGTTGGTGATGTTAAATTCTTGTTTTAGGATTAAATAGAGTTTTCATTTTGGTTTTTGTTGAGCTCGAACTGGAATTGAGAGGTAACAGAGGAAAGGTTGTTTTACAAGCTTATGTATATACAAGCTTCAAGGCTTGTACATTTTTCTTTTATGCCAGAGATATTTTGATACAAATGGAGGCTGAAAAGAATTCGTATGGATTGTGTTGGCTGCTAAGAGATTGAGACATTAAATGGTGTTTGTACTTTATGTTTTATTTTATACATATCTCATCATTTTTTTTCTCTTTCTTATCTTACCTGGCTTCATTTGCAAGCTATCACATATTACATTTTTGCTTTGTGTTTTGAACTTTGTTTCCTTTAAGTTTGCATGCCCATTTCATATTCGAGCCATTTGTTTTCATAATTATTCTATGCAAGCTTTTCTAACAAGTTGTTATTATTTTTGACTTTGCAGATTTTTATTAGGGGCTGGCCAATCTTCTTATGTCCTATACAAATATATGTTACTGGTTTAAAGGCAAATGAATGTACGTGGGTGTTATTCTAACATGTTGCTTGATTTATTTTATGGTGTATTTGGTTTATGATTCACAAAGTTATAAAAATTCAATAAATTATCAATTTAAATTTAATTAAAATCCGGGGTCGTTGCAGACTTCCCCCCTTAAAAGAATTTCGTCCTCGAAATTACCAAGGAGACAAAAAGATAGATGAAGAATATTTCATCAAATCAACTGAACATCTATTCTGCATTTGGCTTATCAAATCAGAATATCAATAACAGACACAAGAACGAACCTGTTTAGCATTTCACAAGATACTCGGGTTATCCAGATCTACGAAATATGCAGTGGCATCGGTCGGTTCGAAAGGATAACTAACCATTCGTAGAATATACTGGGACCCAAAGAATAGATAGATATATGGATACGATTTCGAATTTTTTTTTTTAGTTTAGAACTAAAGTATACCTATCAACCATAGCAAACAAAGCAACCAATTCATCCATACAAACAATTTTGGCTCATTTGGAGTATATGTCCCATTTTAATATATCAAATTTCTTCCTGGATCTACCAGAAATCATCGAAGAATTGAGAAAAGATGCTGAACAAAAGAGATTGATAGAGAAAAGATTGCTTCCTTATTGTTACAGGGTATTGACCATTTATAATCGTATTCCCCTGTCCCCTATCTCATCCTCTTCTTGCACTCATACTCACTATCACTGAATAGTAAGAGAATTTACTGAGACATTCGAACGGATATCTGAGAATTACTCATTCTAGGGTATACTTCACCCCATCTCTAATGAGCTACTTAATGTGTTAATACTCCTGAGCTAAAGTTTTACCTTAGCTCTGATACCACATGTAAGGGCTCGGGTTTTTGCCCGCTCGAAAATCAACATCCGTACTTCACATTGTACTAGAATGCCGCAGATTCGACCGTTCAAATCCGATTCGCCGGAGCTATAACACAATTAAGTAAATAACACAGCGGAAGAAAAGAATAATACATTGATATATAATATCTGATACAACAGAGTGATACAATGAATATAAATATACATCAAAGATATAATACAAGAAATAGCAGCGGAAAAGAAAAGATAACAACAGCAGCGGAACAATATCAATAGAAATGATAACTCCAAAATGATCAGTCAAAGAGACTGACTCCAAAATGATCTTCAATGTCAAGCTCGAACCACAAAAAGAAGCAAGTGCAGTCCTGAACTCCAAGAACTGAACCAGCTCCAGATAATCTACTAAACCTGAATATCTAAGAAAACCCAACTCTAGACTGCCCGTGTGGAAAATTGTGGGCACCCAGAGTTTAGGAAGGGAACAATAAACTCCGGATCAGTCATGGGACTGGTGTGAGCAACAAAAACAGTTTATCTTTAAACAAACACAAAAGGTTTTAAACATTGAAATCCGCAATGCTTTTGGAAAATGAAACTATCATAAGACCTCCCACCACACACACAATGCAAACGCAGAATTGGAGGAGATTTCTTCTTATGATAGTCAAAAATGCTTACTACGCAAATCAAATCATTTTTGATATTATTATTAGTGCATAGTGTGTAGAAAACATTTCCGAAAGTATAATATTAATCTTAGCCAACATACGACCATTATCGTATGCCTACTATAGCTACTATGTTCAATAGCAGGTTACCGCCACATTCCATAGCAGGTAATACAACTAAAACCGTACAAGTTCCGTATTGTTTCTTTGGATTTTCCAACAAATGGTCAGGCTAAGGAACTTCCTTCCGCCGCATGGGATCGCCTCTGGCGGGACATCCCGAGAGACAAACTGCTCTCTGCCAAACAAGGCCGGGTTACCCCTGTAACAGGTAACTCACGAATATGCCACCTCCCGGTCCTTTGGGACCTTTATCCGAGCTCGGTATCCAACATCACACATCATAAAGAAAGTGTATCCACATGAGTAAGTATCTGGGCTCCATACCATGATACCACCCCTTTCCAGAAGGAAATGACATACCCTAAAGGGCGCGACCCTCATAACCTTGCCGCAACATTCCTGTTTCGACCATTTCCGGGTTGTTGAGGCCCTGACGAAGTCTCGTCCACAAAGCTACGCTTTTTCAAAAAGCCACGCTTTGGGTCAACAGATGATCAACCTATGATCACAAAGATAAATGATCAAACAAATGATCATATCACAAATGATCAAACACTGATCATCACACAGCAACACTCAGCATGCCACATTACCAAATTGGGAATATATCGCTGATAACCTTCAACTACATAACCTCTGAGCTCGTACGTCTCAGAGAAGGGTGTTAAGCTAAGAGAATAAATTCTCCGCCACCAACAGAAATGTATTTGAAAGAAATCGGCTTTATATCTCAAAGTGTAATGTCAGACATACAATCCATACAAGTCTGTTCCGGGTTCGAACAGAATCGAAGGCACTTCTCACGAAGCCCTTGCAAATCCGGATAATTTCCAATCACGTCCGGACTTCCCGTCACTAAGGGTGATAAAACCACTATATCGGGGATCAGCCGATGCAGAGTAACTCGACGGTAATCCTTCCGTTTTCAAAAATATCCGGTCTTCAACACCGGTCTTCAAATGCTATCCATATACGACGTATCACATATTCGGAATGGGTTATACGACCCAAAGGTCCTCTCCCGGCTAAACCGAATAGTGAGCGTAATATTTAAAAACATATGGATATGGGATTTCAATTAAGTCACAGCTTATTACCCAAAACTTTCTTTTTAAATGGTTTCAATCGATTACCATTTTCAAATCTTTAAACAAAAAGATTTATTTTAAACAACCTTCAACGGTTTAAACAATTTCCACATTTAAATCTTTTAAACAAAAGATTCATTCACAGATTTTCCAAATTAATTTCCATTTCAATTTGATTAACTCGTTAAATCTTTAAAACAAAGATTTAACTTATAGCTTTCAAAACAATCCCATTTCAAATGATTTAAACCAATCATTAATTTAAATCTGTTAAAAATAAACAGATTCAAATCATAGCTTTTCAAAACAATTCATTCATAACTTGGAAAACCATTTTCAATTCAATATTGAAATTCCTTTAATTAAACTGGAATTTCATTACTTATTTGAAAGCTTTTATCTTTTGAAAACAAACAGTTTCATTTCAGAAAATCTGATTTATTCATACGAGTTAAGGTTCTTGGGTTAAATCCAAATTCTCAAAATTATACTTTTAAATGGTTCCATTTTATATAAACACATTTATAACATTTTCAATCCCTAGTTTCAAATCATAGAATTCAATTCCAAACTTGAATTCAAATTTAAATCAAATTATTTAAATTTTCAAAACTCGATTAAGTTATTCAAAATAACTTTTATCTTTGAAATTCTATTTCAAAAGCTTTTCACTTTAAACCCAAATTTCCAATTTCAAAATCAATTGAAATTAAAATTTCAATTTCAAAAACATCAAATTTAAATTATCTGTGACTTAACCGATTTCCACGTGACATCCATATTTGTGTGTGTAAAGGTGTAGTCCAGGGTTTAACACACAATAGTGCAACTCAATGAATCATCACATATCAGAATACAGAAATATAATTCGATAAGCGGTATAAGAACAACGCTTATCGTTCATTCACAGATCATAGATATATAAAGGTCACAGATAAGTAAACTACAGATCACAACATAAATCAGGATGTATCACAAAGCATCATATATCAGGGATATCAAACAATTTAACATTCAATGGAATCTAAACATTCACAAGTGAATTTATTAATCAGATGTATCAATTTAATAATCCGGGTTAATTATCGTAATTTAATTACAAATTATTTGAAAATCTTTCTTTCAAATTTATTGGTTAACCCTTAATTATTAACTAAGCATTCTTAAATCAATGAATCAATTAATCTTTAATTATTAAATTAATCTTAATTAATTGCCATTATTAATTAATTCTTTGATTTATTAACAAATAATTAATTCACATTTTAAATTATCATTTAATTAATTACATTCAGTGGTTATCTATTCATTACTTCTCTAAGTAATTTTATTTTCAAAATCGTCAAGTGATTATTAAATTAAACTATAGTTAATACATTTAAATTTATAATTACAAATTATCATTTACCATTCTAATTATCTTAATGGTTAAAGAATTTAAATCTTAATCTTCATTTACTTAAAGAAAACCCATTTTTCCATTTATTTATCTAAGTTTCACTTAAATATGTTTGGAAACATTTATTTCAAATTTCCTTTGAACTTTCATTTTTAAACTCCAAGTTCAAACGATCATTAATTTAACTTTAAATCACTTTAAATTAAGACTTTTAAAAACTTTAAATTATAACTTAAAGCAATATTTTGCTAGGAAGGGATTCAAATCAAATTCCCTTTAATTCAAAAATATTTAAACTTTATTTAAATTATTTAAATTTAAAACTCTATTTCTTCAAAAATCTGGAATTAAACTTTTCTTTGGACTCAGTCCAACCTGGTTTCAATTTTCAAACCAACACTTAAAAAAAAACTGGGAACATGTTACAGGTAAGAAAAACTGGGAAACAAATCTTCCCGAGTTTCCCCTTAATTTACTTCGAGTAAAATATGAATTTACTCGAACCAAACAAGAATTTACTCGAGTAAATCTCAAGTCTTCCCCAGCCTTAATTCGAAATCACCAAAACAGCATCACCGGCAATACACTCCACCGTGCACGTGCACGCCTCCGTTCGCCATTTCCGGTCGACCACGACCATCTCCACAAATCGGCGATCGCTTCCCCATCTTCTCCCAAACCTCCGATCCTCTCCACAGACTCGAGATCGAATTCGAGTTGCTCAAATCAAAGCCTGGAAACATGAAAACGACATCGCCACGAAACCTGGCAACACACCGCGCTCCACGCTCCGACCACCAAAGGCCACCCAACTCCGGCCATAGCCTCGTCCATCTCCCCTCTACAAAACCCCAAACGCACGTGACACTCGATCCAGTCATGAGTTCGAACGAGACGAAAAAAACAAAGCCACGCAAAACTAGGTTTACGAGAAAGAATTCGACGCCATCGCCTCCACGTTGGTCTGACCACCAGTCCACCATTTTTCCGAGCTCCACCCATCACTCCTCCACCTCCAGACAAACGCTCGACCCTTCCAGTCATCCCCATCGACCACGGCATCCCAATATGTTCGAAACAGTGAAATAGAAACTGCTCTTCACTCCTTTGTTTAAAAATTGTAAAATTTGTTTTAAAAACCATGATTTTGTTTGTAGTTTCGATCTATAATCCTGAATCTTTAAAACCAGAGGTTTGGTTTTAAACATATTTAAAGATGAGATTAGATTTCTTTAGTTATCAGGTGAAATATAGTTTGTTTCGACCTAAACGAAATTTTAATACTTAGATGATAGCTAAACAAACAACTACTGTTCATATCCCAGGTTCAACTAGTTGGTAGATTAAAAGATGGAGGTTGGTTTTCATATATACCCAAAAAAACAGATAACAGAATATCAAAACAGATACAAGTATCACAGAGCAGATACACACACATTCCAGTCATACACATACAAGATTTAGAGAAAAACATTCCAATAACTTAAGTTATAAGTTTAAAACAAAATTGTTACTCACTTGTCCTATGGAGAACAGAGCACCTTATTGTTGAAGTAGTTTGAATTTAGAAAACTGGAACATGTTTTCCACTTAGATCTTCTGCCAAATCATCTTGCTCTCTGTCTATATTGACTTGTTGGTGATGTTAAATTCTTGTTTTAGGATTAAATAGAGTTTTCATTTTGGTTTTTGTTGAGCTCGAACTGGAATTGAGAGGTAACAGAGGAAAGGTTGTTTTACAAGC